>CM029397.1:1097500-2297500 GCA_017139565.1 Luffa aegyptiaca
AGCTGCAAACCAACAAAACTTATTCTAAACTCACAGTAAACAAACAAATGGAATTAATTTATGCTAAGAAAAAAAATCACAAAAACAAAATTGAAAATAAATTCTCAACCTTTAATGGTAGTGCTGTTGAAACACTTTGGGTTGCCAAGAATTCCTTGCACCAAATAGACACAAAAAATGAATGATCAAAACCAAAAATAAATTTCGCCAAGAGTCTTACCCCCCTTCCCAGGGAAGCAATTGATTTAAATAGGCCAGAGAGCTTCTACCAATATGTCGATAGGTAGTTTAACTCAAAGGAGGTTGAGGGAAAGAGAAACTAAAGGGCCAGACCAAATCAACAGGGAAGACTACGGAGTATGAAGATATGGAGAGAGAATGGGAAAAAGACGTTAGGGAAAAAGTGGTTATGATGATGATAATAATAATAATAATAATAATAATAATAATAATAATAATAATAATAATAATAATAATAATAATAATAATAATAATAATAATAATAAAATAAATAAATAAATAAATAAATAAATAATAAAATTAAACAAATAAATAAATAAATAAATAAATAAATGAAAATAAAAATAACAACAATCTTATTCTATATAATAAACTAAACACTAAAATAATAAGAAAAATAAAAAAAAATGAACCGGACCAAATATGGTATCTACACATATCATTTAATAAATTAATTATTTGCACAAAATTTCGCTTTGTTCTATATATATAAGAATTTTCATGGAAAAGTGATAGTATGAAAACATTAAAAAAATTATTGCATTGAGTAACTTTTAAAAATTTATTAAAACAAAAATTATGTAATATTTACTTATTACATACTAAAAAGGTACTATATTTTCTCTTATTTTAATTTAAAACTATAATATTTCACGCAATGCACGTGTTTCTCTACTAGTATATAACTATCTATATCTATATCTATATCTATCTATATCTATACTATATTAAAAGGCGCTTAAGGGGAGAAACTTTTGATTTCCTTTTAAGCCCATTTTTAATCTTCAAATTCCTTATTTGTCCTTCCTATTTAATTATTCAATATTTTATTATTCAAATTCCCACGGGTAGATTAAGAATTGGTTTTAAAAAAAATCTTCACTATCATGTTTAGGTTTTTTTTTTTTTAAAAAAAAAATCTCTTCATAAGATTAAGAATTGGTTTAAAAAAATCTCATTCTCACGTTTAGGTTTTGTTTTTTTTTTTAAAAAAAAAATCTCATCTTTGATAAGATTAAGAGTTAGTTAAAAAAAAATCATTCACACGTTTAAAAAAAAAATCCAAAAAAAAAAATCTCTTCATAAGATTACGAATTGGTTAAAAAAAAATCTCATTCTCACGTTTAGGTTTTGTTTTTTTTTTTAAAAAAAAAAATCTCATCTTTGATAAGATTAAGAATTAGTTTAAAAAAAATCATTCCCACGTTTAAAAATAAAAAATCATTCTCACGTTTAGGTTGTTATTTTTTAAAAAAATCTCATCTTGATAAAATTAAGAATTGGTTTTTTAAAAAAAAAATCTCATATTTGATGAGATTAAGAATTGGTTTAAAAAAACATCTTCATTCCCACGTTTGTGTTGTTTTTTTTTTAAAAAAATAAATCTCATATTTGATAAGATTAAGAATTGGTTTAAAACAAAATCTTGATTCCCACTTCTAGGTTCACATCATTCTCACGTTTGTGTTGTTTATTTTAAAAAAGAAATCTCATATGTGATAAGATTACGAATTGGTTTAAAACAAAATCTTGATTCCCACCTTTAGGTTCACACATCATTCCCACGTTTGTATTGTTTTTTTTTATATATAAAAAAAAAATCTTATCTTTAATAAGAGAATTGGTTTTAAAAAAATCAAGATTTTTTTTAAAATTTAATTATTAATTCTAATTGGTTAAGGTGGTTATGATAAATAACTAGATAACTGATTTTAGAATTATTAATTCTAATTGATTTTCAGTTGTGAAAATTAGAGGGTTTTTATTTAATTATTAATTATTAATTCGAATTGATTTTCGGTTGTGAAAATTAGAAGAATTTTTTATTTAATTATTAATTCTTTTTGGTTTTCGGTGGTTATAATAAATAGAATTTTTAATTAAATTTTGTGAAATCTAAATTTAGATCGATTGTTTTATTTTTTCATAAATAAAAAGATACTTGAGTTTAATTTTCGATTAAATCAAATTAAGTTTTAAAATTAAATTTGAAAAACTAAAATTCAAATTAATTGTTTTTTAATTTTCAAAATTTCTAATTTGAAATGATTTATCATAACCATCCGATTCACTTGAACCCTATGAATAGTGGTCTAAACCAAGAGATGGGGGTGGAGCTTTTGTGATGCATGAAGAATTAAAAAAATTGCAGCAAACATCAACCAAGTGGGATGAAACCCATTCCTACTCCATCTTTACTAATGTGAGTATAGCCTTTTCATTTAGTGTAAATATGTATAATTTTTTCTTATTTCTTTTTCATGTAGACTAATGTATCCTTAGGAGATTTTGTTAGTTTTCTGAAATTTTATTAGTTTATATTGTATTTTCGTCACCCCTAAGAGTTTCATATGAATAAGAAATATTTTCTGTTTATTTCTTTAATAGAAGCGAGTATACCTTTGTGTGAGTTCATTAGTATTGTCTTTCTTATTCTTTCTGAAATGAGAAAGAAGATCGATCACTATTATCTTCTTTTTTTTTAAATCGATCTCTCTCCATTATGCTTTTCTCCGACCTTCAAAATTTTTCATATATTTTTTAGATTTTTTTAGACAAGATGATAGGAAGAAAATGATATTTTTATTTAATTAGTGCTCATTTAACGGTTGGATTAAACATAACTTTAATTGAATTATTAATTATTAATTGATTACAAAATTAAGATTTTGGAAAATATAAATGCTTACCTAGCTAGGTAATTTAAAAGACTTTTCGTTATCTTCAATCTTAAAAAAATGTTTAAGCGTGTGAGATTTTTTATATTTGATTTATATCCATGATATTGGTTATAAACCATTTTTATTAGAATGATTCAATTTGGTCACATACATATCAATTTTTGCAATAATTATAAATTCATGTGTATTTATTCATTTTTATATTTTTTTGGGTACATTATCAAGTCATATTTCAAATTTTATAATTTATAATTAACTACTTATACTTTAAAAGGTATTGTAACACGTGCAACGCACGTAGTTTCAAACTAGTATCTATATAAATGATGCTTAAGAGGAGAAACTTTTGATTTCCTTTTTAGCCCATTTTTAATCTTCAAATTTCTCCTTTGTCCTTCCTATTTAATTATTCAAATTCCCACCATTCTCACGTTTAAGAATTGGTTTAAAAAAAAAATCTCATCTCATCTTTGTTAAGATTAAGAATTGGTTTAAAAAAAAATCTCAGAATTGGTTAAAAAAAATTCATCTTCATTCCCACGTTTATGTTTTTTTTTAAAAAAAAAAATCCCATCTCATCTTTGGTAACATTAAGAATTGGTTTAAAAAAAAAAAATCTCATCTCATCATTCCCACGTTTAAGAATTGGTTTTAAAAAATCTCATCTCATCTTTGGTAAGATTAAGAATTCGTTGTGTAGCAACCACAAAAAAAAAAAAAATAGAAAGAGTGGACTTTGTACTCGGTCAAAGAGGGAGAAAATGGGGGGAATATTCAATTTCCCCCCCAAACTTTGGGTCAAAGGGACTAAAAAAAAATAATTCTTTCTCTCTCCCCCCGATATCTCTCCCTCTCTCATCCCTCAAGCTCTCTCTCTCTCCACGCTTTCCCTCTCTCTCGGTCTGCAGCATTACAGTCGTCGCCGCTGTCCTCCTCCGTCGCCTCTCGCCGCACGCCACCGTCGACAACCACCCACGTCGCTGCTCTAGTATGCTTCTCTTTTTCTCTCTCTCTCACTCTCTCTTTTTTGTCTCCCAGCCCTCTCTCTCTCGTCTATAGTGCCGTCATCACCTCCTCGCTCCGATCAACAAGCCCACGCCGCTGCCGTCGCTTCGATCCGCCAGTTCACAGCTCATCGCCGTCGGAGATTGAGCCCAGCGCTAGCCGTGAGCCGTCGCTGCCGATCTCTTCCCCTCTCTCGGAACGCAGATGGCTCCTTCCTCGCGTCGCCGTCCTTCTGGCCAAAACCGTTGCAGCCCCGATTCCGACCTGCACGTTCAGCCGCGTCGCCATAGTTCGTCTCTCGTCGTCGATCGTGAAGGGTAGCATTCCATAGTCGCATTTGGTTGTCGGTTGGGTAAGCTTCAGTGAGTTTCAGATTCGATTCAAGTTTCTTTTTCAGCAAATATTTTAGGGATAAAATAACATTCGATTCCAGATTTGATAGCACGTTTCTGCCATTCGAATTTGAGTACCTAACCATTTAAGTTGCTATCTAGAGGAGGGGTTCATCAATTTTGGAGTTGCCCACTCGATATTAGCCTCGACTTCACGAAATTTCGCTTATTTAAAGTACTGTCCAGCAAGTTTTTGAGTCGTCGCTATTGGATTTTGTAGGTTTGGCAGAGGATCGATTTAAAAAGGGATTAGGCAATTTGGTTCTTTAACCCATAAGTCAGGTAAGTGGCACCCCTATCAGCATGTTGAATCTATTGCTGAAATGTTAAATTATTAGTTGGCATGATAATTGTAAAATTGTTGGGTGTTGATCTACTTTGATTGTGATGCTTGTATTGGAATTGACTATGTGAAATATACTATGATTTATATGTTTTGGATCTGGAATGTTGAGCATGTAAATTAGAAATTTTGCTATTTGTTGTGGAATGTTATACGAATGAAATGTGAATTTCCATGTGTTGTATTATCATAAAGCTAGTTGGGGACCTCACATTGCATATGTGTGACTCATGGTACGTACGTTCTTGAAAATTTAACACTGAAAAACTTGGCAATATGGTCAAGACATTATTTAAAATAATTTTCTTGAAACTTGGCGATATGGTCAAGACATGATTTTTTTAACTTTCTTGAAACTTGGCGATACGCTCAAGAGAATGATTTTAGTACCTATTTTCAAAACTTGGCGATATGGCCATGGTGACAAGTGGCGATATGGTCACGATAAAGTTTTAGTGGCAATAAGGTCATTGACGGGACTTGTCGAAGGTCCGAATCAAATAAAATTTATAATTCCACGGCACTACAACTAATTTTGTAGAAATAGTGACCGGGGTCGATCACAGGGAGTGGCGGTTGGTTATTTATTTTCTGTTTATTTTGAGTTATGAAAGCTGTAAGTGGGGGGATTGGAAAATTGGATAAATGATTGTGCAAGGGATTTGAAGTGCAAGAATTTAAACAAGCAAGAAAATTAAAGGACAAGAAATTAAATTGCAGGAATCATAAAAAGACGAGAAAATTAATTAAATTAGGTGACACCGATTGGAGTGATTATTGGGTTTGAATGATTTACTTTGATCATTGAATCTCTACCTATTAAAGGTTAGTTTGAATTGCTCAATTGCCCAATCGATCTGATCTGAACCCAGAAACGACCCAAAGCCCACCTAAGCCATCTAACCCGATCATACAACATCCATCGAATTAGACACTAATTGGTTAATTAATTAATTCAATTGGACTATCAAATTAAACAATCAACCAATTGCCTTAAGTCTAGTGGATTGATTAGGACATTAGAAATAATTAGGCTTGGATTACTTCTAACGCTATTTTGGATTCTAAACCTATCGTCTCAAGCAACAAAGTCAGAGTCTGCTCTTGGGACCCGTGCCCACGAATCAGTTTATGTGTTAACTATTAAACTAATGTTCCATTAGCTACTTGGAAATCAATTTCTTAGCAAGTTATTAACATACGAGCTGCGAGTTAGGGCGTCAATCTAACCTACTACGCATGCAAATAATACGAACTGAATCCAAAATACAATAGCAATATGAAATTAAATAGACATTCAGAACATGAAACTTACAAAGAAATACATTCTATAACCCAAAAAATCATCCAATCGGCGTCAACGGGTTTAGACAGCGGTTAAGCCGACTAAAGCCCGCGACCCAACGCTACAATAACAAGGAAATACAAAGAAAATCAAAAGGGAAAACTTACACCTCTTAATTCTGGTCTTCTAGGACAGAGAGAACCGAGAGGAGGAGCAAAAATAAAACCCTAAAAACTGATACATTCGACAGAATTAAAAGAGGGGATTTATAGGAAAATCTGTCGTGGCGTCTCGACGCTGGGCATGGCGTCTTGACGCCGAGCCATTTGGGCTTCGGGCTGAAAACGGGTCGGCGTCGAGACGCCATGCCAATTTTCAGCATGCTTCGTCTTTAATCCTCGTCGTTTCTTGCTCGATTTGGGCCTTGAATCTTTGACTCCTTGAAACTATTCTTCGGGCTCGTCACGATCCTCACGGTCTTCTCACCTCCTCGAGATCCATCGCCCCTCAAGTAAGCTCGAAAACTCTCTAAATTGCCCGAATTAACTCCAATTTGTGTAGTTTGACCCTGATACCCTGAATGCACAAATTATCTACAAAACAGACAAATAAAGCGTAAAGTGCACCCTAACAAGTCTAGATTAACAATAAATAAATAGGACTATTTTGGTCCTATCAGTCACAATATAGTTCGTGGTGATAAGGTCACGTTTGGCGTTATGGCCAAGAAGTAAAGTTTGTTATAAAACAAAGTTTAGGTCCTCTCATAAATGTTTGTGCTTGCATAACCAACCCTGGTAGAGGGGTTACTTACTGAGTATTTTTAATACTCATTCTTTGTTTGTTTTAAATTTTTTTCTTTAGGCAAGGACGAGACGTGTTAGGCGACTAACCAAGAGCACTTGTTGGTGGTGTCATGGTTGACGGTGTCAACATATTTTACTTCCGCATAATAGTTGTCGTTATTTGAATTTTCTATGTAAATATTCAAAGACTTATTTATTTTGTTGCATTTTGAGGCGTTCAAATATTTTCATTAGGAGTGAGCAAAAACCGAGCCGAACCGACGAACCGAACCGAACCGACCGGTTCAGTCCGGTTATTTTAAAATTTTCTGTTCCATCGGTTCAGGGATGTAAAAAACCGACATTCTCGGTTCGGTTCTCGGTTCTAAGGTTTAAAAAACCGCGAAAAACCGAACCGAACCGAATATAATATATATTCATAACATATGTGATATGTCCACTGTCCAGTCCAGCTACTTTAGCCCAACCCCACGGCCCAATCTACTTCCCAGCCCACGTATACTTTTTTTTTTTGAGATAGCAGCCCGCGTATACCTTAAGCCCATGTATGTGTTTGTACTGATTTTAATTAAAAAAAAAAAAAATGAAACCCTAGATCTTCAATCTCACGATTCACCCACCCACCCACGCCTCCAGTCCATCTTCAGTCTTCTTCTCCTTCTAGTCTGCTCTCTGCGTTTCTTCTTCTTCTCCAGTTTAAACCTCGTCGCCTCGCCGCCCCGCTGCCTCGCCGCTTAATCTTCTCCATCTCCGGCGCTTCTCTGCGTTTCTCCTTCTTCTCCATTTTAAACGTCGTCGTCCTGCCGCCCCGCCGGCGCTTCTTCTCCATTTTCCCGCCACCGCCGTTTCTTCTTCTCTCATTCTCTCACGAAGCTTTCGCCGGTGATAACGTGACGGTAACATTACTTCAAAGTTCAAAAGCTTCTTCTTCACCATTTTATTTTTTTTTCTCTTTAGTTTCTGCTATTTTTTTTTTCTCTTTAGTTTCTGTAGAATTTTGTTTTCTGAACATATTTTAAATCTTGCTTGAGGGAATACATGAAAAGCTTAGTAAAGCCTATAACTAAGAAAAAGAATAGGTTGGTGAAAGTTTAGAAAAACAAAAAAAAAAAGTCATAGTTTGACCTGAAGTTTAAGAAAAACTAAAAAAAAAAAAAAAAGAATAGGTTGGTGAAAGTTTTAGAAAAGCAGTGTATTATATATCAATTTACATAAAAAAACTCATAGTTTCACAAGTTTTGTTTGACCTGAAGTTTTGTTCTCGCTGTAAAGTTTGACATGAAGTTTCACAAGTTAAGAGTCTAATACTAACTGTAAAGTTACAAAAGAAATTCTAAAAAGAAGTTAAAAAAAAAGATGAGTTTATTTTCGCTGTATACAACTGTTATTTATTGCTTTATGTTATGTCACCTACTGGCTATTTATCTGGGGGTTGCATCTCATGAATTTATCCTTGTTGTACATTACTTATTTTCACGTTTATTTGGCTGTGGAAATTAATTTTATGAGATGTTTATTGATTTACACTTTCAAATGTCATTACTATTGTCAATTGATTATGCCATTTGTGTTTGGCTTTTGCAATTTATATTAATACATTATTATTAACTTAATGTCTTCCGCGCTTTTGTTTTGTTAAAATAGTTATTTATTTACAATGGAGGGTGTGAGTCAAGATACTACAACCCCTAGCATAAAAAACAAGGAGAAGAAAAAGTCACCGCCTGCTTCGCCCTCCCAACAAACTGCAAAGAAGAGCAAGCCAACTAATACCTCGAACAAAACTTCAGGTGCGTGGGAACATTTTAAAAAGATTGAAGGTAGTTCTGAACATCCTAGGGCAAAGTGTAATTATTGTGGGGCCACATATGCTTGTGACACTCAAAAAAATGGTACCACAAATATGTTAAAACACATAAGAACTAAGTGCAAAAAATATCCTGGAAGAATAAATGAGGCTAAACAAAAACTTCTATGTTTTGCAAAAACAGAGAAAGAAGGACAAGGCAGTTCTAATTTGGTTGCTACAGCTTTTAGCATGGAGAAATGTAGGCTAGCACTTGCTAAATTAATTATTGTCGAAGAATTGCCATTTAGAGTTGTGGAATCAGAAGGATTTCGAGAGTATTCGGTTACTTTGCAACCTAAATTTGTAGTGCCTTCACGAAGTACTGTTGCAAGAGATTGTCTTCGACTTTACATGGATGAAAAGAAAAAGTTGAAAGTATTTATGGGGAGGAAAGATTTAAAGGTTAGTTTAACTACCGACACATGGACCTCAATCCAAAATCTCAATTATATGGTTCTCACAGCACACTTTATTGATGATGATTGGAAATTGCAAAAAAGAATATTAAATTTTTGCTTAATTCCAAATCATAAGGGAGACACCATTGGAAAAAAGATTGAGAAATGCTTGTTAGAATGGGGAATAGAAAATGTTTTGACTGTGACGGTAGACAATGCTAGCTCCAATGATGTGGCTCTTAATTACTTGAGGAGAAAATTGAAAAATTGGAATGGGACTATCCTAGATGGTGAATATTTGCATGTAAGATGTTGTGCTCATATTCTTAATCTTATTGTGGGTGATGCTCTTAAAGAACTCCACGAGTCAATTGTTAAGATTAGGAATGCAATCCGATATGTAAGATCTTCACCATCTCGACTAGCTATTTTTCAAAATTGTGTGAAAGATGAGAAAATAGCTAGTAAGAGTTCTCTTTGTTTGGATGTCCCTACTAGATGGAATTCCACATATGTCATGTTAGATGTTGCTGAAAAATTCCAAAAAGCTTTTGAAAGGTTAGAAATGGAGGATGAGCAATATACTGTAGAGTTTTTGGGGAATGAGAGGAAGAAGGGTCTTCCTTCGAGGGAAGATTGGGACAATGCACGTGCTTTTACCAAGTTCTTGAAATTATTCTATGATGTAACTTTACGTATTTCTGCCTCATTATATGTTACATCAAATCAATATTTTCATGAAGTTTGTTTGATTCAACAACAAATTCAAGATTATTCAACATGTGATAATCCTATGTTGTGTGCCATGGCAAGAAGGATGGAAGCGAAGTTTGATAAATATTGGAAAGATAATGATAGAACAAATTTGCTCTTATATGTTGCTGTTGTGCTAGACCCTCGTTATAAGCTTGAATTTGTGGTGTTTATGCTTACGGATCTGTATGATGAAAAGACTGCTAATGAAATTGGGAGTAAGGTTGAGTATTTGGTTAGACAAATGTATGATGAGTATAAAAATGCTATGGATGATATTGAGGAGAGAACAAAAAAGAAGAGTCTTCAATCAGTGGAATTGGAAGAGAAGAGCAAGATTGATAGTGTTGGTGAACCTCGAGCTCGTCGGAATTATTATAAATTTGCTCAACACTTGAGTCAGAAAGATAACAAAGATAGTAAGACCGAGTTTGATAGGTACATATCTGAGCCTTGTGAAAGGTCTGGGGAAGTGGTGGTAGATGACCTCGACATAAACAGTGATTTTGACATCTTAACATGGTGGAAGGTAAATTCTACGAAGTATAAGATTCTTGCACAAATGGCTAAGGATATATTTTCTATTCCTATCTCAACAGTAGCTTCAGAGTCTGCTTTTAGCACGGGAGGTCGAGTATTGGATTTATATCGTAGCACATTGTCTCCAAGAACGGTTCAAGCTCTTGTTTGTACACAAAACTGGGTATGTTCCACCCCAATTGTACATAGACAAGAGATAATTGAGACAACAACAGATGAGTTTATAAAGTATGAGACAGGTAATTGTTTATATATTATAAGAACATCTTTTTAATATCTCATTATTTATATTTTAGAAATTAATTTGCTAAGCATTTCTCTCTTTCTTTTTTGTAGAAATCATTAGTGGAGATGAAGCATCCACGGTAACTACTTTGGGTGATTGAAGAAGGAAATTGGAAGAAAGTTATGCTCGCTTCGGTTCAATTTGTATTTTGAAATTGTATTGTGTTTGAACTCCAAACTTTATTGTGTACTTTAATTTCATTTTATGTTGTATTTGAACTTTGGGTGAACTTATTTAATTTCTAGGACTTTGATTGGGACTTTGCTTATTTTAATATCATTTTAGATTGTGTTTGAATTTTGAATGAATTTGTAGGTAATTTGAGATGATTTTAGGTTGATAATTGATATTTGAAAATTTTCATGGATTGATTATGTTTGGAATTTAAAGTAATATAAATTACATTATAGATGGATGATTAATTTGTTTAGGTTATAAATTGAAAAGTAATTGACTTAAAAATTAAAGAGAGAGGTACTGGTGGGTTTAGATAAAAAAAAATTAAAAGGAAATAAAAGTAAATAGTCGGAAACGAAAAAAAAAAAAAAAAAAGGTTTTAACCGAACCGAACCGACCCAGGACGGTTCGGTTCAAAAACCGAAACCGAGGAATATTCGGTTTCCTCGGTTTAAAATGCTAGAGAACCGACCTGCTCGGTTCGGTTCCTGGTTCGGCCCAAAACCGGACCGAACCGAACCGTGACCACCCCTAATTTTCATGTTTTACAAGTTTTCTTGGGATCCCAAATAAATGTTTTACTAAAATTATTTACATATTTTATGCATTCTAGACTTCTAGGAAAAATTTAACTTCATAATTATTTGAATCATTCATGCATGTAGTAATGTCCCTAGTCAGTCTTTAGGTTTTAAAAAGTCGGGCCGTTGCACGTTGAAAAAAAAAAACTTTTTTTCGTTTAGGTTTTCTTTTTAATAAAAAAATCTCATATTTGGTAACATTAAGAATTGGTTAAAAAAAAAAATCTCATCTCATCTTTGGTAAGATTAAGAATTCGTTTTTTTTTAAAAAAAAAACTTTTTTTGTTTAGGTTTTCTTTTTTAATAAAAAAAAATCTCATCTTTGGTAACATTAAAAATTGGTTAAAAAAAAAAATAATCCCATCTCATCATTCCCACGTTTAAGAATTGGTTAAAAAAAAAAATCTCATCTCATCTTTGTTAAGATTAAGAATTGGTTTTTTTTAAAAAAAATCTCATCTCATCTTTGGTAAGATTAAGAATTGGTTAAAAAAAATTTCATCTTCATTCCCACGTTTATGTTTTTTTTCTTAAAAAAAAATCTCATCTCATCTTTGGTAACATTAAGAATTGGTTTTAAAAAAAAATCTCATCTTCATTCCCACGTTTATGTTTTTTTTTTAAAAAAAAAAAATCTCATCTCATCTTTGGTAACATTAAAAATTGTTTTTTTTTAAAAAAAAAAATCACATCTCATCCTTGGTAAGATTAAGAATTCGTTTTTAAAAAAAAAACTCTTTTTCGTTTAGGTTTTCTTTTTTAATAACAAAAATCTCATCTTAAATCTCATCTCATCTTTGTTAAGATTAAGAATTGGTTTTTAAAAAAAAAAATCTCAAAATTGGTTTAAAAAAAATCTCATATTCATTCCCACGTTTATGTTTTCTTTTTTTTAAAAAAAAAAAAAAAATCTCATCTCATCTTTGGTAACATTAAGAATTGATTTTTTTTAAAAAAATCTCATCTCATCGTTCCCACGTTTAAGAATTGGTTTAAAAAAAAATCTTATCTCATCCTATAATATCTATATCTATATCTATATTTATACTATATTAAAAAGGAAGGATTTCTGAAAAAACATTTTTAGACTAGAATACCCCTTTATATTTTAGTTAATTACATGAGTCAAAATCAGATTATTTTTAAATCTCATATATCAATCAAAATTCATAATTTAATAAAATTCAAAACAATATGTGATTTGATTCAAAATCATATCAAATTAGAATTTTAGTCTAAATTTTCTCTATAAATTGTCCATCTTCTGCAATTGGTTTTCACATTTAAAACTACTCATCTATTCCAATTGTCCGTTTTGGGTAACTCTCTTGAAATTATCCCTATGTGATACTCAATAATTTTTAAGAAATATTCACAAATATTTATTTTTCATGTTGTTTTTGTTTAATTTTGCCTCAATTTAATGAGAATGTTGTGCTCGAATATGATATTATATACTATAGTTAACAATATTCAGATTCTTTTGGGATTTTCTTTAGGCTATTTAATTTCACTTTTTCCAATTTTTTTTGGTAGTTTTCAGGTCTAAAAGTAGTTATCTTTTCCAATTATTCATATGTGTTTCAGGTATCTCTTTCTTTTCCTTTATTTTTTTAATTTTTGATTTTCTTAGTTTGATTTTGTTGTCCCCAAAAATATAATTTGTCAGTTTCATATTAAGAGTCTAAATTAATTCACTTACCACTAATTTAGTTTGAATATAGTGGACATAATTTGAAATTGAATTTTGTCCATTTATTTAGACCATGATTCTCAAATATCATATTATTATATTTTTGAATAGTTGTTGATTTAAATTTATTAATATAAAAACAAAACTTATGTGTTGTGAATTAATCAACATATTTTGTGTACTCAGAAGAATTCATTTGGTTTTGGATTCCTCATGATTTTTTTAATTATAATTTTAAATTTTTATTTTGTAATTAGAAAATCATTTTTCTTTTTTAAAAAAGATGAATTTCGATTAAAATGTTATTGAAACTATCAAATTATCACTATACCATGATTTAAAAATATTTACAAATATTTTCTAGGGAAAAATACACTTTTAGTCCCTGAGGTTTGGGTTAGGTTTCATTTTGGTCCCTGAGTTTTCAAACTCAACAATTTAGTCCTTGAGGTTTGATTTTAGTTTCATTTGGTCCCTTCATCCAATTTTCTGTTAATAGTTAACGGAATGCTGATGTGGCACTAATTTTTTATTTTAAAAAATTATTTTTGATTTTTTAAATATAAAAATATAAAAATAATAAAAAATTATTATTTCATAATAGTTTTATTATTTCTATCCTCCATTTCTCTTCTTCTCCCTCTTCTTCTTCTTCATTATGACATCCACAACAGCCGGCGAGCACCCACGGCGGTCGGTGACCACCGTTCGCCGGCGGCCGCCGCTTGACTTTTTTTTTTTTTTTCTTCCTTCCCTTTTCTTCTTTTCTTATTCTCCTCTTTTCTCCAAGTTTTCTTTTTTTAAAGAAAAAAAACAGATGAGCGAGAGAGATCTACTGGCTTCCAAACTTCTCCTCCCTCCCTCACGGTCGCGAGCGACAGCAGATCTGGGCGGGCTTTGGCGAATCTGGGCGAGCGACGACCTACTCGTGAGTGGCGGATCTGGGCGACGGCGAGCTTCGACAGATCTGGCGAGCGACGGCGAGCTTCGACGGATTTGAGCGACCTACTCGTGACCTTCGATGCATTTGGGCTGAGCGGCCGACGACCGGACGCGAAGAGAGACGGGATCTAGGGAGGCCAAACGTGGAGAGAGAGGCTGAGTGGCCGACGACCGGACGCGGAGAGAGGGGATATGGGGAGGCCGAACGTGGAGAGAGAGGAAAGGGAGAGAAGAGAAAGACGAAAAAAAAAAAAAATTGCCGCCGTCGGCCGGCGGCCGACGATGGCGACGACTGCTTTCACCAGCACCGGTCGCTGGTGAAGCGTCGGTGAAGAAGAAGAAGAAGACCGCTGGTGAAGAAGAAGAAATAAAGGGAAAGAAATAAAAATATTATAACATAATAATATTTTCTATTAATTTAATATATTTATATTTTTAAAAAATTAAAAATAATTTTTTAATAAAAAATTAGTGCCACGTCAGCATCCCGTTAACTATTAACAGAAAATTGGATGGAGGGACCAAAATGAAACTAAAATCAAACCTCAGGGACTAAATTGTTGAGTTTGAAAACTCAAGGACCAAAATGAAACCTAACCCAAACTTCAGGGACTAAAAGTGTATTTTCCCTATTTTCTATCTTATTTTTGTTATTTTTTTTTTGAAACCAAAGGCAATTTCATTAAGAAGAAAAAATGTCACACGGGCTACAAATAGCAGGTGGAAAATCCTGCACTACCAAACGATCAAGCCAACTCGAAAACTGGGATAACCATAACCAAGAACCCAAACTTTTAACTTCCTGGGCCAACCTATGAGCTGGAATATTTCCTTCCCTTCGAACATGCTGAAACCGCACTTGCTGAAAAGAAGAAGCAACCGACTGGATTTCCTCAATCAAAATACCATCTTCCTTAAGCGAAACAACCGAACCATTCAACATAGAAATCAAATTCGCACAATCAGATTCCAAGATTATTCGAGACAGACCCAGTTGTCTGGCCAAAACCAAACCTTCCAGCGCCGCTCGAGATTCCGCTATCAAAGGACTAAGAGACGCTGGCAGCACACTCATCATGGCAGCATGTAATCTACCTGAAGCTGTCCTCACAACCACTCCCGCTCCAGAAAGCCGAGGAGAAGCCAGAAACGCAGCATCCACGTTAATTTTAATCCAACCCATCGGAGGGTTCGTCCAGCGCACTTCAGACAGCAGGGAAGGCACATTCGAATCAGGAGACAATCTAGATGAGGGAGCTTGAGCCGAAAGAAAAGAATCCAAAAAACTCACAACCCAGGAGCATTTAGTAGTAACATCCGGACACACACCTCCTTCTCTCATCTTATTTCGGTCGTTTCACAGACTCCAGCAACCAACACACCACAATCGGAAATCATGGTCAGAAAGAATACCTTGGAGAGCCAAACAACGATCCTGGAAACTGTTATAAAACTGAACCTCCCAATCCACCGCAGGCAGCAATATCTTCCAAAAAGCCTGAGATCGCTTGCAACTTACCAAAGCGTGATCAATGGTCTCAGGATGACGTAAGCAACCCCTACAAAATGGATCAGCATCAATTCCACGACCAATGAGGCAAGTCATAGTTGGGATAATAGACTGAAAAGCTCGCCACATAAATAATTTGATTTTAGACGGAAGGTTCTGAGCCCACAAACCAGACCACCAACGAGAATTTGGCATAGCGCAAGAAGACTCTACCCCTCGTTTGCGCAACATAACGAGTTTATACCCACTTTTCACACAGTATACACACCCTGCCGACTATAATGCCATACCCAACGATCACAGGAACCAACCCGCCCAATTGGAATACCAAGAATAAGTTGTAAATCCTCTGGGAGAAGCAAATGAGTGAGCATCTGAGAGTCCCATTCTCGATTTTCTGTTGTGAACTCACTAACCAATGGAGAAGGTTGCAAACCCGAACCCAACGGCTATAAAATAGGCCTGAAAGTACACTCTCTCGGAATCCAAGGATCAGAATAGAATAAAGTGGTAGATCCATCTCCGATTCGTTTCTGAAGCCCCATTCTTAAAAGCTCTCGACCCCATAAGAAACTACGCCAAAAAATGATGCTGAATTGGGGCAGAAAGCTTCAAGAACAGACGTACTCGAAAAATACCTACCACGAAGGACCCGAGACATTAACAGATCAGGGTATTGTAACACCCTCCACACTTGTTTGGCCACAAGGCCTTGATTAAACCCCTCCAAATCACGAAAACTTAGATCGCCAATCTCCTTTGGTAGACACATCGTCTCCCACCTTTTCTAATGTATCTGTGATGAAATTGAAGCAAAAACCAAAACTAAATCAGAGAGAAAGGAGAAGAAATACACAATTGTTTATAGTGGTTCAACCATCAGTGTGATGGTCTACGTCCACTGTCAAAGGCAGCATCGATCGATCTATTATTCATCCACGGAAAGAACTCAGAAATGAAGGATTACAAATATCGGAGAAGGACCCCAATACACAACCTCACATCCCAGAAGGATTCTTTTCCCAACTTACCTTCACTCTGCACACACCCTGAGCTTCTCTCACACTTGAATACAGAATGCCGCACTGATTTTATAAGGCATTCTGTTACAACAGATTTTGAGAATGGTGGGGCCAACCAAAATACAGAGTAAGGGCCAACCAAAATACAGAGTAAAAGTTACAAAATAGTAATACAGGGAAATATCTATCTGGAATAAAACTTGCTCAATCCTTCGTGGCTTCTCTGACGTGGATAAGTATATGTGACATGGCATAAAGGGCTTCTTCTTCTTCACAAATCTCCCTCTTGACATGTAACATATACATTCTGAATTTCTCTTTCAGCTGCTGCCTTTGTTATTCGAATCCTCTCTTCATGATGTTAGCCAACACCTACCTTAAGTAGGTTCATAAGGAGATGCATTCTTGAAGCAGGTAGCGATTTAGTAAGCATATCAGCTGGGTTGTCCACAGATGCCACTTTCTCCAGCTTCACTTCTTCATTTATAGTCTTCTCTCTTAGGTAATGATACCTAATATCGATATGCTTCGAGCGGTCATGATATTGAGGATTCTTCAAAAGTGCAATGGCACTTTGGCTGTCACTAAATACATAGAGAGAATCAGTTGTACCAAGCAATTCAATGGATAAACCTCTCAACCATATACCTTCTTTCACTGCTTCTGCCAAAGAGATGTATTCAGACTCTGTTGTCGAAAGTGCTGTCACTGATTGGAGATTAGATCTCCAGCTCACTGTGTTTTGGAACAAGGTAAATACATAACCTGAGGTGGACCTTCTTTTATCCAAATCTGCAGCGAAATCTGCATCAGCATACCCTACTAAACAACTCTGTTTCGAACTCCCTCTTGAGTATATCAATCCGTGATCTGAGCTTCCCTTAATATACCTTAAAATCCATTTTACAGCCTCCCAAAGGGGCTTACCTGGATCACTCATATACCTACTCACCACACTCATAGCAAGAGCTATGTCTGGTCTAGTGCAGGTCATACCGAACATTAGGCTTCCTACGACACTAGAATAAGGGATGAGCTTCATTTCGGTTCTTTCATCCTCTGTGGTTGGTGAGTGGTTTTTCGAGAGTCTGAAATGTTGAGCTAAGGGAACACACACGACTTTAGCTTTATCTAATCTGAATTTCTTTACAATTTTCTCAAAGTAATCTGACTGTTTTATTTTTAAAATCCCAGCCTTACGGTCTCTGCTAATGTTCATTCCCAGAATTTTAGTTGCTGGCCCAATATCCTTCATCTCAAATTCATTCTTAAGCTGTGATTTTAATTTCTCAATCTTATCTATATCATGAGAGGCAATTAGCATGTCATCTACATAAAGAAGAAGGTATAAAACAACTATTTCATTCTCCCTTTTTATGTAAACACAACTATCATACATGCTTTTTTCAAATCCACAAGCCTGAATGAAGTTGTCAAATCTCCTATACCACTGCCGAGGTGATTGTTTTAGATCGTAAAGTGATTTCAATAATCTACACACATGATTTTCCTTCCCTTTTACTTCAAAACCGAGAGGTTGTGCCATGTAGATCTATTCCTCAAGTTCTCCATGTAAAAAGGCAGTTGTGACATCCATTTGTTCTAATTCTAAGTCAAATTGTGTAACTATAGACAACATCACTCTAATGGATGAATATCTCACAACTGGGGAGAAAATCTTTGTGTAATCTATGCCATACTGCTGTGTATACCCCTTGGCCACAAGCCTAGCTTTAAACCTAGGCTTTTCTTCCCCCTTAATGCTTGGTTTTAGTTTATATAACCATTTACAAGCGACTAATTTATGATCCGGAGGTTTTTCAACTAATATCCATGTTTTATTTTTGGCCAAGGAGTTCATTTCCTCTTGCATAGCATTCTGCCACTGATCTTTATATTCTGAGTTTATGGCTTGTTCAAATGTAAGAGGTTCTAGACTTTCATTTTCTTCATTACACAGTAATGCATAGGCTACAGACTCAGGGAGTTCTACTGTACAATCAGCTTGTTCGAATCTAGATGGAGGTCTAATTGTACGCCTTTGTCTATCTTTCGTAAGCTGGTAGTCTGTTAAGTTTTCGTGAGTTTGAGTAGCTTGTGTTTGGGGATCAGGTGTATTTTCAACAAAAATATCTTCTGAGATGTTTTCAGGCTGTAGATTTTCATCTTCCACAAACTGTCCTGAAGAGGAAGCTTGCTGTTCATTATTAGTCTCTTCATTAGCAAGTTGAATATCAAATGTTTCTTCCTCTCCTGTGATCTCCTTTTGATAACTAAGCCTACCTTCCTTTTCCCATGGCATTTCATATTCATTAAACTTAACATCTCTTCTAATTATACATCTAGATTCTCCTTGGGTTAATGTCCACAACTTATATCCTTTAACCCCATCCGGATAACCAAGGAAAACACATTTTTGAGCCCTTGGATCCAATTTATCTTGCTTAATATGTGCGTTTGCTGAACATCCAAATCCAAATATTTTTAAGTGACTTAAATTTGGAGGTTTTCCGGTCCATAATTCTTGTGGTGTTTTAAGGTTCAAAGCCAAAGAGGGACTTCTATTAATTAAGTAAGCTGTCGTATTGACTGCCTCTCCCCAAAACACCTTCGGAAGCTTGGCATTAGCTAACATACACCTTACTCTTTCTAAGATTGTTCGATTATACCTTTCAGCTAGGCCATTTTGTTGTGGTGTATGTGGAACAGTAAAATGCCTCTGAATACCGGATTTAACACACAATGTTTTGAAGCTTTCATTCAAGTACTCTAGCCCATTATCTGTGCAAATCTTCTTAATTTTTCTGTTTGTCTGATTTTCCACAAGTATTTTCCAGTTTGCAAAGGTTTCAAACACATCTGATTTGTTTTTAAGGAGATACACCCACAATTTTCTTGAGTAGTCATCTATAATACTTAGAAAGTATTTTGCTCCTCCTAAAGTTGGAACTCTAGCTGGCCCCCATAAATCAGAGTGTATATAATCTAAGATCCCATTAGTTTTATGTAATGACCGATTAAACTGGACTCTTGCTGATTTCCCTAACGTGCACTGCTCACAGAAAGGTAAGTTTACTGATTTAGTTTTTCCTAACAGCCCTTGCTTTTGCAGCTCAGCTAGACCTTTCTCACTCACATGTGCTAAGCGTTTGTGCCATAACAAAGCTTCATCATGTGTTTCAGTAGGTGCAACATTAGCTGTTTCGGTTATAGATGATCCATTCAAAGTATATAGGCCATTTTTCAAGCTACCGGTCATTACTAATAGGGACCCTTTTAAAATCTTCATGACTCCCCCCTCAGATCTATATTTATACCCGGCTTTATCTAGTGTCCCTAGTGAGATTAGGTTTCTCTTTAAATCAAGGACATAGGGAACAGAGGACAAAATTTTCTGAGTTCCATCTGACAGATTCAATTTTACCGAGCCTACACCTTTTATCATATATTGTTGATTATTTCCCATAAGAACCTTTCCTCCATCAAGTTCCTTAAGGTCTAGGAAATAATGTTTATGGGGGGTCATGTGATAAGAGCAACCGGAGTCTAAAATCCACTCATCTGTTGGGCTAAGTTCTGAAACAGTGAGTACTTCAGCTGAGTCATAACTTTCATGGACATTTGCTGAATTTTGGCCCTCTTTCTTATTCTGATGCTTGTTTTTATACTGAAGTTTTCGACAATCTTTAATCAAATGTCCTGGTTTGTGGCAGTAAAAACATTCCCTGGTTTCTTTACCCTTTGACTTGGATCTATGCTTACTTTGATCCTTTTTGTTTGTCTTAGGAGTATTAGGTCTTGTTTCAGTTCTGCCCCTTACAGTTAAAGCTTCACTTTCCTTTTTCTGTGTTCTTGTTTCCATGTCCTTAGATCTAAGTGCATCTAGGACTAATCTTAGGGTTAAAGAATCTCTCCCATACTTAATAGCAGCTTTTATCTCTTTGTAATTATCTGGCAGTGAATTCAACAGAATTATCGCCTGGTTTTCATCATCTATTTTCTCTCCAATGTTGGTCACATCTAGGCAAATTTTAACAAACTCATCTAAGTTATCTTCTAAAGGCTTCGAGGGGTCCATTCGATAGCCAAATAGTATTTCCTTTAGAAGTATTTTGTTTGTCAGTGATTTATTCAAATACATGGACTCTAGCTTTTTCCACAACTCAACTGCACTATTAATCTCATCTACTTGCCGAAGAACAGAGTCTGAGAGATATAAGATCATAGTGCTAAAAGCTATTTCGTTCATTTATTTCCGTTTGACTTCGGATAATGGTTCAGGTAGGTCCTCTGGTTTGTCTAAAATCCTAGCGACTTTTAATTGTACGAGCATTGCCCTAAGTTTCTTTCTCCAGAGGCTAAAATCACCCTTACCGTCGAACTTCTCTAATTCAAATTTTGCAGACATGCTTTTAATTTCTCAACTCAGACAGAGACGACAGATATCACTGAATTCAACAACAAACCCTAACTAATCGATTTGGGGTACTAACCTCTGTCTTAGCAACGAATAATTCGATCGAGCTTAGCCATCGAATCTCCAATCCTCTCTTCGAAAAACTGTTGCAAATGTCTGAACTTCATCACCGAACCACTGCTCTGATACCACTTGTGATGAAACTGAAGCAAAAACCAAAACTAAATCAGAGAGAAAGGAGAAGAAATACACAATTGTTTATAGTGGTTCAACCATCAGTGTGATGGTCTACGTCCACTGTCAAAGGCAGCATCGATCGATCTATTATTCATCCACGGAAAGAACTCAGAAATGAAGGATTACAAATATCAGAGAAGGACCCCAATACACAACCTCACATCCCAGAAGGATTCTTTTCCCAACTTACCTTCACTCTGCACACACCCTGAGCTTCTCTCACACTTGAATACAGAATGCCGCACTGATTTTATAAGGTATTCTGTTACAACAGATTTTGAGAATGGTGGGGTCAACCAAAATACAGAGTAAAAGTTACAAAATAATAATACAGGGAAATATCTATCTGGAATAAAACTTGCTCAATCCTTTGTGGCTTCTCTGACGTGGATAAGTATATGTGACATGGCATAAAGGGCTTCTTCTTCTTCACAGTATCTTACGATTACCCACAGAAGTGCCCCACCAAAATTGGGCTATCTCCCTAGTAACTTCCTTACAAAAAGACTTAGGAAGCCGAAAACAACTCATTGCATAAATGGGTATAACTTGAGCAACACTCTTAATAAGGACCTCTTTACCACCAATCGAAAAATAAGATCGTTTCCATCCTTGCACCACTTTTTTAATTCTCTCCATTGTTCTACGAAAACAGATCTGAGCGAGAAAACTGAGAAGGTAAACCCAAATAGTAGCCAAGATCATCAACAATGGGCACGCCCAACATACTTCCTAACAAATCTTTACTATCCGGAGGAACATTCGACGAAATAAACAAAGCTGACTTATGGAAGTTTACACATTTACCTGAAGCAACCTCATATTCTTTTAAAATATGTTTAATATGCCATCCTTCTAACATATTGGCTTTAAAGAAAACCAAACTATCATCAACAAAAAAATAAGTGTGATATAGCAGGACAAAAAGAACCAATCTGCACACTTGATATGAGAGCTTGATCATGAGCCGATTTCAAAGCATGGGAAAGCCCATCAGCACACAAAACAAATAAATAAGGGGAAAGAGGATCCCCTTGGCGAAGGCCCCTACTTGGAAAAATCTGTCCACGAGCAGAACCATTAATAAGAACTGCAAATTCCACTGAACGAACACAATCCATAATCAAATCAATCCATGGTTCGGCAAACCCCAGATGCCGCATAATATTTTCCAAAAACGACCACTCCACCCGATCATAGGCCTTGCTCATATCAAGCTTCAAAGCAGCAAAACTCTCCCTCTCCTTACACGGTGATTAAGATAGTGCAGACATTCATGACCAATAATCACATTATCAGATATAGCATGACTAGGAACAAAAGCAGATTGAGCCTCAGACACCACAGTCCCAAGGACAAGCTTGTAACGATTGGCCAAAACTTTTGCCACTATCTTGTAAGACACATTACATAAACTGATAGGTCGATAGTCACCCACCCCAGTAGGAGAACTAACCTTGGGATAAGCGCAATATGAGTTTTGTTCCACCCACGAATTGACTTTCTATTATTCAAAACATCCAAACAACCTGCCACTGTTTGATTTCCTACAACATCCCAATATTTCTGATAAAAAAGCACTGGAAAGCCATCTGGCCCTGGAACTTTCGTTGGGAACATCTGATTGATAGCCCTCTCAATCTCTGCTCTGCAAAAAGGAGCCAGAAGTCTAGCATTCATAACTGGGGTAACAATTGGCTGAATACCATTCAAAATATTTACTTGTTGAGACAAAGTCGGATTACTTGAAGCAAAAATGGAATTAAAATACTCAAGAAAAACCATTTCCACATCAGTTTCTGATTCAACCTAATTGCCATCACCATTGTAAATGCCACTAATATAATTCCGCCTTTTCCTCTCCGAAGCTCTATAATGGAACCATCGGGTGTTTTTATCACCCCATTTGAGCCAGTTTTCTCTAGAGCGTTGGTGCCAATAGATTTCCTCCTCTTCCAACAAACAATTAAGCTCACCTTCCAGACCATGGATCAAAGAAAAATCAATCAGCTGCCTACTGTACGCATCCATAATAGCCTGCCTTTTCTTACAAATCTCATACTTGAAGGCACAATTTGCCTTTCGGCCCCACCTCCCCAATTTCACTGAAATGGAAGCCAAAGACTTTTGAAGAGAACCCACATGGTCATCATTTCCAATCCAATTCCCATTATCACAAATAATTTGTCGGCACTCATCGTGGCGGACCCACTGAGCATTGAATTTGAACCCAGTAAAACGTCGGCCACTACTCACACGCACCAAATCTTCCAAGCACAATTTTATCGGACGATGATCAGAGCAATCCCATTCCAGATTCAACACCTTCAACTGCGGAAACAACAAAAAAACCTTTCATTCCCAACAAACCGATCCAACCTTTCAAAAATTCGATCAGCCACAGGGCGACGATTACACCAAGTAAAAATCTCTCCTCGATACCCCATATCACGCAAGTTACATTCATCCAAAACTGACTGAAAATTAAACATTAAATCAACCGCTCTCGCCAAACCACCCTTTTTCTCAGAATCCCACATAATTTCATTCATATCACCACCCACGACCCAGGGTGGATCGTCTGAATTATGTAAACGCCTCAAGAGTTCCCACGTATGTACTCGTAGAGACTCCTTCGGCTGTCCATACAAACCAGTAAAACGCCAACATTTTGAATTCCATTTAACAGACGAATCAATATGGGACGGCGAATAAGAACGAATAGAAACATCAATTTCCAATGACCATAACAAACACAGACCACCGCTAGCCCCTTGACTAGAAACAACAAAACACCCATAATAATTCAAACTATTTTTCAATCGAAGCAAAGACTTTTCATTACATTTTGTCTCACATAAAAACAACAAAGGGGGTTTTAAGTGACGCAAGGCGTCACGTACAACATGGAATGTCCGAGGGGACCCCATCCCTCGAACATTCCAACATACAGTATTCATAATGCCTGGCGGGACTGGGACCCAGCCTCTGCCAATTCATTCGATAGATCACAGACACGACCATCAGCAACCACCACATTAGCCTCATCGCCTTTGTGCTTCTTTCCCCCATGGTTGATAGATAGACTCGAACCCTTACGCTTTGCTCCCTCACACACTTCAATCTTGCTACTGGAGCCTATACGAGCCTTGCGCTTCCATTTATGAAGAAAAACTGTCTTATCAATCACAGCGGCACCCAAATCCTCTAAATCAGAACGAGTTTCCAGCCCACTTGAGACATCATCCTTCATCTGAGCCTTTTTAACATTGGGCCCAATTATCCCTTGGAAACCCACACCAGTAGGCCCACTCAACTCAACTGGCCCAGATGGCCCACTCCCATCAATTGTCCCAGACGACCCACTCACCACAACTGGCCCAGATGGCCCTCACACACATTGGCCCAGATGGCCCACTCACATCCACTAGCCCAGGTGGCCCATCCGTATCCTTAACCCCACTTTGAGGATTACAGTTACCAACCACGACCCCCTCCTCCAGTCCGCTACCCGCAATAACCGACGTAACCGTAGCAGTAACCAACTTCCCCTTCTCCGTCGCACCCAGATCGTTCTCCGACGAACCAGATTTCTGATTTCCACCATAGCGGTCCGGCTGCTTAGACGATCCCTCAAACCTGAGCCAAGTACCATACTGAAAACGTTTCACCGATTGATTCACATTAGATGCAAAGAGCAGAGGACAATCATTTTCGCCATGATTTAGAATACCACAACGAGCACAGAAACTAGGCAGCCGTTCATATTGCATAGGGATCCAGCAACCTGTTGGGTTTTATGCCCTAAAACTCGTAGATAGTAAATGTAACATTTGACTTGCTTCAATGAAGTATTATTTCTATATATTTGTTTTGCCTAAATATAACCACAAATCCAATAAACTAAGAACCCATGGCTATATTATGTATACTTGAAGTTTATGTGTGACATAAGTATGGATCAAGTTCAAGTAAATAGTCTAAACGATCTATAGTATATGGATAAGGTTGGGTACCTTAATCCTGGGGACACTATTGGCACGACTCGCTTTGTTCTTTAAAGACAGACGATGTGATCCTAATCGTTCATGTATAAGACATGTGAGTGAGGGCGTCCTATTCAAAGAGTTTGCATAGAGATCGGACTAGGAGATAAGTCACTTTCACTTTACAACACCGTTTACTGTTGAAACTGAACATCTCATACATATAACCTAGGTAACTCGATCTTAATCTTGAGCTAACTATGAACTCTTGTTTATTTAGGATTGTCCTTTGATTTGCATGGGTGAGAGTGACCAATCATCACCGACTCAATAAGCCTACCATTTTGGGGATAAGACTAAATAGATAGCTGGGGACATAGCTTTGCAAGACGGAATTCACTGCTACCCGTTTTAGGGTTAGTAAAGAGGTTGTTCCCTTAAGTACTGACTCCGAGTCTTGAACAAGGGGCCCCGCCCTCTCATAACCTTGAGAGGGACTTGGTTTAGTGATTGAATCACGAACTAATTGTTCATTAGAGGATCAGTGGAACTTAAGGAACAAGATGTAACTATAGGGGTAAAACGGACATTTGACCCAGCTCTAGTTACGAACAACCTGTGAAGGATCGACTTACTGATCATGGTTATCTAAAGTGAACAAGAAATATATCTACAGTGAGGGGAGTTTAGCTATGGGCTATAGTGGAGTGTCCCAGAAGCTAACGAACGATGAATGACTAAATTAATGAGATTAACCAGTAATCATTATTTCGTTGGAGCCCATGATCTGTAGGTCCCATTAGGTCCATCTACTAGCTCAATAGGAATAAAACTTGGAACAATATGATAGGTTAATATTTGAAACGTTCAAAATTGGAAAAGGATACAAAAGTCGGTTATATGCGATATTTAACGACATATTAGTTTAATTACGAATTAAACCTAAAAATGAGAGTTGGATATATTTAAATATAATTTAAATATTAAACACGTGAATAAAGATTCATGTTCGAGAAATTTCGTTGAGAGAAAAATCAAGATTGCACAAGTGGTATTAATTTAATATAAGATATTAAATTAAATGATTTTATTTTTAATTAAATAAAGTTTTATTTAAATTAAAGTAAAATCATAATTGAGTGGGATTGTTCAGATTTTATATTTAAAATTATAAATTTTGAATTTCAATTTTGGTAATTTTTTGGAGGTGGTGCTTAATGACTAATCACCTTAGATTAGCGTTTTTGCACCACCTAATCCATGACTCAAATCACTCCCAAATTGCTGTCAATTTTTTGTGCAATTCTTGTGCATGATTTCCCTCTATATATAGAGGATGAGCTGTTGAAAATTGGTGCATTTTCTTCAACGTAAAATGCTGCCAAAATTCTCCCTAGAACTTCCATGTTCATACTCTCAAGCTTGTTTATACCCATAAGCTTTCCTTTCCAATTCCTATCAATTGAGGATCCCACAATCCGTTCCAAGGCCTGAGGATAGTAGAGAAGATCCAAGTGGTTGTCCAAAAGTCGTTCGTGTGAATTATAAAGCATCGGATTATACGAATTGGGAGCTTCAAGAGGTAGGTACCTTATAATTACTCTGTTTTTTGTTCTTATGAACAACATGACTTCAAGGGTTAAATTGATCAAATTGTGTGTCTAAGATCCAAAATTGCTTCCGCATGTGTGATATTAACACCTACACAACCACCAATAGGCCCTGCAATATTCACCTTAATACCTCGCCGCAATGGCTTTGTTATATCCAGGCGTATCCACACCCGCAAACTGGAGCCCCAACAATAACCATCGGATTTTCAATCCACATCCGTCTAGCCATACTAGGAGACATACATGCCATCGGTAGATCAAAAAAATGTATCCAGAAAGCCACTTTATCAAACCACAGATCAGATGGCTTAACCAGAGCATCCATCTTTTCAATTACCAGTAAAAACTTATCAAAATACCACGGACCAGAACTAAACACTCTATTATGATCCTGAGCCCTGTCAAAACAAAACATGAACATATTCTTACCAATTTTTTCCACAGACAGACAGACTCTATGTGCCATGCCGCCGACATTGTTTTACGCATGATCTCGCAGGAGATAATACGAGGCGCCAAAAGTTTCCCAACCAAGAAGAACTCCATCCGAGAGGATGCCTCCACAACCGAACCTGTATCCACATCTACAGCAACATCCTCTTCATCCGTCGTCAGACTCATTTTCTTCCAGCCCTCCAACAGTGCTTCAGTCGCAATACAATCCACACCATCAGATAAAGTCACACAAACCACACAAGAATTAGCGAACCCTTGACAAACTCAGTCCGAAACCGAGAGAACTCTCATGCCCAGGGCAGTCGAGATTTCATTTTTTATTTTTACTTTTTTACATTTTTACTTTTTCCTGAATATTATATTATGATTAACCCAGTTTTTGAATATAATATTTTTCTATATCCGTTTTTTTAATTTATTAATATAAGAACAAAACTTCATGTATTGGTAATTAATTAAATTTTTTTTGTGTACTAGGAAGAATTCTTTTGATTTTGAATTCTTAAGGTTGTTTTTAAATTAAATTTTTTAAAAATAATTTAGTAATTAGAAACTTGATATTTTTTAAGACAATGTTTTAATATTTGTTATTCTATTGTTTTTGTTATTTTATTTGTCTTCTTTACCACTATTTTAGTTTGAATATAGTGGGCACAATTTGAATTTTTTTCAATTTAATTAGACGGTGATTCTCGAATATCATATTATAATTAACAAACTACCAATTTTTTGGATATAATATTTTTTAATAGCAGTTGACACTACTACAAATTTGGGTTTTTATGACATTGAAAAATTGTCACAACCACATTTCATGACATTTTTTTTGCGTCTTAGAAGCCCTCATCAAGGAAAGTGTATACATGACGCTATTAAAAAAACTGTCATAATTATTTTTTTCATGACACTTAACAGCTGTAAAAAAAACATATTAATGACATTTAGTAACTGTCACAGTAAATTTTTTGGGTAAAATACCCTTTTGGTCCCTCATGTTTCGGGTTCGTTTCCAATAGGTCTCTAGGTTTGAAAATTGAACAATCAAGTCCCCACTGTTCCATAAATAGTTCTATTGAGTCCTTAAACCGTTAATTTTTTTAACGGTACTGACGTGGCAGTTAACAGTGATGACGTGGCAACTTTTAAAAAATAAAATAATATTTTAAATTAAAATAAATAATGAAATGATAAAATTATTTTAAAAAAAAAACTCTCTCTCCTCCCTCTCTTGCCTCCTCGAATCCCTCACTCTACCCACCCCCTTGAATCCCTCTCTCTTCCCCACCCTGTCGACTCCTCCCAAGACGCCGTCGACGCAGCCCTTTGTCTTCGCCGTCCTCCTTCACCACCACCTTCGCCGTCCTCCTCCACCACCGCCTTCGTCGTCCCCCCGAAATCCCTTCCTCTCCCTTCCCCTTCTCACCGACGATAGTCCGCCGCCGCCGCCCTTCTTATTCATCTCCCCCACCTCCGAACACCCACAAAGCATCAACAAAACTGAGCCAAAAAACAAACAAAACCCACTCAGCTTCTCCATTTTCAGCTCGGAGAAAAACGAAAAACAAAAAACAACAACCAAAACTTACATATTCTTCTTCCTCAACAAAAACCCACACAAGAACAAACCAAATCTAAGCACAAAAAAAAACCCATACGGTCGGCGGCGTTCTGAGAAAGAAAGGGAAAAAAAAACAACAAAAACCCATTTTACTCGTCGGCGTCTGATCTGAAAGGGGAAGGGAAGGGAAGGGAAGGGAAAGCGAAAAAGAAGGGAAAGGGGAAGGAGAGAGCAGAGAGAGAGGAGGTGGTCGGCGGGTGGGGAAGAGAAAGGGATTCAAGGGGGTGGGGGAGAGTGAGGGATTCGAGGGAGAGTTTTTTAATTTTTTTTTTTAATTTGTAATTTGTAATTTTATCATTTTATTATTTATTTTAATTTAAAAATATTATTTTATTTTTTAAAAGTTGCCACGTCAGCACTGTTAATTGACACGTCAGCACCGTTAAAAAAATTAACGGTTGAGGGACTCAATAGAATCATTTTCGAAATAGTAGGGACTTGATTGTTCAATTTTGAAACTTAGGGACCTATTGGAAACGAACCCGAAACATGAGGGACCAAAAAGGTATTTTACCCAAATTTTTTTTATGAAAATTGAACATTGTCAATAAATAACTCCTGAAAATCATCTTTCTGTCAAGATATATATACTAATGACAGTTAATTACTATCAACAAAAGGTTATTGATGACAACATATCAATGTCACGAAAATTTCAACAACGACAGTGTTTTATTGTCAAACAAAGCTTTTCGTTGACAGTTTTTTGTTGTCAACAAAAACAATGTCATGACAGTTATAAAATGTCAAAAAAATGCTTGTAATGATACTGAATAGTTGTCACGCAAATAATTTCTAGGGAAAAATACACTTTTGGTCCCTGAGGTTTGGGTTAAGTGACACTTTGGTCCCTGAGTTTTCAAACTCAACAAAAATACCCCTGAGGTTTGAGATAAGGAGCACTTTGGTCCTTGCCGTCAACTTTTCTATTAAATTTTAACGGTTGCTGACGTGGCACTAATATTTTAATAAAAAATTATTTTTTTAAAATTTTTTTAAATAAAAAATATTAAAAATAATAAAATAATATTACTTTTATTATTATTTATTATTTCTCCCTCTCTCACTTCTTCTTCTTCCTCTTCATCATCTTCCTCCTTCTTCTTCTTCCTATCTCCGGCGGCCGGTGGCCACCGCTCGCATCTTAATTTATCGATTAACGACAAAATGGATGGCAGGGACCAAATTGCTCCTTATCTCAAACCTCAGGGGTAATTTTGTTGAGTTTGAAAACTCAGAGACCAAAGTGTAACTTAACTCAAACCTCAGGGACCAAAAGTGTATTTTTCCCAAATCTTAATTTATCGATTAAAAAATTTAAGGGAATATAATATAGTTGTCGTTTTTCCTTAGAATATTCCCACAAACAAATATTTCCTTATAATTATGACATATTTTATGTAGAATCGTGGCTTTTTATCCCTGGCAAAAATCCAATTTTGCATATTATTATTATAGATTTTATATCTCTAAAACTTTATGAATTAAATAAATTTATGAATGAAATAAATTTAATTTAATAATTTATTATAATATAAATTTCCATTTTATTAATCAATGAAATTAATGAATAAAATACACTTGTCAGTTTTTTCCTAAAATTTCATCTAGACAATATGTCATTAGAAAGATTTTAGGAAGAATCTCCTTATTTTGTGATATTTTATCCAATTTTTCGTATGACAACCTATTAAATGAGGATTTTATTATTATTCATTAATTATTTCAAAATCTCTTTTTCTATTTTTGTTTGTGTTCTAAATGAGGATTTTATTATTATTCATTAATTATTTCAAAATTTCTTTTTCCATTTTCGTTTGTGTTCCTAGCTTCTCTGCAGAACAGAATTTTGGTTGAGACTATAATGACTTGTCTAGAAACCGTAGGTAATTTTGATTACCCATAAATTTTTTCATGCATAGGACTCCAATATTGTATAAGGCGGGGTATGAAACTAACTGACGACAGGGATGTTACTTGTATATATATTATATTAAATCGATCCATATCTAACAAATCATAATGAAGTATAATCATGTCCAAATTCTGTACCTATTACTTCAATCTTCTCAAATCTCATCTCATCCTTGGGAAGATTAAGAATTGGTTTAAAAAAAAAAAACTTTTTTCATTTTGGTTTTCTTTTTTAATAAAAAAATCTCATCTCATCTTTGTTAAGATTAAGAATTGGTTTTAAAAAAAAAAATCTCAGAATTGGTTAAAAAAAATCTCGTCTTCATTCCCATGTTTATGTTTTTTTTTAAAAAAAAAAAAAAATCTCATCTCATCTTTGGTAACATCAAGAATTGGTTTAAAAAAAAATCTCATCTCATCATTCCCACATTTCTCATCTATGGTAAGATTAAGAATTGGTTTAAAAAAAAACTTTTTTTCATTTAGGTTTTCTTTTTTAATAAAAAAAATCTCATCTTTGGTAACTTTAAGAATTGGTTTACAAAAAATATCATCATTCCCACGTTTAAGAATTGGTTTTAAAAAAAAAATCATCTCTTTGGTAAGATTAAGAATTGGTCAAAAAAAAATCTCATCTCATCTTTGGTAAGATTAAGAATTAGTTTAAAAAAAAATCTCTTCTCGGTAAGATTAAGAATTGGTTAAAAAAAAATCTCTTTTTTAATTTTAGTAGATCATTCCCACGTTTATGTTTTCTTTTTTAAAAAAATATTTCATCTTTGGTAGATCATCATTCCCATATTTAGGTTTTTTTCTTAAAAAAAAAATCTCTTTTTTAATTTTAGGTTCACATAATCCGTCTTTATATAGTCCTCCTACAATTTTTTTTCCATACATCTCCTCAACCCATTTTCATCACTCTTGAAATCATGTCTTCCAAAGTGATCCCAATCAACAATCTTCAACTTGGTCAGATCAGTCTCATTTTAAAGATTATCTTATTAGATGAACATGTAATTATAAATATTTTTTTATTATTTATTTATTTTTCCTATACTAATTTTATTCATAATAATCATTTACTTTTTTCTAACTTTTCAGGATACAAAGATTCCAACAATATTGTTCAACAATACTATTGAAAAATTAGGTCACATGCTTAAAAAAGATAAACTTATATTATAACAAATGGTAATATAAAGTCAATCAACAATCAATTTGTAAATGTGCATGATAAATTAGAATTAACATTATCTACTACCACTGAAGTTACTGAAATTGACAATTCAATTTCTATTGTGTCAATGATTCGAAGTTTGAGTGAATTTCCTCTTAAAGAAGAAAAGAACATGTTAGGTAATGTATCTTACCTTTTTTTTAGATTTATTTATATGCATTGATATTGAATTAATATTACTTTTATTAACCCTTAATTATTTATTAATCATTAATATTATTTTTTGTTTTACGACTTGATTGGGACGGTTATTTCAGTAACTATCTAAAAGGGGCTTAAGGGGAGAAACTTTTGATTTCCTCTTTAGCCATTTTTAATTTATTATATTTATTTTATTAAATATATTAATATATTTCTAAATTCTCTACGCATATCTCAATTCTTCAAAATAAATTCTGATTGATAAAATCTATAAAATTTCTAAAATTTATATATCTCCTAAATTTGAAATTAATATAATGATTTATTAAAAAAAGTATTTATATAAAAATAAATTACCTATAACCAAATCTCATAAATTTGAAATCAATATCATGACTTATTAAAAAAAGGGAAAAATACACTTTTGGTCCCTGAGGTTTGGGTTAAGTGACAGTTTGGTCCCTGAGTTTTCAAACTCAACAAAAATACCCCTGAGGTTTGAGATAAGTAGCATTTTGGTCTTTGCCGTTAATTTTTCTGTTAAATCTTAACAGTTGCTGACGTGACACTATTTATTTTAATAAGAAATTATTTTTTTTTTAATTTTTTTAAATAAAAATATATTAAAATAATAAAATATTATTATTTAATTTTATTTTTTAATTCTTTATCCCCTCTCTCTCTTATTCTTCCTCTTCCCCACTTTCTTCTCCAACATCTTCTTCTTCAACTCCGGTGGCCGGCAGCCACCGCCGTTCGTCGGCCGGCAGCCGCCTGCGAGATTTTTTTTTTCCTTCTCTTCTTCTTCTTTTTCTCCTTTTCTCCAACCTTTCTTTAAAAAAAAAAAAAAATTGGCTTCCGACAAAACCAAAGAGGGACTCCTTCCTCGGTTTCGCTGGAAAATTGAAGTTCCGACGAGATTTGGGAACGTCCAGCCACCATCGTGGTTCAACTACTGCAGCTCGGCCTTGAAATTCCGGTGAGATCTAGGAACGCCCAGATCTAGTGAGAGGAAAAAGATAGAGAGAGAGACTCAAAGAGAGAACCCGCGAACGCCCAGATCTGTTGTCGCTGCTTTCGGAGAACCCGTGAACGCCCACTGTCAAACCTCGCGAACGAAGAACCCACCTGCAAACCCGCGAACGCCCACTGTCACGAACGAACCCGCAAACGCCCGAATCCAGCGAGAGAGATATCTGAAACGCGTGGGTGAGAGAGATCGAAACACGGGGGTGAGAGAGATCGAAACGCGGGGGAGAGAGACTAAAATGCTTTAGAGAGAGAGCGATCTCCAACTTCAGGCGGTGGATCTAAGCAGAGGGGAGAGAGAGCATCGAGAAGGAGAGAGACGATTTAGAGAGAGAGTGACCGGAGAAGGGAGAGGAGACGGCTCGTCGGTCGGAAGTTGCAGCAGAGGCTCGGCGTGAGGGAGAAGATGATCGGAGAGTGAGGGAGGCGACAGTGGGAGAGTGAAAAAGCTAGAGTTAGAGAGAGAAGAAGAGAGAGGGTGGAGGTTGCTTGAAAACGAAAAGGGAAATCGACTTAGGGAAAAATGGAAGAGAGAGGGAAGGAGAAAGTTAAAAAAAAAAAGTCGTCGACGGTGGTCGTCGGTCGTCGGCCGCCGGCGGCCCTGTGGAGCAAGTGAAGAAGAAGAAGTCATGGGAAGAAGGAGAAGAAATAAAAAATTTAAAAATAATAATATTTTTATTATTTTAATATATTTTTATTTAAAAAATTAAAAAAAATACTTTTTTATTAAAATAAATAGTGCCACGTCAGCAACTGTTAAGATTTAACAGAAAAATTAACGGCAGGGACCAAAATGCTACTTATCTCAAACCTCAGGGGTATTTTTGTTGAGTTTGAAAACTCAGGGACCAAATTGTCACTTAACCCAAACCTCAGGGACCAAAAGTGTATTTTTCCCTTAAAAAAATCAATAAATTAATGCATATTTCAAATTGAGATCATGATTTATTAAAAAAAATAAATTAAAGTATATGTCAAAATATCTCATGATTTATTTATTCATTTTTTGATAATTTGACTCAAAATGAATATTTGATTTTAAATTTTGAATTCAAACGAGATAATGTGATTCAAAATAAGAATCAAAATTCTTAATTTTATAAACAATTTGATTTAAAATAAAATCAATTTTGAATTTGAATCTAAGTTTTCCCTATAAATATCACATCTTTGGATCTCTCCTCTCTTGATCTTTTATTTACCTATCCTTCCTCATTATATGAATAATCTCTTCAATGCTCACAACAAAAAGACTAAAACACTGAAGAAGAAGCATGCATGGCAGATTAGTTCCTCAACAAACTATATCGGTTATATTTGAACACATTGTTGTTTAATTCAACTTTCAATAAGTTTTAAATATTAAATTAGTTCAATTTCCAATAAAAATAATCTAGTTGGGTTATTCAAATTATAAATTCTAAAAGGAAATAGGAGAGGTCACGATGATTCAAATCTAAAAAATATATAAAATGATTGAAGATGTGTTTGATAATTATGTGTTGATTTAAATTCCAATCTATTGAATTGAATTTTATTTTAAAGAAGAATGAATTGATTCTTAATATCCTTATAAAATTAAATTATATTCAAACTATCAAGATTTTATCATCTTTATAAGATAATTAAATTTATTAAATCTTATTTTAAAACTTTAAAATAAAATTGTTAAATTTCACGTGCAACGCACGTGTTTATTACTAGTACTATCTAAAAGGGGCTTAAGGGGAAAAATTTTTGATTTCCCATTTTGCCCCTTCTTAATTTGAAGATTCCCCGTTTGTCATTCTTATTTATTTATTATATTGAAAAAAAATTAAATTAACGTTATAAAATCTCTACGCATAGAGTTGAAGGTGTTCATATAACACATGCGGAAGCAATTTTAGGATCGGAGGCACTTAACTACATCAATTTTAGAAAATAAAAACATGCTGTCCAAATACCGTAAGGAGAGAGCAAAATTTTTACCAACCTTTTGGAGACCGATTCAACAACTCCCTTTGATTCCTTTGATCACGAACGGTGTGTGGACCACCTCTAGTGTCTTCCCTACTATTCTCCGGGCCAAGAACGACTTGTGGGAAGTCTATAGAGATAGGGAATGGGAAGGGAATGCTTGAAGGTTCAAGCACTAGAGAGATATATGGAGATGAGTGAGTTTGAGACCAAAATCCAGCAGCATAACAATATGGAAAATGGCTCTCTTTCTTTGAATCTGATTCATACTCCTTATATAGACATCTTCCATGCAAAGAGAAGCCTCATGACACTAGACACATGGTGAAATTGCAACTCAAAGTGGATTCTAGGTGTTTAATTCACAACACATGCAACTAGTGCATGGTTGTGTTGTTTTCCACTATGCATCAACATGCAAGAGTGGGAATGCCACTAAATCCACTTAAAATTGAATCTAAATTCTCAATTTTCAGCTTGCAATTCATTCCTATTTCAATTCAAAATTGAAATTGATTTCTAGGCAATTAATTTGTACAATTCCAAGTAATTTTTACATGATTAATCCAATTAATCTTTATCACCTAGTGCCATGAATTATATATGATTCCTAATACATATATATGGTATTCAAAACCCTTTTAAATACTCCATCTCTCATTTTCTAATTTAATTTATAATTAAATTATTGTGTCAAACACAATTTACGATAATACCCGTTTCCCGATTTTGAACAATTCAAAGCTTCCTATCTTTTTGTTCTAGGCTTTGTTCCGATATGAGTTTTGTTCCGATATGAGCTAGTAGGGGGACCTAATGGACCTATAGATCATGGGCTCCAACGATTCGAGGCTAACCGACTAATCTCATTATCCAAGCTAGCCAACATTCGTTAACTACCGGGACACTCCACTATAGCCCGATAGTTGCACTCCTCTCACTATAGACATATTTTTTTTGTCCACTTGATTTAACCATGATTAGTAAGTCGATCCTTCACAGGTTGTTCGTAGCTATAGTTAGGTCAAAAGCCCGTTTTACCCCTATAGTACTTCTAGTTCCTCAAGTCCCACTGATCCTCTAATGAACAATTGGTTTATGGTCCAACCAATAAACCGAGTCCCTCTCGGGCCAATGAGAGGGCGGGATCCCTTTGTTCAAGCCCCGGAGTCAGCACTTAAGGGAACAACCTCTCTACTATCCCTAATTCGGGTAGGAGTGAATTCCTTCTTGCACGACTATGTCCCCAGCTATCTACTCGTTCCTATCCCTGAAATGGGAGGCTTATTGAGTCGGCGATACTGAGCCACTCTCACCTATGCAGATCTAAGGATAAGTCCGAATAAACAGGAGTTCATAGTTAGCTCAGGATTAAGATCGAGTTACCTAGGTCATCACATGAAATAGTCAGTCTCGTCAGTAAACAGTGTTATAAAGCGAGAGCGACTTATTTCTTGGTCCTGGTCTTATGCAAACTCATTGCATAGGACGCCCCCACTCGCATGTCTCTACATGGACGATTTAGGATCACATCGTCTATACCATCTATAAAGTGGGCTGCGTCTCATAGTGTCTCCAGAATAAGGTACCCAACCCTATCCCTATACTATAGACCGTTTTGGCTATTACTCAAGCTTGATCCACTTTTATGTCTCTACATAAAACTCAAGTGTTCATCCTATAGCCATGGATCTTAGTTTATTGGATTTGGGTTATTATATGTGCAATTTACTTTATTCAGTAATAACTTTACTGAATTAATCTCGATAACGCCTTTATCGAATAAGTATATAATTCGTTTAACATTCACTATCTACGAGTTTTAGGACACCAATCCCAACAAGAGTCTTATTGAAAAAATAATAAATTGATAAAATCTATAAAATATTTGAACAAATATGATATTAAACAATATTTGAATAAAATTTCTAAAATCTATATCCATACCTCCTAAATTTAAAATTAATATCATCATTTATTTTTTTAAAAAATAGTAATAAATTAATGCATACATATTATGATTTATTGGAAAAAAATAATAAACCAATGCATACATATCACGATTTATTTTAAAATAAAATTTAAAAAATCAATTACGACATATTTCAAAACATCCTATGAGGGTGGGGGGAGTATTGGTGAAGAATGAGGGACGGAAGTAGATTGAGTGAAAATTTTGGGGGGAAACATTTTGCCCAACCTATCATTTCTATTTCTTTCCTTTTCTTTTTTTCGCGTTTTTTAAATGGATTTTTAAGATAAAACAATCACTCAAAAATGAAAACAAATTAATTTTCATTAATGACATTTAAAAAATGTCATAAATTTTCCAAAATACGTAAAACTCCGTTTTTTCTCGACAAAAACGCGCCCCCAGCCATTTATGACATTTTTTTTCTCCCTTTCCTTTATTTGGTTTAGATGTGGTGTCATAGAAAGTCATTTTTGTAGTAGTGATAGTCTCGTCATCAAAAGAAACTCCTCCTTTGAGAAGGTCATGACCGTCCCCCTGATTTTGATGCATCATTTCGATCTGTTTGAACCTCCCTAAGCAGCATGTGATGCACCCGGGGACTGTTGAACACAATATCCATGTCCAGGAACCGTCTAAATACGGTTCTCCTAAACATGTTCATCTGCCTGTCGTTGAACGTGTCCTTCATGATCTTGTTGGCATTCCTAATGTGAGACAGGTAGGTCACTTGGGCATGAAATTGATCGGCCTCGGCTATCTTCAAAGCATGTGCCATTTCAAACCTACATGCATGCAACATTCATTGTAAACATCACATGTGCTCAGGAAAAAAAAAGAGGCAACACAAAAATGAATTTCAATTACACTCTATTAAATTCACGATCACGCTCTCGTTCTCGCTCGTTTGCCTTTTTTTTCTCTTGCTCCCATTCACGCTCTGCAACTACCTGACGAACCCACTTAGGGAATGACATTCGTTCATGTCATTACAGCCTAGAAGCATGAAGCAACTTCTGTAAACTTCTTAGCCCTAAATCGCTAAACCGAGAACCCACCCGAAACAATCAAAGCAATATGCCTAACTTCGACTAACTAAATCCAACTCCAGCAATAGAAGCAACATTTTAAGAACTCAGAGCACCGAACATTCAGATCAACGAACAAAAAACGTAAACCCACGAACAAACGTTTAACGTAAACCAAGACTAACCAACGAACGCAAAGTAAAACGAAATGTCACTGACTGGCATTTGGAATCGTTGGCGAAGAAGAAACGTTTGAAACGTCGACAACCGAAGAGGGAGAATGAGAGTCGCTGGTGGGAGTAGAGAGATGTAGAACAGAAAAGTTTCGGTGAAGCGAGAGACGTGAGACCGTACCGTTTAAGTAACCGAGTATTTTAAAATATGAAAGGTAATTTTTCGAAGGTGCGAGAAGCGAGAGCTCGAATGCGAACAATAGCGAGAACGAGATCGTGAACTCGTGCGAGAACGTAAGTAACGAGTATTTTAAAATATGAAACGTCAAACGAGAGTTTGAAACCGAGTATCGAGAAGCGAGAGCGAGTACGAGAGCGCTCGCGTATCAGGAGTGGGAATCGATAAGGCTGGGCTACAGGGGCAACACAGTCATAAAATGTGCGCAATGACATCAACAAAAGGACATTCTCCATTATTCTGAAAAGGTATAGGTAAAATTTCATTAGGGCTCCCGAAAATGGGTCATTCGTCAAATATCCCTTTGATTTTTGAAAATTAAGCTTGTTTTCTTTCAATTTTCTAAGAATAGTTTACATCTTTGCTAAAGAAACATTTGCATTCCTAGCCAAATTCTAAAAACAAAACAAGTTTTTGAAAACTACTTTTTTTTTAGTTTTCAAAACTTGGGTTGGTTTTTGAAAACAAAGAAAGAAGATAGATAGCAACACAAAGAAACTTATAGGTAGAAGTTATGTTTATAGGCTTAATTTTCAAAAACTAAAAATCAAATGGTTATCAAACGGAGCTTTAACTATTTAAAGGTTAAAATATCATTTTAGTTCCTCTACTTTGGAATTTATTTCATTTTAGTTCTTATACTTTCAAAAGTCCAAATTTAAGTCCATGTATTTTCAACATATCTTAGATGGTTCGAAACCCTGGGAGTGTTGTTGAACTAAAAAAAAAACTTTAGATATTCTATCTAATGCTCTCGAGTCTCAACAGAGTTGTCCCTATATACCATATTCAAAAGGTAAACAAAGATTAATTTTATTAACATAAAGTTATAAAAGGTACATCGTCACACCAGCAACAGAAACTGAAAACGTCAACTTAATATAGTTAATACTTAATATGACCAAGCATAACTAAACAACCCTACCTAATACATTAGCCACATTACATTCAACAATCATCCATAGCCAACATCAAGGTCGTGAATGCGATCCCACTCCACCACCAGCACTACCGGCACCGGGGGAGGAAGAGGAGCCGCCGCCGCCGCCGCCGCCACCGCCACCGCCACCGCCAGGAAGAGTAGGAAGCACCGCAGCAGGAACGTTGTTAGCACAGCTCCCCGGAAACGTACAGAAGCCAGAAGGCCCAAATCCAAAGCCCGTGGCAAAGCCCGGCGTCCCTGGCGTTGTGGGTATGAAGCCACCTGCCGCTATGAAGTTTTGAGGCCGATAACTCTCCTGCTCATCTTTCATCATCCTTGTCCTTGCCCCTTCACCAACCAACATCAGGGCCACCATCGCCACAGCCACAGCACCAAAACCCACCATTCCCTTTCTCCCCATTTCGTTCAACAAGCTCTCTCTCTCTCTGTGGATCTCGGGAAACCCATGTACCACACAGGGATTTATAGGAGCAGAAGTTTATCAAAATTACTGTTGGTTTCGTGATTTTAAATTTTGGGGTAGGTTTGAAGGGATTAATTGATCCATCAGGAACTTGGGTGTTGGATTTATGGCGATTTCACCTAACATTTACAAGCACTAGTGCAACATTCACTCACCTCTGCATTTCAATTAATTCATTTTTTCCAGATTTCTTGCTTCTCACTGATTTATTTGCATCTAATGCCAACGCCCTGCCAACCCAACTCACCATTTACCATTCCTTTCATTATTACGTTTTATCCCTATAATTTACTACATTATTTGTGTAAATTGACGTGGCAGCTCTCATGTGTGTAAACATTTATTTTTTTTTTTATGAATGACGTTCTAAATGATGTCAAGTGTATTTTCTTTTAACTTGAAATGAATGGTAACGACAATCTTAATGTTTATTTTTTATAATTAATGGTTGCATCAATTTTTGTCATTTATTTTAATGGAAAAACCCTTCAAGGATGTATTTAGAATAATTTTAAAGCTCAAAAGTTAAAATAAAACTTCCAACATGATTCAAAACCTAAGTTTAGGGATATTTAGGTAATTTAACTCTGCATTTGGTTTTTCAAAGATAATTTATTATTGTATTTATAATATGTTATCTTCTTTTTAAATAAATAGGTCCCGTAGCTCAGTTGGTTAGAGCGTTGGTCTTATGAGCCGAAGGTCGCGGGTTCGAGCCCCGCCGGGACCATTGTTTTTATTTATATTTCTTTTTACCTCACGCCAGGACCATTTCTTACTTTTTTTTTTTTTTTTTTTTTTTAACCCTGTAAGTTTATATGACTGGGTTGATTGTATCGTTTTGGTTTTTTTAAAAAAAATAAAATAAATCAACGGTTTATTTGTTTAAAATTTCACCAATTTATAGAATATAAAAATTTAAACCATGCATTTTTTAACACAATTATATAAAATTATCAACTCGCTATAAATCATATTGCTTAAAGAGAACGTTTTTCATAATGAATGAACATTATGAATCACGATTTCACAACCAATCTTGGACATAAGATAACTTCTTATTATGAACAAACATAATGTTCCTTAGCTCCTGCTAAATTATATATATTGTATACCCAATAATCCGGTTTATTATTTTTTTTCTTTTTAAAATTAATGTTTTTTTAAGTTGGTAAACTATATTTTGAAATTAATAATACTGTTAGAAGGGCATTCCTTAGTAATATTTTAGGTGTTAATAATGTGGTAGACTTTGGAAAATACCTAGGAGTTCCTTCTATTCTATCTAGGAACAAGGCTAAGGATTTTAACTTTGTCATGGAAAAAATTTGGAAAACTACTCAAGGCTGGAAAGGTCCTCTATTTTCATCAGTTGGAAAAGAAATTTTAATCAAGAGTATTGGGCAAGCTATTCCTACTTATGTTATGAGTGTCTTCAAATTTCCGAAATATCTTTGTGATGATATAGTCCGGGCTTTCTCTAGATTTTGGTGGGGTTCTAATCAAAATAAAAAGAAAATGCATTGGCTGAGTTGGGACAAATTATGCCTCCCCAAGTGTCTAGGGGGCTTAAATTTTAGAGATATTGTAGGTTTTAATAAAGCCCTTGTAGCAAAACAGGTTTGGAGAATCCTATCTAAGCCTAACTCCCTTGTTTCTAGGTTTCTTAAAAGTCTATACTTTAACAATTCTAATATCATGGAAGCAGACCTAGGTACAAGACCATCATATTTGTGGAGAAGTCTTCTTTGGGGCCGTGAACTTCTGGAAAAAGGCCTTAGGATCAGGATAGGAAATGGGGAGACCACATACATGTTTAAGGATGCCTGGTTACCAAAAGAATTATCTTTCAAGCCAATTTGTAAAAACGGGGACATGATAAATATGAGGGTGGCGGATTTTCTTACTCCATCAGGGCACTGGGATGAGGAAAAACTCAATAATGCGGTTTTAAGTCCTGATTGTAACCTGATTCGAAGCACTCTAATTAATAGAACTTTAAGGGATAAGTTGATTTGGCACTATGATAGAACGGGCGCATACACTGTGAAAAGTGGTTACAAACTATTTACAAAAATCAAATTAGATGGTATAAAATTCTAGTGTCAATACTATGGAAGGGGTGTGGAACAAGTTATGGAAACTTAAAATCCCTGCCAAAATTAAACTCTTCTGTTGGAAAGCACTAAATGGAATTTTACCAAGCAATTCTAATCTACAGTCAAGAGGAGTAGATATAAATCTCATATGTCCTTTGTGTTTAAACTGTCCTGAGAACACTGACCATAGTTTATTTGTATGCCCTAGAGCTATGGAAATTTGGAAACTTACCTGTAATCGTGTTTTTTTGGAGGAAAACTTTCGAGGAAGTTTCGTGGATCGGTGGATTAAAATCAGCAATGGCGTCCCCTCAGAGGTGTTGGAGTTGGTGGCAATTACAGCCTGGGCCATCTGGAATGATAGGAACAATCAGCCCCAGGGACTAAAATGTCGAGTTTAATTGCCACCAACTCAAACCCCAGGGACTAAAATGTATGGAAGGACCAAAACGAAACTAAACTCAAACCCCAAGGACTAAAATGTCGAGTTTTAAAACTCAGGGACCAAAATGAAACCTAACTCAAACCTCAGGGACCAAAAGTGTATTTTTCCCTACTGTTTTTTTTTCATTCAATGTCATTTTAGTCCGTTTGAAACAATTAGTAAATTTCCAATTCTATCATTTTGTCATTTTCGCAATAAAAAAGATTTTTGGCTTTTTTTTTTTTTTTTTTCAAAACGAGCCTTTTATTTTAGCTATTCCTACCATTAACCCTTCATTTTATATTTGAGACTTACCCCTTGTTTGGAACCCCTAAATTTGTGAGGATTTGAAATCAGTTAGGATTTCAAATCATTTCACGTGTTTGGAAGCAGCAAAAAAGCAACAGATTTGAAATCAAAACTGATTTCAAATCTTGTTTTTTTTAAATAAATTTTCCGTTCCAAATTGTTCGGATTTGACAGGATTTTAAACTTAAAAAATATAATTCCAATTTTAACCCTCGACCCCCTTTCTTTTATTCGATAAGTTTCTCATTATATCAACTCAGTTTCCCATCATATCAACTCTCCCTATCTCTTCCCATACTCAAAGTCATTTGACGCCATTCACAAGGTTAGAGATTTTTTTTTTTGAAACTAGAGACTTCTATTTTATTTCTTCTTGTACTTTGCTGTTTGTTAAAAACTGATAATAATTATAATCTTTTCAATGTAGCTTTTCGATTCCAACAAAGTTTAATAGCCAAGCGTACTAGAGATAAGTTTTTTTTTTTTTTCCTTTATGTGTTCATCTTCTTAAGCTTTTTTTTTTCTTTTTTCGTTTTAGTTACTTTATTCAACTTCTTAAGCCACTTTTTATTGATTTGAATGAGAATAATATATTTTCTTTCTTCACTTGAATAAAGATATTTGTGATTTTTTTTTTAAAAAAAAATCTTTTTCACTATAATAAAGACATTTGCAAATTTTAATTTAATAGGTTAATTTATTTTTATTAACAATATGTTTCATAGTTATAATGTGTTTAACATTGTTATTTGATGTTAAAATATTTTGCAATTGATAAAATTATTTCATGCAAATTTATAAGGGCATAACAGTAAAATGCTATACTTTCTTTTCATTTCTTGGTAGCATCCAAACAAAGATTTTAATTTTAATGATTTCAAATCAATTTGGTTCTAAACGCAAATAAGAATTTGAAATCATTTCCATCTTTTAAAATCCTGGAATTTAAAATCATTTCTTACTAATTCCATACGCTAGTTAGGCCCAAGATGCTGAGAATGAATGTGAAGACCCGGATGTCATGAAAATGGTCCCACGGACTGTGCTGTGCTGAAGGGCTTTCAGCAATGCTTGATAGGGAAGAATCTTTAAACCATTTTAAAGGTCATAAAATTAATCGTCATTGCCCTTCTCTCACTCACTTATTTTTTTGCAGATGACAACATCATCATGTGCCACGCTGAGGAGCAAGATTGTGAGACTATAAAGAGGATTCTAGGGGATTACGGAAGAGCTTCAGGGCAGATCGTTAGCCTAAGCAAATCTTCCTTCATGACGAGCAAAAACATTGATTCATCTAAGGCGAAGAGGCTAAGTACCATTTTGGGAATAAAAAAATCAGAGGATCTTGGTTACTACCTAGGCATGCCATCTCAAACAGCGAGAAACAAGTCCAAAGTGTTTCAAAGGCTGAGAGATAGAATTTGGAAAGCGCTTCAGAGTTGGAAAGGGAAGCTTTTCTCGGCAGGAGGGAAATAAATTCTTATAAAAGCCATTGTCCAAGCCATTCCAACCTATACTATGAGTTGTTTTAGACTCACAACCTCTTTATGTAATGAAATCAACAAAGCTTGCGCTAAATTTTGGTGGGGAGAAAACCAGGGAACGTGGAAAACCCATTGGATCAGTTGGAAGAAGCTTTGTAAAAGCAAGGACAGAGGGGGTTTAGGCTTCAGGGACATACTCACCTTCAACTAAGCCATGCTTGCCAAAATTAGTTGGAGGATAATAAAAAAACCCTGAAAGCCTTCTAACCCAAGTGCTTAGAGGAAAATATTTTAAAGGAGGGAACTTCCTATCAGCCTGTTTAGGGAGAAACCCATCTTTTACCTGGAGGAGCATCATTTGGGGCAGGGATCTGTTCAATAAGGGGTATAGATGGAGGATCGGTGATGGTAAGCTGGTTGGCATCGATCAAGACCCCTGGTTAGCTACCAAAGGTTCTGAGACTCCTATCCTAATTAAACCGGACCTCAAAGGTAGGATGGTTAGGGAGCTCATCTCAGAAGACGGTCTCTGGAAAGAAGATCTTGTCATGGAAAATTTCTTAAAAGCTGACGCTAAGACCATTCTAAACACCCCTTTAGGAGTTATCTCGGGTCCTGACGAGATTATATGGAATCACGGCGAGAAAGGCCTTTTCTCTGTTAAAAGCGCCTACCACCTCGGGGTAAACTTAACTACAGCTCAAGAACCTTCCCTTTCGAAAGATAGTGACCATGACCCTGTTTGGAACAAATTTTGGAAGCTAAAAGCAATCCCTAAAGCTAAAATTTTTGCTTGGAAAATCATCAAAGATTCTATCCCCTCTATGGAAAATATTATCAAAAGAGGAATATCTACTAACCCTTGCTGTTTGCTTTGTAGGAACAAAAGGGAATCAACAAGTCATTTGTTCTGGAATTGCAAGATTACTAAAGGTATTTGGTTTTCTTTCATCCCAAATGCTAACGATCTATTCTCTTTAAACAGGAGCTCATGGAAACCAGAGCACTATTGGCAATGGCTTTCTGCTAATGTGGACAGAGACAAGCTTGAAAAAGCTATCTTAATCCTATGGAGCATTTGGCAGCACAGAAACACAGTCCTTCACAATGAATTAAGCCCAGACGCCACCCACATTGCCAGACAAATAGAGAGATATTCAGTGATTGAAAGGAAGACAGAGGAAACGTACCAGTCGGCTCCTATAGGATCGGCTTCTTCCAGGCCTGAGAGCCTCTCGAGTCATGCAAGTTGGTCTCCCCCGCCGGCGCCTGCTTGGAAGTTAAATGTTGACGCCTCAAAATCGGATCGTCTTCACTCTGGAGGAGTTGGTTGGATCCTTCATGACTCGTCGGGATCTTTGATCTGTTTGAGGTTTAAGAAAATTTCGAATAACTGGTCTATTAAAACGCTGGAATTGAAAGCTATTCAAGAAGGGATCAAATGCCTACCGATCATGAAAGCGACCCACCCCGATTTAACCTTTCCTCCCATTTTGGTTGAATCAGACGCAAAGGGAGTTATCAACCTTCTCAACAAGGAAGAGGCTGACCTCACGGAGAACTCTTTCTTCGCGACGAAAATTCTGTAGCTGAGCGAAGCTTTGGGAGATATATTGTTTTCTTTTTGTCCGAGAGCCAAGAACATTGATGCTCACCTTTTGGCGCGTATGGCGGTTTCTCCTCCTCTGGCCGTTCCTTTTTTGGCTTTTCTTCTACTTTAGAAGAAGACGATTTCTTTTGTATTGGGCCTCCCTTCTTGGGTCGTTGAGCCCATTTATGATGTAATCAATCCAGTTCCTTTCAGCTTTTAATGAAGTTTTTTTTCAAAAAAAAAAAAAAAAGGTCCCACGGACTGGACACCGTTGTAAATACTAAAAAGCAAAGCGCCGTTCAAATTCAAATCAGGATATATGATATTCGACTGTTGGTGAAGTGTGCGTTGTGGCAGTGGCCTGGACTTTGTCCCATCCTCCTCTGATTAAAACATCAACTCCACCTTCCTCCTCTCTCAACTCTCGTCCATTCTTCAAGCATATGAGACGCCATGGTTGGCAATGTCCTCTGCAACCTTTACAGGTTAACCCAATTTCTGATTTCTCCTGCTTCCTTGTGTTTTTACATTTTACGAATTGCGTTTCCAAATTCTTTTCCTTCTCCTTTCAGATTGTGGCAATGACAATTTACAACTTTCTAATAGTGGCGTTCTATACTTTCTTGGGACCTTTCCTTGGAAACAGAACTGCCGAAATTATAGTTACGACACTGTTTTCGTTTGTGGTAATGTGATTGGATGGAGCTTGGATCTCTCTTTCTTTTGATTTCTCTCACTACTGGTTGGATCTTTACTGGTTTCCGTTGTTAAGATAGCCCACTAAATGAAGCCCATAAAGCTCTTTTATTCTTGCTGTTTTATTGTATCATTCGTGGCCCATGATTCAGGCCCAATATTCTTGCCCCTTTTTATGTATCTGTGTTATTTAGGGTTATTAGAACATTCCAGATTGAGGTATTCTTGGATGAGATTTTTGTAGGAGTTTTTATCCCCAGACCTTCTATATATATGGTTGTAAACAGTGAGCTCTCATATATATAAAATGCATAGGGTTTTCTCCTGCACCTCCATATTTTCTTTCTACTTTCCTTTTGTTTACAATTGCTGAAATGGTATCAGAGCCTTAGTCAAGCGACTAAGACTAAACCCTAATTTTTTTTCGATCCTCCTTCGTCTTCGCATCATGTCTGAGAATTCCACAAATATCGTTGTTGAAGATCCTACCGCTTCGGCGTCTCAAATCTTCACTCCCTATAACAAAATTTCGATTGTTAAGCTCACTGATGACAACTTTCTCCTCTGGAAATTTCAGATTCTTATTGCTCTTGAGGGATATGATTTGGAGACACACCTAGAGAATGATCCACCGCCGAAGTTTCTTTCGTCTGTCTCTGATTCATCTTCTACTGAAGCCGCAAAAACCCCAAATCCCATTTACACTCAATGGAAGCGGCAAGACAAACTGATTTCATCTTGGCTCGTTGGTTCAATGTTAGAGGAAATCCTTCATCAGATGATCCATTGCACAACCGCGAAAGAGATTTGGTCATGTCTTGGCCAAATCTTTACCACCCGGAACCTAGCCCAAATGATGAAAATCAAGACAAAGCTTTAGACAATCCAGAAGGGAGGTTTGTCCCTTAAGGAATATTTTGCTAAAATTCAACATTATGTTGATGCGTTGGCTGCAGTTGGGAAACCAGTTGAGGTTGAAGACCATATTCTCTTTATTTTGGCTGGGCTCGGTTCTGACTACGAATCCATGGTATCTGTCATCTCTACCAAAATCGGTCCTCAGACTGTCCAAGAGGTTATGTCTCTTCTACTCACTCAGGAAAATCGCATTGAGAGTAAGGCTACGAGCACTGAGGGCTCACTCCCATCTGTAAATCTTACGGTTAACTCTAAACCCAATGATTCTGAGCCTCCAAAATCTGTTACTAATAAGTTTTCTCTTGCTTTTAGTAATAACAACAGAGGCCGTGGTGGTGGCCGGTTTGGTTCTAATCGAGGAGGCAGGTCCTGGAATAACAGGGGGTGAATTCAATGTCAGTTGTGTAGCAAATTTGGCCATACGGCTAGTAAGTGCTATTTTCGCTATGCTCCATCAAATATTCCAAGTTCTTCAGGTTCCTTTCCCCTACTTTTAATTAGTATAATCGTGCTCCTAATTTTTCTCCGATGTCTGCTATGTTCATCACTCCAGATCTTAATCAAGATACCAATTGGTATCCTGACTCGGGTGCCACAAATCATCTGACCCATAACTTTGGTAATTTATCTGTTGGTTCTGAGTATGGCGGGAGCAATCAGGTTCATGTAGGAAATGGGGCAGGTTTGCCAATTCTCAACCATTGTTATTCTTCTTTTTCTTCCCCTGTGTGTGCTTCTCGTGTTTTTCATTCACATAATCTGCTTCATGTTCCTACTATTACCAAGAATTTAATAAGTGTTAGCCAGTTTGCTCGTGATAACATTGTGTTTTTTGAATTTCACCCTACTCTATGTTATGAGAAGGATCAAGCATCTGGCCGGGTTCTGCTCCAAGGGACTCTCCATGATGGTCTCTATCGATTCAACCTATCTCTTTCATCCTCACAACCGATTAAAGAGACCACAGCAGTTCAAGCGCTTCATTCCACGCTATCCTCATCTCTTTCCAATCCTATTTCTTCCTCTTCCACTTGTTCGAAATTAGATTTATGGCATAGGCGTTTGGGTCATCCTAATTTTGGTACTGTCAAGGATGTTCTTCGGTCTTACAAACCAAACATGTCTATAAATAATTTGTTTAATTTCTGTCATGCCTGTGCAATGGGAAAGAGCCATAGTTTACCTTTTGTTGATTCTACTACTGTTTACACTGCTCCCTTGCAATTAATTATTTCAGATTTATGGGGTCCTGCTTATAAGTCATCTCATAATGGTTATCGCTATTGCATTTCCTTTGTTGATGTATTCAGTCGTTACACTTGGATCTACTTTTTGAGATGTAAATCTGAGGCTCTTTCTGTGTTTATTAAATTTAAGACTCATGTTGAAAAGTTGCTTGGCCTCTCTATTTTACGTTTTCAATCTGATGGGGGCGGTGAGTTTCAACCTTTTCATTCTTACTTGACTTCTCATGGAATAAGTCATCGTGTCACATGCCCATATACATCCAAACAGAATGGCATTGTAGAAAGAAAACATAGGCACATAGTTGACACGGGTTTTTCTCTTCTCTCTCAAGCTAATATGCCTTTAAAATACTGGGATGAAGCCTTTGCTACTGCTGTGCATCTCATTAATGGGTTACCCACACCTGTCTTGAACAAAATTAGTCCCTTAGAATAACTTTTTCACACTAAACCAGATTATTCTCTTCTTAAAGTTTCTGGATGTCAGTGTTTTCCGTGCTTAAGGCCATATAACTCTCACAAATTGTCTTTTAGATCCACATCTTGTACCTTTTTGGGTTATAGTTCTTCCCATAAAGGGTATCGTTGTCTCTCTTCGGATGGTAGGCTTTATATATCTCGTAATGTGCTATTCAATGAACACTTTTTTCCCTTTCAGCACACACAACCATCTGCTCTCTCTCAACCTGCATCAATTGTTCTCCTACCCTCCCCTAAATTATCCTTATCTCCCATTCCAACAGTTAGTTCCAGTCCATCCCCCATTATTCCAACAACTTCTCCTCCATCTCCTATTTTAAGCAATGCCTTTGCTCCATTTCCTGCAGACTGTGGTTCTCCCCCATCGGATCTGCCAATTATTGAGTGTTTGGATCCTCCTGCTCCTACTGATTCATCAGCTCCTTCGCAAAGTCCTCTTATTATGATTGATCATCCAATGGTGACACGCGGTAAACGTGGTATTTTCAAACCTAAGGCCCTTATTTCTTCATCTACTGATACTTACATTGATTCTAAGCCGCCAAATGTCAAAGAGGCTTTGAAATCGGCTCATTGGCGTAAAGCTATGCAGCTTGAATATGATGCCCTTATGCATAATGACACTTGGGACCTTGTTCCAATTCCCTCTGATAAAAAGATTGTTGGGTGTAAGTGGGTATTTCGTATTAAGAGAAATTCGGATGGCACTATTTCTCGGTATAAAGCTTGTTTGGTGGCTAAAGGCTTCCATCAAACAGTCGATCTTGACTATACTGAAACTTTTAGTCCCGTGGTGAAGCCTATTACTATTCGAGTTCTCTTAACCCTTGTCTTGGCCCGTGGCTGGTTTATTAGACAGATTGATGTTAATAACGCTTTTTTACATGGTCGTTTAACTGATGATGTCTGTATGGAACAACCTACAGGGTTCAAGCTTGCCGAAAATTCTAATTTGGTGTGCAAACTCAAAAAGGCTCTTTATGGGCTTAAGCAAGCGCCTCGAGGATGATATGACCGTTTAAACTTATTTTTAAAATCCTTGGGCTTTATTACTTCTAAAGCTGATACTTCATTGATGATTCGAAAATCTACTTATGCTTCTTGCTATGTCTTAATATACGTTGATGATATTATCATTATGGGTAGCTCCTCTTCTGATGTGCATAAACTGATTGGCTTGTTAAACGCTCAATTTTCTCTAAAAGATCTGGGCCCATTGAATTATTTTCTGGGTGTTGAGGTTTCTTATCCTCCTAAAGGAGGCATGTTTCTGTCACAATCTACATATATATCAGATGTTCTCTCTCGGGCTAAAATGAATGATGCTAAGTCGATTGCTACCCCGATGGTTAGTGGTTCCATTGTGTCAGCTCACCAAGGTGAATCCTTTTCTGATCCCTATCTATATCGAAGTATTGTGGGTGCTTTACAATATGTAACCATCACACGACCCGAAATTTCTTTTAGCGTTAACAAGGCTTATCAGTTTATGCACTCTCCCAAGCTTGTTCACGAGCAACTTGTCAAGAGAATATTGAGATATCTTAAGGGTACTCTTAATAATGGTTTGCTCCTTCATAAGCCGCATGATTTATCTTTAGTTGGTTATGCTGATGCGGATTGGGCCTCCGATCCTGATGACCGTAAATCTACTACTGGATTTTGTGCGTTTTTTTGTGGAAACTTAATTTCGTGGGGGTCTAAGAAACAGGCAATCATCTCTCGATCCAGCACAGAGGCTGAATATCGAAGCTTGGCGACCATTGCTACAGAATTGGTTTGGCTTAAATCCCTTTTCTTTGATTTAAATATTTGTTTATCTAAACCTCCTACTATATGGTGTGATAATTTAAGGGCAGTCCATTTAAGTGCTAATCCAATTATGCACTCCAAGACCAAGCACATTGAGCTAGATATTTATTTTTTTCGTGATCTTGTGCTCAACAAGAAGATTTGTATCCAACATCTTCATGCTAATGAACAGATAACTGATATTTTAACTAAACCCTTGTCTGTCGTTTCTTTAATCAGATGAAATTCAAGCTCAATGTCCGTGATGCCACTGCCATTGGCTTGCGGGGGGTGTTAAGATAGCCCACTAAATGAAGCCCATAAAGCTCTTTTATTGTATCATTCGTGGCCGACGATTCAGACCCAATATTATTGCCCCTTTTTATGTATCTGTATTATTTAGGGTTATTAGAACATTCCAGATTGAGGAATTCTTGGATGAGATTTTTGTAGGAGTTTTTATCCCCAGGCCTTCTATATATATGGTTGTAAATAGTGAGGTCTCATATATATAAAATGCATAGGGTTTTCTCATGCACCTCCATATTTTCTCTCTACTTTCCTTTTGTTTACAATTGCTGAAATCCGTTTGGTCATTCTATTAAGGTGCTTTCCATCATGTTTCTATTCATAAGGTGCACCGCCATCGACCCAACTAACAAAACTAAATCATGGATTAATACTAGGGCTAATCGTTTTAAAGCAATTTAGGAAAATAGAAAGAAGGATTCTGAAAACATTTCATCCGGAGGAAGTATCTGGATCCATGGAAGGTGGGCCCTCAGATGGAGCCTTTTGTCCGTTTTCCTCTTGTAATGAAGGATGATGTGGGTACTCCTGATCATAACGAGGATGATATAACATTTTGCTCTCTTTGTAATTTCGAGGTATGTAATGTGATGTAGTGTTTAATTACTTGGAACTATACAGATGAATAAGCATTATTAGCATTGCTCACATCCAATCCAAGCTTGGCTATGTTTTATCAAATCCCTTATTGTGCAATGTAGGTGCAGAGGCACAGCAAACACTATCGAACCTGCAGCCGTTGCGTTGAAGGATTTGATCACATTCTTTCTTCTGATGATATATATATATGTGTGTTGTTAATGGTCAGTTGCCTTTTTACTTTGAATATTGTCTAAGTATGATTCTCTAGACATTTGGTTAACCAAATAAATTGGAGTTGCGAAAAAGGCTCCACATAGACTTTCCAAGGGAAGTGTTTGCTACAATTACTATAAGTTTTCCTTAAATTTTCTTTGTGTTGATCGAGTCTGGTCGAAAACAAGTTAATCAAATTCCTCAAATCGCATGACAGGTCTTGCTTATGGTTCAGCAGCAGTTCGGACAACTATTAATTTTCTTTCACCTAATTCTCATAGAAAAGGTGGATTTTCTTTTTCCACTAACTTGATTGGTTATAGCATCCAAGGTTCGGTCTGTTCTTCAATATATTTAACCAGTGGTTTCAGGGAATAAGAACATATGACTACATACTGGCCATAAAAGAGGAGAGCCAATCTATTATTGAAGATCCATTCCATGAAGACTCAGATTTCTCTTCAGATGATGATTTTGATTTGCCTGAGAAGAAGCCTCCAACTTTAATTTGGTGTCACGCTTTGTCATGTGCCAAGGAGGACGAATTATTATGAATGATATGCCTTAGGCTCGGTTTGGAATACATTTTAATTTAAATGTTTTTCAAGAATGCATTTTTTAAAAAAACATTTTGTATAAAAATTGTTTACAATTTAAACACTCAAACACATTAAATACTTGAAAAGTTAAACCAAACACACCCTTAATCTCTCGATTGGTTTGTGGGAACATTCTTGAATTTCAGGGAGCAAATCACAAGAATGAGAATTTTTCTTCTTCGATTTTCCATTGGTTTTTCTCAGATAAAGGTTAGAGAGAGATGATGAGGTGGTGGGGAGTTATAACTCCATTCCCACACGTACACAACTCCTAGCAACTGCTAGGAGTTATTAATTTAATTTAAAATTAAAATTAATTAATTACTTTAATTAATTCAATCATATTTAAATAAATATCTCTCACATAACCTATAATATTAATTCAATTAATTTAATTAAATCATATTAAATTAAATTAAATTAATCAATTACTAAATTAAATATCTCATATTTAATTTAAAACCTACATTTGAATCATATTCAAAGGTATATCTCTTTCATAACCTATAGTTTTAATATGAATCCAATTCACATTAAATTTATACTATGGTTTTAATGTGAATCCAATTCACATTAAATTTATACTATAGTTTTAATATGAATCTAATTCACATTAAAATAATATTTGAACTCTTTCAAATATTCAATTTTCTCATAAATTAGTTTTGAATCATATCCAAAATTAAATTTATATTATAAAGTTTAATTAAATAAATAAACTTTATATTATAATGTATCAACATACATTATATTAATTCCCTGAATGAATTTGAACATTTCAAATTCCATTCAAGACTAAATTACCTCAATACCCTTTGCGAGCTAGTAGGAAGACCTAATGGACATAAAGATCAGATGCTCCAACAATATGAGACTAATTGGCTAAACTCATTAACCATATTAATCAACATTTGTTAATTGTAGGTCACTCCACTAAAGACCAACAGCTGCACTCTTCTCATATAGGGAAAGAAGATGAGTAGATTTCTTAAGTGTTGATTTCGGGACTTCAACAATGGGGCCCACCCTCTCACTGGCCCGAGCGAAGCTTGGCTTACAAATTGTTCATTAGAGGATCAATGATATTTAAGGTATAAGATGTAATGACAGGGGTAAAACGAACTTTTGACCCAACTCTAATTACGAATAACTCAACTTGCATGTAATGATTATATCTATGGACACAACTTGTCTTACGATGCATAAGAGTGCAACTCTAGGTTTGTAGTGGAGTGACCTATAGTTAATGAATGAAAATTAATCGATTAAAGAGTTTAATTAATTAAACTTGTATCATTGGAGCTTCTAATCTCTAGGTTCATAAGGTCACTATAACACTAAAAGATCAATTTAGTTGAAAAAAAAAATTTAAAATGTTCAAATTAATATTTAATTTGAAGTTTTCAAATTAATATTTAATATATTAGAAATATTAAATATAAAAGAGGAAAATATATTTATTGTATTTGATACATTAAATATTAAAATGATTAATGTATATTAGGTACATTAAAGAAAAATATATATTTGAAATTTGAATGAGATTCAAATAGATTAAAGGGGGCTTTGCACAGATAGCAAAAACCGGCAAACATATTGCAAAATTAGCAAAAAAAATAAAATTATTTGCGGAAATAGCAAAAAATACGTTAAATTACAAAAATACCCTTAGTATCTCCAATAGTCTATCAGTCCCTATTATTGATAGTCACTGATAGACTTCGAGTAATCGGAGTCTATCAGTGATAAATACTGATAGACTTTGATGATAAGGTTCAATTAATCGGAGTCTATTAGTGATAGACACTGATAGACTTTGATTAATCGAAGTCTATCAGTGTGTATCACCGATAGACTCTGATAATTATAATCTATAAGTTTTTATCGTGTTTAATTCAAGCCTATCAGTGATAGCCACTGATAGAAAACAATTTAATTCAAGGCTATTAGTTCAGTTTAATTCAAGGCTATCAATTTTTATCCATCAGTTTAATTTAAGTCTATTAGTGATAATCACTAATAGAAAACCGTTAAATTCGAGGTTATCAGTTTCTATCACTGATAGAAATCAATTCAATTCAAGACTATTAGTTTCTATCACCGATAGAAACCAATTTAATTGAAGTTTATCAGTTTCTATCATAAATCAATTTAATTGAAGTTTATTGACTAGTATCACTAATAGAAATTAGTTTAATTCAAATCTATCATTTTCTATCGAGGATAGAAATCAGTTAATTGAAGTCTATCAGTTTCTATCCCTGATAGAAATCAGTTAATTATCAATTAATTGAAGTCTACCAATGATTGTTACTGATAGAAATCAATCTAATTGAAATCTATCAGTAAATTACTTTCCATTGCAATTCATCTCGGTAATTAGAAACTCATCCAAAATTATTATACTACAATCATAAATTGAACAAAAATTTTAAGTCTCTTGTGGTAATTAGAACATAAAATCCAAAAATAACCATTACAAACAAGCGACTCTTAATCAACAATATAATTTTTAAAGCCTAGCACACAAGCTCCGTGACCACCACCATAAAATTGTTATTCTTGTATTCTTTGTATTTCATTATCTATCAATTATAGCCCTGATAGACTTTGACTAGTGATAGTCAGTGATAGACTACGATTAACTGGAGTATATCAGTGATATACTTTGATATACCTATACAAACACTCACCAAAATTGCTATTTTTGTATTCTTGGCATTCTTGAATTAAAAAGAAGGCCAACAAGAGCTTAACTCAATTGGCATAAAGTTGTACTGATAACCACAAGGTCCGTGGTTCGAAATAAAAAGAAGAATAAAAAGAAGAAGAAACAATCATAACAATACCTTCTGGGAAGAAGAATAAAAAGCAAATCAAATCAAAAAAGAAAAAGAAAATGCACAACTTAATAAACTGCACAGAAGAGGAAAAAAAAACATATTAATCACACAAGAACTCCACCCTCATAAATGTACAAAAAATAAAAAATAAAAATAAAAAAAAAAAAGAAGAAATCGTAATAGCTCATTATAAAAAAAAGAAAAAAAAATCATAACAGCTCATAAATGAAAAAAAAAAACGAAGAAGAAAGCAAAAAAAAAAAAAAAAGAAGAAGAAGAATGAAGAAGAAATGGTATACACAAGAAAGGGTATATGGGAAGGGAGAAGAAGAGAAGGGTAAAATATGAATATTCTAATTTTTTTGCCATATTTGCAATTCTTTTTACTTGGTGCTAAATTTGCTATTATAGATAATTAATTTGCCACCCACTGCAATTACTCTAGATTAAATATATATTGTAGGGGTTTTGAATGAGATTCAAATAAGTATAAATAGAACCCTCGCGCTGTACATAATCTCCCCAAATAGAGAATTAGAGAATTCTCTCTAAACCTTTCCCTCTCCAATTTGTTTGAAAAGGCTTCCACAAGTCTAGGTCTTATGTTCGAGTCATAAGAAATTTGAACCTCATTGGAAATCTTGACGCCTAGAAATAATATGGAGAAATTTCTGACGGATCTTTAATCTTTCTTGCTCCAACTCCAATGAGGTTGAATCTTCAAGATTTCCACAAAGTCTACCTAACTTGTCCCAAAATTACAATTATATTATCTAAATGGTTAGAAATCATCGTTTTAGGAACTAAATTATTACTTCTATAAAGTTTAGGGAGTGCTTTTAATGTTATAAATATTTGCCACCATTTATAGAATATATAAATTTAACCAATGATGGTAGGGGTGTAAATTTTTCGGGTCGGGTTGGGTGTACGGAAAAACCAACCCCGACCTGATCCGGGATCAGTTGTACGAACAAACTGACGCAACCCGACCCGGCTCAAGATTGACCCAAACCGGGTCGGGTCATCCGCTTTTTTTTTTCCCCTCCTCCTCGCCCCGCTCCCTTTGTTGTTCCATTCACATCCATTCCCTTCTTTTTCCCTCACTTGTTGATAGAAAAGAAACCATAAAATCCACTTGAAGTTTGAAAGAGAACTTAGAGTAGTGAAGAATGCTTCAGTATTCAATAATTTGAAATGGACATACAAAAACTTAACCCTTCTTGAACTTTTCGAGTAGACTAAACAACACAGAAGAATATGACTTAGCATTTTAACTCTCAATAGTGACTTGAAGTGACAACACAATTCAAATCCAACACAAATCCTTACCCGAAAAAACAAATCCAACACGATAAAAGAAATTATGTCTTACAAATCCAACACCCACCCACGACAAGAACAAAGAACTCCCATTTACATAAAAGAAAGCACAAATCCTTACCCAGCGATTTAACAATGAAGCACACGCTGGCAAGAGAACATCCCTGAAACCGAGACCCACACGATAAACAAACCCACGTTGGCGATTCTAGCAGTCCCTGAAACCGAGACCCAAACTAGCTCGAAAACAGACCCACCATCGATTTCTCCTTCTCTGTTTTCTGCTTATGTCTTCTTCTCTCTCTATGTCTTCTCCAACAGCAGCAAAAACCCAAACAAAAAAATTTTCAGCTGCGGCGGCGATGTCGAATAAAACTAGACGACATAACTTCGACGGTGGAGAGGAGGGGCGAGGCGACAACTACAAGCAAGGGCAAAGAAGATGCGAGGACCAGACGACAAAGAAGATGCGAGGATGAAACCCTAAGCACGTAAGGAAAAGGCGAGAGGAAAGAAGAGAGAGAAGAGAGAAAAGACGAGAAGATGTAAAATAAGATGAAACCCTAACCGAGACATACGAATGAAACCCTGCGTGAAAGGAAGTTGTTCGGTTCGGGCATTGAAGATGTGAGGACCAAACCGAACCCATCGGTTCGCTCATAAATAAAGTAAAAAACCGAACCGAATTGAACTGGTTCGGTTCGGTTCGGTTTTTTACACCCCTAAACGTGGTACATTTAAACTTTTTTTTTCTCTCTTTTCAAGTACAAGGTATTTTTAAACTCGTCAAAGTGAGCATAGCTCAACGGTAATTGACATGCATTCTTGACCAATAGGTTAGAGCTTCTAATCTCTCCATCCCAAATGTTGTTGAATTAAATATATATATATATATATATATATATATATATATATATATATATATATATATTTAAACTCAATTTTACAATGTGTTGTCAACTCGTTATACATTATATTGCTTAAAAAAGACGTTTTCATTATGAAATTTCTGAATAACAATCAATGTTAGATACATAACTTCAAGAAAGATGTTACATTGTATATTACGAACAAACACATTAGGTTGCGTATTTAATGCTATCATCTAATAATGCTTCTGCTGAATTATATATATCATACAAAATGAATAATTCATGTTTATAATGTTAGCATATATGAAATATTCCTTTTCGAGAATAGAGATATTATTGTTATTTTTTAGTTCAACAACATTTGGGAGTAGAGGGAAATTTGAATCCATGACCTCTTTGATCATAAACACACACCTTATGTTAGTTGAGCTATACTCTTGTTGGCTTCGAGAAGAGATATATTAACTTGAACATGGTTCAATTATGACTTTTGTCCACTTTGTAAAAAGGCCCCCTAAAATGACGACTTTTGTCCACTTTGTAAAAAGGCCCCCTAAAATGACAGATCATGCACTATCTCAATGCTCAAGGCCAAGTCTATTTGCCGTCAACTTGATCCATGTATCCCAATGCTCAAGGGCTAAGTCTATTTGGCGTCTCTTGATCCATGCATCCGAATTGGTAAGAATAATCAAAATCGTATATAGGATCGTTTGATAAATCTGAATCATGTTCATAATGATAGATGTTTTGATTTAATTTGCATGGGTATATGTTCAATATGGAATGATTGAAACAGTGTGGTTTACAGTTGACCTATACCCACTAGAGACATTCGATGTACATGGATCCATGATTATCTTGTAGATTTCCAAAAGGCAAATATGGTGGATGCGAGGATACCAGATCAAACGAACGAACTTGCTCACGCAGTGTTGGTGAGTAATACGAGTGTTATCCATGTTGATGCTGCTTATGATCTTCACTATAATAAAATGGGTATTGGACATTTGGGAGTGGTTATGATTAATTCTCATGATACGTTGTTGTCGCCTCTCTGTGTTGAGGCCCAAGCTATTCTGGATGTTGTTTGATTGGCCAATAGGTTGGAAATGACCAATGTCAGGATTTGTTCTGATTCGCTTTTCAGTGGATCCATGATAAATGGAGATGGGAAAACACCCTATCATATGGGATATTAGAGCTATGAGATGTAATTTTATGCAATTAACTTTTACCCACGTTAGTCGGGTTTTTACTGGTCTTGCTCATAGTTTAGTTTGGACATGTTTAAATTCTGGTCTGATGCTATGGTTAAACAATTATTCATCTTGGATAGAAAATGTAGCTCGTAGTGAGTCTTCACTTTTTGTACCCATTAGGGATTATTAATGATATAAACAGGGTGTAAAATTTCGGTCGACATCGAGTGGGGGGAAGTATCGTTCTTCCCCCCATGTCGACGAAATTTCGTCGACATCTCGACATTTCGGCGAAATCGCCGAAATGTCGAGATGTGTCGGTTTTTTTTTAATTGTTTTTTAATACAGTTTACAGTTTAAGTTTAAAGTTTGAGATTTAAGTTATATTCGCTTCTTTTGTTCTAGTGGTTGCGCTCGTGCCTGATTTCAACGTGTGTTAGAGTTCGAATCCTACTGAATGTATTTTTTATTTCATTTTTTTCTATTTTTTTTAAATACGGTTTTTGTAAACTTTTATATATATATTTTTTAGGGAAAAATACACTTTTAGTCCCTGAGGTTTGAGTTAGGTTTCATTTTGGTCCCTGAGGTTTCAAACTCAACAATTTAGTCCCTAAGGTTTGATTTTAGTTGCAATTTGGTCCCTCCATCCAATTTTCCGTTAGTATTTAACGGATTGCTGACGTGGCGTTGATTTTTTAATTTAAAAAATCATTTTTTATTTTTTAAAATATAGATATATTAAAATAATAAATATATATATATATATATATTTTTTTTAATTTATTTATTCATTCTTTCTCTCTCCACCACCTTTTTCTTCTTCTTTTTCTTTTTCTTCTTCTTCTTATTCTTCTTCTTCCTCATCCAGCAGCCATCGGCGCCGCCCGTCACTGCCGGCGAGCTCTTTTTTTTTTCCGTTTCTTTTTCTCCTTCTTTTTTCTACCGGCGACCTCCCTCTCGTTCTCTGTTCTTCCAGCCAGTCATGAAACCCAAACCATTTTCGTTTTTTTTCTCTCCGTCAGTGTGCCGCCATTAACCTCCAACCGTCGCCGCTCTTCCTCTGGTTCTCTCCCTCCCTCCGCTGACAGTTGAAAAGTTTAAAAAAAAAAATGAAGGGGGTTTCCACCTTCAAATCCAGCTGGAACAAAAGGGAAAACCCCCTTCAATATTTTTTTTTTAACTTTGCACTTGCCGGCAAAAAAGAGAGACGGGGGAGAGCGACGGACGGCGACGGCAGTGAGGGAGCAGACGGCGTGGGTCTTCTCGCCGGAAAACACACAGAGGAAAGAGGATGTGGGTCGCCGACGGTCTGAAAATACACAAACGGTCGAAAAACACATAGACGAGGGGGAAGAAAAGAAGGAGAAAAAGAAACGGAAAAAAAAAAAAAAAAACAAAAAAAGCTCGCCGGCACCGGCACCGATGGCTGCTGGACGAGGAAGAAGAAGAATAAGAAGAAGAAGAAAAAGAAAAATAAAGAAGAAGAAGAAATAATAAAAAATATAAAATAATATTATTTTTAGTATTTTAATATATTTATATTTTAAAATTTAAAAAATAAATTTTTTAAAATAAAAAATTAGTGTCACGTCAACAAACCGTTAGTTTTTAACGAAAAAATGGATGGAGGGACCAAAATGCTACTAAATGCAAACCTCAGGGACTAAAATGTTGAGTTTGAAACCTCAGGGACCAAAACGAAACCTAAACCAAACCTTAGGGACCAAAAGTGTATTTTTCCCTATTTTTTATTTTTGAGCCTCCATTTATTTAAACTTTTTATACTTTCTTCTTTTGCTTTTCATTTATTAAATTTCACATCAAAACACTACAAATTTTCAAATTTATTTTTTAGTTTTTACTTCAAAAATAATTTTTAATTCATTATTTTAATTTTAAATTTCTATTATTGTATTATTTTTAGTATCTATAAATACTTTCATTCCATTTCAATTTCTTCACGCCACAATTCTCAAATTCTCAATTATAATTTTACATTTTTATTATTTTATTATTTTTATCATATTATATAAATATTCTCATTTTATTTTAATTTCTTCACACCTCAATTCTCTTAAATTCTCCCAAATTATTTTCCAATTACTTTCTTAAATTAGGAGCTCTAGCCTTTTAGCTCTAGTTATCTATCTTCACTTGTTAAGTTAAGTTTAAAGGTTTTCATGTTTCTTTACCTTATTAGTTAATTTTTGTTTTATTAATTATATAGTTATCAATTATCCTTAGTTAATTATATAGTTCCTATATACTTCTTATTTGTAAAAAAGTCTCATTTTATAATTCAAATAATTTATATCAACTGGCATAATTTTAATTAACAACGACATCTTATCGACATGTTAATATAAATATTATAAATAATTTTCTTCAACTTTCTATATTGTATTTAATATAATTAAGTCACAATTAAATTTTCATTTAACAATTCAAATAATTTTCATCAGTTCTCAAAATTCTTGCACATATCGACATTTGAATCGACAATTCCATCTAAATACTGTCTTACTTTTTAAATATGAGGATAAAAAGGGATCCATTATAGTTTAATTAAACTACAATTAAAGTTTCATTGACTAATTCAAACAATATCTATCAATTTCCACGATTTCCGTAAATTTTTCCAGAATGTCTCTCGACATTTCCATAAAATCTGGACCTCGACATTTCCATCGACATCAACATTTTAAACCTTGGATATAAGTTCTTTTTCAAAAAAAAAAAAAAGAAGAAGAAAAAGAAGAAAGATAGACATCAGTAACCTTACTTAAATATTGGAAGTTCAACCTAAACACCCATTTTGTTTGAACTAAATAAAATAGGAAAAATCTGAGAGAGGGATTGTATAAGTATAAAATAAAATTATTTTCTAGTTAATTAATTTATTTTTCTTTTTACTTTTTTTTTTATAAAAATTTTGAGAATGAAAGATCAAACCTTCAACTTTAGAGAAGATATAATTGTTTTAATTACTACTCTATGCACAAGTTGGCAAATGCCTACTCGACTTTTTTTTAGAGTTTAAGGTGGAGGAATTTGAACCTTTGATCTTTTCATATTAGTAAATTTTTATATTTTGCTTCCATGGTATTAATTTTCATATCTAATTTTATCATTGTTCTACATTGACTTATTGTTAATCTAAGAATTTTATAATGTTGGAAAATCTTTTAAAATGGTTAGTGTCATATTATACATCGGTGACATGTTTATACCCATCAACATCATGGCATCAATTTCTTGTATCACATGTCACAAAAATCATCGAAAATTAATCCATTAAAGTATAATAATGGAATAAAAACTTTAATAAATATAAACACAAAATTGACACTAAAAAAATAAAAGGCACTGTTTTGAGACCCGAGACTTTGGAATTTGGGATTTTTTTTTTTTTTTTTGAGTACATCAACATTTGAGGGTGGAGGGATTCGAACCTCTGACTTCATGGTCGAGAGTACATGCCAATTACCGCTGAGCTAAGCTCGCTTTGGTTGGAATCTGGGATATCAAGATTAGAGAACTTCACCTTTTCGACTAGGAGCTTTAAATGAATCAAAAAACCTAAATCCACTCCGATTAAAAAAAAAAATAGTCAAAGTGAGTATAGCTCAATGGTAATTGACGTGTACCCTTACCATGAGGTCGGAGGTTCAAATCCCCTATTCCAAATGTTGTTTAACTCAAAAGAAACAAAAAGAAAAAAAAAACAAAAAAGAATTTGGGGGCGGAGGATGACAAGACACCGACATTGAAATTGAATTTTATATATGATGTGTCTCTAAACTTTTGATAACGTGTCTACTATAGGTCCCTGAATTGAAAAAAAAAAAAAAATTGAATAGATCATTGATATTAGACACTAAATTGAAAATTCAAATATCTATTGAATAATAGAAAGTTTAATCTCCTCAGATCCTTCCTCTTTTGTTTCAATGTTTCCCATTCTACTGTCCTGCCCTTCTTTTGTTTCAATGTTTAATCTCCTCGTCAAGCAATCTTTGGAATAGATCTCCCAAATCCGACCCTCTCAACTTTGGGAGCAAGGTGATATCTTGCATGATGAAGCTCAGTAAGTGGAACAAGGCGAGGCTCAATGGTTCCATTAAGTCTGCGATTCAGAGGAAGGAGAAGGATTGGAAGCTTAGAATGGCTGAAAAAGAGTTAGAAGCCCTACTTGAGGAAGAGGAAATTTATTGGAAGTTCAGGTCTCGCGAAGACTGGTTGAGGTGGGGTGACAAGAACACGAAATAGTTCTATTCAAAAGCTAAACTTAGGAAAAAGCGCAACAAGATTGAAGGCTTCTATAATAGTGAAGGAGTTTGGGTCAACGATGAAGAAGAGATGGGTAAGGAGATTTCTAGATACTTTTCTAGTCTCTTCTCAACGTCCAACCCAAATAATGAAGTTATGAATGAGATTCTGGAAGGGGTTATGGCGAAGATTTCTGACGAGCAAAGGGAGGAGTTGGATAGGCCTTTTACCAGAGTTGATATTGAGCATGCCATTAAGAATATGAGTCCGAACAAAGCCCCAGGAGAAGATGGAGCGCATGCCACCTTCTACCAAAGTTATTAGGGGTCGATAGGGGACGATGTTACTGGGGTTTGTCTTGAAGTTCTTAACGAAGGTAAAGATGTGGGCCTTTAAACAAAACTTTAATAGCCCTCATCCCTAAACCCCCAAGCCTATTAGGTTAGAGGAGTTCAGGCCGATCAGTTTGTGCAATTCTATCTACAAAATTATAGCAAAAGCCATTGCTAACAGACTTAAAAAGGTCCTTGATACAATCATCTCCCCCTCCCAATCAGCTTTCATTCCGGGCAGGTTGATTTCTGACAATGTGCTTATTGGCTTCGAGTGCATCCACACTATTAATGTCAGGAAGAAAGGAAAGAATGGTATTGTGGCTCTTAAGCTGGACATGAGCAAAGCCTACGATAGAGTGGAATGGGGCTTCCTCAGGGATATTATGGAAAAAATGGGCTTCTCGGAAAGATGGATAAACCGTGTGATGAATTGTGTGGAGACTGGTAGCTACTCGGTCCTTCTCAACGGGAACCCTCAAGAGGAGTTCAGACCTCTCAGGGGAATAAGACAAGGAGACCCCCTTTCTCCCTATTTGTTCCTCCTCTGTGCGGAGGGCCTCTCAGCTTTATTAAACAGGGAAGAATCTCTCAACAAAATATCTAGTTTGCAAATTAATAAACATTGTCCTACTCTAACTCATCTCTTTTTTGTAGATGATAGTTTGATCTTCTTCAAGGCATCCACTGAAGAAGCCAACTCAATCAGAAGAATCCTGGAGATGTTCAAAAAGGCTACAGGCCAAAAGATCAATTTGGACGAGTCAGTCTGCATGACTAGCCAAAACGTGGAAGATAGTCGGGCCAAAGAGATTAGCAACTTGCTTGGGGTGAAACGGTCAAACTCTCTTGGGCAATACTTAGGGCTCTCGGTGCAATCAGGGAGGAAAAAATCTATCCTTTTTACCAAGCTTAAGGAGCGGATCTGGAAAGCTTTGCAAGGTTGGAAAGGAAAGTTGTTCTCGATGGGCGGAAAAGAAGTATTGATCAAATCCATTGCTCAATCGATTCCTATCTACACAATGAGTTGTTTCAAACTCCCCAAAGCAGTGTGTGATGAGATTAACAGAATATGCACTTGGTTCTGGTGGGGATCTTCAGATGAGAAGCGAAAAATGCACTGGATGGGGTGGAATAGATTGTGTGACAGTAAAGATTGTGGTGGTATGGGATTCAGAGAGCTTCACCTTTTCAATAAAGCTATGTTAGCTAAGCATAGTTGGAGGCTTATCAAATCCCCCCAAAGTTTAGTTGCTAGAGTGTTAAAAGGGAAATACTTCCATGATGGCAACTTCCTTAAGGCGAAGCTGGGAAACAACCCGTCCCTAACGTGGAGAAGCGTTCTTTGGGGCAGGGAGTTATTTGAGCAAGGTTATCGTTGGCGAGTTGGAAATGGTGAGGGAATTTTCATTAGCCAAGACCCTTGGATTGGGAGGAAGGAGAACAACAAACCTTTATGGGTTAAAGAGGATTGGAGAATGAAGAGAGTGAGAGATCTTCTAAATGACGAGGGGGGTTGGAACGAAGAGATTGTCAAAGAGATTTTCTACCCGATTGATGCGGAAGCCATTCTTGATATCCCTAGAGTGAGGCATAATGTGAGGGATGAAATCATATGGAATCACAACCCAAAAGGCATTTTCACCGTCAAGAGTGCATATCACCTGGCTAAAAGCTCTAGTTCTAGAGATAAGGCCTCGGGGTCGGAGGATTCTAAGCCCAAAGCAATTTGGAAATCGGTGTAGAAGGCGAATTGTATCCCCAGAGCAAAAATTGTGGTGTGGAAGATCATAAACAATATTATCCCATCCAAAGTGAATATTGCTAACAAAGGAATTGACTCTAACACAGTTTGTTGCTTGTGCAGAGCTTGTACAGAGACAACTACTCACACCTTTTGGACATGTAAGTTCTCTAAAAGAATATGGAGTGAGTTCTTTCCTAACAACAAGTTTATGTGGGATTTGTGCAAGGGTTCGGGGGAGCCTATTGACCGATGGGACCAGATGCAAAAGAACATGACAGCCAAGGACATTAAGCGAGCCATTTTAGTGATTTGGAATTTGTGGAACACCAGAAATTCGTGCAATGTCAACAAGAAAATGCCAGACCACAACCAAATCAGCAGAGCAATTCAAAATAGCATTGAAGAGAATGAAGAAGGAACCTTCCAGATTAAGGCCGCCCCTCAGATGGAGACCCTTTCGAGTCATGTGCAATGGAGACCACCGGAGCCCAACTGCTGGAAGTTAAACGCAGACGCCACCTGGTTCGAGAAAGAAGGAAGAGGTGGATTAGGTTGGGCAATCCGTGACTCCAACGGGTCTTTAATCGGAGCTGGTTGCAAGAAATTTACCAGGAAATGGGCGATAAAGTACCTGGAAGCAGAGGCCATCCTTGAAGGGCTGAGAGTGAACGATGGATTCAGAGATATCGATGGAGGAGGATGTAAGCTACCGTTGATTGTTGAGTCTGATTCCGCTGAAGTCGTGGGAGCTGTCAACAGAGAGGTCGAGGATCAGTCGGAGCTTAGCCTCTTTGTTGAAGAAATCATCGCGTTTAAGTATTCAAACGAGATTTTGTCCTTCTCCAAATGCCCGAGGAGCTGTAATTTGGTGGCACACGATCTTGCGCGAGCGGCGTCCGTCAATGGTGATTTTTCTTTTTTTGTCACTCGCCTCTTCTCTGTGAAGAAGTTGAAGCGTTTTGGAGGGAATCGTTTTTCCCCAGTTGGTTCTCATCGGTTCTTCCCGATGTATTAGGTGTAACAAACTCTTTTCTTTAGTTAATGCAGTATTTCCTTTTCAAAAAAAAAAATAAATAGAAAGTTTAAGGACCTATTGAACACGTTTTAAAACTTAAGGACCTACCAAACACAAAATTGAAAGTTTAGAGACTTATTAGACACTTTTTAATGTTTAAGGACCAAATAGACACAAATCTAGAAAGACTAACTTGGGAAAAAACAAACGGTGGCACAAGATTAAACTAAGCATTATTAAAAATGGGGAAAATAAAGTCAGTGGCCGAGAACGTTACTTTTGATAATAAGAACAATACATTTTGAAGGCTGCATCTCTATTGACACAATTGGAAAGAAAGAAGTCAATTTGCAAATGGCGCACACAACATGCAAACTGAGTGAAAAGGAGTACACATCCAACTCTGCCATAAGATGTTCATATAGCAAAGCAATATGAACAGATTGTTTTCAAAATTCCAAGGACTACAAAAAATGAGCATGCTACAAATACAACAACTCCCTTTACCTTCCCCACTGCAGCAGATATGAGCTAAAGGACATTTATTGTGCATCTTTCAACTCAGTCATCAGCTGCAACAGAAATGTGGGACTATGCAGCCGACATTATGCACTCGATTGCTTGCTTGCAAATACCAGTCATTGTGGCCTCCGGGCCAAATACCTGTGTGGGGCGAGAGCGGCAAGTTCAAAATATGATTAGCACAATTCAGCCACAGCACAAAAAGACTCTATATTGTAAAGTTTAGTCATTAAAATGCATAAAGCACATCAATAGCGAGTCTGAGGAGCTCTAACTCAGTTTTGTATTCTTCAACATCACCCCTCCGGCTCCGACCAATTCAAGCCTTTTTTCTCTAGGAACTATACTAGAAGAGAATATATTTCCAGAGATTCCATATCTCCAACATAAGTTGAGCCAATAATGGGTATCTGCTATTGCAACACAGACAGCTAACCTCCCAATCATTTTCAATCTAAAGTAATGGCGGAGAATGGGGATTTGTTCATCCATCGTAAAATCTAAATGAAGCATTTCATGAAAATTCCTCCCCTCCTGGTGGTCTTTTGGTTTCCCCTCTATTGATATTGAATTCATTCCAGTACCCCACTTCAGATTACATGACGATTCAATGAATTTAAGTCAAAACGGTTACAAGTTCTACTTGGTAGAGAAGAATGAAGAATGAAGGTACCGTACCTCAAGGGGAACTCCAAGCTCCTCTCCTAGAGCCCGCATTTTTGCAAGACCAGTCTGATAATTTGGACCACCTCTTCGAACATAGATATGCATCCTTGCAGCTTTCAATTTCGATTCCTGGTAGATAACAAAAGAATTAGACTTTTTTTAGAGAGCGAGAGAAAAAAAAAAAAAACCTAAACTGAAGAACAATTCATTTTAATAATAACTCACTTTCTCCCTTAGAGCTCGGATAATTCCATTGAAAGTAGCAGCAACATCTGTGAAGTTAGCTATTCCCCCTCCAATTAGAAGGGCTCGCTTTCGCCCATCAGGGTCAGAAGTAGCACACTGAATTCCATCAAGATTCAAAATTAAGTAGTTTTATGACAAAGAAGTTATTCATCTGACATATAGAGATGCTTGAACTGAAGACGAGTATTAATTCTTACATCAATAACAACTCGGGCATATTGCAACACCTCTTCCTCATTTGGAGCTCCACTGTACTCTGCATAATTACCAAGCTCTGATGCATAACCCAAATCTCCGACCTACCAGTGATAGACAATGCGGCATCAATATCAATGTCTTTGGATCATAATTTGTAATCATCAAGAGTCATACACAGCTTCATGCTTTCAGCAAGAGAAAAATTACGAAGTCCATGCAATGGACCAGGGCCACGTACAGTATCAGCATATATAACACTAGCACCCCCTCCTGCCACCATCGTCCAAATGCGCCCTTTTGGGTTCAAAACAGTGAATTTCAAGGAAGCGCTTGTCTGCAAGATCAGCACTATAATTTGATTAGAACTTCTGCCTTCTTTGTAGAGATGCAAGTTCTAATTATATACACTGTTTGTTTTAGTTTATTATCAGTATTTGGACTAGCTTATTTACGCTTTATCATAAGAAGAAACCCATACAGTATTTAATATTTTAAATGGTTTGAACCCACAACTCAAAGGCATATTGTCCTTTTGATCATCATACCAAATCAGTGGCTAATTTACAACTGCATATCATTAGTAACCTTCATGGCTTCAGCCAAATATTGAGAAGTGAAAACATGGGTTAATTCTAAGCATCAATAATGACTTTATGAAATTATGAATTACCTTTTCATCTAAAGAGTGGACAAAGCTTTCTGTGGGGTTTAGCACTCGACCAAAGGGCAAAGGAAATTCGATGTTTCCCCATCTGAGAACAGCATATCATAATGAGACACCACAAAGGATGCGATAATGGTTATTAAAAGTTATTTTGTAACTGGAAATTAATAAACAGGACTTGAAGATAAGAGAACATTATTGAATAAAAATTGAGGCACGCATTAGTAAGTTAAAAATGAACTAAGAATATATATTATCAACAAATACTTCTTAAAGTTTTTGAAGGCAGCAGTGTCATCCAATTCCCCCCTCATATCCAGTGGATACGGCTCCCCATTGACCAGGGTAAATGGATTCATCTCCAAGAAACTGAAGTCCAGATCTGTAGAGAATTTAAGTCACTCTAGAGTTAAATGCCATTATTCTGCATTCTTTGAGGAAAAAATTGCCCGAAAGCATATGGGTGGATGTCCAGAAAATCTATGAAAAATAGCTACAGTATTATTCTCTCAATAGATAAGTGGCACATATATATGCCCAATATCATATCTAGAATATTTATGATAACATGGTTTCATCATTGGATATTGTACCTTGAAATACAGTAAATACACCCATTATGAAGTCACCAATCTTTCCTCGAATCTGGGCAAATACAGATTGTTGAAGTAAATACAACAAAACTTTTTCTCAAAAAAAAAAAAAAAGTACAACAAAACTAAAAGCAATAGGAAAACAGAGCTGAAAATAAATCATTAATTAAGTTAACAGAGCTAAAGGACTCTTTCAAGCATGAGAAAGTTGAGTATATAGGAAAGCAAGCAATACAGGAACTTTGTAATTAAACCATCAAAAGTGGTTGAGTGGAATGAGACTAAATTGTAAAGCGTACTTCAAACACTAGCATGTGGCACACTGAAATGAAACTTCTGAGAATTCTATTAACAACTGAGCTAAGTTTACAGTTGATGTATTTGAAATTGGCATTCGTCCCAGGATTTTCAATTTCATAGATACAAACCAGCGTGGCCATGAAAAAAAATTGAAGAAAAGAGGGGCTAGCTTGAATGGAAATGTCCTTGACTACAACATATACCTCCTAGGCAAGTGAAACTTCTTCACACAGGTATTCTAAACTTGAAGCATTCACATCTCTGATTGTTGTAGGTGCTTGAATGAGAGCTTTGGTTGTTGTTGAGTGGTTCCCAAATTGGAGGAGAAGTAGCAGGGATGGAATCTTATTTATTTTGAGGTTTTTTAGGAGTTTCCATGGCAAAAAGTTTTGTAATCTACCCCAAGTTTATACTTAAGCTCATTTGAGTGTGTTTCTGTAAACTCCTTGGCTTCCACTAGGAGGACATCTAGTCCCCTCTCTTTTGTATTCCTTACTATCAAAACAACTTTTACTTATCAACAAGGAAAATACTAAGAGAAAAATATATCCCCTCTTCTATATTCATAGTTATCAATACAACTTTTAGTCATCAACAAGGAATGTACCAAAAAGTAAAAGTCCCCTCCCTTTTGTATTCTAAGTTATCAACACAACTTTTACTTATCAACAAGGTAAATACCCCAAAAAGAAGCTACAATGTTTTTGAAAATAGCAAATTAAACTCCATAACAAGTATGTATGGAACTGACCTCCAAAGGAAGTGTAGCTATTAAAGGAGCGCATGCCTCAAGTGTAAAAGGTTTTTCAGTTGGAAGGGTAATAGTTTTGACCTGTATGAAAACAAAACAAAGAAAATTTACCACCAGAATCCCAGATGAAAAAATGTAAATTAAGTATCGAGAAGAAGTTAGTGAAAAACCAATGCCTACTTTATCCCAGTTCTCTTCAATTTCGATACCCCCACACTCTGAAAAACTTATTCTGCAGCCAAGCCTTTCAGAGACAATAGATAGGTAATACTCTTGATCATGGGGAACAAATGGCTCAACGATGAATGTTGTAATTGGAGCCTTGCAACCACCCATCTCAACCTATCATAAAAAGACACTCATTTTAAATGAAATAGAGATAGATTCACAAATCATGAAGGTGCAAAAGAATAATCACCTGCACACCAAGGCGTGTCTTCACAAACTCAGCAACTTGAGCTAGATCCAAATTCAAAGCTACCAAGCCACTCTTTCCACGTTTCCCAAATAACATGTCTGGTTTCACTACTAACTTGGTGGATGACAGCCATGGTTCATTATTTGTCAGCTCAGCAAAGTCGGTCGATTGATTTACCTATGGCGCAGAAAATTACATTATATATATATATATATATATATATATATATATATAAGATGATTAGTCAATCAAATTGACAATTAACTTAAACAAAATGATTGATTAATCACTTGCTCGGTTGATTGATTAACACAGTCAAACAAAATGATGCTTATTCAAGAAATGAACAATAGCCTTCCAAGCACAGAAGATAAGTACTATTAACCAAAAAGAAATTAAAAAAAGTGAACTTAATAAAAAAAAACCTTAAGTCTAATCATTCTTCACAATTATGCAAATAGATTATATAACAAAACCAAATGAATAAAATGAATTCCCAAAACTTCATTTCTTTTTTCGAACAAGAGACAAATTTCAATTTCCAGAACTTCATTTCCAAGATCTAAATTTCAATTTCCATCTCTGAACTGGAAAATGCTTCCAAAACCAACCTATTACTGTTTCCGATGAAAACACCAGATCAAAAGCAAAAACAAATCCCAATTTAGAACAATGATCCCATCCAACAACATAAAACCGATCCAAACTAGAAAGTAAACTCATGAAAATCCAGATCAAGAAATCGGCAAACCAATCGAAATTCTATCTTCTAAACCACACCCACATAACAATCAACACAGGATTGCGCAAATTGGATAGATTAGCACCAACCCACCACCAAAAACACGACGAAAATTCAACCCAAATGAGCAGAAATTGAAATTCTGGGCACACAACGATGGAGACCGAAGACAAATGAGATGGGCAAACAGAAGCTAAACATAAGAACACATAACCATATAGAAATCAACCTGGGCGGAGCAGATCTGGAGGTCGATATTAGCGAGGCGTTTGAGATGCTCCTTCAGAAGCCTCTTAGAGTCATACTCTCTAATCTTCTTCCTAGCCATTACCCACTTCCTTCTCTCCTGGCGATGAACTTCAAGGAATGTGGACGAGAGAGGAAGATAGATGGAAGAATAAATAGAGAGATAGAGAAGGAGTGAGAGCAGTGAACGAGGCTTGAGGCGGAGGAGGATCTCAACACTTGGTTAGGTGAGTAGGTGACTCAATTTTGAAGAAAAGATAAGTTTAAGAGAAAAATTCTTAGTAACTGAAAGAGATTGCGCGCTACATTTCACGATGACTTAAAACGACGTCGGACTCAGCTTTTTAACGGTCTACGCAGCATATTTACTCTTATACCCCTCGAACCTTCTCTTCAGTTGTAAACAGCTACTAATTTAATACAGAATATCCCCTTCATTATGCAAAATACATCTTTAAATTATGATCTAATAATCATATAATAATGTTTGGACTCGCTCCAACCTTCCGGTATCCTATATTAAATTTGTTTATAATATTTTAGAGTGACTTTAGCAACTAAATGTACTAAAGTCACGCTTCTCTCATGAAAATAGTTGAGATGTAGACAAGTTCATCTTGATATAAAAGAAATATTTATCCAAAAATAAAAAGTTAATGTTATAATTTTAGTTGTTAATTTTTTTTTTAATGTAAGTCTTATGGGAGAACCATTTCGTTTTTTTTGTTTTTTTGTTTTTAAAACCTATGTCTACTTTCCACCCATATTTTTATGGTATATTTTTGCTATTTTTTACAAATACACGTGGATTGCCAACAAGAACTTATCTTAACTGGCATAACCTTATACTGATAACCACAATGTCTGTCTGTGGTTCGATTCCCCCTCCCCACATTGTCAAAAAAAAAAAAAAAAAAATACAAATACACGTGTAATTCTTAGTCAAATTTAAAAAACAAAAACAAATTAAAAATTACTTTTTTTTTATTATTATTTTTTGTGCAAGTAATGTTTATAAGCTAAAATATAAAAAAAAAAAAAAAAACTAAAAAATAGATTAGTTATCAAACGATGCTTTAGTTATTGAACTTTCAACATTATATCTATACTTCCTTTACTAAATTTTCAATTGCATCTTTAATTAATTGATTTTATCCATGTTATTTATGCCATTAATGAATATCATTGTTTTGTTTTTCTCTTTTTTTTATTCAACAACATTTGAGAATGAGTGGATTCGAATTTTCGACCTCTTTGTCGAGGGTACCTGTCAATCACTTTGATAATGAACATCAATGTGTATGTTTGTAAAATTAATTTTAGTTGAATTAGTGAGATATAAAAACATCTGAGTAGATTAAAAGTCTCTAAAATTTGGATTATGTTTTATTTATTTATTTTGACGAACTTGGGACAGGGGATTTAACCCTTTAACCTTCAGGTAGTAGCAGTTGTGCTTTGATGGATTGACTAAATTAAAACATAGATGCAATTAATTAAAATCTTTTAAATTTTAAAATTAAATTTGTTTATAACAAAATGATGGAGTATATATAATAATAGTTAAAGTTATAGACTTAACTTTACTGTAACATTGTTTGTTTGTTAGGATGGTGCTTCGTTGACTTTCATCATATCTAAAGATTGTAGGTGGCAAGGAAAATCTTCATGGTAAGAATTAGATTAAAATATCATTTTAGTGTATTTTATGCCTCATACTTACAAATGTCAAATATCGGTCCTTTTACTTCCAATAAATCTTAAAACTAGTCCCTAGTGCTAGTTTAATATTGACGTTTTTTTTTTACTCTATTAGCCTTCAATAAATTTTGAAAACATTTTGGAAAAGAAGCAAATGAATTAGTTTAATTTATTGTTGACCCTAAACCCTAAACCCTTGTGATTTTTACTGTAACCTTAAAAGACACGTCTAGTACTATGAAATTAAAATTTGGTGTGTTTGATAAGGTCGTAATCTGGTTTTCTTTTATAAAGCTTCTAGCACATGGTGATAGATGACTTAAAATAGATCTAGGAATACATCAGATAAATGATTGAAGAGAAGGTATTCTACCAATGCCTTAAGACATCAATGCTGGAGTAAGAAGTGTGTGTTTCATTTCGTCATTCTGCATTCACTACTACAAAATTGGGTTTCTATGACACCAAGGATAAAGGAAACAACGGGAATGATGAAAAAAAAATGTCATAAATAGCTAGAGGAGCGTTTTTGGCGGGAAAAAACGGAAATTTTCGTATTTTCGGAGATTCTTGACATTTTTTCAATGTCATAAATATATGACTTTGATTTAGTGTCATTAATTAGAAATAAGTGAAATTGGGCCTTATCTTTGAAAACCCTAAATCCACTATTGAAGAAAAAACCAAAAGAAAAAAACAAAAGAATAAAGTTTTCGGCCTTCTCACGATTTCCAGCACCTTCCTCTCCCACCTTCTCTCGATAGCTAAACCCAAATTTTCCCTCGCTCCAGAACTCCAACGCCGTTTCCGGCGCTGCTTCTGGCAATCCCTCTCTCTTTCCCCTGCTCCAACGCCACCGTCTCTCTCTCTTTCTCACGCTCCAGCGTCGCCGTAGCTTCAAGTCATCGCTCTCTTTTTCTCTCGCTCCAGCGTCGCCGTAGCTTCAAGTCATCGCTCTCTTTTTCTCTCGCTCCAGCGCCGCCACAGACTCAACCATCTCCCTCTCTTTCTCGCGCTTCACCATCAGTCTATAGGAGAACCAGGTCGCGGCATCAGTCCCAGCTATGTTCGCAACTTAGTCTCGCCGGTGGTTCCTCGTCGGTCAGAAGTTCCTTTCCTCGAATCAGTTCAAGTAAGTTTGTTTTTGGGTGAGTTTTTGATTCGTTTGAGTTCGGATAACCCATTGTTGTTGCACTTTAGATTCCATAAATGAGCTTCTTCCAAGTTCTTTGGTGCTGTATTATTTGGAAATTTGGTTGTTCGTTGGGTAGGAAGAAATCAATGGTTTCATTTTTTGTCATATGGTTTTGGTTTTGATTGTTTGTTTTTTCGTAAAGTTTAATGTCTTTTGGATGGGCTTTCAGTGTGTTGTATGTTCTTGCTGTTGGAAGTTTCTACAATATGGGGCCACATGCATGTACAAATGTGGTTTTTGCTATTAAACCAAGAGAGATGAAAATGTATGAAAACGTTAAGAACCATGAAAACATTTAAGCATAATTCATTACTATTTTATAATTTGATGAAGGGGGCAAATTAGAAATGAATTGTAATTAACCATAAGAAGTTTCCCTCTTTTAATATATGGTTGGTTACAAAGTCATTTATGGTCCCCATGTCAGATACTTTTTCACGTCGTTTTCCTCTCATCCCCATCAGAGAGGTTTGCCTCTTCTTCTCCCTATAAAAGGAGGAGAAAGCATGAAGATAAAACATAAGAAGAAAACGTGATCTATCTAGACTTGGAAGATCATATCTACTATCAACAGCTTTCAATAATGGATTCAGGTAATGTTTCCGCTTCCGCTTTTTAAGCTTAGTTCTCTTGAATTTGACATGGGAAATTGATCTTTGATTTTTAAGTTTATTGATTTAAAGTTCCTTAAAATTACCAACAAGTGGTATCAGAGCCATCCTATTGTTAATTCTTGAGAATTAAATTTGATTATTAATTAATAATAATTTTCATCATGAGAATTTCATCGGATAGTTCCACTCAGTATGTGTGCATCCCTTCAAATTAATTTGGTGTTATTAAGTTCAATTGCTCTATTAAATTGTTAATTGAATACAATTCAATGTTCCATAAACATGTTATGGGTTTCATACGGTTTGTAGCATATATTGCTCTATTAAATTGTTAATTGAATACAATTCAATGTTCCATAAGCATGTTATGGATTTCATACGGTTTGTAGCATATATTGCTCTATTAAATTGTTAATTGAATACAATTCAATGTTACATTTGCATTTATTGCTTCAACTTTACACAATTTTGTAATTACTTAGCTGTTGATGTGAAACTGTGAGGTAAATTTGCAAAGATGTTTATTTTCTTTGCATTAGCGGTTATTTTTGTGGCAATTGATTGTTATTATAATTAAAATGCGTTCCTTAATTCCATAAAGCTGCCACCGTAGAAAAAATGGCTGCTAAAGAAAATTGTTTGTGTGGAAACCTTTAATGTCATGTACACCATTATTGTTTCCAATTTTATGTTACATAATACAATTTTTTTTTCTTGTTTCATATGTGGTAAATCAAGGCGTTAGATCATAAATTCAAATTTTGGTACATTTAATTTTAATGTGAATGAAAGTTGTGTTAAACATAATATTGAATAATTGAAATTTGTAATGTTATAGGTAATTTTGGACCACCCCGATGTACAAGGAGCTGACGAGGACAACCGGACAGAAATCGGACTGGAGGATGGACCCCGGGGGCGAAACGGGCCAGTGGGTCAGGCCAAGACCGAAGGGGTCGGGCTAAGCCCAACCCCCCTGCTCGGCCTCGGCCGTTGGCCTCGGCTCGCCTGCACGGGTCGAGCCCGTCTGGCTCCGTATGGTCCCTACCGCCTCTGGCCACCCCGGTTCCGCTTGGTTTGTCTAGAAACGCCTCTGAATACCTAAAAACCCTAGGAGCATGAGCAGGTATTTATACCCTTCTTCGCCACTGAAGAGAGGATCCCGAACTCTAATCTGAACTAAAGACCCGAACTCTCTACTCTTACTCTCCTCTTCCGTTTTCTGACTTAAGCATCGGAGACGGTGTGGCTAGCACCACACCGGTGTTTAGGTTTACTGTCTTGCAGGCCACGTCTTCTCCCCTCTCAAACAAATTCACTGTCGATTATCACGTGGAGCGAAGGTAATTTACCTAGCGAAATTTGATCATCAACAGATGTTACCAAAGTTACCTCTCTTGTGGAGATTATTCATTGAGGATGTTTAATGTTGAATGTTTGTATGTTTCTATAAATATTAATCAACCCAAAGGTAGATCAATACTTATGAACTACAAACATACTTGTGGTGATAAATTTGTGGCAATTATAAAGGCCTTTTGGGGGTGTAAATAATAATTCGATCCAAAGATAGTTTTATTATTTAACATGCAGTGTTATTGTCAATATTTGATCACTACGCCAAGATTACTGCTTACAATCAATATTATTGTCCGAAGACTTGATGTTGATGTTGTGTTAAGTATCTTGTGATGGGATTAACCTTTATTTGAATTTTATGATTAATTATGGTTTATTGTTTAATATTGATCATCACTAATGTGGGCATTATTGTATGTTTAAATTTTTTTTCTTAACAACTAATGTTACTACAATATCTGCTAACCTCAACAATGTTCCCATTCTTAATGGTTCAAACTTCAAAGATTGGAAAGAAAATATTTTTATAATCTTGGGTTGCATGGATCTAGACCTTGCACTAAGAATGGAGCAACCCCCTTCTCTTTCAGTTGAGAGTTCTCTTGATGAAAGGAAACTTTTTGAGGAGTGGGATCGCTCAAACCGCATGTGTCTAATGATCATAAAGCGTGGCATTCCCGAGGCATTTAGAGGTGCGGTATCTGAAGGGATAACCAATGCCAAAGATTTCCTTATTGAAATAGAAAAACGTTTTGCTAAAAACGATAAGGTTGAAACAAGCATGCTATTACAACGCTTGATTTCAATGAAATATAAGGGAAATGGAAATATTAGGGAGTACATTATGGAAATGTCCCATCTGGCATCAAAACTAAAGGCACTTAAGCTTGAGCTATCTGATGGCTTGCTTGTGCACTTGGTATTGATCTCTCTTTCTGCACAGTTTAACCAGTTTAAGGTTAGTTACAACTGTCAAAAGGATGAATGGACTCTCAATGAGTTCATTTCATATGGTGTACAAGAGGAAGAAAGATTAAAGCAAGGACAGGATAGAAAGTGCTCATTTGGCAAACACCTCTAAGGAAAAGGCCAAAAGGAAAAAGAAATATGAAGTTGCTAATCCAGCTCCAAAGAAACAACATCAACAACCAGAAAATAAAGGTTGTTTTTTTTGTGGAAAATCTGGACATGCAAAGAAAGAATGTATCAAGTACCATGCTTGGCGTAAAAAGAAAGGTACATCTCTTATTATGGTTTGTTCTGAAGTAAATTTAACTTCAGTGGCTAGAAACACATGGTGGTTAGACTCTGGTGCAACTACTTATGTTAGTGTTTCTATGCAGGGTTGCCTGAATTACCGAAAGCCAACTGATGCTGAAAGAAACATCTTTGTGGGTGATGGAAAATCGGTAGCAGTAGAGGCAATTGGGCATTTTAGATTGCTACTATCCACTGGATTTTATTTGGACTTAAAAGACACTTTTATTGTGTCGTCTTTTAGGCGAAATTTGGTTTCAATTTCCTTATTGGACAAATTTGGTTTTAGTTGTTCCTTTGGAAATAATAAATTCACTCTGTCTTTAAATTCAAATAATGTTGGAACTGGCTATTTAAATGCCCTCGATAATTTATATATGCTTGACAATATTTCTTCCTATAATGAATCACTGCATTCGGAGTCATGTGGTTCAAAACGCAAAAGAAGTCAAGAAAATTCTGCTTTTTTGTGGCACAGACACTTGGGTCACATCTCTAAGTCTAGAGTTGAACGTCTTGTGTCTGATGGAATTTTATGTTCTCTTGACTTTACGGACTTTGAAACTTGTATTGAATGCATCAAGGGAAAACAAACAAAAGTAAAGAATGTAGGTGCCAATAGAGCCATAGACGTTTTAGAATTGATTCATACGGATATTTGTGGACCATTCCCTACAGCTTCTTGGAATGGACAACAATACTTCATATCATTTATAGACGATTACTCTAGATATGGGTACCTATTCTTGATTCATGAAAAATCACAATCTTTAGACGTGTTCAAGCAATTTAAGACTGAAGTTGAAAAACAACTTAACAAATCCATAAAGAGTGTTAGATCTGACCGTGGAGGTGAATATTATGGCAGATATGATGGTTCAGATGAACAACGTCCTGGACCATTTGCTAGATATTTGAAAGAGTGTGGAATTGTCCCACAGTATACTCTACCAGGTTCTCCTAATATGAATGGTGTGGATGAAAGACGAAACCGTACTCTTAAGGATATGGTAAGAAGTATGATCAGTCATTCTACCTTACCAGAGTCCCTCTGGGGTGAAGCACTTAAAACAGCTGCTTATATTCTAAATAGAGTGCCAACTGAAGCAGTTGCAAAGACACCTTATGAGCTTTGGACAGGAAAGAAACCTAGTCTAAAGCATTTTCATGTTTGGGGATGTCCAGCTGAGGCTAGGCCATATAGGCCACATGAGAAAAAGCTAGAATCCAAAACAATTAGCAACTACTTTATTGGCTATACTGAGCGATCCAAGGGGTATAAGTTTTATGATCCCACACTTAAGAAAATTTTTGAAACGGGAACTGCAACATTTTTTGAGGACGTTGAGTTTGGAGAGAGAAATAAAGTTAGAAACATTGCTTTTGATGAGGAAGAATTGATTGCTTTTGACAATGTACAGGTTTCTACACCTGTCATTGAAGAAGAAACATATCAGAATCCTCAACCAAACAATGTTGAACAAACCTCTATTCAAAATGAGATAATTGTTCCTCATGAGCAAACTCAACAACCTCCAGAACCAATACCTCTATGGCGATCCACTAGAGAAAGGAGAAGAGCCATTCCAGATGATTTTATTGTCTTTCTCCAAGAACATGAAGATAATAATGGACTGATGGAAGATGATCCAATCAACTTTCATCAAGCCATGCAAGGATCAAATTCTCAAAAGTGGATTGAGGCCATGAATGAGGAATACAAGTCTATGCAAGACAATGAAGTTTGGGAACTTGTCTCATTACCAGAAGGAGCAAAACCTATTGATTGTAAATGGATTTTGAAAACCAAGAGGGATGCAAAAGGTAATGTGGAAAGGTATAAAGCGCGTCTTGTAGCTAAAGGTTTCACTCAAAAGGAAGGAATTGATTATAAAGAAACTTTCTCTCCAGTTTCATCAAAAGACTCTTTTAGGACAATCATGGCACTTGTTGCACATTTTGATCTTGAGCTTCATCAAATGGATGTCAAGACAACATTTCTCAATGGTGACATTGATGAGACCATTTATATGGTACAACCAAAAAATTTTGTATTAGGAGACGGAAAGAAAATAGTCTGTAAATTAACCAAATCCATTTATGGGCTTAAACAAGCTTCTCGTCAGTGGTACTACAAGTTTCATCAAGTGATTATCTCATTTGGTTTTGAGATGAATATTGTTGATGATTGTGTGTATCACAAGTTCAGTGGGAGTAAGTATATATTTCTAGTTTTGTATGTCGATGACATACTACTTGCCACTAATGATAAAGGTTTGTTGCTTGACACTAAGAGATTTCTATCTAAAAATTTTGAAATGAAAGATCTTGGTGAAGCTTCCTTTTTATTAGGGATTCAAATACATCGAGATCGTCCTCAAGGTGTTCTTGGATTATCACAAAGGAGCTATATTGATAAAATACTTAAAAGATTTGGCATGCAAGATTGCAAACTTGGTGACACCCCTGTCGCTAAAGGAGACAAATTTAGTCTTAGTCAATGCCCTAAAAACAATCTAGAAGTTCAAGAAATGGAAAAGATTCCTTATTCATCTGCAGTAGGGAGTTTGATGTATGCTCAAGTATGTACGCGTCCGGATATTGTGAATATCGTTGGGATGTTAGGCAGATACTTGAGTAACCCTGGTATGGATCATTGGAAAGCAGCTAAACGGGTTATGAGGTATTTGCACAGGACAAAAGATTACATGCTCACATATAAGAGATCAGATCAGTTAGAGATTACTGGGTACTCCGACTCTGATTATGCTGGATGCCAAGACAGTAGAAGATCCACTTCAGGCTATGTTTATTTGTTGGCTGGTGGAGCTATATCTTGGAGGAGTGCTAAACAAACACTCATAACGTCTTCCACAATGGCAGCAGAATTTGTAGCGTGCTATGAGGCATCAAATCATGGAATATGGTTGCAAAATTTTGTCACGGGACTGCGTATTTTAGAGGGTGTTGAAAGACCACTCAAAATTTATTGTGACAATAAATCAGCGGTGCTTTATTCCAATAATAATAGGAGCTCATGTAAATCTAAACATATAGACATAAAGTTCCTAGTTGTGAAGGAGAGAGTGTAGAGTGGACACATATCCATAGAGCACATTGGAACAAACTCCATGATAGCGGATCCGCTTACAAAGGGATTACCACCCAAGGTCTTTCATGAGCATACTGCTCGTATGGGGGTTATTTTGCATGAGGATATCATGTTTTAGTGGGAGTTTGTATTGCTTTATGTTTGATTTGGACATGTATGTTATGCATTTTTAGATAATGTTATTATGATCAGAAATTAAGTTCTTTTTACTCTGTCTCATTATGTTAAAATTTTTGTATCTCACTAAGGTAAGGAAGGACCAGTTGGAAATAGGCATGTGTAGGTCATGAAATTTCCATGTGCTCATGGTTTGATCTATGTCATTTAATTATATCGATATCGTGACCATTGATGGGTTTAGTTGCTTTTAATTGCAATAAAAACCTCTTTGATCCTTATCAATATAACTAATGGACCAGATTGTTTAAAGTTTACTCTCTTTTACATTAGCAATTTTTGGAGCTCATAAAGTCAAACACATTTATTAAGTTACATATGTGGCCCAGTGGGAGATTGTTGGAAGAGTTTCTACAATATGAGGCCACATGCATGTACAAATGTGGTTTTTGCTATTAAACCAAGAGAGATGAAAATGTATGAAAACGTTAAGAATCATGAAAACTTTAAGAACCATGAAAACATTTAAGCATAATTCATTACTATTTTCTAATTTGATGAAGGGGGCAAATTAGAAATGAATTGTAATTAACCATAAGAAGTTTCCCTCTTTTAATATATGGTTGGTTACAAAGTCATTTATGGTCCCCATGTCAGATACTTTTTCACGTCGTTTTCCTCTCATCCCCATCAGAGAGGTTTGCCTCTTCTTCTCCCTATAAAATGGGGAGAAAGCATGAAGATAAAACATAAGAAGAAAACGTGATCTATCTAGACTTGGAAGATCATATCTACTATCAACAACTTTCAATAATGGATTCAGGTAATGTTTCCGCTTCCGCTTTTTAAGCTTAGTTCTCTTGAATTTGACATGGGAAATTGATCTTTGATTTTTAAGTTTTATTGATTTAAAGTTCCTTAAAATTACCAACACTTGCATCGGATTACTGTTCGTTTGCCCATTTTTAATATGTGCAGGTTAGGCTATCGACCTTTGGAAGAGACTTCACTGTCACTTTGATTTCCAGGCGTTCTCGACATTTTGCAGGGACACAGTATAGTTTTCTATCCTTCCAAGAAAAACTAAAAAAGAGCTTGGATTGCATTTTGCCACAAATCCTTTTGTCGCTTTGTTGTTGGAACTTCTACTGTTAGGATAACCCACTGTTGTTGCACTTTAGATTCCAGCCACGTTGTTCATTCTCGATATTTAGATTCAATTGTTTAGTTGTTTAGTCAGTTGCCAACCAAAGAAAGTGTTAAGTTGGGTGAGATTTTTGTTTGTTTGAGTTCCAAATGAGATTTTTGTGTTAATCGGAGTTGACCCATTGTGTTTCCGTTTCAGCGTTACCCACTCAATTTCATGTTCATAAGTGCAAAGTTGTGTTTTTTGGAAGTGTTGTCCAGCAAGCGTTGGGTTATTTTGAGTGAGTCTTGGTGGGTAAAGTTTATTGTTTAAGCTTCCCTATTAAGCAAAATTAAGGCTTTTGAATTTTTAAGGGTTAATTAGTTTGATGTGTTTAAATTATATGGATAAAGTTTGTGTGAGTTAAAATGTGTTTGTTTTGTTTTAAGTAGATTAGATGAGTTTGTAATAATTGGGTGTGTTCCATATTCACAATAAAAAATCATTATATGAATCATATGCATGATTCTTTATGGATAAAGAAAGTTAAAACACTTTAAAACTCAAGTCTTCAACTCTGTATTTAAAGAAAGTTAGAATACAACATGGCCAAAGAACCAAAGTTAGAATACAACATGCTCAACTTGAAGGGATCTCCATCAACTCGCTCAGTCCCTCATAACCCAAAGGATTTTTCCAGCTTTTGAATTTGGTTTAGGAAAATCCAAGTCATCTACATCATCAAACACCCAACATTTGGTTCAGTCAATTATCTTAAATATGGCGTCGACATCAATGGATCATGAGGCAGATCCCAGAAGAGCTTCTTATACATTCTTGCATACTCAAAAGTTTCTTGGAGGGAGGGAGGGAGGGGGAGGGGTGTTAGCTCTCCTTATAATTGGCTTTATAAAATGACTACATTGGGGAAAATTTCCTTCAAGATTATCATGATTTTGTGACTTCATTACTTTAGCAAAGGTTTTATTTTCCATGGGTGCCTCAACCTTTCGACCATCCATTTCTCATTCCTACAAAGAATTTGTTTATGAAGTTTATATTAATTTTTAGTTATTTTATTGTATCAGTTGAGATTTTGTTAGATTTAGCTAGTTTTCTATTCTCTATATTTGTTATAATGTTCTGTTAGTTTGATCTAGACTTGGAAAATATATATTTGTTTACCATGTTGCACTACAGGTTTCACTTACGACTTGGAGCAGTAATCTAAGTGGTTACTACATTTATCTAAAGTTTGATGGAGGGAGAGAGATTCAATTAAGTTGTGATATGTGATTGTAGACTAGTAAAGTATATTCTTTTAGGAAAATTTCTATGGACTGCTTAATAGTAATTATTATGATAGTTGTTGAATGAAAATGTGAAACATGTTAGGGAAATTTTTTCTTTGAGAAAATTATGATTGATGATTGGTTAAGAACTTGATTATAGTGTAAATTACAAACTAATTTGCTAAAGGGATTTTAAAGCATAACATATTTGATTGGGTTCACTTTTTAGAGAATCTAAAAACAACTGCAACACATTATATTTTGTTGAACCTTTTTTTAAAAAAAAAAAATTAAATACTGGGAGGTTACATTTTATGCCCCTTTTTTACAATTAATTAATTGTTACTTTGCTTGGTTATTTATCATATTCTATGGAGTTTTTAATGACTTTCATTCTTTGAGAACTTTCTATGGATTGCTTAATAATTTCATTCTTTCTTGGACTAATTTAACTAGGTTATGAGATCCACTTTACGGTGTTATTTTGTAATACATTATATTGTTTATGGTCAATTGGAATCTCTCTCCCTCTCCCTCTCGTTGTCTTTGTCGAGCAGCCCTCCAGTCCTGTCGATTTCGTTCTCCATCTCTCTCTCGGTTTCGTGCAGTAGCAATCTGCATCATTCAGATCCTTACTTGACACTATTTTCTACAGAAGAGGTATCCCTTTCTTGCTCTGTCTAAATGATATATTAAGGCAATGCTATCTGACATTAATGTTAAATTGTTTTGGAGATCCATGTCCAAGTTGAGTTTGTGGTCGAAGATGAAATGGTGGAGATTGTTCCCAATATGAGAATGGAACCTCTGAATTTGATTTGTGTATGCCTTCTTCTTCACCTTTTTTCTTCATGTTTAACATGTGTGTTGTCCGCTTTATTGCAAGGATGCTTCAATTTTTTGTTGTTGGGTGTTCTTGGTCTCTTCTTCCTACTAACATGCTGAGTGTTCTTATTGTTATTTCCAATAGGGGAATTATGGTACGTTCTATCCTCAAATAGCAACTGAAGTTCCATTGTGGCTAGCGATTACTCTGAAAAAAAGAGGAAAATGTGCAATTAGGCCTCTAGAGTGGATGTCAGTAGGTAAGTTCTATTGTGGCTACAAGTCCTTATGTATATATTTAGGCAATATTTGGTCTTTGAATTACCTAGGTTAGTGATTCATGTATGATTGAGAACAAAAACAAACTTATATTTTATTGATTTATTTTAAGAACTAGAGATGAAGAAGAAGAACCAGGGCTTGTCGAAGATGGCAAAAGGTGACATAACATAAAACACATGATTCCCTTTAATACCCTTCTTGTTTTCTCATCTTGCTTTCAGCTCTTCTCAATCCTACCAATTTCATACATCACTCTCTTTATCTATGACCTTTTTTATACCATTTTTGTTTTTTCATCCCATTGATTGATTGAACATTCATATTAAGTTATCATAAATATAGCTTTGTTTCATTTTTTTTTTTTTTGGATTGGGATCCATTCTTGTAATTAGTTTTGGGATTTTTTTTTGTTGGTGGGCTTGTTTTTTTTATATGCTCATGTACAAAAAAAAAATGGAAGAAAGAGAGTGGTGGTGGTGAAGGGTTGAAGAAGAAGGAAAAATAATTAAAAATGTATTAAAATATATATTTTATTATTTTTATTTTAAAAAATGAAAAAATAATTTTTTTTAATAAAAAAATAAGTGCCACGTCAGTGATCTGTTAAATTTTAACAGAAAAATGGATAGAGGGACCAAAATGCTGCTAATTGCAAACCTCAGGGACTAAAATGTTGAGTTTGAAAACTTAGGGACCAAAACGAAACCTAAACCAAACCTCAGGGACCAAAAGTGTATTTTTCCCTTCAACCTATATGATAGATTTCTTTTGAGATTCCAAACTAAATTCAAACCAGTTTTAAAGGGATTTATATCACTCACACTTATTGCACATTATTTGTTTTAAGAAGAATGATTAATACAACATAAGACACTTAAAAATAATAAAAAAAAATCATCTTTTTGTATTATCTTTTCGTTAAAATAACATGAGAAGAGTAAGTTATTGTCCATTGAACTAGTATTATGGGGTGCTAATAAATTCTCCATACACAAATGACCCTCGAACCTCAAATCCTTTTATTCACAATACATATTAGAAAACTTTGGGTGCACAATCAAACCCTCTAAATTAAGACTGATGGCGACTCCATTCTCCTCCTCTTAGAAACAGAGTTGGAAACAGAGCCAGCCACCTTCTTAATTTGTCTCTCTTAAAATCTCCCATTGAGGAAGGAGGTTTGGGCTTATACTATATCCACAAAAAGAATATTTCCCTTTTGGCTAAGTGGATTTGGAGATTTCATATTGAAAATGATGCTATTTGGAGGAAGATTATTGTAGCTAAATATGGGGCTGCCAAAAACAACCTCAAACCTAGGATATCCTCTTTACACTCTTCAAAAGGTCCATGGAAAGCTATTTACAAACTGCAGAACCTGGTTTACAGTAATATTACTATCAAAGTGGGAAACGGAAATAGTACTCTGTTTTGGGAGGAGGTTTGACTTGGAACCTCAAGCCTGCGAGTGAATTATCCCCATCTTTATCATCTTTCTCTCAAAAAAGAAGGCCATATTGCCGATTTTTGGAACCCCTCCTCAAAAGCTTGGAACCTTCCGCTTAGAAGAAATTTGAACGAGATTGAATCATCCGAATGGGCATCCATGTCACACCATCTATCTTCCTTCTGTTGGGTTTTATGCCCTAAAACTCGTAGATAGTAAATGAAACAAATTAATCGATCTCAATAAAGCGTTATTTGAGTAATTCAGTAATTTGGTTATTGAATAATCGAGTTTGCATTAATAAACCCTAAATCCAATAAACTAAGATCCAAGGTTGTTTAAATGAAACTTGGACTAGTATGGGGGGACATACGGGGATCGGTGTCCAAATAACAACCTAAAATGTCTATAGTATAGGGATAAGGCTGGGTACCTTATCCTGGTGACACTATGTGATAGGGCCCACCTTGTATTCGATATAGATGCAATGATCCAAAGCATCCATGTAGGAGACATGCGGGTGGGGGTATCTTATGCAATGAGTTTGCATAAGACCGGACCGCGAAATAGTAACCACTAGATGTAACGCCGTTAACTAGTTTAGGTTTCTATTTCAATAGGATGACCTAGGTAACTCAATCTCAATCCTGAGTCTGTTATGAACCACTTTCAGGAGGGATTGTCCTTAGATTTGTATGGATGAGAGTGGCCAGTTCGCCGACTCAATAAGCCTACCATTTCAGGGGCAAGACCGAATGGGGGTTGGGAACATAACAGTACAAGATGGAATTCACTCCTTCCCCTATTGAGTTAAGTAGATGTATGTTCCCTTAAGGGCTGATTCCGGGACTTGAACAAAGGCGCGCCGTCCTCTCCTGGCCCGAGAGGAACTCCTGTTTAGTGGTTGGACCCTAAACAACTTGTTCATTAGAGGGATCAGCGGTACTTAAGGAACCAGAGGTAAACCAGAGGTAAAACGGTAATTTGACCCAGCTGGTGTTACGAACACACGTGAAGGATTGACTTACTGCATTGATCAATATCCGTGGACACAGAAATATTCTACAGTGAGAAGAGTGCAGCTGTGGGTCTTTAGTGGAGTGACCCACAGTTAACAAATGTTGACTAACTTGGTTAATGAGTTTGGCCAATTAGTCTCGTATCGTTGGAGTTTTTGATTTGTAGGTCCATTAGGTCCCACTGGTAGCTCGTAAAGAGACTTGAGGCAATTAAGTATAAATTGTAAATTGAAAGTGTTCAATTTATTTGGGGAATCGTATAATGTATATTGATGCATTATAATATAAAGTTTATGAAACTTTATAATATAATTTTTTAATTAATTTCAAAAATTAATTCTTGAGAGGAAATATTTGAAAGAGTTCAAATAAATTTAATATGAATTGGATTCATATTAATTTTAATAAAATCCCTAAGATTAAATATATGATATTTAATTGGGTAATTAATTAATTATGGAATTAATTATTTATTTATTAAAATTAGAGACCTTTTCCTATTAGGAAAGAAAATATTTGAAAGAGTTCAAATAAATTTAATATGAATTGGATTCATATTAATTTTAATTTTAATAAAATCCCTAAGATTAAATATATGATATTTAATTGGGAAATTAATTAATTAAGGAATTAATTAATTATTTATTAAAATTAGAGACCTTTTCCTATTAGGAAAAAGATCTTGACCTTTACTATATATAGGACCCCTGGGGTGGGGTGAAAGACATCCCCTTCATTCTCCTACTCTCAGAGAATTCCCCTCAAGGCTTCCTCTAGACTCCCACCAGTCTCTTGCCTCTAGAAGTCTCTGAGTCATACCGGTGTAGCCATAGTGGTGGTGTTCGCACTAGTTCGTCATTAATTCACAAGCAGTTGGTGAATTTAATCTGAGTCGTCAACGAGAATTAAACAAAATTAATTACGAATCGGTCCCAATCACGCTTTCGCTTTACGGAATTATGGAATTCCAATCCTTCACCTTCACCATCAAAGAGGAGGTCGATAAATGGATATGGTCCCTTGACAAATCAGGAGTCTTTTCCACGGGATCTCTCACTAAAGAGTTGGCCTACTCTAGTAAAAACACATCCAATGTGGACTTGTACAGGTTGCTTTGGAAAGGTTCTATGCCCAAAAAGGTCAAGTTTTTCATATGGGAGCTTAGCCATGCTTGCATTAACACAGCTAATGTTGTCCAACGCAAAATGCCTTCGATGTCCCTCTCCCTTAGCTGCTGCTGCCTGTGTTTTCAAGCATCAGAATCGCAAATTCACCTTTTCAGCTTGTGCTCTTATGTGACATCTTTTTGGGACACTCTTCAGCAAGCTTTTGGTTGGCACATTGCTAGATCGGGAGACATTTTCACCCTCCTAAAATCATCTATCATGGGTCACCCTTTCAAAGACGAAAAGAAAATCCTTTGGTGCAACTTCATTTATGCCTTTTTTTTGGAGTATTTGGTTGGAGCAAAATGCTAGAATCTTCTCTGATCAGCCTCACAATATTCATGAGTTTATGGAATCCATTACATATCTAGCGATTTTTTGGAGTAGTCCCCCCCCCCCCCCTAATTATCGCTTATCTACATTACTATCTCATTGGAGATGTTTTTTGTAATTATCTTGATAGGATCTTTATTCTCCTTTTGTATCTATTTCATACATCAATGAAATGATATTTGTTTCCTATAAAAAAAAAAAAAAAGAAACAGAGTCGGATGCTCGTGTAGCAAATTACATTGCAACAACTATTATTATTTTGAGATTTTTTTGATTTTATGGCATTAGCAGTTTAGTTATATTGTTGGTTGTATCGAATTAGTAGTTTGTTTAGTCTTTTCCTTTTATCTTTTTTTTTATTATTTTTTTGAGTAATTGCAGTGGGTGGAAAATTAATTATCTATAATGGCAGATTTAGCACAAGGTAAAAAGAATTGCAAATATGGCAATAAAATTAGAATACATTTTGATAATTCTCATTTTACCCTTATTGTTATTTGAAATATTATTCCCACGAAGTTCCTCTTTCTCCTCTTTCACGCCGCACCAAAATCCCTATCTGATCGCTTTTCGTTTTCCCTTTTTTCCCTCGCATGATTTCTTGTGTATTTTGAAATTTTGGATTGGATTCATTTCGCACGAATGTTTTCTTCTACTGCATCTTGGATTGGATTCCTTCCGCTCTCACGTTTTCTTCTACTGCATCTTGGATTTGATTTCTTCAAATTGATTTCAAATTTTGTTACGATTTCTTTTGTGTGATTGGATTTGATTTCTTTAAATTGATTTCAAATTTTGTTACGATTTATTCTGTGTGATTTATTAGGTTGTGTGATTTATTCTTTTTTTTTTTTTTAATTTTCTGTGCATTTATGAGGTTGGAGTTTAATTATGATTTCTCCTTCTTCTGTTTTAATTCAAGAATGCCAAGAATACAAGAATAGCAATTTTGGTGAGTGTTTGTATAGGTATATCAAAGTATATCACTAATATACTCCGGTTTATCGAAGTCTATCACGGACTATAATTGATAGATAATGAAATACAAAGAATACAAGAATAGCAATTTGGTGAGTGTTTGTATAGGTATATCAAAGTCTATCATTGATATACTCCAATTAATCGAAGTCTATCACTGACTATCACTGAACAGATAGCTATCAATTATCAGAGTCTATCAATTATCAAAAATGCAATTATCGAAGCTGATAGACACAGATAGAAAACAAACAGATACTAAATAAGCAAAAAATGACTCTAATATGCAAAAACCAGCAATGAAGCAGAACAAAATTTTCAATTATTGAAGCTGATAGACACTGATAGAAAACAAAGCGAGACACTAAATTAGCAAAAATCGCCTCTAATAAGCAAAAACCAAAACAAAATTTTCAGTTATTGAAGATGATAGACACCGATAGAAAACAAACAAACACTAAATAAGCAAGAAACACCTCTGCAAAAACCAGCAAGAGAACAAAATTTTTAATTATCGAAGCAGATAGACACTGATAGAAACCAAATAAACACTAAATATACAAAAAAAACAACTCTGATATGCAAAAACCATCAATAAAGAAAAAAAAATCAATTATCGAAGCTGATAGACACTGATAGAAGATAAACAAACACTAAATAAGCAAAAAACACCTCTGCAAAAACCAGCAAGAGAACAAAATTTTTAATTATCGATGCAGATAGACACTGATAGAAACCAAACAAACACTAAATAAGCAAAAAACGACTCTGATATGCAAAAATCAGCAATAAAGCAGAAAAAAATTCAATTATCGAAGCTGATAGACTCTGATAGAAGACAAACATACACTAAATAAGTAAAAAACACAATGCCTCTGATAACCACATATTCACAATGCATTAATAAGCAAAAAATGAAAGGTAGTAAAAGAAACTAAGCAAAAACAAAATAAGTAGTAGCAAGCAAAAAACTACCTGAAAACTGAAAGGAACTAAGCAAAAATTGAAATGAAGACGAAGCGAATGGAGAGGAAAGCTAACGAAGACGAAGACAAAACTGAAGCAAATGGAAACGAAGATGAAACTGAAGCAAATGGAGACGAAGACGAAGCGAATGAAGACAAAAATCAGTAGCAAGAAGATGAAGCGAACAAAGCCGAAATCAGTAGCAAGAAGATGAAGCGAACGAAGATGAAATCAGTAGCAAGAAGACGAAGACGAAGCGAATGCAAGAAGACGAAGAGAAGCAAGGAGACGAAGCGATTAGGGCTGATTTTTCGAAAAGACAAATTGATTTCTCATGACTGAAATGTAGGGCCTTTTGGATTTGATGGGAGAAAAAAATCTGGCTAAATGTATTAGAGGGGTTTTTTGGTCTTTTCCAACAAAATTTGCTATAAGCCAGTTGCCTAGTGCTTGATCGGTAGAGTGTCATTGGAGTTGAAACATATTCTAAAAAATCCAGAGTTCCGGGAGGATCCTGCTAATAAAACTGCAAGAGTATTACCTAATCAATAATATTGCTAGAGCATCTTTTAAAACAATTACTAAATCCTGACCAACGCCTGTTTCTAATCTGTCTGCTTTATTTGTTTACTTTCTGTTCTGTCATTTCTTTTGCTTCAGCATTATTTGAAAATCAATCATTTTAACCACTTTCGAAACCATTAAAGAGTTATACAAGATAGATAAAGTGAGAACTATTCAGACCCTGGATTCGATAAATACTTATTACTTGTTGCGGATTGTGTATGCTTGCACAGTGTTCTAGAGTCTCTTTTTACTATATTTTTACCTACTCTGGCAACCCAACAAGTTTTTGGCGCCGTTGCCGGGGACTTGAATAAGTTTTTATCTGATCTGTTTTATGTATGTGTTTTAGTGGTTTGGTGCGAGAACTTTTTTATTGTTTCTTTTGTTTTTGCAGGTGTGAATTTGGTGCATGAGCGATTCGCCTGGGGTAAGGTTTGAGCTTGATCCAGAGATTGAGAGGACATTCAGGAGAAGAAGGAGAGAACAGCGTCAGAATCAAAATACAATGGTTGACGTGCTGCGTCTCCCGGAAGCCCAAGAAGATCCAGTGAACGCCCAACAGAATCGTGTGCTGCAGCCTAATCCACCGCTGGAGCAAAATGGACAGCAAAATAATCAGGCTGAGAATCTTATCTTGGTAGCAAACGATAGGGCCAGAGCTATTCAAGCGTATGCTTTTCCAATGTTTGATGAGTTAAATCCAGGAATTGAACGTCCTCAAATTGAGGCAACAAATTTTGAAATGAAACCGGTAATGTTTCAGATGTTGCAAATCGTGGGTCAATTTCATGGTTTGTCATTTGAAGATCCCCACTTACATCTTAAGTCTTTTCTATGAGTTAGTGATTCGTTTGTAATTCAAGGAGTGTCTAGAGATGCCCTTAGATTGACTTTGTTCCCGTATTCTCTTAGAGATGGAGCAAAGAAGTGGTTAAATTCTTTTGCTCCAGGATCAATTAGGACATGGAATGAATTAGCGGAAAAATTTCTTAGTAAATATTTTCCACCAACTAGGAATGCCAAGTTGAGAAGTGAGATAGTAGGGTTTAGGCAACTTGAAGATGAAACTTTTAGTGAAGCATGGGAGAGGTTTAAGGAGCTTTTGCGAAAGTGTCCCTACCATGGTTTACCTCATTGTATCCAAATGGAAACATTTTACAATGGGTTAAATGGAGCAACAAAAGGTATAGTTGATGCTTCGGCTGGAAGGACCCTTTTGGCAAAAACTTTTAATGAAGCCCACGAAATTTTAGAAAGAATATCCACTAATAGTTGTCAATGGACAGATATTAGAGGCTCAAATAAAAAAGTTAAGAGTGTGTTAGAGGTTGATGGTGTGTCTACCATTAGGGCTGATGTTGCAATGTTAGCTAACGCTCTTAAAAATGTGACAGTGGTTAGTCATCAGCAGCCGCCAACTGCGGAGCCTGTTGCAGTGGTGAACCAAGTTGCAGAAGAATCATGTGTCTACTGTGGTGAATAGCACAACTACGAGTTTTGCCCCAGCAATCCAGCTTCTGTGTTTTTTGTAGGTAACCAGAGGAATAACCCTTATTCTAACTTTTATAATCCAGGTTGGCGCAACCACCCCAACTTCGCATGGGGAGGACAAGGAAGTAATGTGCAAACACAGCAAAAGGTGAACCAGTCAGGATTTGCTAAAGCACAGGTATTGCCCCAGCAAAATAAGCAAGTTTTGCCCCAGCAAAATTCGAAGAGTTCTCTTGAGGCAATGATGAAAGAATATATGGCTCGTACAGATGCCACAATTCAAAGTAATCAAGCTTCAATGAGAGCCTTGGAGTTGCAAGTGGGTCAGCTATCTAATGAGCTGAAGACAAGGCCCCAAGGGAAGCTTCCTTCGGATACTGAGCACCCTAGAAGGGAAGGTAAGGAGCTGGTACAGGCAGTGACTCTAAGGAGTGGTAAGCCATTAGAAGAGAGAAAAGAGCCTAGTAAACCCCAGGATGTAGAGAAAAATTGTGATAAAAATGTTGTTGTTGAGAAAGAGTTGGAGTCTGGTAAAGGTGCTAGAGGCAGCAATAATGATGCTGGAGCATCTGGTTCTGTTCCAGATGTGGAACCACCTTATCTGCCGCCCCCACCTTATGTACCACCTCTACCTTTTCCACAAAGGCAAAGGCCTAAGAATCAGGATGGTCAATTTAAGAAGTTTCTAGAGATTCTTAAGCAATTGCATATAAATATCCCTTTAGTAGAAGCTATAGAGCAAATGCCTAATTATGCTAAATTTCTTAAGGATATTTTAACTAAAAAGAATAGGTTAGGTGAGTTTGAAACTGTATTTCTTACTGAGGAATGTAGTGCTATTCTTAAGAATAGGCTACCAACCAAGGCTAAGGATCCAGCATCATTTACTATACCTGTGTCAATAGGTGGAAAGGAGTTAGGTAGAGCACTTTGTGATTTAGGCGCAAGCACTAACCTTATGCCTCTTTCGGTCTATCGGAAGCTAGGCCTACCACAGTCACACTCCAACTAGCCGATAGGTCTATCACATATCCTAAGGGTAAAATTAAGGATGTCTTAGTAAAAGTAGATAAGTTCATATTTCCTATTGATTTTATTATTCTGGATTATGAGGCAGATAAAAATGTCCTAATTATTCTTGGCCGTCCATTTTTGGCTACTGGTAGGGCATTGATAGATGTTCAAAAAGGGGAATTAACAATGCGGGTTTATAATGAGGAAGTAAAGTTTAATGTTTTTAAGGCCATGAAGTATCCAGACGAAATGGATGATTGTTCTTTCATTAGGATTCTGGAGAACACAATTGTTGAGACAGCAATGCAAGATTTGGCAAACAAGCATTTGGAAGAACATGGAGAGATTAGTGTAGAAGATTTAGAAGTTTGTTCTTTAGGAAGAAAAAATGAAAAAGAAGTGTTTAGGTGTGAGGATGTTTTTGAGTCTTTAGATTTAGATGAGAGGAAAGCTCCTCCTATTAAGCCATCCTTGATTGAGGCACCCACTTTAGATTTGAAGCCCTTGTCGGATCATCTAAAGTATGTGTATCTTGGGGAGGGTGAGACGTTGCCCATTATTGTTGCATCAGATTTAATGCCGGAGGATGAAGAGACCTTAATAAAGTTGCTGCAGCAATATCGCAAAGCAATAGGTTGGACATTGGCTGACATTCAAGGAATTAGCCCTTCTTTCTGTATTCATAAAATCACTCTAGAGGAGGGATCCTTTAGGAGTATTGAGCAGCAGAGGAGGCTTAACCCTGCAATGAAGGAGGTTGTTAAAAATGAGGTGATTAAATGGTTGGATGCTGGGATTATCTATCCAATTGGCGATAGCAATTGGGTAAGCCCTGTCCAATGTGTTCCTAAGAAAGGAGGTGTCACAATGGTAACTAATAAGGACATTGAATTGATCCCAACCAGGACAGTGACTGGCTGGAGGGTTTGCATGGATTACAGGAGGCTTAACAAAGCCACCCGTAAGGACCATTTCCCTCTACCATTTATTGACCAAATGTTGGATAGATTGGTTGGTCAGGCCTACTTCTGTTTCTTAGATGGTTATTCTGGGTATAACCAAATTACCATTGCACCTGAGAATCAGGAAAAAACCACTTTCACCTGCCCTTATGGGACGTTTGCTATTAGGCGAATGCCTTTTGGCCTTTGCAATGCTCCAGCAACATTTCAGAGGTGTATGTTAGCATTTTTTCTGATATGATTGAGTCCACTGTTGAGGTATTTATGGATGATTTTTCAGTTTTTGGAGGGTATTTTCAGAGTTGTTTGGATAATTTAGGTAAGGTGTTAAAAAGATGTGAAGATACCCATCTAGTTCTTAATTGGGAGAAATGTCACTTCATGGTGAAGGAGGGCATAGTTTTAGGTCATAGGATTTCAAGGAAAGGTCTAGAAGTTGATCGAGCAAAAATAGAGGTTAATGAGAGATTAGAACCACCGAGTTCAGTTAAAGGGATTCGGAGTTTTTTAGGTCATGCTGGATTTTATAGAAGGTTCATAAAGGATTTTTCCAAAATTAGTAAACCTCTTTGTAACTTATTATGCACTAATCATGTTTTTGACTCTAATGCAGATTGTAGGAAGGCTTTTGAAACTTTAAAGACTGCTTTAATCTCAGCACCCATTCTTTGTGCACCTAATTGGAGTTTACCATTTGAAGTAATGTGTGATGCGAGTGATGTTGCAGTAGGTGTTATGCTGGGGCAAAAGCAGGGCAAATTCATCCATCCTATATATTATGCAAGCAGGGTTTTGAATGAGGCACAAATCAACTATACAACTACTGAAAAGGAGTTGTTAGCCGTTGTGTTTGCTTTTGACAAATTCCGGCCATATTTGGTTGGATCCAAAGTCACGGTTTTCACAGATCATGCAGCAATAAGGTATTTAATGTCTAAGAAAGATGCAAAGCCTAGATTGATTCGTTGGGTTTTATTATTGCAGGAGTTCGACTTGGAGATAAAGGACAAGAAGGGATCAGAGAATGTCATTGTAGATCATTTATCTCGTCTTGATCCAACATCATCTTTGCTGAAGCAATCTGCCATTTCATACTCATTTCCAGATGAACAGCTATTCGCTGTTGAGGTAAAGATGGTCAAGGATATTCCTTGGTATGCAGATATTGCCAACTTTTTGGTAAAGAGAGTCACTCCTATTGATATGGATTGGAGGCAGATGACAAAGTTTAAGCATGATGCGAAAATTTTCTATTGGGATGAGCCATTTATGTATAAGCAATGCTCTGATGGTATTATTCGTAGATGTGTTTCAGGTGATGAAGTAGAGGCAATCCTGGAGCAATGTCACTCTTCGCTGTATGGAGGCCATTTCAGCGGTCAGAGGACAGCTATGAGGATTTTGCAATGTGGATTCTTCTGGCCTTCCTTATTTAAGGATGCCCATTGGTTTTACAAGTAATGTGATGCTTGCCAAAGGAGAGGAAATTTAGGGCCTAGAGATGAAATGCCTCTTACTTACATTTTAGAATTAGAATTATTTGATGTATGGGGTATTGATTTTATGGGGCCATTTCCCCCTTCTAATGGTAATGTTTTTATCTTATTGGTAGTTGATTATGTGTCCAAGTGGGTGGAGGCCATTGCATGCCACTCCAAACGCACATTTTTGCGTGATTTAGGACACCTAGAGCTCTTGTGAGTGATGAGGGTACACATTTTGTTATAATGTCTTAACTAAGCTTTTAGCTAAGTATGGAATTAAGCATAGGATAGCTACCCCTTATCACCCACAAGAAAATGGTCAGGCTGAAATTAGTAATAGGGAAATCAAATCAATTTTGGAGAAAGTAGTCCATCCATCTAGGAAAGATTGGTCTTTTCGGTTAGATGAGGCTCTTTGGGCTTATAGGACAGCCTATAAGACTCCTCTAGGTATGTCTCCCTATAGGTTAGTATATGGAAAAACTTGCCATTTACCATTAGAGCTTGAGCATAAAACATTTTGGGCTTTGAAAAAATTAAATTTTGATCTGAGTCGTGCAGGGGCAATAAGAATGTTGCAGTTGAATGAATTAGAGGAATTTCGCCAATTTTCGTATGAAAATGCAAAAATGTATAAGGAAAAGACTAAGTTGTGGCATGACAAGAAAATTAAGCCTAAAAAGTTTGTCAAAGGTCAGAGGGTGTTGCTTTATAACTCTAGATTAAAATTGTTTCCTGGAAAACTAAAATCCAAATGGTCTGGTCCATTTATGGTGATTGAAGTTTTTCCCCATGGAGCAGTTACTTTGCAAGATGAAAGAGATGGGAGAGTGTTCAAAGTTAATGGACAGCGTGTGAAACCTTATTGGGGAGAAGAGTTCCAGGCGAAATATCCTTCGCTGAAATTGGTTGATGAATGAGAGAGCATGAGTTTTGAGGGAGCAATTCGTACAACAATATTTTTGAGCTCCCAGGATTGATTGCAGTTTTATTTTTCGCTAATTAGTTTGATTTTGATCTGGATTAGTTCAAATTCGATTTGGTTTGTTTGAATTTTATCTGATTTATGTTGGTTGTATTTTGTTTTAATTTGTTGGTATTGTTACTTTTTGTAGATTTTGTTTCCGGTATCTTTATGAGTTTAATTTATTGTTAATCCGATTAGTTTAGTTAGATTTTATTTCAGTTTGTATTTTTGGTTATTTAAATTTCTGTTTAGATTAGGTTTAATAATATTTTTCCTGATTTATTCGGCTTCAAATAAAAAAGAAGGAAAAAAAAAAGAAGATTTGATTTAAGCGGTTTTTATTTAAATTTGAAATCTGCCGTATCAAAGATTCTTCTAGAAGAAAATCTTTGCTCAGTGGTTTGTTGCAGCAATTCTATGGCAAAATCAAATATTCGGTTCAAATAGGAAGGGGTTTGTTAAAATTGAATATTTTTACCGTGTGGATTTGTATTTTCCGTGGGTAGGTAAATTGCATGGGTGATCTGATGTTGCCACGTGTCGCGCAGGGGAAATCCAATGGTTTAGCCGTTGGACAGCACATCTGCATTTACTATGGGTCGCTTAAACTTCAAATTATTACCGTTTGATGGATTTAATTTTTTTCGATTGCATGAGATTTAAACGGTAAGTTTATTTAATTCAGGGAAAAACTTTTCGGTTACGATCTTGGTTTGTTGAAGCCCTATTTATTCAAAGCTTTCGGTAAGTTTCTTTTCACTTCATCTTCTTGCTTTCATCTCTTGCCATTTTCATTTTTTGCATCCGTTTACTGTGAAATCCTTTGAGTTCACTATGGCGAAAACGAGAGGACGAAAGGAGAGGGATGTTGAGGAAGAAGAGGTGCAGGTCACACCTGAGGCACCGAAAACTAAGGCAAAGAAGAAGAAGACGTCGGAGGAAAAAGAAGCCAAGAGAAGGAGGCGGCAACAAAGGGTTGAGGTTGAATAGGTAGTACAAAAAGTAGTGGAAGATATTGCTACTGAGGTGGTTAAGGAAGGAATCCGAAGGAACCAGAGGAACAGAATCCTGGACAGCAGGATCCGATACTCGAAAGTACGCAAGAAGTTCAAGAAAAACAAATAGAAGATGTGCAGGAAAGAGGCAACGAGTAGGAGGTGAAAGAGCAAGAGGCTCGAGTCGAGGTCATTATGCCGGAGGTTCCGCGTCGCCGTCGGAAGCAGAAAGTCGGCCGCATCAAGGTGGTCTGGACTGATACTCCTTCACCGCCGACAATTGATTCTGAGAAAGAAAATACGGAAAAAGAATAGCGAGAGAAAAAAGAGGCAGACGATAAAGCGAGAGAAGAAACAGAAAAGAAAATGGAGGAGGAAATTTTGCCCAAACAGAGGGAAGACAAGGGCAAGGGGATTGCTGAGGCATCGGCTGAAGCTGAAGATATTGAAACTGAGGAGCCACGGTTGCCATACAACCGCTTCATCAATAATCTTGCCCGAGCAAAGTATATAGAGATGCTGAAAAGAGACTTTTTGTTTGAACGGGGATTTGGTGATGATCTGCCTCATTTCTTGAGAACAGGAATAGCAAACCATGGCTGGAGTTAGTTCTGCGCAAAGCCAGAGTTGGTCAATTCCAATATTGTCCGTGAGTTTTATGTAAATATTGATGATCAAGAAGGATTTCAGGCTATCGTCCGAGGGGTGCCCGTTGACTGGAGCCCAAGATTTATCAATTCTTTATTCAACCTCCCAGATTTTCCGCACGCGGGATTCAATGAGATGGTGGTAGCACCATCTAACGATCAGTTAAATGCGGCTGTTCGGGAAGTTGGCATCGAGGGGGCTCAGTGGAGACTGTCGAAGACAGAAAAACGCACATTTCAAGCGGCCTATCTGAAGAGTGAAGACAATACATGGATGGGTTTCATTAAGTTGTGTTTGCTTCCGACAACGCACGATTCGACGGTGTCTCGAGATCGAGTACTTCTTGTGTTTGCTATTCTTCGTTCCATGAGCATTGATGTGGGCAAAATAATTTCTAGTGAAATCTATGATTGCTGGCGAAAGAAGGCAGGGAAGCTGTTTTTCCTTAACACAATAACGATGTTATGCCAAAGGGCAGGGGTTCCAATGAATACGGATGATGTCACTTTAATAGACAAAGGAATAATCGACACGCCGAACCTGGCTAGACTTCAAAGGACACAAGAAGCACGCCAAGGCGGTTTGGTGTGCAGCATCCATCAAATGCAGGAGCGATTACAAATGCATTCCAGTCGGATGGAATTTGCTGAAAGGCAATTCCAAACCTTCTGGAATTATGTGAAGAGAAGGGATGCCGCGTTGAGGGGGGCCTTGCAATCTAATTTTTCTAAACCATATCCTGCCTTCCCAATATTCCCTGATGACCTATTGAACCCTTGGATTCCGCCACTGCCTGTCAAGAGAGAAGGAGATGAAGAAGAAGATCCAGGTCAGAAGGATTGAAGAAGGAAGAATTGGGCGCGCATTTATTTTGATGAAATATTTTTGTTGCTCGAGCATTTCTGACCACATTTTTTTCTGTTTTTACTTGTTTTTAATTTTTCTACTGATGGGCCACCGAAAAATATATATCTGCTGATGTAATTTCTTTCTTTTATTTTTAAAGAAATTTCAAATAGTTGTTTCTGTTCTATGGCACTGAGTAATTCTAACTTAACTAATTTTCTTCTGAATTTTTGAAGCTTGGACTAGTTAGCTTAATTAGATAAAGGTATTCTGATCTCCAGAAACCTTTTGCTTGAGCATTTCTTCTAGCCTGGTAACCGCTGCGGCAAGAAGATTCTGAGGTAGTGTTGACTTATTCGATCCACCTTAAGCTTAATTCTAGTCCCACGCTTAATTTAAAATTCAGATAGAAATATTTAAGTTTGGGGGTATAATTCACATTGTTTATTCATTGAGGACAATTAATAATTCAAGTTTGGGGGACTTTTTACTACTCTAATTGTTTTGCTCGAGCATTCCTCTCCTTCGTTAATTATTTTTCTAGGTTGTTGAGTAACCAGGGACATTTGTGTCACCCACAGTTTGTCTTTGCGTCAAAAGATGACCTAGAAAAAATGAAAAATGAAAAAATGATGAAAAAAATTAATTGTGAAAATTTTGCTGAGAAAATTCACAGAGCAAAAGTTTTGAAGGATGAATGATAATCCAGCAGTTTTTCTTTCTCCCAAGACTTAGGTGAGCTTCATCATAACATGTCGTCATTCTGAGGAGCAAGGGATAGAATAACTAAGGATTTTTTAGCTTAGCAAAGAGTATTTAGCCTAGTTAGTGATGAGTTTGAGGCAAGGGTATACTGCACCATAAAGTGGGTCATCCCATGCTTAAGAGCTTATGACTGTAGGGCTGCTTTAAGTCTGAAAAACAAAAATATAAGACCCCTTAGAAGTATGTTTTAATATGTCTTATAATAGAGTTAGGTTGTGGCAAGTTCTTGGGATTGAGTTAAAAGGTGGTGATTATTTGTCCATGCCGGAAGAATTATTTTGCTAGGTTGAAGGTAGCATTGGATTATCTGTTTTGGTTAAGTTATGCTTTGTCTAATGTTTTGAATTCTTAAGAGAAGGTTGGTTAGTATTGCTCGGGACGCACAATAGTTCAAGTTTGGGGGAGTGATAACTCTCCACAAGGGAGTTATTTAGGCCTTAATTCTATAGTGTTTTGTGTGTCATTTCTGCTAAATAGGGTTGCTTTTAGATGATTATTATATGTTTTAACCTATTTGGAAGAATGGATGCTTTGGAAGTTATTTTGTGCAGAATATATTGCTGAGCGACTTGAGGGAGCAAAATCTGCGATCCAGCAAAGCAGAGAGCAAAAACTGCCACGTCACAGCTCGTTATCCATTTTAATGAACTGAAGTTTGTTGAGCTATTTTCGGATTTAAGAAGCAAGGAGAGCCATCCACGTGTCTAGGTCAACCTAATTTAAGCTTGTCTTCATTCTATAAAAGGGAAGGGTCGTTCAAGTCAAAGATATTCCACTCTTGGGGAAGAGATCATTTCTCATTTCCATCATTGGGAGCCGAATAGAGGAGAAAGATTGGAGACTTCAAGAAGATCATCAATTACGGATTTGACCAAGGGAATTAGTATTTTCTTGTAATTTCCTGTAATTATTTATGCACATACTCAGATTGTAGCGTGTGTTGCCATGAGCTTTATGAACTAAATTCGTTTAGGTGTTGGTTAGGAGTAATGTAATTGTCGTGCTTTATTCATTATGCAATATATGTTGATTTGAGCATCTGGATTATTTGTTGAGCATATTTACATTTTGTGCCCGCCTGGCCAGCTGATATGAATACCATTTCTTAGTTTCAGGGATGATTTGAGAAGTGTGTGGCATTTAATCACACTAGATCATTGTGTATTGGTGAACACCAGTGACTGAGCTAGGGATAGCCAGTTGCCTAGTGCTTGATCGGTAGAGTGTCATTGGAGTCGAAACATATTCTAAAAAATCCAAAGTTCCGGGAGGATCCTGCTAATAAGACTGCAAGAGTATTGCCTAATCAATGATATTGCTAGAGCATCTTTTAAAACAATTACTAAATCCTGACCAACGCCTGCTTCTAATATGTCTGCTTTATTTGTTTACTTTCTGTTCTGTCATTTCTTTTGCTTCAGCATTATTTCAAAATCAATCATTTTAACCACTTTCGAAACCATTAAAGAGTTATACAAGATAGATAAAGTGAGAACTATTCAGACCCTAGATTCGATAAATACTTATTACTTGCTGCGGATTGTGTATGCTTGCACAGTGTTCTAGAGTCTCTTTTTACTATATTTTTACCTACTCTGGAAACCCAACAGCGACCCACTTTGTATATTAGTACAAACTGTTGGGTTTTATGCCCTAAAACTCGTAGATAGTAAATGTAATGATTGACCGAACATAAATAAAGTATTGTTTTATGTTTTTTCAATAAAGAGTTATTGTCTATATTATGTACATCTTGCCTAAATAAACCTAATCCAATAAACTAAACATCCAAGGCTGAGGGATGAGTCTTGAACTGTATGTGGAGACATACGGGGATAAATGTTCAAGAAACAGCCTGAAGGGTCTATAGTATAGGGATAAGGCTGGGTACCTTACCCTGGTGACACTATGGATTCGACCCACTTTGTATTTGATACAAACGCAATGATCCAACGCGTTCGTGTAGGGGACATGCGAGTGGGGGTATCCTATGCAATGAGTTTGTATAAGACCGAACCGCGAAATAGTAAGCGCTAGCTGTAACACCGTTAACTAGTTAGGTTTCTATTTCACTAGGATGACCTAGGCAACTTAGTCTGAATCCTGAGTGGATTATGGACTCCTGTTCACGAGGGATTGTCCTTTGATTTGTATGGGTGAGAGTGGCCAGTACGCCGACTCAGTAAGCCTACCATTTTGGGGACAAGACCGAGTGGGGAGCTGGGAACATAATCACACAAGATGGAATTCACTCCTTCCCGACTTTAGGGAAGCAGATGAGTGTTCCCTTAAGTGGTGACTCTGGGTCTTGAACAAAGGGCCCTACCCTCTACTGGTCCAAGAGAGGTTTCTGTTTGGTGGTTGGACCACAAACAGGTTGTTCATTAGAGGAGCACTGCTACTTAAGGACATAGAAGTAACCCGGGGGTAAAACGGTAATTTGACCCAGCTGGTGTTATGGACACTCGTGAAGGACTAACTAGTCGTTATTAGTCTATATCCGTGGACACAGAAATATGTCTGCAGTGAGAAGAGTGCAACTGTGAGTCTATAGTGGAATGAACACACAGTTAACGAATATGATTAATTTGGTTAATGAGTTTGACCAATTAATCTCACATCATTGGAGCTTCTGATCTGCAGGTCCATTAGGTCCCATTGGTAGCTCGTAAAGAGACTTGAGGCAATTAAGTATAAATTGTAAATTGAAAGTGTTTAATTTATTTAGGAGAATCATATAATGTATATTGATACATTATAATATAAAGTTTATGAAACTTTATAATATAATTTTGAATTAATTTCAAAATTAATTCTTGAGAGAAAATATTTGAAAGAGTTCAAATAATTAATATGAATTGGATTCATATTAATATAAATAATTTAATAAAATCCATAAGATTAAATATATGATATTTAATTGGGAAATTAATTAATTATTAAAATTAGATATGAATAAGATAATAGATTTGATCTTATACATGACCTTTTCCTATAAGGAAAATGTCTTAGCCTTTTCCTATAAATAGGACCCCTGGGGTGGGGTGAAAGACATCTCATTCATTCTCCTACTCTCAGAGAATTCTCCTGAAGGCTCCTACTAGTCTCTTGCCTCCAGTAGTCTCAGAGTCATACTGGTGTAACCTCTTTGGTGATTGTGTTCTTGAGAAGAAATTTTTAGCGAAGAACAACAAGGAGGCTGCTGAGTTTTTTGATTGTTGAAGCATTGTTGGCAAAGAACGGTCAAGTGTATAACGAAGGTTTGTAAAGGTTACCATTTTCTTTAGAAAAGCATGAAGTAAAAGTAGTTTTATTTTTCTTGTTTTTCAGCATGTTTATAGCGATTTTACAGCGGCTTTAAAGCATGATTAAAGTTTCGTTTTGCCTATTCGTATTGGTATTTTGATATTAATTAATACACAGCGCAAGGTCCTATCGATGCGCTTCCACTACGCCGGGGTTTTCATCCCCTTCACAAACGATGTGATCGTGAATCGTTCATGTGGAGACATGCGAGTGGGGGCGTCCTATGCAATGAGTTTGCATAAGATCGGGCCGCAGAATAAGTCACTTTCACTTTGTAACGTCGTTTACTGTTGAAACTGAGACTATTTTCATACGATGACCTATGTAACTCGATCTTAATCCTGAGCTAACTATGAACTCTTGTTTATTCAGGAATATCCTTTGATTTTCATGGGTGAGAGTGGCTCGGCATCCGACTCAATAAGCCTACCATTTTGGGGATAAGACCGGGTAGATAGCTGGGGACATAGTCCTGTACGATTGAATTCACTCCTACGCAAATTAGGGATAATAGAGAGGTTGTTCCCTCAAGTGCTGACTCCGGGGCTTGAACAAAGGGATCTCGCCCCTCTCATTGGCCTGAGAGGGACTCGATTTGGTGGTTGGACTATAAACCAATTGTTCATTAGAGGATCAATGGGACTTAAGGAACAAGAGATAACTTCAAGGGTAAAATGGAAATTTGACCCAAGTGTAGTTACGAACAACCTGTGAAGGATCGACTTACTAATCATGGTTATAACGGGTGGACAGAAATATATCTACAGTGAGGGGAGTGCAATTACTGGGCTATAGTGGAGTATCCCGGTAGTTAACGAATGTTGGTAACTAGGTTAATGAGTTTAGCCGGTTAATGATTGTTGGAGCCCATGATCTGTAAGTCCATTAGGTTCCCCTGCTAGCTCATACGGACTAAACCTTAGAACAGTGTGATGGAAGAGTTTGAATCGTTCAAATTCGATTTAGAGAGGTAACGTTAATTATATACGATATGCTTAACGTATTATAGTTTAGTTGTGAATTAAACTATATACGAGAGAGTTTGATATATTTAAATATGATTTAAAATATTATGTATATGAATAAGGATTCATATCGGATCGAGAGTGATCGGGATTGGTGCAAAACGATTAACTTAATATTTGATATTAAATATGTATAATTAATTAAACTGTTTAATAAATTAAAATTATTTTTAATTAAAAATAATTATTAGAATTAGTTTTAATTAAAAAAAATTATTAGAATTAGTTTTACTTTAAAATTGATTTAGAAATTAGTTTTTGTATTTTTGAAATTCACAAACTCTCCATTTTTTTGGAGGTGATGGACACTGATGAGCAAACTCGTTTTTTAACACCAAGAAGACACCTAAATCCATCCCATCTCTAGTGTCAATCTCTCCATGAGTTTTGATGCATGAATTTCTCATTAAAAAGAGGATTCTCAAATGAGAAAAGGGTGCTTCAGTTCCTAAGGTTATGTTGTTGGTTTTTTTATCTCAAAACTCAAGAACACCAACTCTCTTGCACTTCTTCTTCCCTTCAAATTCATCACGATTAAGGCTCCCACAAGCCATTTTAAGGCCAGAGGATAGCGGGGAAAACACTCGTGGTCGTCTACAAACTACTTGTAACCAAAGAACATCAACAGAGTAGGTGAATTTGTCTCCAAGAGGTTGGTTCATTTCTTACTCTATTTTTCGTTGAAAACTAGCATGCTTTTAATTGATAAAATTAATGAAATTTGAGTGCTTTCGATCCAAATCGCTTCCGCACGAGTGTTGTACACTCCTTCAATATTGAAAGAGCAAAAAGTGAGAGCCCAAAAGCTAGATAGGAATTTTCACAAATGATGCATACCATGCAATTGAAGCCCTTGAACTCCAAATTTAAAATGGATTTATCTAAGGACAACATCATTAATCGTTTGAAGAATTTAAAAGAAAAATTGGCTATTGGACTTGAAGTCTTTCGACGTGGTAGTGGTTTTACTTGGAATAACATAACAGAAACAATTGAAGCAGAACAACCTGTTTGGGAGGTTCTGGTTTAGGTAGCTATTATTATTATTTTTTTATTTTTATTTTTTTATACATACCAATATTGATTTGTTCTTATAATTTTTTTTCCTTGACTAGTCTTATCCAAAAGCTCAACAAGTTCAAGGGAAGCCAATTTACAACTTTGATGTCTTAAGAGAACTTTTTGAGAAAGACAGAGCAACTGGAGTATTTGCAGAGAGTGCAAAAGAGAAGGTACATTGTTGGCAAAGGGACAAATCGTTGAATATTAATGACATTGACGAAATGCTGGAACGAGAGGAAATTAATCTAGACAGTTTTGAGGATGAAGACTCTATGAATAGCCAACCCCAAAAAACATCAACAAATTAAGTATCTTCTTTTGTTTCCAAGCACAAAAGGAAGAAGTCAGTTGCAGTTGACCTGATTGGAGAAAAATTAGATATGCTTAACAAATTCTATGGAGAGAATGATTTCCATGACTGGGGAGAGTATGAAGACGATGTTAACCCAGACAGTGATTTTCAGGATTGGGGAGAATACGAAGAAGAGGAGCCGGACACATATACAGATGGAGCACATGAGAGTGGGGAGGAAGATTTGTACGAAGTTGATGTAACTGCCCAGGAGATAGAGGAGAACATCGGGGTTCATCAGGAGGTACTTGTAACTGCACAAAATGTCAATCCTCCTGCTATGCCGGTTAATATGACACCCAACCCTTCTGCGACAACTCGTGCATCTAATTCAACAGTCATGCCAGGTCAATACTCTAATTACAAGGATATAGAAGTGGGAGATATATTCTTATCTAAGAAGGACTTGCAGATGAGACTGTCTGTTTTAGGGATGAGAGAGAACTTTGAATATAGGGTTAAGAAGTCTAACAAGAAAATATTCAAAGTTCGGTGTGTTGTTGAGGAATGCAAGTGGAGGGTCCGAGCTACGAACCTGAAAGGCTAAGATGTCCTTATAGTTACCAAGTATTCTAACATTCACACGTTCAAACACTTGATGCTAACCCACGACCATAGACATGCCAAAAGTTGGGTTGTTGGCAATATTATGAAGACAAAATATTTGGAGGTTGGTCGTTCTTATAGACCGAAGGACATCATAAGTAATGTGAGGCAAAAGTTCGGTGTGAATCTGAGTTATGACAAGCCATGGAGGGCTAGAGAACATGCCTTGGTTCTTGCCAGAGGCTCGCCTGAAGAGTCCTACAAACAGTTACCACGGTTTGGAGAAGCGTTGAAAATTGAAAATCCTGGTTCATTTTTTTACTTGGAAGTGGACGAGGACCGTTACTTCAAGCATGTGTTCATGGCAATTGGGTCCATGATTAAAGGGTTCTTGAACTCTATTCCTTCGATTTTGGTAGTAGATGAGACCTACATGAGGGGTAAGTTCAGTGGAAAGCTCCTAACTGCAGTAGGCATCGATGGCAATAACCAAATATACCCCGTAGGGTTTGGCATTGGGAGTGGAGAAACTGATGAATCGTGGACCTACTTTTTCCGGCAAATCGAGAGTGTTATTGGTAAACTTCATCCCCTAGTGATTGTATCTGATAGACACAAAAGCATATGCAAGGCAGTATACGGACTGTGTTTCCTAATGCAGCCCACTGCTACTGTATCCACCATTTACAAGAGAACTTGAAAACAAAGTTCAAGGATCACGGCTTTATTCCACTCTACCTTAAAGCAGCGAAGGCATTTCATGATACATAGTTTCAGGAATATTGGATCAAAGTTCCAATACGTGCCCAAAAATACTTGGAAGAAGTCGGACTTGAACATTGGTCGCGTGTTTATCAGTGTGGAATGAGATACAATCAAATGACCACGAACATTGCGGAATCTTTTAACTCCCTCTTGAAAGATGCGAGAGAGTTACCAATAACGGGTCTTCTTGATCACATTAGGGGATGGTTGAAAGCCACTTACTACGACCATCGTCCCGGTGCAGCAAAATGGGATGCACCAATATCAAAATATGGTGAAGAAATTGTTCTAGCAGCGGAGAAGTATGCGAGAAGGCATGTGGTTAGGCCAATTGACCGGTACGAATTCCAAGTCGACGATGGACACTTGGGTGGTCGTATCAACATCCACACGAGGACGTGTACTTGTCGTGAATTCGTCTGCCTCTAACTTCCGTGCTCCCATGCAATCGCAGCCTGCATCTACCGGAATGTGCCCTACTTGGATCTCTGTTCTCCATGCTACTGAAGGTGTTCATATAACACATGCGGAAGCAATTGAAGATCGAAAGCACTTAAGACATTCAATTTTGCTCCTAAAGCATGCATGTTCTATAAAAGACAGAATATAGAGTTGAGAGAACACCAACCTTTGTAGCTCACTTATGTGGAACTCCTTGTGGTGTTTGCCTCTCCTATGCTCCTTGGACAACCTCTACAGTCTTCCCTACTATTCTCTTGGGCCTAGAAAGACTTGTGGGAGTCTATAGAAGAAAGAAATAGGAAGGGAATGCTTGATGGTACAAGCTTTTGGAAGGAGATGAAATGAGAGAATTTGAGGGAGAAAATTTGCAGCATAACACTAAATGGAAGCTTGCTCTTCTTGAATCTAATTCAAGCCCCTTTTATAGACATCTCCCATGAAAAGACAAGCTTCATGACACTTAGCCACATGGTCAAGATGCAACTCAAAGTGGATTCTAGGTGTCTACTTCACAACACATGCATCTAATGCATGTTTGTGTTGTTTTCCACTATGTATCATTATGCAAGAGTGGAAAAACCACTAAATCCACTATGAATTGAATCCTAATTGTGAATTTTAAGCTTTCAATTCATTTCAAATTCAATTCAAAATTGAAATTGATTTCTAGGCAATTAATTGGGACATTTCCAAGTAATTTTGATATGATTGATCCAATCAATCTTTATCACCTAATGCCATGAATTATATATGATTCCTAATACATATATATGGTATTTAAAACACTTTTAAATACCTCATCTCTCAATTCCTAATTTAATTCATAATTAAATCATTGTGTCGAACATGTTTTACGATAAAACCCTATTTCCCGTTTTTGAACGATTCAAAGTTTCCTATCAAAATATTCTAGGCTTTAATCCGATATGAGCTAGTAGGGGGACCTAATGGACCTATAGATCATGGGCTCCAACGATTCAAGGCTAACCGACTAATCTCATTATCTAAGCTAGCCAACATTCGTTAACTATCGGGACACTCCACTATAGCCCGATAGTTGCACTCCCCTCACTATAGATATATTTCCGTCCACTTGATTTAACCATGTTTAGTAAGTCGTTCCTTCACAGGTTGTTCGTAGCTATAGCTAGGTCAAATAACCGTTTCACCTCTATAGTACTTCTTGTTCCTTAAGTTCCACTAATCCTCTAATGAACAATCGGTTTGCGGTCCAACCATCAAACCTAAGTCCCTCTCGATCTAACAAGAGGGTGGGGCCCCTTGTTCAAGTCCTGGAGTTAGTACTTAAGGGAACAACCTATCTACTAACCCTGAAAAGGGTAGGAGTGAATTCCGTCTTGCGAAACTATGTCCCCAGCTATCTATTCGATCTTATCCCCAAAATGGTAGGCTTGTCGAGTCGGCGATGCTGGCCACTCTCACCCATCCAGATCAAAGGATAATCTCGCATAAACAGGAGTTCATAGATAGCTCAGGATTAAGAACGAGTTACCTAGGTCATCTATGAGAAATAGTCAGTTTCTTCAGTAAACGGTGTTATAAAGAGAAAGTGACTTATTTCGTGGTCCAGTCTTATGCAAACTCATTGCATAGGACGCCCCCACTCGCATGTCACCACATGAACGATTTAGGATCTCATCGTTTGTACTTAATACAAAGTGGGTCGCGTCCATAGTGTCTCCAGGATAAGGTACCCAACCTTATCCTTATACTATAGACTATTTTGACTATAAACTTGAACTTGATCCTATGATATGTCCCTACATATAGTTCGAGTATTCATTTTATAGCCAAGGATCTTAGTTTATTGGATTTAGGTTAATCATTCGCAATTTACATATTCAATAACATCTTTTACTGAATAACCTCAATAACGTCTTTATTGGAAATAGAATATGTTTAATGATTTACAAACTACGAGTTTATAGGACATTAAACCCAACAAACTCCCACTTGGACTAGAAACTCTAGTGGGGTACATAAAGTTAGGTGTGAGAGAAGTATAAAGACAATAAACTAGGGCATCAACCATACCCTTACATTTCTCCCACTTGCCCTAGTCTAATAAAGCTCGTAATCCTAGATTAACTAGGTGACCCTCAAAAACTTTAGCCGTGAGGGGTTTTGTAAACGGGTCAGCCATGTTGTGCTCCGAAGCAATCTGCGTGACGATCACATCTCCTCGTTGCACGATCTCCCTGATGAGATGGTATTTGCGCTCAATATGCTTTCCTCGCTTGTGACTTCGAGGTTCCTTAGAGTTTGCAACTGCACCACTGTTGTCACAATAGAGGGTGACAGGTAGTTGCATATTTGGAACAATTTCCAACTCTGTTAGGAATTTTCTTAGCCATACTGCCTCTTTTGCTGCTTCACAGGCGGCTACGTACTCTGCTTCCATGGTGGAGTCAGCAATGCAACCTTGCTTAATACTCCTCCATACTATCGCTCCTCCATTTAGAGTAAACACAGATCCCGATGTTGATTTTCTTGAATCTATATCGGTCTGAAAATCTGAGTCAGTGTATCCTGTAAGGATCAGATCCTTAGCTCCATACACGAGCGTATAATCCCTAGTTCTCCTTAGATACTTAAGGATGTTTTTAACGGCAGTCCAATGCGCATGACCAGGATTGGACTGAAATCTGCTGACAATTCCTACGGCATAGCATATGTCGGGTCTGGTACACAGCATAGCATACATCAAACTACCAACTGCTGATGCGTAGGGAATTCGTCTCATTTCCTCAACTTCTTGAGGTGTCTTAGGACTTTGTTCCTTTGATAAGTGAACCCCGTGTCTAAAAGGTAATAATCCTTTCTTGGAGTTCTGCATCGAATATCGTACCAACATTTTGTCGATATATGATGCTTGAGACAGTGCTAGCGTTTTGTTCTTTCTATTTCTAATGATTTGAATGCCTAGAACAAATTGAGCCTCACCCAAATCTTTCATTTGGAATTGAGTCGCTAGCCATTGTTTTACGTCAGTCAGGAATCCTACATTATTCCCAATAAGTAGGATATCATCTACGTATAGAACTAGAAAAACTACAGTGGATTTGACGATTTTCTTGTAAACACAAGGTTCATCAATATTCTGCTCAAAGCCATACGTTTTGATCGCAGTGTCAAAACGTATATTCCAGGATCTTGATGCTTGTTTCAATCCATAAATGGATCGTTTAAGTTTGCAAACCTTTTGCTCTTCACCCTGGACTATAAATCCCTCTGGTTGAGCCATATAGATAGTCTCTTCAAGATTGCCGTTCAAAAAGGCTGTCTTGACATCCATTTGCCATATTTCATAATCATAGTATGTGGCAATGGATAAGAGTATTCTAATCGACTTAAGCATGGCAACAGGGGAAAAAGTTTCTTCATAATCCACTCCTTCCCGCTGGGTAAAACCCTTTGCCACAAGTCGAGCCTTAAAGGTTTGAACCTTACCAGCTTGGTCTCGTTTTCTTTTGTAGATCCATTTACAACCAATAGGTTTTACCCCATCCGGCTGTTCTACAAGTTCCCAGACCGAATTGAAGTACATTGACTCCATTTTGAGATCCATGGCTTTGATCCACTGGTCCTTATCAACATCATTCATTGCCTGATTAAAGGACAATGGATCCTTTACACCATCATCAGACATGATGGTTTGAGTTTCTGTTAAACCCATGTAGCGGTCTTGTTGTATCATAACCCTCCCACTACGTCGAGGCTCTCTCACTATTTGAGATGGATGTGTTTGATCAACAACTTTTGATGGACCAGTTTGATCTACAACTTTTGTAGATTCTTTTGTAGTTTTTCTTGAAATCTCATCTAATACTAGCTTACTGCGAGGTCGATGATCTTTTATGTGATCTTCCTCAAGGAACGTAGCGTTTGTCGATACAATCACTTTATTATCCTGACGATCGTAAAATAGACCACCTTTCGTTTCTTTAGGATATCCTACAAATAAGCACAGTTTTGAACGTCGTTCCAACTTCTTTGGGTTTTGTACTAACACGTGTGTCGGGCATCCCCAAATCCTGAAGTGACGTAAACTACCTTTACGCCCTTTCCATAGCTCATAAGGTGTTTCAGAAACACTTTTAGAGGGAACCATGTTCAAAATGTATACGGCAGTCTCAACTGCATATCCCCAGAATGAATCAGGCAACTGAGCATAGCTCATCATTGATCGAACCATGTCTAACAAGGTTCGGTTTCTCCTCTCTGATACACCATTTTGTTGTGGTGTAGCAGGGGCTGAGAGTTGGGACGTAATTCCATGTTCTATCAAATAGTCTTGGAATTGTAGGTCCATATATTCTCCACCTCGATCTGATCGTAGTGTTTTAATCGTTTTACCTAAGTGGTTCTCAACCTCGGTCTTGTACTCCTTGAACTTTTCAAGGGCTTCAGACTTATGATGCATTAGGTAAAGGTAGTCATACCTTGAATAATCATCAATGAAGCTGACGAAATATTCATACCCTCCTCGTGCTTTGACATTCATAGGACCACAGAGATCCGAATGCACGAGTTCTAAGGGTTCTTTGGCCCTATAACCTTTTTCCGAAAAAGGTCGTTTAGTCATTTTTCCCTCGAGGCAGGAGTCACATGGTGGTAACGAGTCATCTTCTAACTGGTTTAGTAGTCCACTCTTTACCAATCTTTCAATCCTATTGCGATTTATGTGGCCTAATCTCAAGTGCCAAAGATAGGTATTAGGAGAAACTTTTCGCCTTTGAATGTACTGTATATGTTTCTCATGTAGTGAATGTTTGGTAAACTCATATATATATTAAAGAACCATGATTTGTAGATGTTGTTTGGTATTTTCTGCATGTAGGATTGTGTGGGAATGTGTCAATATAACCATGATTTACTGTTTTTTTTCTCGGTCATTTCCCGACCGAAACTCTAGACCGAGAACCCCAAACGAGCCTCGTTTCCTTGGTCTTACCAGCGAAGTTTGTCTCTGTTTTTTCCCGGTTCGATCCTTGCCAAAATGACAGACCGAGATCTCCAAACGAGACTCAATTCCCTTAGTTTAATTTGAATTTGTTTGTCACTGTCAATTTCCCCAGTCGGGCTCGGCCGAAACGTCGGCCTGAGAACCCAAAATGAGACACTTGGGGAAATTTGTTTTCTTGAAACGACTCTCTGTTTGTTTTCCCGGTTCGATCCCGGCAGAAACGCAGGATCGGGAAACCCAAACGAGCCACTTGAGGAACTGGTTACGAAGAGGGAGTTGGTCTCTATTTTTTTTCGCGGTCCGTTTCGGCCGGGATACATGCCTGAGAAACCCAAACGAGACACTTGAAATAAGACAGAACACACGCTCACTGTGTGCTTTCCCGGTCTGTCTCGGGCGGGCCACTGGACCGAGAAAATGGACAGAAAAAGAAAGAGGATCATTGTTTATAATTTAGTTTCCTTCGAAATTTTCCACGTTCATTCTTTCATAATAACGTCTTAGATAATTTTTTGAGAATTTTCATGGTTTGCATGGAAATGCATGAGAAAGCATGGAACATGATAAACCCTAAGAATTTAACATTTCATTACAAAAAAGATTGAATCAATACAATTGATAACTGCCCAAAAGGTAGTTATTTAGGCCTCATTTCTATATTGATTTGTGTGTCTTTTGTGCTTAATAGGGTTGGTTTTAGATATATATTACATGTTTTAACCCATTTGGAAGAATGGAAGCTTTGGAAATCATTTTGTGCAGAATCTGTTGCTGGGCGACTTGAGGGAGCAAATTCTGTGCTGCAGCAAAGCTGGGAGCAAAACTGCCACGTCACAGCTCGTTAGCCGATTTAATGAACCGAATTCTGTTGAGTTATTCTTGGGATAAAGGAGCAAGGAGAGCCATCCACGTGTCTAGGTCAACCTAATTCAAGCCTCCTTTCCTTCTATAAAAGAAAGTAGCCGCCCAAGTCAAAGTCATTCCACTTTTGGGAGAAAACATTCCATTCTTGGGAAGTTCCTTCCACCTTTGGGAGCCGAATAGAGGAGAGAGATTGGAGACCACCTAGAAGACCATCATTGCAAGCTGATCGAGGAGATTAGTATTTCCTTTTATTATCTTGTAATTATGGACATGCCTACTCAGATTGTAGCGTGCGTCTCCATGCATATTATGAACTAAGTAGCTTAGGCGTTGGTTTGGACACATGTAATTGCCGTGCTAAATTTCTAGTAATAAATATTGATTCTATGCATCTTGGTTAATTGTTGTACTTGTTTCTATTTTATGCCCGCCTGGCCAGCCGGTATGAATACCTCTCTCTAGTTTCAGGGATGATTTAGAGAGTGTGTGGCGATTAATCACACTAGATCATTGTGTATTGGTGAACGCCAGTGACTGAGCTAGGGATAGCCAGTTGCCTAGTGCTTGATCGGTAGTACTTCATTGGAGTTGAAACATATTCTAAAAAATCCGGAGTTCAAGGAGGAATCCGCTAATAATACTGCGAGAGTTTGCATGATCAATAATATTGCTAGAGCATCTTTTAAAACAATTACTAAATCCTAACCAGCGCCTGTTTCTAATCTGTCTGCCTATTTGTTTATTCTTTGTTCTGACATTTATTTTGCTTCAGCATTATTCTTACAAAAAACCAATCATTTTTACCATCTTTGAAACCATTGGAGAGTTACACAAGATAGATAAAGTGGAAGTTAATTCAGGCCTTGGATTGATAGTACTTATTACTTGCTGCAGACTGTGTATACTTGCACAGAGTTCTAGAGTCCTTTTATACTATACTTTTACTCACTCTAGGAACCCGACAAGTTTTTGGCGCCGTTGCCGAGGAGTTGAATAAGTTTTTATCTGATCTGTTTTGTGTATGTGTTTTAGTGGTTTGGTGCTAGAACTTTTTGATTGTTTCTTTTGTTTTTGCAGGCGTGAGTTTAGTGCATGAGCGATCCGCCTAGGGTGAGGTTCGAGCTTGATCCAGAAATCGAGAGAACATTCAGGATAAGAAGGAGAGAGCACCGTAGACAGCAAAATCAAATGGCTGACGTGCCGCGTCTCCCGCAGGGTCCAGAAGATCCAGCTGATCCCCAGCAGAATCGTGTGCTGCAGCAAAACCCGTCGCTGGAGCAAAATGAGCAGCAAAATAATCAGGCTGAGAATCCTATCTTGGTAGCGAACGATAGGACCAGAGCCATTCGAGCATATGCTTTTCCAATGTTTGATGAGTTGAATCCAGGGATTGCACGTCCTCAAATTCAAGCGGCAAATTTTGAAATGAAACCGGTAATGTTTCAGATGTTGCAAACCGTGGGTCAATTCCATGGTTTGTCATCTGAAGACCCTAATTTACATCTTAAGTCTTTTCTAGGAGTTAGTGATTCTTTTGCAATTCAAGGAGTGCCTAGAGATGCTCTTAGATTAACTTTGTTCCCGTATTCTCTTAGGGATGGAGCAAAGGCGTGGTTAAATTCTTTTGCTCCAGGATCAATTAGGACATGGGATGAGTTAGCTGAAAAATTTTTGAGTAAATATTTCCCACCTAATAGAAATGCTAAATTAAGGAGTGAAATAGTAGGGTTTAGGCAACTTGAAGATGAGACTTTTAGTGAGGCTTGGGAGAGGTTTAAGGAGCTTTTGCGAAAGTGTCCCCACCATGGCTTACCACATTGTATCCAAATGGAAACATTTTACAATGGATTGAACGCGGTAACTCAAGGTATGGTTGATGCTTCGGCTTGAGGGGCCCTTTTGGCAAAAACTTTTAACGAAGCCTATGAAATTTTAGAAAGAATATCTACTAATAGTTGTCAGTGGTCGGATGTTAGAGGCACAAATAAAAAGGTTAAGAGTGTATTAGAGGTTGATGGTGTGTCCACCATTAGGGCTGATCTTGCAATGATTGCTAACGCTCTTAAGAATGTGACAGTGATTAGTCATCAGCAGTCGCCAGTTGTGGAGCCTGCTGCAGTGGTGAACCAAGTTGCAGAGGAAGCTTGTGTCTATTGTGGTGAAGATCACAACTCGAGTTTTGCCCCAGCAATCCAGCTTCTGTGTTTTTTGTAGGTAATCAGAGGAATAACCCTTATTCTAACTTTTATAATCCAGGTTGGCGCAACCACCCCAACTTCGCGTGGGGAGGACAAGGGAGTAATGTGCAAACACAGCAAAAGGTGAACCAGCCGGGATTTGCTAAAGCGCTGGTATTGCCCCAGCAAAATAAGCAGGCTTTGTCCCAGCAAAATTCGAGGAATTCTCTCGAGGCAATGATGAAAGAATTTATGGCTCGTACAGACGCCGCAATTCAAAGTAATCAATCTTCAATGAGAGCCCTGGAATTGCAAGTGGGTCAGCTAGCCAATGAGCTGAAGACAAGGCCTCAAGGGAAACTTCCTTCAGATACTGAACACCCTAGAAGGGAAGGTAAGGAGTAGGTAAAGGCAGTGACTCTTAGGAGTGGTAAGCCACTGGAAGAAAGAGTAGAGCCTAGTAAAACCCAAGCTGTAGAAAAAAATGGTGATAAAAATGTTGTTGTCGAGAAAGAGTTGGAGACTGGTCAGGGTGCTGGAGGCAGCAATAAAGATGCTGGAGCATCTGGTTCTGTTCTAGATGTGGAACCACCTTATGTGCCGCCCCCACCTTATGTACCACCTCTACCTTTTCCACAAAGGCAAAAGCCTAAGAATCAGGATGGTCAATTTAAAAAGTTTTTAGAGATTCTTAAGCAATTTCATATAAATATCCCTTTAGTAGAAGCTATTGAGCAAATGCCTAATTATGCTAAATTTCTTAAGGATATTTTAACTAAAAAGAAGAGGTTAGGTGAGTTTGAAACTATATCTCTTACTGAGGAATGTAGTGCTATTCTTAAGAATGGGCTACCACCCAACGCTAAGGATCCAGGATCATTTACTATACCTGTGTCTATAGGTGGAAAAGGGTTAGGTAGAGCACTCTGTGATTTAGGTGCAAGCATTAACCTTATGCCTCTTTCGGTCTATCGGAAGCTAGGTATTGGTGACGCTAGACCTACCACAGTCACACTCCAACTAGCTGATAGGTCTATCACATATCCAGAGGGTAAAATTGAGGATGTCTTACTGAAAGTGGATAAATTCATATTTCCTGTTGATTTTATTATTTTAGACTATGAGGCTGACAAAGTTGTCCCAATTATTCTAGGACGTCCATTCTTGGCTACTGGTAGGGCGTTAATAGATGTTCAAAAAGGGGAATTAACAATGAGAGTCTGTAATGAGGAAGTAAAATTTAATGTGTTTAAGGCCATGAAGTATCCAGACGAAATGGAAGATTGCTCTTTCATTAGGATTCTGGAGAACACAATTGTTGAGACAACAATGCAGGATTCGGCAAATAAGCATTTGGAAAATCATGGAGAGGTTAGTGTAGAAGATTTAGAGGTTTTAGAAAGAAAAAATGAAAAAGAATTGTTTAGGTGTGAGGATGTTTTTGAGTCTTTAGATTTAGATCAAAGGAAAGCTCCCCCGACTTAAGCCATCCCTGATTGAGGCACCTACTCTAGATTTGAAGCCCTTGCCGGATCATCTAAAGTATGTGTATCTTGGGGAGGGTGAGACGTTGCCCATTATTGTTGCATCAGATTTAATGCCGGAGCATGAAGAGGCCTTAATAAATTGTTGCAGCAATACCGCAAGGCTATTGGTTGGACATTGGCTGACATTCAGGGGATTAGCCCATCTTTTTGTATGCACAAAATCACTCTAGAGGAGGGATCCTTTAGGAGTATTGAGCAACAAAGAAGGCTTAACCCTGCAATGAAAGAGGTTGTTAAAAAGGAGGTGACTAAATGGTTGGATGCTGGCATTATTTATCCAATTGTAGACAGCAATTGGGTAAGCCCTGTCCAATGTGTTCCTAAGAAAGGAGGTGTCGCTGTGGTGAGCAATAAAGACAATGAGTTGATCTCAACTAGGACAGTAACTGGCTGGAGGGTTTGCATGGATTACAAGAGGCTTAATAAAGCCACCCGTAAGGACCACTTCCCTCTGCCATTTATTGACCAGATGTTGGATAGGTTGGCTGGTCAGGCCTACTACTGTTTCTTAGATGGTTATTCTGGGTATAACCAGATTACTATTGCTCCCTGAGGATCAGGAAAAAACCACTTTCACCTGCCCTTATGGGACGTTTGCTTTTAGGCGAATGCCTTTTGACCTTTGCAATGCTCCAGCAACATTTCAGCGGTGTATGTTAGCAATTTTTTCTGATATGATTGAGTCCACTGTTGAGGTATTCATGGACGATTTTTCAGTTTTTGGAGGGTCTTTTCAGAGTTGTTTAGATAATTTAGGTCAGGTGTTAAAAAGATGTGAGGATACTCATCTAGTTCTCAATTGGGAGAAAAGCCATTTCATGGTGAAGGAGGGCATAGTGTTAGGTCATAGGATTTCTAAGAATGGTCTAGAAGTTGATAGAGCAAAAGTTGAGGTTATTGAAAGATTAGAACCACCGAATTCAGTGAAGGGGATTCGGAGTTTTTTAGGTCATGCTGGATTTTATAGAAGGTTTATAAAGGATTTCTCAAAAATCAGTAAACCTCTTTGTAACTTATTGTGCACTGATCATGTTTTTGACTTTGATGCAGATTGTAGGAAGGCTTTTGAAGCATTGAAGGCTGCTTTAATCTCAGCACCCATTCTTTGTGCACCTAATTGGAATTTACCATTTGAGGTAATGTGCAATGCAAGTGATGCTGCGGTAGGTGCTTTGCTGGGGCAAAAGCAGGGCAAATTTATTCATCATATATATTATGCAAGCAAGGTTTTAAATGAGGCACAAGTCAACTACACAACTACTGAAAAGGAGTTGTTAGCTGTTGTGTTTGCCTTTGAGAAATTCCGGCCATATTTGGTTGGATCCAAAGTCACGGTGTTCACGGATCATGCAGCAATAAGGTATTTAATGACTAAGAAAGATGCAAAGCCTAGACTAATTCGTTGGGTTTTATTATTGCAGGAGTTCGACTTGGAGATAAAGGATAAGAAGGGATCAGATAATGTCATTGCAGATCATTTGTCTCGTCTTGTTCCATCGTCATCTTCGCTGAAGCAATCTGCCATTTTAGATGATTTTCCGAATGAATAGCTCTTTGCTGTTCAGGTAAAGGTAGTCAGGGATGTCCCTTGGTTTGCTGATATTGCCAACTTTTTGGTGAAGGGAGTCACTCCTATTGACATGGATTGGAGGCAGAAGAAAAAGTTTAAGCATGATGCAAAATTTTTCTATTGGGATGAGCCATTTATGTATAAGCAATGCTCTAATGGTATTATTCGTAGGTGTGTTTCAGGTGATGAAGCAAAGGAAATCCTGGAGCAATGTCACTCTTCGCCGTATGGAGGCCATTTCAGCGGTCAGAGGACAGCTATGAGGATTTTGCATTCTGGATTCTTCTGGCCTACCTTGTTTAAGGATGCCCATTGGTTCTACAAGCAATGTGATGCTTGCCAAAGGAGAGGAAACTTAGGGCCTAGAGATGAAATGCCTCTTACTTACATTTTAGAAGTTGAATTATTCGATGTATGGGGTATTGATTTTATGGGGCCATTTCCCCCTTCTAATGGCAATGTTTTTATCATATTGGCAGTAGATTACGTGTCCAAGTGGGTGGAGGCCATTGCATGCCATCAGAGTGATGCCAAGACAGTTTCAAGGTTTCTCCAATTGCACATCTCTGCGCGATTTGGGACACCTAGAGCTCTAATAAGTGATGAGGGTACACATTTTGTTAATAATATCTTAACTAAGCTTTTAGCTAAGTATGAGATTAAGCATAGGATAGCTACCCCTTATCACCCACAGGCTAATTGTCAGGCTGAAATAAGTAATAGGGAAATTAAATCAATTCTAGAGAAAGTAGTCCATCCATCTAGAAAGGATTGGTCTTTTAGGTTGGATGAGGCTCTTTGGGCTTATAGGACAGCCTATAAGACTCCTCTAGGTATGTCTCCCTATAGGTTAGTGTATGGGAAAGCTTGCCATTTACCATTAGAGCTTGAGCATAAAACGTTTTGGGCTTTGAAAAAATTAAATTTTGATCTGAGTCGTGCAGGAGCAATTAGAATGCTGCAGCTTAACGAATTGGAGGAATTTCGCCAATTTTCTTATGAGAATGCGAAAATGTATAAAGAAAAGACTAAGTTGTGGCATGACAAGAAAATTAAGCCTAAAGAGTTTGTCAAAGGTCAAAAAGTTTTGCTTTATAATTCTAGATTGAAATTGTTTCCTGGGAAGCTAAAGTCCAAATGGTCAGGTCCGTTTGTGGTGATTGAGGTTTTCCCCCATGGAGCAATTACTTTGCAAGATGAAAAAGATGGAAGAGTATTCAAAGTGAATGGACAGCATGTCAAGCATTATTGGGGAGAGGAGTTTCAGTCGAAATATCCTTCCTTAGAGCTGATTGATGATTGAGTAAGCATGATTTTTGCAGGAGCAGTTCGTAGAGCAAAATTTTGAGCTCCCAGAATTTGTTGTGATTTTATTTTCGCTGTTATGATTTGGTTTAATTTTAATTTTAATTATAGTGGGTTTGATTGCTTTAAATTCTGCAAGATTTATCTCTATTTGTTGTTATTTGTAATTCCGTCAATTTTATTTTATTTTCGCTAGATATTTTATTTGATTTGATTAGTTTAGATTCGAGTTGGTTTAGTTTTATTTTTCTGATTAGATTAGATTTTGAATTCTGTATTTATTTTCAGTTATTTGAATTTCTGTTTAGGTTTAGATTTAATAAAGATTTTCTTGATTTATTCGGCTTCAAATAAAAAAGATAAGATTTGATTTGAGCGGTAAATTTGAATTTCCTGATTTGATTTTGTATCCGAGATTTTTCTGGAAAATAATCTTGTGTTCAGAAGGTTGTTGCGGCAAAGTTATGGCTGAAGCAAATCTTCAGTCCGGATGGAAAGCGTTGGTTGTAAATTAATTACTTTTACCGTTTGATTTCGAATTTTCAATAGGGCAGGTAAATTGCATGGATACTACCACGCGTCGCGCAGGGATAATCCAACGGTTTAGCCGTTTGACAGCACACAATTATTTACCATGGGCGATTGGAATTCAAGATTTTACCGTTAATGGATTTAATTTTCAAATTTGCATGAGATTTGAACGGTAATTCCATTTAATGAGGGCAAAATCTTTCAGTTATGATTTGATTTGCTGAAGCCCTATTTATTAAAAGCCTTCGGTTAGTTCTTCTCATTTCATCTTCTTGTTCATCCCTTACCATTTGTATTCTTTTTCTTTTTCTATGTGCTGTAAAATTCCTTTGAGTCTTCAATGGCTAAAACGAGAGCAAGAAAAGAGAGAGATAATGAGGAAGAGGAGGTACCCGTGACCCCCGAAGCACCGAAAGTAAAGGCAAAGAAGAAGTGGACACCAGAAGAAAAAGAAGCTAAAAGAAGAAGAAGACAGCAGAGGGCTGAAGATCAAGAAGCTGTTCAGAAAGCAGCGGAAGATGTTATTGTGGAAGAAGATCCGAAAGAACCAGAAGGAGGGAATCAAGAGCAGTCTGAGCCAGGATTTGCGGATACAGAGGAAGTTCGAGAAGAAAATACAGAGGAGGTTCGAGAAGAAAATACAGAGGAAGTTCAAGAAAAGCAGGCCGAGGATGTGCAAGAAGAACAGGCAGAGGTTGCACCTGAAGAAGTTAATGAGCAAGAACAGGAGGCCCGTGTGGAGGTGATCATGCCGGAAGTGCCCAAACGCCGCCGTATAAAGAGAAAAGCGGGTCGTGTTAAGGTCCGAACCGATACCCCCTCACCTCCAACTACTGATTCTGAAAGAGAGAATGCTGAGAAAGAAGAGCGTGAGAAGAAGGAGGTTGAGGATAAAGCAAGAGAGGAAGCAGAGAAAAAGGCTGAAGAAGAAAGATTGTGCAAGCAAAGGGCAGACAGGGGCAAGAGTGTTGCTGCGGCATCAGAGGAACCTGATGAAATAAAGGAGTCACAATTGTCGTATGATCGTTTTGTCAACAATCTTGCCAGAGCAAAATATGCAGAGTTGCTGAAAAGAGACTTCCTGTTTGAAAGGGGATTTAGTGGTGATCTTCCACATTTTATGAGGACCGGTATTGCAGACCACGAGAGGGAACGGTTTTGTTCAAAACCTGAATCTGTGAATGCGCAGGTGGTGCGCGAGTTTTATGCAAATATTGACAAAGAAGAAGGTTTCCTAGCAATTGTTCGAGGTATTGAGGTCGACTGGAGTCCTGGTGCTATTAACGCACTGTATAACCTTCTAACTTTCCCCCACGCAGCATATAATGAGATGGCTGTAGCGCCATCCAATGAGCAGCTGAGTGATGCTGTGAGGGAAGTTGGTATTGAAGGGGCGCAGTGGCGGCTTTCGAAAACAGAGAAGAGAACGTTCCAATCAGCCTATTTGAAGAGGGAAGCAAATACTTGGATGGGATTTATCAAACAAAGGTTGCTTCCAACGACTCATGACTCGACGGTTTCTAGGGAACGAGTGCTTCTGGCTTTCGCTATTTTGAGGTCTCTCAGTATTGATGTGGGAAAAATTATTGCTGATGAAATATCTGGATGTTGGAAGAAGAAAGTGGGGAAGCTGTTTTTCCCGAATACCATTACCATGCTTTGCAAGCGAGCAGAGGTTCCAGAGAATGAAGGAGATGTGATATTATTTGACAAAGGAATCATTGACACGCCTAACTTGGCGCGGCTTCAGCGTACGCAAGAGGCACGTCAGGGTGGGTTGGTCTACGGCATCAACACGATTTTAGAACAACTCGCACTTTCGGCCAGCAGGCAGGAGTTTGCCGAGAGGCAAGCTTTAACCTTTTGGAACTATGTTAGAAGTCGTGATGCCAATCTGAAGAAGGTGCTACAGGAGAATTTTTCCAAACCATTTCCAGCCCTTCCAGCATTCCCTGAAGATTTATTGAACCCCTGGATTCCGCCACCGCCTGTCGAGAGAGAAGGAGATGGAGAAGAAGATCCTGGTCGGGAGGATTGAAGAAGGGAAATTTGGGCGAGCAAACTTTTTGATGAATTAATTTTGTTGCTCGAGCATTTCTGACCACATCTTTTTCTATGTTTGCTTGAATTGTTCTGTTTCTTTTTAATTTTTCTGATGCTAAAAAAATATATCTGCTTATGTAATTTCTTTTTCTATGCTTTTAATGAAATTTCCGAAGTTATTTCTGTTCCATGAGCACTGAGTAACTGTAACTTAACTAATTCTCTTTCTGAATTTTTGAAGCTTGGACTGGCTAAGCTTAATTAGATCAAGGTATTCTGATCTCCAGAAACCTTTTGCTTGAGCATTTTCTCTGGCCTGGTCGTTGCTGCGGCAAAGAAAATTCTGGAGGTAGTGTTGACTTATGTGATCCACTTTAAGCTTAGGTCTAGTCCCACGCTTAGTTTTAAAATTCAGATAGAAAAAATTAAGTTTGGGGGTGTCATTTAAAATTTTAATGATTCATTGGGGACAATGAATAATTCAAGTTTGGGGGACTTTTTGCTACTCCAATTGTTTTGCTCGAGCATTCCTCTCCTTCATTAAATAATTTGTTAGGTTGTTGAGTAACCGGGGACATTTGTGATACCCACAGTTTGTCTTCGCGTCAAAAGGTAACCTAGGAAATGTGAAAAATTATGAAAAATTATTTGCTGAAAAAAGTGATTGTTGGAAATTTTGCTGAGAAAATTCATGGAGCAAAAGTTTTGAAGGATGAATGATAATCCAGCAGTTTTTCTGTCTCCTAGAACTTAGGTGAGCTTCATCATAAAATGTTGCCATTCTAAGGAGCAAGAGATAGAATAACTAAGGATTTTTTAGCTTTACAAAGAGTATTTAGCCTAGTTGGTGATGAGTTCGAGGCAAGGGTATACTGCACCATAAAATGGGTCATCCCATGCTTAAGAGCTTATGACTGTAGGGCTGCTTTAAGTCTGAAAAACAGAAAATATAAACCCCTTAAAAATGTGTTTTAATATGTCTGATAATAGAGCTAGCTGTGGCAAGTTCTTAGAATTGAGTTAAAAGTAGTGATTATTTGTCCATGCCGGAAGTATTAATTTGCCGCAGCAGAGCTTGGTTTTGCAGAATGTTCAGGTAAAGGTTGAAGGTAGTGTTGGATTATCTGTTTTGATTAAGCTATGCTTTGTCTAATGTTTTGAATTCTTAAGGGAAGGTTGGTTACTATTGCTCGGGACGCGCAATAGTTCAAGTTTCGGGGTGTGATAACTGCCCAAAAGGTAGTTATTTAGGCCTCATTTCTATATTGATTTGTGTGTCTTTTGTGCTTAATAGGGTTGGTTTTAGATATATATTACATGTTTTAACCCATTTGGAAGAATGGAAGCTTTGAAAATCATTTTGTGCAGAATCTGTTGCTGGGCGACTTGAGGGAGCAAATTCTGCCACGTCACAGCTCGTTAGCCGATTTAATGAACCGAATTCTGTTGAGTTATTCTCGGGATAAATGAGCAAGGAGAGCCATCCACGTGTCTAGGTCAACCTAATTCAAGCCTCCTTTCCTTCTATAAAAGGAAGTAGCTGCCCAAGTCAAAGTCATTCCACTTTTGGGAGAAAACATTCCATTCTTGGGAAGTTCCTTCCACCTTTGGAAGCTGAATAGAGGAGAGAGATTGGAGACCACCTAGAAGACCATCATTGCAACCTGATCGAGGAGATTAGTATTTCCTTTTATTATCTTGTAATTATGGACATGCCTACTCAGATTGTAGCGTGCGTCTCCATGCATATTATGAACTAAGTAGCTTAGGCGTTGGTTTGGACACATGTAATTGTCGTGCTAAATTTCTAGTAATAAATATTGATTCTATGCATCTTGGTTAATTGTTGTAATTGTTTCTATTTTATGCCCGCTTGGCCAGCCGGTATGAATACCTCTCTCTAGTTTCAGGGATGATTTAGAGAGTGTGTGGCGATTAATCACACTAGATCATTGTGTATTGGTGAACGCCAGTGACTGAGCTAGGGATAGCCAGTTGCCTAGTGCTTGATCGGTAGTACTTCATTGGAGTTGAAACATATTCTAAAAAATCCGGAGTTCAAGGAGGAATCCGCTAATAATACTGCGAGAGTTTGCATGATCAATAATATTGCTAGAGCATCTTTTAAAACAATTACTAAATCCTGACCAGCGCCTGTTTCTAATCTGTCTGCCTATTTGTTTATTCTTTGTTCTGGCATTTATTTTGCTTCAGCATTATTCTTACAAAAAACCAATCATTTTTACCATCTTTGAAACCATTGGAGAGTTACATAAGATAGATAAAGTGGAAGCTAATTCAGGCCTTGGATTGATAATACTTATTACTTGCTGCGGACTGTGTATACTTGCACAGAGTTCTAGAGTCCTTTTATACTATATTTTTACTCACTCTAGGAACCCGACAACAATCCACTAGAAAAAGGGTCTGTTCGCCCATATCTGTACAACATATTGCCACCGAAAAGAAATCATATTATCTTGAGTTAGGGTGTCATAAGCCAACCCAGTTACATAATATTCAAAAAATTTACAGACAAACATACCGCAGTCGCCACTACGTTTCTGCTGCGGCCTTGGCAATTCCTGACGCACAGGCCATCTTTGAACGGATAGATCCTTCCTCACATCCATGACCCCGATCTTCCAAAGCAGAGCTGGCAGGACTTGGCAAAGGACCGTTAACTCCTTCTCAACCACCTCGTCCTTATTCAACACCACCATGGAATCTGATACAACGACCTCCCCCACCTCGAAGTTAATGCATATGAGGACCCAATGCAGCCCACCGATGTTGTACAGCATGTACACCGTATCAACCGTGCTTCATGGTATGCTATGGTCTGCAAGCTCGCTCATTCCGTACTTCAAGACGTTGCCTGCATTGCTCCAATCGTACGTCAAGTCTCAGGGATGTACGCCGCTACTCATTTCTTTGTATAGACCATCTTCGCGTCTTAAAAAATTCTGATAAAAAGAAGATACCAAAAATAAGAACCCTATCGAACACTATCAAACAAACATATGAACTAAGTTGTTCCAATGGTACGTACCGTTACACACAGGTCCCCAGTGGTGAACTTCCTGCGGCATAACTCTGGTCGTTCTCCCCATTTCTTCTGGACGAACATGAAGAGCGAGTCGATAACATGCACGTAGTTACAGTGTTAGTATTTCAATTAAGAAGAATGATTATTAGTAATTAAATCATACCTCATCGATCATCCATTTCGACGGAGTGATAAGATCACGAAACCACGTCTTGTCTCGGACAACATATGCAGTTATTCGAACATTGTCTTCTGGGTCCTCACAATCAAGCCATCTTTTGAATGGAGCAGCCAGATCGTGGGGGATCTGGGGAAGAGGATCGTACTTCAGAGTCTTGTGTTTCTTACGGTCTTCCCGTGTGTCTTTCCATGGAGTTCTCAACTTCTATGCAGTCTTCCTCTTACGAGTCCCCCGTCTTTCTATCGGCTCGTTCTGTTGAGAAATAGACCGGACACCCTGTACAATAAGGAAAGTGATAAGAAAGTCGTTAACCCTAACCCTAAATACCACTATAAACCATAACCATAATTATATTAAACCCTAATGAATGCTTACCAGCGAATTTTGACTTTCGACAACAGGCATATCCTTTCCCACACCCTCTATCGGGTCATCTACATGTTCACCAGTTTCAGTGACTTCCTATTAATGGACAAAAAAAAAACTATAATCACTGATAACATAAATTAACAAATTTCAGTGATATAAACTGCACTTACTTGTTCTGTTGTATCCATCTTTACGTCTTTCCCCACACCCTCTATCGGGTCATCTACTTCCTCTACTTGACCATGTTGTTCTGCGTCGGGTTCACCAGTCAGATCCGCATGGTCAGCCATTGGGGTGTCGTCATTTGCTTTTGCTTGTGACCCGGATGCAGGACCACCATCATCATCCTGACCTTTCGAATGTGGTCCGGATCCAGCACCACCATCATCTCGATGCGCAAATTGCTTACCGCAAGTGTACGGGCCCAAGTTATAATATAGTGATTAAAAATCGGATGTCGTCCTCTGGATTGGTTTTCTAGTTCCCCTAATTATTAAAGGTATATTCGCCCAATTTTATTTAGATAAAATAATCGAGAAATATGAAAATCAATAACAAACTAATCAAAGCAATAAAATATGGAAACTCAATGGAGAAAGACCTTAGGGAATTGATTTCACCTATTAGATGCATGAATTAATTCAAAGAATAATTAGGAACGAATTCGTAACAAGTTCATAAACCAAGGATTATCGATACTTAAAAGCCTCTCCCGAGTACAATTAATTCTTTATGCAAATTAAGAAATTGATATCCCTATCTAATCTCAACAATAAGCATAAGCAATAAGAACAATCCTTTTAACGGTTTCTCAAGCAATCCCAAATCTCTCGATTAAAGAATTACCTGAGTTATGCAATTGATGGTCTAATCTAAACTACCCTCTCCCTAGCAATTAGTTCAGAAACGAAAATCATACAATCCGTGATCAAGGGATTATAAGCACTAAGCATACAATTGTTGGGTTTTATGCCCTAAAACTCGTAGATAGTGAATGTAAACAAATTTTATACTTTTGTTTAATAAAGTGTTATTTAGTTTCTGCAATAAAATGTTATTGTTAAATATTGCACTATTTGATTCAAATCCAATAAACTAAGATCCAAGGTTGTTTGTATGTAACTTGAACTAGTATGTGGGGACATACGGGGATCGATATTTAAGTAATTACCTAAAAGGTCTATAGTACAAGGATAAGGCTAGGTACCTTATTCTGGTGACACTATGGATACGGCCCACTTTGTATTATGATACAAATGTAGTTGACATGCGAGTGGGGGTATCCTATGCAATGAGTTTGCATAAGACCGGACCGCGAAATAGTTAACCACTAACTGTAACACCGTTAGTTGGCTTGGTTTCTATTTCACTAGGATGACCTAGACAACTCAGTCTCAATCCTGAGTGGATTATGGACTCCTGTTCACGAGGAGTTGTCCTTTGATTTGTATGGGTGAGAGTGGCCAGCACGCCGACTCAATAAGCCTACCATTTTGGGGACAATACCGAGTGGGGAGCTGGGAACATAATCACACAAGATGGAATTCACTCCTTCCCGACTCTAGGGTAAGTAGAGGTGTGTTCCCTTAAGTGGTGTCTCCGGGACTTGAACAATGGGCCCAACCCTCTCTATGGCACGAGAGGGACTTCTGTTTGTTGGTTGGACCTCAAACAGGTTGTTCATTAGAGGAGCACTGGGGACTTAAGGACAAAGATGTAAACCAGGGGTAAAACGGTAATTTGACCCAGCTGGGATACGAACACACGTGAAGGACTGACTTGTAGTATTGGTCGATATCCGTGGACACAGAAATATTCTGCAGTGAGAAGAGTGCAGCTGAGGGTCTTTAGTGGAATGACCCACAGTTAACGAATGGAGACTAACTTGGTTAATGAGTTTAAGCCGATTAGTCTCGTATCGTTGGAGCTTCTGATCTGTAGGTCCATTAGGTCCCACTGGTAGCTCGTAAAAAGACTTGAAGCAAACAAATATAAATTGTAAATTGAAAGTGTTCAATTTATTTGGGGAATCGTATAATGTATATTGATGCATTATAATATAAAGTTTATGAAAGTTTATAATATAATTTTTGAATTAATTTAAAAAATTAATTCTTGAGAGAAAATATTTGAAAGAGTTCAAATAAATTTAATATGAATTGGATTCATATTAATTTTAATAAAATCCCTAAGATTAAATATATGATATTTAATTGGGTAATTAATTAATCATGGAATTAATTAATTATTTATTAAAATTAGAGACCTTTTCCTATTAGGAAAGAAAATATTTGAAAGAGTTCAAATAAATTTAATATGAATTAGATTCATATTAATTTTAATTTTAATAAAATCCCTAAGATTAAATATGTGATATTTAATTGGGTAACTAATTAATTATGAAATTAATTAATTATTAAAATTAGATATTGTTCAGATAATAGATTTGAACTTATTCCTAGGCCTTTTCCTATTAGGAAAAGGTCTTGGCCTTTACCTATATATAGGACCCCTGGGGTGGGGTGAAAGGCATCTCATTGTCTCTCCTTCTCTCAGAGATCTCTCCCAAAAGACTCCCACAAGTCTCCTGCTTCAAGAAGTCTTAGAGATATACCGGTGTAGCCGATTGGTGGTGTTCGCACAAGAGGGTTGCTGCATTTTCAATCCTATTGGCAAGAAAAGGGGAATTGATCAAGGCTTTCTACAAAAGTAAGTTTTCTATGAAATCCTTGATCACTAGGATCAATCTAGTTGATCTTTTAGCATGTTTATAGCCTATGTACAGCCCATTAAATATAGATTTATTGCTGTAATATTTTGCAAATTGTATTGGTATTTCAATTAGAATCTAAGACTCTGAGTAGGTTCGGTAATACTTTCCGCTGCGTGGGGCTTTTATCCCTTCAATTGGTATCAGAGCCAACTCAGTTGTTCTTGATTTTTAAATTGAAATTTACAATTTGTTCTTGGTGGGATTTATGCATTATGAATGTTATGGTTTGCGTATAAATGGTTTCGATTAATTTGGCCATAGATTTACAATTTTTGATTCGATCAAATGTAAAGGCCCCTGCGTTTTTGGGCATATTTTGTAAATCTATTATCCTCTGTAAGTCCGGGTCTAGACTAGGGTGTTTCATGATGAAGATCGTTGAAAATCACGTCCAAAATCGAAGCCAAACACGAAGAACAATTGCTGGAAGTTGTTGGAACAGTTGCTGGTATATATATGTATATAACCGGTTCATGACTCAAAAGCGTGCGCCTGCTGTGTTGGTTTGAGGAGCCTTCTATGAAGCTAGATGTCATGGGTTTGAGCCTAGTTTGGTTCAGTTTTGGCCAATTATTTTTATTTTCCCGTGGTTCTTCAATTTTTGACCGGTTCGTGACATGTTTGACCCGGTTCATGCATTATTTGCACGGTTCAAGCATGTTTTGGCATTTTGGGGTCCGATTCGAAGCAGTTCGGGTCGGTTCGTGCGGTCTAGTCCGGTTTTGAAGCTGCAGAAGGATGTTTTTAGGATAAAATAGCTTAAATTATTGTAATTTATGTGTTTTATTTTATCCTAGGGGCCAATTAATCGGTTTATACGCTATTTAAATGCTTTATGGATGTCATTTAGATTTAAAATCCCACCTTAGGTTATAAAGCATGCTCATGCATTTTATATATATTATAATTAGTTATAATGTATGGGTTGAAATGCATGGTTTATTTTCATGAGTTTTTAATATATAGTTGAGTTATATTAATATCATGAAAAAGGATAAGCATGATGCATACAATTACCTAGTTAAATATAAATAGTTATATTTAATAAAATTGTTTGCAGCATGCTACTTTGATTTACCATTTTTGATAATATTTTAATTGTTATTAATAATGGAAATCAAAGTTGCATTGGGCATGAAACATCCATAGCTTAATATAATTGTTATATTAATTTCATGCAATGCAAGGCAATATATATAGTTTTATTATATTAACTTGAATATGATTGTTAATTATTTTAAAACTATAGTATGCATGATTATAGGGCTAATCATTAAAATTGTGAATAGTTTAAAATTGATGATTAGAAACCGTCAACCTATAATAAAGATTGCATGCAAACATAGGATCATAGGTAAATGAATTAATTTTTAAATGTTTAAAATTAATTAGACCTAAGATCTCGTTAATTCTAATAGGATTAGAATTAAGTCTTGCTTAGTTTTTTAAAAATAGTTTTAACCTACTAAGTAGGACAAACATTACTATGATTATAAGGGAACTCTACCGGTAAAGTTCTGTCTAAGGTTGGGGGTACTTAAGTTGACGGTTTACGGAACACCTCCTACCTGGGAACTGACCCGGAATACCGGAGTTGAATTAATCATGGTTAAATGTTAGCATGCAATGTCACTAGGTTTATTAAAAGAGTTTAATACACCTAGATCTTTAGAGTAAAGACTTTACATTTCTATGGTTAAAAGGGAACTCTCCCGGTTACGTTCTGTCTAAGGCTGGAGGTATTTAAGCTGACGGTTTACGGAACACCTGCTACCTGGGAACAAACCCGGAACCTGAGTTGAAATGACCATAGTCATGTTAGCATACGGTGTTGCTAGGTTTGTTAAAAGAGTTTAATTCACCTAGAACATTACAATTCTCATTATAATAGTTATAATAGGATTAGACTTAGATAAATTGAATTAGCCGGATTTATCTAGGTTAATAAACCCTAAAATATACAGTAGGTCACTTTAGTGGGAGGTAAAATCAAAACTTGATTTAAATCGAGTTTTTGCTCCTACGTCCCTATATTCGCAACGTGAGATCCATGCTCTGCTTCGTGTCGTTTTAGCGCGACCTCCCTTCGGAAAGTGTTTGCATGAGTCAATAACAAGGTGAATGGGGAAAGTGCCCATAGTAAGTGGGAGCGGGACACGTGTCAACGTATCCCTCGGTCTCCACCCATAGGTCACACCGTGAGAGTCTTATGATCCGCCTGCGTGTTGTCCTGGAGCAACCATCCCTTCGGAGGGTCTGATCATAAGATTCGTAACACCGTGAACTCCTGGAAAGGATAGGGTCACTTAGGCTAATTACCAACAGTTGTCTTTCCCTTCGGTAGCCTGTTGGTGCGTGCCTCTGGGATCTGAAAGTGGGAGGGTTACACTTACGAAGATGAGTTAAGTGTTGTTAACAAATCCTTGACCAAATAACGGTGGCTAATGCCTATAGGAATATGAGTTATTCCGGAATTAGAATTAGCTGAGAAGTGTCTCATTTCAAAGGAGGAGTAGCTGATCACCCTTCGGTGGCTGTTGCTCTAAACCTCTGAAACATCGTTGCAAAACTAAATCAATAGTCTTAGGGTTCTATGATTGTTCGTTTTTGCTAAACCGATTGGATTGCATGCAATTGTTTGTATTGCTCTTGTAATGGGTTAGTGCGATTAATAATCAAGTAATTTGTTATTTCAATTCAATGATTAAATATGTGCATAGTCTTACGCCTATAACGGTGATTATACAACAAACTTAAACGATTAATTTGTGGCAAATATTTTAAGATTAGTCTTAACAGAGAAATGTTCTCATGCCCCAAATGTCTAATTCATTAAGAAGTGTTATTAATGAATGTGACATTGAGCCTTGCTCAGCCAAAGAAGACTTGTCCAAAGACAGTAAATTCGATTTACTAGTCTTGGAAGCGTAATTTGTGAAGAATGGTGATTCTACCCGAATACTTGATTCATAGTCACAAATCACGTTTGTTCTTCTTACTGAAAGGAATGAATTCCTGGCAACAGCTTGATGCTATTGAGATAACTCTCAAAGTTTTGAACTAGAGAGGTCATCTTGGCTGTAGCAATGGGGAACGTTAAGTTATTTTTTCCAGTGGGAGCAAATACATATTATTAGATAATGTGTATATAATTCCTAAGATCAAAAGAAATTTGATTTCTGTATCTTATTGGCTGGAACAATGTTACTCTTTACCTTTCCCTGCTAACGCAGTTCATTTCAAGAAAGGGAGTTAACTTTTGTTCAGCTGAGTTGAAAAATAACATAAATGTTTTTAAGACTAATTAAGAGTAAGGCAGTCATAAACACTACGTTGCCTGAGGCTGCTACTACTCAAAGAAATGAAAGGCAAAAGATTTCTCCTAAAGGAAATACCTTCCTTTGGTTCTTAAGGTGTTAGGCTAGTTTTGATCTCAATATGATTGGGAGCTTAGTCTAGAGTATACTTCTAAGTTAGTTAGAAGAACACTTTCTAATACCAATTAAGTCATGCCTTATGGGCAATATGACTGATAGACCTTTTATTGGAAAAGAGCAAAAAGAGCCAAAGAGCCCTTAGAGCTTGTACATCTGGATCCTTGTGGTGTAATATGTTAAAGCAGTGGGAGGTCATGAATAATTCATCTATATTATAGATAATTATTCAAGGTATGTGTATCTCATCCTAATGCAACTTAAGTCTAAAGCTCTTGAGAAATTCAAAGTGGTTTGAGACTGAAGTTGAAAACTTGTTAGGTGAGATGATAAAAACACTTCGATCTGATCGAGGTGTAGAGTAGATGAGACTTGAGATTCCAAGACTATTTGATAGAACATGGAATTACATCTCAACTACCCCTGAAGCACCTTAAGGAAACAGTGTATCATATAGGAGAAATAGAACCCTATTGGATACGGTTCGATTCATTATGAGTTTTGCTCATTTGCCTGACTCGTTTTGGGGTCATGCAGTGTTGACTGCAGCACATATTTCAAACAACGTTCCATAAAAAAAAATGTTTCTGAAACATTTTTTGAATTGTGGATAAGACGTAAAAGTAGTTTACGTTATTTTTTGGAGTTCAACACACGTGCTTGTGGCTAACCCAAAAAGAAATTGGAACACTGTTCAACAGTATACCTATTCGTAGGCTACCCCATGAAAACGAAAGATGTGGATACTTCTTCAATCCGCAAGAGAATAAAGAATTTGTACCGACAAATGCTACATTCTCAGAAGAATACCGCATAAAAATTAATAAGCCACAAAGTAAGGTCATTTTTTAAGTAAACTAACTAATGAAGCTACAAAAATATCAACAAGAGCTGTTGATCAATCAACAAGGGTTGTTGATGATGCTGGACCTTTAACAAGAGTTGTTGATAAGGCCAATACAATTGGTTAGTTACATCTATCTCAAGAGTTGAGAATGCCTCAATGAAGTGGGAGGGTTGTTCTACAATCTGACCGTTCCATGGGCTTAATTGAAGCCCAAATCATCATACTTGATGATGATTTAGAGGATTCATTGTCTTAGAGCAAGGCGATAAATGATGTTAATAAGAACCAATAGGATTAAAGTGATGGACCCGGAATTGAAATATGTGATTTCAATTCCATCTAGAATCTTGTAGATCTATCTATTGGGGTAACACCTATGGATTACAAATAAATCTACAAGAAGAAAGAGACATAATCTTATGGTTAGACTTATGGCAAAAGGGTTATACCCAGAGACAGGGGACTATAAGAAATTCTTATCTCCTGTCGTCATGTTGAAGTCTGTTAGAACTCTTGTCCATTTAGAATGGATGTCAAGACTACCCTTTTGAATGGTAATCTTGAGAATAGTATCTACATGTCTCAAGCAGAATGGTTCATTTAGCAAGATCAGAAGCAAAAGGGGTTTGCAAGCTTAAGTGATCCATTCATGGATTGACCTAAGCAATTCGATCTTGGAATATAAGATTTGATACTGTGATCAAATCTTTTGCCTTTGATCAAGAACATTGATGAATCTTGTCTTTACAAGAAGATCGTCAATAGTTCAGTAGCTTTATTAGTATTGTATGTGATTGATATCCTAATCATTGGGAATGATGTAGGTTATCTTACTGACTAGTAAAATAAGCTAGCAGCTCATTTCCAAATGAAAATTTGGGAGAAGCTAAAGTTTGTTCTTCGGATCCAAATCGTTAGGAACCGTAAGAAAAAAAAAAAAAAGCTAGCCTTGTCTCAAGTGTCTTATATCTACGAGATGTTAGTTAGATATAAGATGCAGAATTCCAAGAAAGGTTCATTACCTTTCAGGCGTGGAATTTATTTTGTCTAAGAAACTGTTTCCTGAGACACCTCAAGAAGTTGAGGACATGAGACGAATGCCCTATGCAATAGGGATTGTCAGTAAGTATCAATCTAATCCAAGATTTGATCACTGGAAAACCGTTAAGAATATCCTCAAGTATCTGAGGAGAAAAAGGAACTATATGCTCGTGTATGGGACTAAGGATTTGATCCTTACAGGATACACTGACATGGATTTTAAGACTGATAAGGATATCTATCTGACGTAAAAGAATGGATAGCGGCTCAATTCCAAATGAAAGATTTAGGAGAGGCCGAATATGTTCTTGGAATCCAAATAATCCGGGATCGAAAGAACAAAACGCTAGCCCTGTCTCAAGCAACGTATATTGACAAAAATGTTGTCCTGATATTCGATGCAGAACTCCAAGAAGGGCTTATTGCCTTTCAGGCATGGGGTTCACTTGTCTAAGGAATAGTGTCCTAAGACACCTCAAGAGATTGAGGATATGAGACAGATTCCCTACGCCTTCGCTGTGGGCAGCTTAATGTATGTAATGCTTTGCACGAGGCCTGACATCTGTTATGCTGTAGGGATAGTCAGCACATATCAATCAGTATCCATGGTCAAACTTTACAAAGGAGCTATAGTGTGGCATAATTACAGTCTTGACCATATAGGCCGAAAATATAGCTGCTTGTGAAGCAGCGATAGAGACTGTAAGGCTTAGAAAGTTCTTGACTGATTTGGAATAAGTTCCAAATGTGAACTTGCCTATCAGACTTTATAGTGATACAGTGGTGTTGTGGCAAATTCATACGAACTTTGCAGCCCAAGACAAGCAAGCACATTGAATTAAATTGAAATATTCACGAAAGGCTCTCTCGGCTAAAGGGTATGAGGGTCATCTAGAAGGTCTAGGTCTACGAGTTATGTACAAAGATGAAATCTAGGGCAAGTGGGAAAAATGTAATGGGTATAGTGATACCATTATGTAATGGGTATTGTGATGCCCTAGTTTATTGTATTTGTACATTGTATATGTTTTATACATGTATTTATACACCCACTGCTGAATAGATTGTTGTACATCCCACTAAACTAGAGTTTTAGTTCAAGTGGGAGTTTGTTGGGTTTTATGCCCTAAAACTCGTAGATAGTGAATGTAAACAAATTTTATACTTTTGTTTAATAAAGTGTTATTTAGTTTCTGCAATAAAATGTTATTGTTAAATATTGCACTATTTGATCCAAATCCAATAAACTAAGATCCAAGGTTGTTTGTATGTAACTTGAACTAGTATGTGGGGACATACGGGGATCGATATTCAAGTAACAACCTAAAAGGTCTATAGTACAAGGATAAGGCTGGGTACCTTATCCTGGTGACACTATGGATACGGCCCACTTTGTATTATGATACAAACGCTATGATCCAACGCTTTCATGTAGTTGACATGCGAGTGGGGGTATCCTATGCAATGAGTTTGCATAAGACCGGACCGCGAAATAGTTAACCACTAACTGTAACACCGTTAGTTGGCTTGGTTTCTATTTCACTAGGATGACCTAGACAACTCAGTCTCAATCCTGAGTGGATTATGGACTCCTGTTCATGAGGAGTTGTCCTTTGATTTGTATGGGTGAGAGTGGCCAGCACGCCGACTCAATAAGCCTACCATTTTGGGGACAATACCGAGTGGGGAGCTGGGAACATAATCACACAAGATGGAATTCACTCCTTCCCGACTCTAGGGTAAGTAGAGGTGTGTTCCCTTAAGTGGTGTCTCCGGGACTTGAACAATGGGCCCAACCCTCTCTATGGCACGAGAGGGACTTCTGTTTGTTGGTTGGACCTCAAACAGGTTGTTCATTAGAGGAGCACTGGGGACTTAAGGACAAAGATGTAAACCAGGGGTAAAACGGTAATTTGACCCAGCTGGGATACGAACACACGTGAAGGACAGACTTGTAGTATTGGTCGATATCCGTGGACACAGAAATATTCTGCAGTGAGAAGAGTGCAGCTGAGGGTCTTTAGTGGAATGACCCACAGTTAACGAATGGAGACTAACTTGGTTAATGAGTTTAAGCCGATTAGTCTCGTATCGTTGGAGCTTCTGATCTGTAGGTCCATTAGGTCCCACTGGTAGCTCGTAAAAAGACTTGAAGCAAACAAATATAAATTGTAAATTGAAAGTGTTCAATTTATTTGGGGAATCGTATAATGTATATTGATGCATTATAATATAAAGTTTATGAAAGTTTATAATATAATTTTTGAATTAATTTAAAAAATTAATTCTTGAGAGAAAATATTTGAAAGAGTTCAAATAAATTTAATATGAATTGGATTCATATTAATTTTAATAAAATCCCTAAGATTAAATATATGATATTTAATTGGGTAATTAATTAATCATGGAATTAATTAATTATTTATTAAAATTAGAGACCTTTTCCTATTAGGAAAGAAAATATTTGAAAGAGTTCAAATAAATTTAATATGAATTAGATTCATATTAATTTTAATTTTAATAAAATCCCTAAGATTAAATATGTGATATTTAATTGGGTAACTAATTAATTATGAAATTAATTAATTATTAAAATTAGATATTGTTCAGATAATAGATTTGAACTTATTCCTAGGCCTTTTCCTATTAGGAAAAGGTCTTGGCCTTTACCTATATATAAGACCCCTGGGGTGGGGTGAAAGGCATCCCATTGTCTCTCCTTCTCTCAGAGATCTCTCCCAAAAGACTCCCATAAGTCTCATGCTTCAAGAAGTCTTAGAGATATACCGGTGTAGCCGATTGGTGGTGTTCGCACAAGAGGGTTGCTGCATTTTCAATCTTATTGGCAAGAAAAGGGGAATTGATCAAGGCTTTCTACAAAAGTAAGTTTTCTATGAAATCCTTGATCACTAGGATCAATCTAGTTGATCTTTTAGCATGTTTATAGCCTATGTACAGCCCATTAAATATAGATTTATTGCTGTAATATTTTGCAAATTGTATTGGTATTTCAATTAGAATCTAAGACTCTGAGTAGGTTCGGTAATACTTTCCGCTGCGTGGGGCTTTTATCCCTTCAACAATTGCATAAATAAACCACGTTACGAAACGTCCTAAAAAATCCGTAAATTAATCCATACAAACTAATGGCTACATCAAGCCCCTAAGAAACGAAATTTAGCTACTCATGTCTCTAAAAATACAATCAAAATCAGTCCAATACATGCTAAAAATCAGTACGAGAAATAAGGGAGAAAGATTAAACTCGCTAGCCGTGATTCCCGTGCGTTCCCGTCACGAGCCTCCCGATCCAAGCTCCCAAAACCAAGCTCCCTTTGTTTCTGCCCTCTTTTGTGTGTTTTCCCTCTCTAAAAGTCGTCTTTTTCTCTCCAAAACAGCTCCCCTATTCAGATGGCATCGCAAACAATATATACTGACTTTTCTGCGCAACAGCGTCGCGACGCTGTGTCGATATGCCCTAATTTATTTTCGGAATGTTTGCAGCGTCGAGACGCTGCGGAGGTAGCGTCTCGACGCTGCCTCGATCTCGCGCCTCTCCTGATTATTGACTAGCGTTGAGACGCTCCAAGGGCTAGCGTCTCAACGCTAGGCCCAAAATTCTTCTTCCTTTGCTGTTTTCTTGGCTCGAACTTATTCTTTAGCTCCTAAATCACCGGAAATGTTAAAAAACGTCGATTTCCATTGAAATGCTTGATCCTACAAAACAAAACCAAATAGAGATAAAAATGCCCAAATAATACTCGAGACTAACGATAAAATCATATAAAATATAGCACAATGAATTGCGCTATCAAATACCCCCAAACTTAAGCATTTGCTAGTCCCGAGCAAAGTAAGAATCAAAATAATCTGTCATAAAAATAATTGAGGGGCATTGTTAATGACTCTTGCCTCAGGAATCTCAAATCACAAATAAATCACACTGAAACATTAATGATTAATCACATTCATCAAAATAAGTCTCATTTATTTCATTCCTCTCTCACGTGTGTGTGTGACTAGTCCTCCCTATCTCAATCCTTTAAGCCCGGAACAGTTTTATGCAACCCTTCGCTCGTTTTCCCCCTACTCTGGTCCTAGGTTCCAATCATCAAGCCTCTCCACACTCAAGATGGTAATATGCCACTAGGGTGCCTAAATGGGGTACACAACCCCCAAACTTTGAGCTTTTTCACGATCATCATCAATGGTGGTCACTAGCTTTCACACTCCTATTGCAGGGACCCTTAACCTGAGTTTTCTCTGGTTGGCCTAACTGATCACAACAGGGGTAGCTCTTTTTGACCTTAATTCAATTTTCCTTTACTCAGCTCATCATTGTTTTTCTTTTCTTTTCATTCAATCATTCATTTTTTTTTCACTAACAAGCAAGATATGGCATAATTTTCTCCTAAGTGTAACATTACTAACTATCATGCAGATTAACCATCAAATCAGTCCCTAAACCTTTCGAGGTGACAACAAGGTCTAGATCACATAATCCTACTCTAGGCTCGCAAAACTAAGGCAGGAGACTACGTGCTCAAATGGTGCAAAAGATTCATGAAATAAAATCAACATATCTTGAATCCTGTCTTTAATTATTATTGCACAGAATAACTTACCTGCTTTCTGAAATTAGGTATCCTCATCGGCTGTCATAATCAAAACAACACCCTCAAAGAAAAACAACTCAGACAGATCACACAATCAACCCAGATCTCAATGGATAAAAAAAAAATGATCCAAAATGATAACCTTAATATAATCACAATAATACACCTGATAATCCAAGAAAAATGGTCAAAGGAGATATAAAAAATAATTACAGACCAAAAGTAAATACTTTCCACCCCCAAACTTAAGAAGTACATTGTCCTCAATGTAAAATAATAAGAGATACAGACAAATATGAGAACAAATACAATGAAAAGTAGGAATGAGGGGGAAAGAAACAACCGTGTACAGAGGGAAGGCGGCAGAGCATCACTCGTCCTCGTCCTCGTCCTCGTCCTCAGGCGACTCGTACGGTGGTAGAGGTGGCGGCAAAGGCTGACCCGTACTAGAAGCCACCTGACACTGATAGGAGTGGGCATACATGCTCGTAGTGTAGAGGAAATGACGACGATCCCTGCGCCTCTCTCTCTGGTAATCGCCCTGCTGACTCTGGAACTCCTGCCGATGACTCTGGAACTCCTGCTGATGAGTTTGGAACTCCAGCCGGTGACTCTGGAACTCCATGCGCAGCTGCTCCTCGAATGTGGGAGGTGGAACCTCCTGCTCTTGATGCTCGGGCTCAGCAGGCTGCTCAGGATGCTCTGGCGGTGCAGGAATGGGGAGAGCTGGCTGTGTAACCAGTGGTCCAGGCCCTCGATATCGACTGATGAAGTTCTTGTCTATAATCGCTCCGGGGTGGACCAACTCCTCCTGGGCATCCCAAACGACACCAGCGGCTCGTCAAAGAGATGTGATCAAGGATGGATGCCCGAGCCCCACTATCGTGCTACGCCGGAAGATGTGGCGCATGGACTGATGTATGACCTGGCCGACATTCACTGAGCGGCCTGTGGCGATGGCGAACAATAGGATGGCACGACTCTTTGTCACGTCGCTGAGATGCGCCACAGGCATCAGCTTGGCACGGAGAAAAGTGTGCCAAGCCCTATAATCTACGAACAAGTCGGTGGTCTTGAATCTCACCACCTCCGCTCCAGTCATAGCCCACTCGGCCCCTGGCCTACATACCGTCTGGATGACCTCATTGACATCTAAATGGCCTAGAAGGTATGTAGTGTATTCGTCCCTCTCAACGTTGGGTAGCCTTATAGAATCTATTGATGGTGTGGGAGTCGTAAGGGACACGGTGTCCTCGAACAAATGATGAAGAAGAAGTCTCTTCCATGTTTGCATAAAACTCCCTCAAAACTAATGCTACCCCAGGCTCAGGGTGATGAACAAAATGGCCCCAATCCCGTGCAATGATGTTCTGAACTAAGTTTGGTTGCACCTCAGGGTTAGGGCCGAAGCCTCGCTCAGAAATAAAGTTTCTATTCTCAACATATTTTTCAAATCTTTCTTCTGCTTCTCTATTTATAAACCTAGCAGGGTCAAAAGGAGCGGAGGAGGAGGAGGAAGCGGCAGCGTGTCTCCTAGATCTTTTGTTCATGGTGTTAAAAGGGAAGGATACGAAAAATCTAGGTGAGAAAGTAAGCTCTAAACAGTCCCAAACCAACAAAAACACAGCCACCAACTACAAAAATAGCCCGTCCGCCTCAGATATAATGTAAAAACAGCAGCAAGAGAGCTTAATACAGCAGCAAATGAGTCCACAAGCTCTAAATAATGCACAAGAGCGTACTACAACCAACAAAATGATGTACAGCAGAAAACCCAACTAATTCTACGCTCCAAAACACCAAAAACCAACAACACAGCAGCGAATACGGGTTCAAATAAACAAAAATCAGCAGCTACGAGTTCTCTAAATTCAGTCAAACACCTAATAATCTCAAAATAGAAACTCCAATAGCCCCACAATCAAGTATGCGAACTTCTAAATCAACTGAATCATGAATCTAAAGCAAGAATGGGGCTAAAATTCAAAGAACAATACCAACAATGCACTACCCACGGCCAAAATGCTGAAGAAATCGCCCCAACAATGCAGAAAATCTCGAATTTGCAACCCACAGTGAGAAATCGACACACCCACGGCCAAAAGAGGTTGAAGACGATGAAAATAGGTCGAAAAATATGAAACCTTCGAACCTCTCGGCCAAATCGGGCTAGAAATGCCGGAAATATACCCAAACTCACGGCGAACGGATGAAAATGCTGCAACCCCACCGGAAACTCCAAGAACACGAGACCCACGGCTGAAATCGGCTGAAAAAACGAAAAAATCGGTGAGGTGAGGCAACAAATTTGAAGAAGAACACTAAGAATCGAGCAAATGGAGTTGTAGAGAAGAGGAATGGTGGCTGGCGGCGAGGGTTTGAAGAAAAAAAACTCAAAAACCCTCTGATATGCGATTCTGGAATTTTTAGTTCCAGAATCGCGATAGCGTCGCGACGCTAAGGGCCACAGCGTCGCGACGCTGTCGCCTTTTTAGCCCAAAAACGCGCGTTTCATTTTTTTTTTTTAAATAAATCCCAGCTTTTTTTTTTTTTTTTTTTTAACCAGCAACCCAATACTTTTTTTCTCTTTTCTTTTCTTCTTCAATTCAAGTAAAATTTCACCTACAAAACAAAGAAAGAAATCATAAGAAAATAGAAAAGAATGAAATTTAATAAAAAAATAATAATAATAAATAAAATAAAATAAAATAAAATAGAAACAATTGGGTTGCCTCCCAAAAGCGCTTGTTTAACGTCTTTAGCTCGACGCGATAATGTATGACTACTGTGGGTCGGTGAGCTCGATGTTATCAATGTGTCGCTCTTCTGATCCAAAGTAGAGTTTAATGCGCTGCCCATTCACTTTAAAAGATCGCCCATCGCTGGCCTGCAACTCAACTGCTCCATGTGGAAACACCTCATTGATAGTAAAAGGACCTGACCAACGAGATTTTAATTTACCTGGAAACAAACGCAAACGAGAGTTAAATAAAAGAACTTGTTGTCCAGGCTTTAGGGGTCTATTCTGAATTCGTTGATCGTGCCATCGAGTGGCTCGCTCCTTGTAGATTTTTGCATTCTCATACGCTTGAGATCGAAATTCCTCCATCTCATTGACTTGGAGTAATCTTTGTTCCCTTGCTTTGGCCAAGTTGAAATTCAATTTTTTTATGGCCCAGTATGCTCTATGCTCCAATTCCACGGGTAAATGACATGCCTTACCAAAAACCAAGCGATATGGTGACATACCAATTGGAGTTTTAAAAGCAGTGCGATAGGCCCAAAGAGCATCATCTAACTTAAGGGCCCAATCCTTCCTGTTAATGTTAACTGTCTTTTCTAAAATCTGCTTAATTTCTCGGTTAGAGACCTCAGCTAAACCATTTGTCTGTGGATGATAGGCTAAAGAAATTTTATGTTTAACACCATACTTAGCAAGCAAAGAATTAAACAATTTATTACAGAAATGTGAGCCTTCATCACTAATGATCGCTCGTGGTGTGCCAAATCGTGTAAAGATATTTTTATGTAGAAAATTCAAGACTACACCAGCATCATTAGTTTTCGTAGCCACAGCCTCTACCCACTTAGATACATAGTCCACAGCCAACAAGATATATAAATAACCATGCGAAGAAGGAAAAGGTCCCATAAAGTCTATCCCCCAAACATCAAATAATTCAATTTCAACAATAGGGGTCAGAGGTAATTCATGATGCCTAGAAATATTACCTGTACGTTGGCACCTGTCACATGACTTAACAAAAGTATAACAATTAAATATCGTAGGCCAATAAAAACCAGATTGTAATACCTTAGCAGCAGTACGTGTGGGACCAAAGTGCCCACCATATGGTGAGGAATGACAATCATGCAAAATCTTAACTACATCCTCTGTGGGAACACACCTGCGAATCATCTGATCTGAACAAATTTTAAACAAGCATGGATCATCCCACAAATAAAATCTTACATCATGAAGAAATTTCCTCTTTTGATGGGAATTAAGATCTGGAGGGAGCACACCACCTGCAAGGAAATTCACAAAGTCAGCGAACCAAGGTAAAGTAGACTCCACCTTGTAAAGCCTTTCATCTGGAAATTCTTCAGCAATAGGAAGCGCTTTCAAAGTAGTGTCCTGTTCAATTCTAGACAGATGGTCAGCTACTACATTCTCACAACCTCGCCTGTCTTTCACATCAAAATCAAATTCCTGCAATAATAGAATCCATCGAATCAAACGAGGTTTGGCATCCTTTTTATCAAACAAATACCTGAGAGCTGCATGGTCAGTATGCACAATAACTTTAGTCCCTAACAGATAAGGTCTAAATTTATCAAAAGCAAAAACTACAGCAAGCATTTCTTTTTCAGTGGTAGTGTAGTTTTGTTGTGCATTGTCCAGAGTTCTACTTGCATAATAAACGGCCCTGAAAAATTTATCACGTCTCTATCCTAATACTGCCCCTACAGCATAATCACTAGCATCACACATAATTTCAAAAGGTTGACTCCAATCAGGTACAACAATAATAGGAGCAGTAGTCAACCTATCTTTCAACAAATTAAATGCTAGCAGACATTCATCAGAGAAAACAAAAGCAAAGTCCTTTTCAAGCAAATTACACAAGGGTTTAACAATTTTCGAAAAATCTTTAATAAAACGCCTGTAAAACCCTGCATGTCCTAGAAAGCTTCGGACTCCCTTTACATTTGTAGGAGGAAGAAGTTGTTCAATGGCCGCTATCTTGGCTCTGTCCACCTCTAGACCCTTCTCAGATACTTTGTGTCCTAAAACTATACCTTCAGTTACCATAAAATGGCACTTTTCCCAGTTTAAAACAAGGTTAGTTTCTTGACAACGCTGCAAAACAAGAGAAAGATTATGTAAACAAGCACCAAAAGAAGAACCAAACACAGAGAAATCATCCATGAAGACCTCCATAATCTCCTCCACCATGTCAGCAAAAATGGCCATCATGCAGCGTTGGAATGTAGCAGGAGCGTTACACAACCCAAATGGCATTCGCCTAAAGGCAAAGGTACCATAAGGACATGTGAATGTCGTTTTCTCTTGGTCTTCAGGGGCAATAGCAATTTGATCGTAACCTGAATAACCATCAAGAAAACAATAGTAAGGATAACCTGCAAGTCTATCAAGCATCTGATCAATAAAAGGAAGAGGAAAATGATCTTTTCTAGTAGCATTATTCAACTTCCTGTAGTCAATACAAACTCTCCACCCAGTCACAGTCCTAGTGGAGATGAATTCATTCTTTTCATTTTTAACTACAGTCATCCCTCCCTTTTTGGAACAACCTGCACAGGACTCACCCAAGAACTATCAGATATGGCATAAATAATCCCTGCATTTAAAAGTTTCAATACCTCAGCTTTTACCACATCTTTCATGGCTGGGTTCAAACGTCTCTGAGGTTGAACTGATGGGGTAAAGGTATCCTCGTTTAAGATTTTATGCATGACTATGGATGGACTAATACCTTTTATATCAGCTATGGACCATCCTAAAGCAGATTTATGATCACGCAGCACTCTCAACAATTTTTCTTCCTCTACTTTATTCAGAGAAGCAGATATAATAACAGGAAACGTGGATGACTCACCTAAGAAAACATATCTAAGATGTGCAGGTAATTGTTTCAACTCAGGTGCAGAAACTTTAATAGGAACATCATCCTTAGCAGTTAATTCCATGACCTTGCATTTCATTTTTCGCTCAACAGGTAAATGATTCAAAGCATCACAGAAAAAAGCAATATCCTGGTCTAAGTCACCTAAATGCTCAACAGCTAGATCTAACATGCTTATTTTCAGAGGATCAGCAGGCATAACAACATCCCTAATCTCAGCAATAGTAGCATCAACAATATCTATCCTATGGCATGTACTAACCTCATCTGGATATTTCATGGATCGATAAATGTTGAAAACTACCTCTTCTTCGTTGCCCCTCAAGGTTAGCTTACCCTGCTGCACATCAATCAAGGCACGTCCCGTGGCAAGGAATGGTCTACCCAAAATAATAGGAATCTCAGCATCCTCTTCCATGTCTAAAACCACGAAATCTGCAGGAAAGATAAATTTGTCAACTTTAATTAAAACATCTTCTATCACACCTCTAGGATATGTTATCGATCTGTCAGCCAACTGCAAAGAAATAGTAGTAGGTTGTACCTCTCCAAGACCTAACTTTCTAAACACAGACAGAGGCATCAAATTAATACTAGCACCAAGATCACATAATGCTTTATTAAAAGAAGAACTACCAATAGTGCAAGGAATAGTAAAACTCCCTGGATCTTTCAGTTTCTCAGGTAACTTTCTCTGTAATATGGCACTACACTCCTCGGTAAGATTTACAGTTTCATAAGCCTCTAAATTCCTCTTTTTGGTCATTATTTCTTTCATGAACTTAACATAGTTAGGCATCTGTTCTAAAACATCTGCAAAAGGAATGTTAATATGGAGTTTCTTAAAAATATCCAGAAATTTAGCAAACTGAGCATCAATCTTTTTCTTTTGAAAACGTTGAGGATAGGGAATAGAAGTAGAATGAGTAGGAAGAGTAGAACAAGTAGACTTTTCAGTCTTAGAAGTCGATGCTGCTCCCTTTTCGGTCTGTGCTTCAATCTCCTTTTCCTCACTGATGATAGGATCCTCAACAGGCTGCTTTTCTGGAACCTCAGGCTGCTTTTCTGGAACCTCAAGCTGCTTCCCACTCCTCAAAGTAATAGCTTTACAGTGCTCTCGTGGATTTACCTCAGTGTCACTAGGGAACTTACCTTTTTGCATGGCATTCAAGGAAGATGCAATTTGACTAATTTGAACTTCCATGTTTTTAATGGCTGTCCCATGACTATTAACAGTGCTACTAACAGTGTCTAGCATGTTCTCAATATGATTAGTCCTAGACCTAGACTCATTAATAAATTGACCAACTAAGTCCTCTAAGGAAGATTTCTTTTCTTGTGGTGCAGGTGCAGACATAAATCCAGGAGGTGGTTGCAAGACATTTTTATTATTGGCATAGGAAAAATTTTCATGATTTCTAAGCCCTGGATGATAATGAGTAGGTAAAGAATTTTGGTTACCTCTAAAGCCAGAATTTCTGTTGTTCACATATTGTGCCTGCTCTATGTTTGAATCATTGAAAAATTGGGATGCCTCAGCTGCTGCAACTGACTCAATGGATTGTGAATTCCCTGTAGCAGAGAATTTCAGAAAAGCATTAGCCAAATAGTGCATTTGAGCTTGTAAAGCTGAGACATTATCTATCTCATGAATCCCAGCGACAGTTCTAGAAGATGAATGTTCAGAAGGCCACTGATAACTGTTCGTGGCCATGTCCTCTAGCAAGGTACGAGCATTCTCCACAGTTTTAGAAAGTAAAGTGCCTCCTGCAGCTGCATCCAAAATAGTTTTAGTAGTACCATTCAGACCATTATAAAACAATTGAATCTGTAACCAGTCAGGATAGCCATGCTGTGGGCACTTCCTCAGTAATTCCTTGTATCGCTCCCAAGCTTCAAACAATTGTTCATCATCCTTTTGCTTAAAAGTCTCAATCTCAGTCCTCAACTTAGCTGTCTTTGCAGGTGGGAAATATTTGGCAAGAAAAGCCTGAACCAACGCGTCCCACGTAGTGATACTCCCAGGTGGAAGTGATTGGAGTCAGTCCCTTGCTTTGTCCTGCAAAGAAAAAGGAAACAATCGTAAGCGTATGGCATCTTCAGAAACACCATTCAACTTCACAGTTCCACAAATATCAAGGAAAGATTTTAAATGAGAGTTAGGGTCTTCAGAGGGGAATCCTCTTAATGCACTATCTCTCGCCATCTGGATGAGGCCAGTTTTGAGCTCGAAATTGTTTGCATTTATTGGCGCGTAGACTATTCCAGATTGTTGATCAGGAAAAGTAGGCTGGAAATAGTCCCGTATTGGCTTCTGCTCATCTTGTGGATTTGGATTGGCCATTAATGCAAGTCTTTCCCTTTTCTCCTTCCTGTTCTTCTTGCAAGTCTTTTCGATTTCAAAATCAAAGGGCACTAGCAGAGCGTCCTTGTCTTTTCGCATACAAAATCACAACCTAAAGTAAACAAAAACAAAACAAAGAATAAAACAAAAACAACAAAAAGAAACAAAACAAAAAGAAAAATAAGAAACACAATAAAATACACTCTAAAGTAAGACCAAGCAAATTCCCCAAAATATTAAGCGAACTAAATAATTGCCAATCCCTGACAGCGGCGCCAAAAACTCGATGCGCAAATTGCTTACCGCAAGTGTACTGGCCCAAGTTATAATATAGTGATTAAAAATCGGATGTCATCCTCTGGATTGGTTTTCTAGTTCCCCTAATTATTAAAGGTATATTCGCCCAATTTTATTTAGAGAAAATAATCGAGAAATATGCAAATCAATAACAAACTAATCAAAGCAATAAAATATGGAAACTCAATGGAGAAAGACCTTAGGGAATTGATTTCACCTATTAGATGCATGAATTAATTCAAAGAATAATTAGGAACGAATTCGTAACAAGTTCATAAACCAAGGATTATCGATACTTAAAAGCCTCTCCCGAGTACAATTAATTCTTTATGCAAATTAAGAAATTGATATCCCTATCTAATATCAACAATAAGCATAAGCAATAAGAACAATCCTTTTAACGGTTTCTCAAGCAATCCCAAATCTCCCGATTAAAGAATTACCTGAGTTATGCAATTGATGGTCTAATCTAAACTACCCTCTCCCGAGCAATTAGTTCAGAAACGAAAATCATACAATCCGTGATCAAGGGATTATAAGCACTAAGCATACAATTGCATAAATAAACCACGTTACGAAACGTCCTAAAAAATCCGTAAATTAATCCATACAAACTAATGGCTACATCAAGCCCCTAAGAAACGAAATTTAGCTACTCATGTCTCTAAAAATACAATCAAAATCAGTCCAATACATGCTAAAAATCAGTACGAGAAATAAGGGAGAAAGATTAAACTCGCTAGCCGTGATTCCCGTGCGTTCCCGTCACGAGCCTCCCGATCCAAGCTCCCAAAATCAAGCTCCCTTTGTTTCTGCCCTGTTCTGTGTGTTTTCCCTCTCTAAAAGTCGTCTTTTTCTCTCCAAAACAGCTCCCCTATTCAGATGGCATCGCAAACAATATATACTGACTTTTCTGCGCAACAGCGTCGCGACGCTAAGGACACACGTCGCGACGCTGTGTCGATATGCCCTAATTTATTTTCGGAATGTTTGCAGCGTCGAGACATTGCGGAGGTAGCGTCTCGACGCTGCCTCGATCTCGCGCCTCTCCTGATTATTGACTAGCGTTGAGACGCTCCAAGGGCTAGCGTCTCAACGCTAGGCCCAAAATTCTTCTTCCTTTGCTGTTTTCTTGGCTTGAACTTATTCTTTAGCTCCTAAATCACCGAAAATGTTAAAAAACGTCGATTTCCATTGAAATGCTTGATTCCTACAAAACAAAACCAAATAGAGATAAAAATGCCCAAATAATACTCTAGACTAACGATAAAATCACATAAAATATAGCACAATAAATTGCACTATCAATCCAGCACCACCATCTTCCGAACCGTCATCCGGATCTATATATTTGCTGGCGTCGACAAATTTTCCCTATGAAACCAATATATTAGTAACTAAAGGGAAATTCAAAAATATAGAAGCGAGTTATAAACCACTATACATACCTTTGAAAGTCGACGCATGAACTTCCTTATCGCCTTGAGGTCTTTTTCGATGGACTTAATGACCTTCAAATCCTCCTTAATCACCTTCACATCCTCTTTAATCACTTTGATCTCATTTTCGAGGACTTTGCACCTCTTGTAGACTCTGTCAGTCGTAACAGACATCCCAACACCCTCCACCACTTCATTCGTATTCTCGGTCCCGAGATCCTCAACGACAATATCTTCATATGGAATATCTTCCAAAGCTGCTGGGGGTGGAGGTGGAGGTGGAGGTGGAGATGGTGCTCGAGGTGGCTGCATCACACGATCCATAAATTGGATCTCCTCTTCTGAGGCCACAAGTTCGGTTGTGACCCTAGCCTACACGGAAAAGGGAAATTAAAAAAATAAACCTACTAAACTTAAATTGAATGAATGCATATAAAATATATTCGACATTCCATATCTAAAGAAAACACCTCCCGACTCAGCGCTGCAAGTGTAAGTGAGTGGCTACAGGACCATCGTAATATACGTGGAATGGCATTGTCATTCAGGCAATTAGCTACACGCCCGGTCAACGAAGATACAGTCTCGTATGTCCATACCGGTGTACGTAAGGAAAGTATATTGTTAGAGTTTGATAAGTGCCAAAAATATACATGTTTTGCCCCTTTTTCTTAGATTATTTCTTGTGAAACTTGTACGTTTTTTTGTCAAAATTACTATTCCCGAGCCTAAAAAGTGTAAAAGTTGGTAAGTTAGGTCTTTGAGAGTCATGTGTGTTAAATTATGCATATTTGTGCTTAAATGAACTCATTTTGGTATGAATTTAACTTAGTTTTACATGCTGCAGAAAAACAGAGGAAAACAGAGAAATACGATCGCATTTCTGCCAAGGTAAAATAAAATGCGACAGCATTTCTAGGCAGAAACTGCCTGTCCCCAATTTCCGCGAGTCAACAACCAACGAGCTTTTCACGCACCTAACTTGCTGATTTGACTCCGAAAAGACTTGGGCTATTTTCTAGCATGGATTTCGTGACTCCCCAACCATTTTTTACTCTATAAAAGGCCAGCAATCGAGAGGAAACACAAGCAGAACTCATTTGGAAGAAGATGGTGGTGACAAAACCTTAATTGACGCCTATGAGTAGGGATGCCCGAGGTCCTTCTTAGATGACTGAATTCTAACCTTAGTTAGACATCAAGCCTTAGGGTTTGTAGGGATTTTCACCCATTCCCACTTGTAAAAGTGAAAGAGTGGAGTGTCTAAGCGAACTCTAGAAGGATTGAGTAAATAGAAAAACCCATAATATTTGGCTATCTCCATTATTCCCAGCTCTTGATACTTTTCATTATTTTGTATTCTTTACATTCTTATTTCAATGAAAATGTATTCATTTGCACTTTATCTCACCGTGAGTAGCTAAATTCCGTTGAGGGGTTCAATATGGTGAATTCCCTTATGGTTCAATAGCTTGAAAGTGTTTTATTTGCTTAAGTTTTGTTCAATGGATGTCATTCTTTATTGATTATCACTCTGATCTTGCTGAGTTTAACTTGATCACTTAGACTTTGCATGCTATGTGAGTTTGATCTCAAAAGGGACAGACGGTATCGGTTCTCATAAAGGTGATATAGGAGAAAAAGCTCGAAAGAAATTGTTCGACGGTATTGGGCAAGCTGCCTAAGGCACCCTATATCGACTATAGGGTTATAGGTTGCATTCGTGAATTATCTATGTCGGAGTCGAGTCACAGAAATATGCATAACAGTACTCGCTTAGCCTTCTAACGGTTTTTGGGAGCAAGGCCAAATAGAAGTTAAATCTGACCCAATGCATTGAATAGGCTTAAGATTAAATAATCCATGATTAAGGTTATTGCCTTTGGGAGGAATCCATGTTGAATACCTCGTTTATCTTATTGTTATTCTTTTATTCATTTGCTTGTGTTATTTAAACCAATCATCCAACTTATTTCTTTGGTTACCTATTCTTTAAGCAATCAAGTTGAGCAATTTCTTCTTCAAATCTGAATTTCCAGTTAGTCCTCGTGGGATTGATACCCTTGGAATACTTCTAAGGTTTTTTTTTATTACTACGTGCGACAATGTATACTTGCACTAGGGTTAGCTGAATTTATCTTATTATTATTTACCATCTTATCTTACATCCATTCAGCTGACGACGCACCAGAGATACAGTCTATATCGAGAAAGCATACAACTATCAATCACTCTAAACCAACGTACCTGAAATGCGTATGGGAAGCCATACAGACTATATGTTTCCTGTTTGCCATCTGTCCTCTCTTTATAGGACACTGCCTTCCCACCTACTGCCTTCTTAAGTCCCTTAATGGTCTTATCAAAAATGAGCTTACTCCAATCCTCATTACAAAACCTTTCCCAATCATCAATAATGTCGAGCAAGCTAGTGTCCATCTGCTGCTTTCTCTCCCTCCCCATCATAGCCAACTCAATGAAATAAAATATGGTCATCTTCACAGCATCCTCATCGCTCTCAAAATTAATGTTATGGAATAACCTATCTAGTTCAAACCCTTTCATGGTGATGCTATCGTTAAGGTACAATCTTCTCAGTTTAGTACTAGATACATTACCCTTAACATGTTGGGTCCTATGCCTGGTTCTAGTGATAAGGTCAAATTCCCTCCGACCAAATGAAACTTTCTCCCCCAGAATCTCAAAGCTAACCACATCAATCCTAGGCTCATTCACTCCCCTCAAAAGAAAATAATGAATAAGTTGTCCGTTAAACATCAAGGATGTATCTAAGAAATGTCCAAAACATGTCTGCCTAAACATTCCTAACTGGGTATCAGTTAATTTATCCTTAATATTTTTAATTATTTTCCCTAGATGTGAACAACATGTCAAAGCAGCAGGGAAGTAGTCGGCGGGTGCAATTTTTGGTACCAATGTCATGATGATAAACCCTATTGACAAACAACAATCAATAATTTAAAAAAAAAAAAAAAAAAAAAAACATAAATTTTTATGGAGTAACTTCTTTACGGCCCAAAATTATAAATTCAACAACAAAATGCCTAAGTAAATCAAGAATTTAAAAAAATCAAAATTTTAAAAAAAAATAAACATCTCGGTCTGGTCCGGTCCGTCTCGTTCGGGTCGCCCGCCCGAACTCTCGGGATTTCTGGCCGAACCGACCGGCCGAGTGAAGGTGTTCATATAACACATGCGGAAGCAATTGAAGATCGAAAGCACTTAAGACATTCAATTTTGCTCCTAAAGCATGCATGTTCTATTAAAGACAGAATATAGAGTTGAGAGAACACCAACCTTTGTAGCTCACTTATGTGGAACTCCTTGTGGTGTTTGCCTCTCCTATGCTCCTTGGACAACCTCTAGAGTCTTCCCTACTATTCTCTTGGGCCTAGAAAGACTTGTGGGAGTCTATAGAAGAAAGAAATAGGAAGGGAATGCTTGATGGTACAAGCTTTTGGAAGGAGATGAAATGAGAGAATTTGAGGGAGAAAATTTGCAGCATAACACTAAATCAAAGCTTCCTCTTCTTGAATCTAATTCAAGCCCCTTTTATAGACATCTCCCATGCAAAGACAAGCTTCATGACACTTAGCCACATGGTCAAGATGCAACTCAAAGTGGATTCTAGGTGTCTACTTCACAACACATGCATCTAATGCATGTTTGTGTTGTTTTCCACTATGTATCATTATGCAAGAGTGGAAAAACCACTAAATCCACTATGAATTGAATCCTAATTGTGAATTTTAAGCTTTCAATTCATTTCAAATTCAATTCAAAATTGAAATTGATTTCTAGGCAATTAATTGGGACATTTCCAAGTAATTTTGATATGATTGATCCAATCAATCTTTATCACCTAATGCCATGAATTATATATGATTCCTAATACATATATATGGTATTTAAAACACTTTTAAATACCTCATCTTTCAATTCCTAATTTAATTCATAATTAAATCATTGTGTCGAACATGTTTTACGATAAAACCCTATTTCCCGTTTTTGAACGATTCAAAGTTTCCTATCAAAATATTATAGGCTTTAATCCGATATGAGCTAGTAGGGGGACCTAATGGACCTATAGATCATGGGCTCCAACGATTCAAGGCTAACCGACTAATCTCATTATCTAAGCTAGCCAACATTCGTTAACTATCGGGACACTCCACTATAGCCCGATAGTTGCACTCCCCTCACTATAGATATATTTCCGTCCACTTGATTTAACCATGTTTAGTAAGTCGTTCCTTCACAGGTTGTTCGTAGCTATAGCTAGGTCAAATAACCGTTTCACCTCTATAGTACTTCTTGTTCCTTAAGTTCCACTAATCCTCTAATGAACAATCGGTTTGCGGTCCAACCATCAAACCTAAGTCCCTCTCGATCTAACAAGAGGGTGGGGCCCCTTGTTCAAGTCCTGGAGTTAGTACTTAAGGGAACAACCTATCTACTAACCCTGAAAAGGGTAGGAGTGAATTCCGTCTTGCGAAACTATGTCCCCAGCTATCTATTCGATCTTATCCCCAAAATGGTAGGCTTGTCGAGTCGGCGATGCTGGCCACTCTCACCCATGCAGATCAAAGGATAATCTCGCATAAACAGGAGTTCATAGATAGCTCAGGATTAAGAACGAGTTACCTAGGTCATCTATGAGAAATAGTCAGTTTCTTCAGTAAATGGCGTTATAAAGAGAAAGTGACTTATTTCGTGGTCCAGTCTTATGCAAACTCATTGCATAGGACGCCCCCACTCGCATGTCACCACATGAACGATTTAGGATCTCATCGTTTGTACTTAATGCAAAGTGGGCCGCGTCCATAGTTTCTCCAGGATAAGGTACCCAACCTTATCCTTATACTATAGACTATTTTGACTATAAACTTGAACTTGATCCTATGATATGTCCCTACATATAGTTCGAGTATTCATTTTATAGCCAAGGATCTTAGTTTATTGGATTTAGGTTAATCATTCGCAATTTACATATTCAATAACATCTTTTACTGAATAACCTCAATAACGTCTTTATTGGAAATAGAATATGTTTAATGATTTACAAACTACGAGTTTATAGGACATTAAACCCAACACCGAGGACGGGGTTTAGGGTTTTCGAAATATCTCTTCCCGGTCCACTTTCTCGGCCCCCCTGTATGCATCCCGACCGGGATGCTTCGACTGCAATCCAAAAACCCAACCAACCCAGACGAAAACCAGTCCCGTTTTTCATCACAACACAGTCAAAAAGCACCGAAAATAACCTTTGTGCACTAAACTCATGCTAAACTACACGAAATTTGGCCAAACGATCCTAGACTACATCAAATGCTTCAAAATCCTAGAAAATCGTAAAATAAAGCGAAAAAAACGTACCTTAAAGCTAGATTGAGTGCCTAAGTTGTTCTTACACCAAATGCACGCAAGAAATCGCTGGAAATCGAAGCTGAAATGAGGGAGAAGACAAGAGAGAGCAACGGATGGAAAAAGAGAGGGAACGCCGTTTGTGTTTGGAAGAGAAAGAGTTTTTAAATTGTTTAGGGACAATTTCATAATTTCACATCCAAATAAAAATTAAAATAGCCTAAAAAACCAATTAAAAACTGAGGGGTCAAAACAACAAACCGAAAAGTTCAGGGGTCAAAACTGTCGATTTCCAAAGGGAGGGGGAGGTGTTGGCTTTGTTTTTTTTTTTTTTTTTTTGAAAAAAGGTGTTGGCTTTGTTAAAATCACTGATCTCTCTCCTCTCCTCTCTCTCTCTCACTCTCTCTTACTTGCAGGCTTTCTTTCTTTCTTTCGGACTTCGGATCCGCCGAGCTCTTCGATCCCACTGTGTTCGTTACTGCTTGCAGACCCTCGTAGACAAGGTACCTCTCTTTCCCTTTCCGATTTTCGATTCGTCAATTGAATTGCACGCCGGGATTGTTTTCTTTCATAGCCATGTTGATTGCTCTGGATTCATGTGGGAACACTTGCTTCGGAGTCGGTTGATTACAACTGTGTATTTCAGTTCCTTCCTTGGGGTAGATCTCCTTTCTTTTCACGCGAGCTCCGATTTCATACTCCAATTTGACTTTCCCGGAAACTGAATTGGCTATTGTTGTTTCATTTTCTTTTTCTTTCGAATCTATTCTCCCCCACTGCAATTATTTGCAAAACCCAATTGACTTGTAAATAAGTTTCAGTTGCGTATGCCCTTTTGGATTATGCTTCCTCTCGATGCCTAGCTCCTTTGAACTTTGGTTTTGGAAATTCTTCTGTTTAGCCAAAGAACCAGTCTGAACAATAACAAAGATGGAATCTGGGGCTTTTCTGGGTTGCATTTTCGTGTCTTTATGTTTATTTTCCCTCCATCCCACTAATCTTTCCATTTTAATTTAAATGCGTTGTGGCGCACAGAGTTAGCAGATGTCTGACTATTTCGTAAGATTTATGTTATGGGCGTCCTTATTGGCCGTATCGATTGCAATTCATTTCTCTTTTCTGTAAGTATTGTCTTGATTGTTTTTCTTTTTCGCTGTTGGCTGCACAGGTCTGCGTCATGCTAGCATCCCATTAACTCAAAGGGTGTGAGAGTGCAATAATAGAACCCATGGGGACTGAAAATCCTGCTCACCAGAATTTTCCTACTAGACCTGTCGGCACACCTTTTGCTGCCACTCAAACCACGTAGACGAAAGCTTCAGTTCCTTTGTAGACGAAAGCCTTGGAGCTGCAATTCAGATCTCCAGGATATGGCTTCCACTCCCACCGGCTCCATCACCGCCATCGAAGATGACCGTCACCTCGATCACCAAGACTCCATCAAATTTGGCTCAACGGAGGCACTCGAACACATTCGAACCCTCACCGACGTCGGAGCCATGACCCGTCTCCTTCACGAGTGCATTGCCTACCAGCGAGCCCTAGACCTCAATCTCGACAATCTTCTCTCTCAGCGCTCGGACCTCGACAAACAGCTACTGCAGCTTCAACGCTCTGCTGAAGTCATCGGCATTGTTGAAGCAGATGCCGACTACATGCTCTCTAACGTCACTTCCACCTGCGACCTCGCCGACCAAGTTAGTGCAAAGGTCCGCGATCTTGATCTGGCCCAATCGCAAGTCAATTCCACACTGCTTCGGATCGACTCCATTGTTGAGAGAGGGAATTGTATTGAAGGTGTTAAGAAAGCTCTCGATTCCGAGGATTACGAATTTGCGGCCAAGTATGTGCAGACGTTTCTGCAAATCGATGCTAAGTACAAGGATTCCGGGTCGGATCAGAGGGAACAATTGTTGGAATCAAAGAAGCAGTTGGAGGGAATTGTCAGAAAGAGGCTCTCGGCATCTGTGGATCAGCGGGATCATCCAATGATCTTGCGGTTTATACGACTTTATTCTCCGTTAGGTTTGGAGGAGGAAGGGTTGCAGGTTTATGTGGGGTACTTGAAGAAGGTGATTGGGATGAGGTCTAGGCTTGAATTTGAGAATTTGGTGGAGTTGATGGAGCAGCAATACCAAAATCATAATGTGGGTGGTAATCAAAGCCAAGTTAATTTTGTTGGGTGCTTGACAAATTTGTTCAAGGATATTGTTTTGGCTATGGAAGAAAATGATGAGATCTTAAGGAGTCTCTGTGGTGAGGATGGGATTGTATATGCAATCTGTGAACTTCAGGAGGAGTGTGATTCACGTGGATCTTTAGTCTTGAAGAAGTATGTGGAATATAGGAAATTGGCTCAGTTGTCGTCTGAAATTAATGCTCAAAACAAGAATTTGCTTGCTGTTGGTGGACCGGAAGGACCTGATCCAAGGGAAGTTGAGTTATACTTGGAGGAATTGTTGACGTTGATGCAGTTAGGTGAGGATTACACTGAATTCATGGTCTCCAAAATCAAGGGATTGAGTTCTATAGATCCAGAGTTGGTTCCCCGAGCTACAAAGGCTTTCAGAAGTGGTAGTTTTAGCAAAGTAGTTCAAGATATTACGGGATTTTATGTGATTCTGGAGGGATTTTTCATGGTTGAAAATGTGAGGAAAGCTATCAAGATAGATGAGCAGGTGCCTGATAGTCTTACAACCTCTATGGTAGACGATGTGTTCTATGTCCTACAGAGTTGCTTAAGACGTGCGATATCCACTTCAAATATCAGCTCATTGATTGCAGTTCTGAGTGGTGCTAGTAGTCTATTGAGCAATGAGTACCAAGAGGCATTACAACAGAAAATGCGAGAACCAAATTTAGGTGCAAAACTATTCTTAGGTGGTGTTGGTGTACAAAAGACGGGGACAGAGATCGCAACAGCTTTGAATAACATGGACGTGAGCAGTGAATATGTTTTGAAACTCAAACATGAGATTGAGGAGCAATGTGCAGAGGTATCATACTTCACCTTGACATGTACTTCAAAGATAACTACTATTATTGTTCTATATTACACAACCTTTTGTTTTACACTTAGTTTTCCTTTTTCATGTTCTGTGGCATCTTTGTTTATTGTTTAAAGGTAGGTTGAGATTGTAAACCCAATTTGTTAAATTTGTAATCTGTTGTGTGAATTTATAACCTTAGCAAATGAGTATTGCTTTTGAAATTGCATAGTTCATTGTCATACATCTGATAGCATATAACTATAGAAGTTTATCAAGCTGCAGTTTCCCCATCTGATCTTCGGTTTTAGTTTCACTATTTGAATCGAATATATCCTCTATTCCTGTTTAAAAGTAGTTCAGGTACCAAGTGTGCAACTTTCTGAATCTGGTTATTGTCCCTAAGCCTAAAATTATGGGTGGTCTTGAAATTGACAACTTGAAAAAGAATACTAAAGATCCTACAAAACTACAGTCCAACCCAATAATAGGAACCAAACTAAACCTTGAACTAATTATGCAGAAAGGGCTCCATTAAAAAAAAGGGTCTAAAGAGCAATTAAAAAAAAATCCTTAGAAACAAATGCCTGAAAAGTAGTCACAGATCAAATGAGCAGACTAATTCTCAAACACTCTTGGACAAAGAATGGTCCACCTTCCACTACGGCCCCAACAAAAAAGAAGAATGCCCTATGAATATGATCCATGCTACTACTCTCCTAAGCAAGACTTGCCAAGCATTCTTTAGCAAGTAAATGGTATCTGGGAGGACAGGGGCCTCATAATAGGAGATAAAAAGAGCTACAAGAAAACTCCTCACAAGGATGAGGAGACCAAAAACAAATGCCCCTTCTCTTGGACAAACATGGAAGTCACCCAACAAAGAATGTATAGGTAGAAACATCTATCATCTCTCTATGAAGAGTTACCTAGGGAGGAATGACAAAATATAAAGGAACTATCACCCAACCAACAAACATTCCAAAAGAAGGTGTTTGAGGCATATCCTACAAAGCATTTTATAAACTTAGAGAACAAGAGAACCCAAAGATAGCTTTCTTGAGGTTATTAAATGTGCCTTCAAACCCACAAATTAGGGCTGAAAAACGATGGGGACCAGTCTTGCATAAGATAACCCTATGCCACGAGGTGTTTGGCTCCAAGGAGAAATGCCACAACCATTTTGCCAATGACTCCAAGGAGGAGAGTTTCACCTTGAGCAGCTCCATAAACTCCTTAAAAAAATGGCTTATTTGGATTATGTAATTGATGTTAAATGTAGGCTTCATTCTTTCTCAATGAAAGCTGGTCCTTTATCAAAAAAAAGAGAAAAAAAAAATGTAGGCTTCATGGCAGCGGTAAGATTCTAGGGATGCCATGAGATTTGACTTGGATGCACTCCGCGTTCCTTCTCTGTCTTCACTCACAAGGGGCCAATTTTCTAAAAGAAAAAAATCTTTTCTGCTTGGAGAGCCTTGTCTGCAATATGGAATTCTACGTTGTTAGTTAATCACGTAGTCTCCATTGGCGCTATACTTATTGGTACTATTGCCACATGTTTCACGTTTGGAAAACCTACAAAGCATGAATTTAGTGAACATCAAATTGTAATCATTTTGTAATTATCCTATAGGTCTCATTCTTCTGGATTGGAGCCCCTTTATCTAATGAGGGTCTCTCTTTTTATGGTTTGATGCTTTTGGTCACCCTTGTATTCTTTCATTTTTTCTTAATGAAAGTGTCATTCTTTATCCAAAAAAAAAAAAAAAATCAAAGTTTCTTTTAATAAAACTTCTCAATGCCAAGACCGTCCTCTTTGGCTAGTTTCTATCTAAGAAAATCTATAATCTGTTTTGGGATTGAGAGGAAGCAACAGTCCATTAGACAATGCTTATTGACAATTTTTGCACTGTCTCAGCCTCATCTTAGGGATAGAGAATTCAATATGTAGAAATTCAATCCCTAAGAAGCACGGACACGGACACGGACACGGACACAGACACAGACACGGGACACGGACACGACAGGACACGACAGGACACGGCGATACGTCAAATTCTAAAAAACTAAGATACGGACACGTTGAAGATACGTTGTTTATATATATATATATTATATATATATATATATATATATATATATATTTTAAAAAAAAAAATAAATTAGTATATACATAGATTTTTTTTTTAAAAAATAGTATATGTATAAAATTTTATGAGTAGTTTAATAATCATTCATTTTTTTTTTAATTTAAAAACAGTTTTTTATTGGGTTGGGCCTTTTATCTTAACTTTAAAAAGGAGGGTTTATTGGGCTGGGCCTTTTATCTAGGTTAACTTTAAAAAGGAGGGTTTAAAAGATAAAAAAGAAGAAGATGAACCTGAGGGGAGATTTTGGAGAAGCGACGACATCTTTGAGGTTTTTGTTCTCTCTCTCTCTCTCTCTCGGCCTAGACTCTCCAGGGCGTGTCCGTGGGCGTGTCCAGCCGTGTCCCCGCGTGTCCGAAATTAAAAAATAAAAAATAAAAAAATAGGACACGCAAAATTGCATGTCGGACACGTGTCCGGAGCGTGTCCGGACGAATCCGTGTCCGACGCGTGTCCGACACAGATCCTCCCCCCATTTTGGCGTGTCCGTGCTTCATAGTTCAATCCGATTATTGAGATTATTGAGAGTAAGTAAACATTTCATTAGTATAAAGATTTGATCCCCCCCCCCCCCTCCTCAAGCCTTTGGTCGTTTTTCCACTCTTTGGTTCGCATTTTCCAGCCTAAAGTTTTCTGCATCCTCAGGTTCTGCCCATTGAGTTAAGTTTTTCCTTCAGTTTTTTCATTGTTGGATTTGTTCTCCTATTTATCATGGAAGTACATAGTTTCTGTTAACCATCAATATTTCTGCATTTAGCTCAAAGAAGATAAGTTTTTTGTTCAAGTTATGAAGAACAAGCTGATTCTCCCTTTCTCTTTTTCCCATTTGTGTTGGGTTGAAAAACTGATTGTTGATATTCTACAAATTTCGGTGCATATGCATTTCTTTAAACAGGTTTGTGATGATAGTGGTACTATTCAAATTTTTTTTCAGATTGGTTTATTGAATGTACTGTGTGGCCTACTTGTGGAGGGAGAAAAGTTCTTCAAGTTCCTATGGGTTTCAAAGAAAGGAGGGTTTGTCTTTTGGGAGATGTTACACGATTTTCTTAAATCCCAAGAGAGACCTTCAGGTTCATCAATGGTTGAAAATTTTGCTCCTTTTCCAAGTTACATAAGAAAGATGTTGTGATGAAGAATGTGAAAGGGCAGCAAAGTTTGAAGACTCCTTTTGTTAAGATTTCAAAGAATCCTTCAAAGAGCTCTAAGATTATCCCTCTACCTTATTCATGCTGGGTTAGAAAAGATCAGGAAGTAGTGAATATGGAATTTAGCAAAATTTTGGTGGTATCAAGATTGTTTGTGCACTACAATTGGAAGGAAATCAAGACAACTTTGCAAGAAAATTTTCAGACTTCAATCTTGATTAATCCCTTCATGGCTCATAAGGCTTTGCTTAAAGTAGATGAAGGATTTGTTTCGAAGTTTTTAGTATTTTGTGGTAAATGGCATCTTTATGGAGATCTTCTGATAGGAACGTACCTAAGGTGTAATTAGGAATATTGGTAAGAGTATATTCAGTTAGTAAGAGGAGTTGGTTAGAGTATGGAGTTATAAATAGAGGGACTGGGAAATGGGAAGATAGGGAATTGAGTCAGTGAGTTACTCTTGGGTGTTCTCAAGAGAGGGAGGGTCCAAGTACCTCGAATACTTGGGTTTATCGTGTAGTCCTTTAGTAATACATTGTGGTTCTATTTCGATTCTTATCAGTTTGGTATCAGAGCAGTTCGGTTTTGACATGGAGTTAGGAGAGGTTAGCAGGAAGATAGAAGAGTTATGGAGTATCTTTAGTGAAGCAAAAGTGAAATTGGAGCGGAGTTTTGGAGAAATTATAGAAGAGATTACAGCAATCAAAAGAGATAGAATGGCCAAGAAAAAGAGGCAGAAATCGAGAAATCGAGACAAAGCTACAAAGGAAAAAGCAAAGTTGTCCAAGACTATAATGAATAGCGAGAAATCGATGAAGAAAGAAAGCAAGAGAGAAAGCAAGAATGGGTTGATAAAGAATAAGGGCGAGAATTCAAAGAAATTGAATATACTAAGAAGGTTGATGATCAAGGTAGTGAAGCAATCGCAAAGAAGAAAGAATCATCCGAATTTTCAAGGAAGGAACAAAGACGAGAAGAACAAGAATTCGATGAAGAAAAAAAGCAAGAACTGAAAGGCTAAGAAAAGAGTTCTTCCTGCCACGATATCCGAGGCGCAGGGTGCTTTCATTTCAGGTAGACAAATTTTGGATCAAGCCCTTATTGCTAATGAGGCCATTGAAGATTATAGGTCTACAAAGAAGGAAGGTGTGATATTTAAAATTGCGAAGATCCGCATAATTTCCTTCTAACAACTCCATACGAGTCGTCATTGGAAACAATTTTTTTTTTTTCAGGAATCGAGCACTGCTCTAATACCAAATTGATAGAACCTTGTATTTATTTATGAACAATGTTCTATTAGAAGCTTGGGAAAATTCAAGAGTACGCCTTCTCTCCTATCTTCAGCCCTTCTAAACACTTTAGCCAAAAGGTACTATTCACATTTACACATTTCTCTTATATACACTAACCAACCAAAGCTACTAACGCTAACAGACTCAACCACTGACGTATTCATCCCCCAACAAGAAGTCCTGTGCAGATCTCCCTCCTTCTCTCTCGTCTTTTGTTTTTGCTAGTAGCCAGCCCCTTGCCTTTTCTTTTTCCGACTTGGAGTAGACCCACGTCATTTCTCTCCCATTTCCTTCTTCTCCGGTTCAAGTAACGACGTCGGCGCCATTCTCCACGAACCAGTGGCAATTCCTTTTCCCGCTCCTCTCGATTTTTGGCCAAACACAAGCCCCAAATTGCCCAGCCTCACAAAGGTTGAGTCGAATTTGATTCTCTCTCTCCCTCACATTTTAAGTCATGTGTAGCAGCCATCTTCAACGATTTCAGCCTTCCCTTGACAGCCATGCAAATTCCCTCATTGATTCCGGTAAGATTTCGGCATTGACTCATGCTTATTCGACTTCAAAATCAAGATACTTGATAAAAGAATCAAAGATGCTCTGATACCAAATGATAAAAAGAACTACCTCAATTATGTTTGAGAACTCCCTTTTTTTTTTTTTTTCAGGTGAACCCCCACAACAATAATAAGATTAACCCCATTAACCAAATGATAAGACAAACCCCAAGAAAGTTAAACAGATTTGCTTGGAAGGATGATCAAAGATCAAGAAGAAATGAGAACTCGTTCCTAACTTCAAGATCTCGAACTCTTCACAATCTAATTGATCAGACTAGATTGAAAGTCCTAGGCATGCATTCTAAACACAAGAACACAAAGAAAGCATAAAAGCTTGAGAGAGACTAAACTCAATCTAAAATTTCATTCAAATTCAACTTCAACTTGTGTTCAAATGACAAATTACATCCCTATTTATACTAAATGAAAAGACACCATGAAAGGACACAACCCTTCATCTATGTGGTCTAAATTCAACCCCTAACTTTTCAAATCCATGCATGAACCTTCATAAATACAAGTTCATGAATTCAGAAGATACATAATACATTAAATATGTGAATGAATATGGATTTTTAGATTCATTGTGTATTTTGGTTGAATAGGTGTCTTTCCAAACTTGAATGGATGCAACTCTTCACCATAATAATTGATTGAGCTGGTTGGTCACTTATTTCCTTATCAATACTCAATTTTGATCGACTTCGAAATTGCAAGATTAGTCACCTTCAATCGCAGACCAACAACAATTTGGGCATAAAATTGGTGTTTGGCGAATACCCACAAGCCGGACGACCTTAAATTGAACCATAACCCGATGGCCTGGGATCTTGGTTGTTGGGTTTTTTTGAATGAAAACCAGCAGCATTCAGGCCCTTTGGGTGTGATTCGGTAAGTTTCCAGCACCTTTTAGCCTTGTTCAAACTCTTATTAGGCTCTACTAACTAGTCTTTAACGCTGGAGGTTGTTTACTTGTAGCTTTGGTCCGATTAGAGCTTATTCAAATAACTTCCAGCCAGGAGCTGATTTGTTTGGTGGAGTTTAGTAGGTGATAATTCTCTTTAGACTCTTTCAATCATGGTTTAAGTGCCTTAGGTTAGTCCTTACGCTCAAGCATTGTTGTTTTATGATTCGAGCGGGTTCCAAGTGTTGTTTTATGGGGCCTATGGGGTGAGAGAAATAATAGGGTGTTCCAGGGGCTTGAGAGGGTTCCTTTCGACGTTTGGGCCTTTGCTAGATTCTATGTTCTCTCTGGGCCTTGGTTTCCAAGTATTTTTGTAATTATTCTCTAGGCACTATTATTCTTGATTGGCGGTCCTTCCTTTAAAGGGGTCTTTTTGTGGGCTGGTTTTTTTGGATGTCCTTGTATTCTTTATTTTTTTCTCAATGAAAGATGGTTTTATTATATAAAAAAAGTGTTGATATTCTCTTAAGTTGATTTAGAGGCTTTTCAAGTTCTTTAGGAGCAATCTTGAGTAATTTGTAAGTAGTTTCTACTTGTTGAGTCTGTTTGATTGTGTAGAGCATGTTGTGTTTTATCGTTTATGTTGTATTATAAATTTTATATGAATTGTATATGTTTTGACCTAGTTAAGCATGCTTAAATGTTTGTTGTGGTGTGTTTAAAAAAAAAAAATGTTTGTTGTGGTGTGATGCGATGGAGGATGCATTGGGAGAGACCATTGGCTAGTTATGTCCCTTGATAGTTTTGTTTTTGCTACGCTTAGTTTAGTCGATTTTTATTTAGCAAATTTGTGGATGTTCTAGTAGTTGGATTTAAGTGGTGACTTTGTAACGCTAGTTGTGTAATTGGAGGTTGGAGTTCTGTTGTGAATCTGTGTGTTGTGAATGTGAAGTTGTGGGCTGATTGTTATATAGAAGTGTGTTTTCTATGCTTAACAGGTTAAAGAAAAATTTTGGTTTAGTCCTATGTATGTTGTTATGCTGTCGAAATTTTCGGTGCATTCGGTTAATTTGGTTTAGGAGATATTAATGTTGCTAGGATAGTCTTAATAAATCCTGGGGTGTTACAACTTGTCTATTGATTCTTAATTCTGTTAGTCTCTTGTTTCATTTTTGTTTACCATTGCGTAAGGTTAATAAGGTTGAGGTTAATAAAATTGGTTTGTTAATGGATCTGTTTTGGCTATTCTATTTAAGTTGTATTTGATGCGAGATTTGACTCGCTTTGATTTGTGGAAGTTTGGAGTCTATTTTGTTGACTTGAGGTGTCGTAAGGTTTGTAGTTGGGTGGTCTTGAATGTAGAACTGTGTTTCTCGTACTTAACAGGTTAGGAAGAATTTTGGGTTAGCTATATGTATTTTGTTATGCTGTCAAAATTTTTGGAGCATCTGGTAAGAGTTAAGAAAGGAGTTTTAGTAATGTCCTCCGGGTAGTTATGGGGCATTACATATTGTATCTTGTAGTATTTGAGAATCATCATAATCAAATTGATTTGGGAACTAACTCATTTTACTTTACGCAATTGTGTATTCTCTCCCCAAATTTAGGTTAATGTTATAACTTTTTTAGCCTGGCACATTTGCTGACTTTATAAATTATTGTCCTAAAAGACAAAAGATAAGTATCTTTTAAAAAAAATTTAGAGATCTTGTTCAAAAATAGACCAGAGATAAGTATAAAACTCTATGATCACTGATCCCTAAGGGAGGATACCTTGCGATAGTTCAGACCTCCCCATATGTGAGGCCCAATTTTGTAGTAACATACAAGTTAGTATTCTATTTTCTTAGATAGTTTTTTTACAAGTTAGTATTCTGTTATAGGAGGGCGTGGAATGTTTTGGGGAGGATAAAAAGGGGAGCTAAGGGGGTTTTATGTTAGTCTTGAGAATTCTGGTGTAGAGAATTCTTGGAGAGTTCAGACCTTTTGAAGAGCTTACATCAATTAATAATGGTGATAGAGAGCCCTCCTGTTAATGACTCCACCTCACTAACTCATTCATTTTGACCCTTAAGCCTCAACCCTCTTACTATGGTTTTTTTTTTTTTTTGGATAAGACTCTTACCATGGTACATGTTAATAATAAGCCTATCATATTCTTATAATTTTTTACCTTCAGAAGATAGGAATGAAATTGTAGTTAGCCTGAGTTTGGTCCTTAGACCCTTGTAATTTGATAATGCTATATAATGCAAAAATTAAGAGCTACTTAGCCTACTTTTAACCATAGAAACGTGTAAAATCTAATATTGCAACTTATAGTTAGCTCTGGTTTGAATAGTTTGACAATGAAGCAATAACAGTTGTGTTAACATCTTAACTAATTTTTATTCTCTCATATCTGGTGCCTCCCTGTAATCAATTACATCAGTTGGGATACTTCACTTACTGTTCTTTTGTTCCATGTGAACTCTCTCAGTGCTTAGATTTGTACTGATTGTTTTGTAGTTCTATTTCCAATATATGTAACACAAGTTGATTGGAACAGGTATTTCCTGCACCTGCAGACAGAGAAAAAGTGAAATCTTGTTTATCTGAATTGGGTGACATGAGCAACACTTTCAAGCAAGCTTTGAATGCTGGCTTGGAACAACTGGTTGGAACCGTAACACCTCGAATTCGCCCAGTTTTGGATACTGTTGCAACAATTAGCTACGAATTGTCAGAGGTTGAGTATGCTGATAACGAGGTGAATGACCCGTGGGTCCAACGACTTCTCCATGCCGTCGAGACAAATGTGGCATGGCTTCAGCCTCTAATGACTGCGAACAATTACGACTCGTTTGTGCATTTGGTGATCGACTTTATTGTCAAGAGGCTTGAAGTGATTATGGTGCAGAAAAGGTTCAGTCAGCTTGGAGGGCTTCAACTTGACAGAGATGCAAGGGCGTTGGTAAGCCACTTTTCGAGCATGACTCAGAGAACAGTTAGAGATAAGTTTGCTCGTCTGACACAAATGGCCACAATTCTCAACTTAGAGAAGGTTTCAGAGATTCTAGACTTCTGGGGTGAGAACTCAGGACCCATGACATGGAGGCTTACCCCAGCAGAGGTTAGGCGTGTGTTGGGTCTTAGAGTTGACTTTAAACCTGAAGCTATTTCTGCCCTTAAATTGTAAACCTGTTTTATATACTCATAATATTACCTCATATTCTTTGGTTATTTTCTGTTAAGAAATAGCTCTCTTGGCTTTATCTTTGCTAGTTTATGTTTTGGTTGAATTTTAAATATTGAGAAAGTAGTAACCAAATATACTCATCAGGTTTTCTTTGTTTTTCCTGTAGAAATAACTATGAAAAGCAGCTTCTGCTCCAAATCTTCTCTCATTTTATGTAAATAAATTGGGGAGTTTCAAATATACAAATGCAGAATTTTTTTTTTTTTTTTTTGATAACTTGGTTGAATGTGCTGAGGTTACTCATTGAACTGTGGAATTAAAATAAGTAAACAGATTATATTTATTTTGTCAAGGTTCCTTGGCCCTTTCTATAGAGTTGGTTGAATATGCAAAGAATAATTTACATTGAATAACTTAGTTGAATGTGTTAACCCTTCCACTTGGAAATTTGGAATAAGTTTTCATCAAGCTTCCATAGGCCAACAGAAGTTCTATTAAAGGGTCAAGAATACCCTTTTTTTCAAATATGTCTATTTTGTTTATTATTTTCAACCATGTCTGGACTTTTTATACTTTTTAATAAATGGATTCAAATAAATGAGTCCAATTACTTATCTTAAAGTCATCAAATGAAAGAAATCTAAATCATCTCAAACCAATTCCAAAAAAATATTCCTAAAAAAAAGTAGCATTTTTATCTCACCTCTGCCAAAACGAGCATAACTTAGTGTTAATTGATATGTACTCTTGACCATGAGATCAGAGGTTCAAATCCCCCTACCCCAAATGTTGATGTACTTAAAAAAAAAATCTCAACTCAATAAGAAAATCCTACCATCACTTCAATAGTCTTTTTCTTTCACCTCAAGGAAGTCCAACGATTCCTGTATTTCTTTTATCAAAATCTTACAAGCGAGACTCTTGTGCCATGTGTAATTAGAAGCCTCCGTCCAATTGCCAAAAGGTCTGTCACGTTGTCATTCCTCCACTTTGTTGCCACGCTCCTCGATTGCATCATGGCTCAAATTCATCATCTTCATTCATCTCTTGTATGTTTTAGAGTCTCTTCTATTCTCCGATTTTTAGTTTCTTTTTTAGTGTTTTCAATTAGTGGTTTATTGTTTTCGGGAAAAAAAAAATCGATTATCAGAGTATTTGCTTTGTTTTTAGATTTTACCATTATATGTCTAATATATTATGGGGTATATAAGAAGTGATATTGGACATGGTACGAGATATATTACAGAACAGTTTGTGTTGATAGTCGCGTAATTAATGCAGCAAAGAAGAGTTTGTGTTTTGGGTAATCACATGGTTGTTGAAGAAAACGGGATTGTTTTTTTTTTTTTTTTTAATAATTTTTAATTTAATTTAATTATTATTATTTTTTTTAAGAATGATGTTTATTTAAAAATAGTTAGGTTCTTTATGGTTGTATAGTTGTTTCATATAATGTATATATTCCTAAATGTAATTATATATTTAATAATATGAGGTGTATAGTTTGTATGCAACTCTTTTTTTTTTCTTTGGAAAATATATATTTGTACGAATATTGGAAATGATATATACATATATATATATACACACACTAAGTACAGATGACAGTTGTGATGAACAAATATATGCAAATAATTAAATGTATCAGTGTGTATATGATAAATTCTATAATAGGTGGAATACTCTCGATAAAGATGTTCGATTATGTTAATTTAATATTATCTATTTATTTTTGAGAAAAAATTAATTTAATATTATCATTTATATTGTTTGACAAAAAAAAATGGTATAAATGGTTAAAAGAAACGAAACTTGATCAACAATAGTAAATTTGAGATGCAAAATGGTTGAAAAATAATTAAAAATTGTGATATGGTTAAACACATGTGATATTATTACATGTCATTCATCATTGTAGAATGAATGTGTATATATATATATATACCACGTATATAAATGACCATCCATAGCTAAACATAATACATGTAGAACCAAATAAGGTTTAATTTTAGTATGAAAATTATATTCCTAGTCTATATGGGGTTTAAACATAAAACTGTGTAATAAACGAAATGTGAAAGTATGCATAAAATTTGTTTTTTGAATATGCATAAAAATTTGATTTTTGAATATGCATAAAAACAACACATAATAATAAAGAAAAATAATAAACAAACAAATAATAAAGAAAAATAGGTAGAGAATTTTACTTGATTTTTCTTTTCATTTTTGAAAACACAATTTTACTTGAATTCATTCGATAAAGAAAAACTAGAAAGAATTGGAGGAAGATCGATGAAGCAAAAGTGAAACAAAATTCTTTAGTTGAACAAAGCTTTTGATTTTTGGGGTAAAAGCTTCTGAGATTGACTTCAATTAATTTTGTGAATGAATTGGAAGGGAGAGGTGTTGGCTTTGTTAAAATCACTGATCTCTCTCCTCTCTCTCTCTCTCTCTCTCTCTCTCTTACTTGCAGGCTTTCTTTCTTTCTTTCGGACTTCGGATCCGCCGAGCTCTTCGATCCCACTGTGTTCGTTACTGCTTGCAGACCCTCGTAGACAAGGTACCTCTCTTTTCCTTTCCGATTTTCGATTCGTCAATTGAATTGCACGCCGGGATTGTTTTCTTTCATAGCCATGTTGATTGCTCTGGATTCATGTGGGAACACTTGCTTCGGAGTCGGTCGATTACAATTGTGTATTTCAGTTCCTTCCTTGGGGTAGATCTCCTTTCTTTTCACGCGAGCTCCGATTTCATACTCCAATTTGACTTTCCCGGAAACTGAATTGGCTATTGTTGTTTCATTTTCTTTTTCTTTCGAATCTATTCTCCCCCACTGCAATTATTTGCAAAACCCAATTGACTTGTAAAGAAGTTTCAGTTGCGTATGCCCTTTTGGATTATGCTTCCTCTCGATGCCTAGCTCCTTTGAACTTTGGTTTTGGAAATTCTTCTGTTTAGCCAAAGAACCAGTCTGAACAATAGCAAATATGGAATCTGGGGCTTTTCTGGGTTGCATTTTCGTGTCTTTATGTTTATTTTCCCTCCATCCCATTAATCTTTCCATTTTAATTTAAATGCGTTGTGGCGCACAGAGTTAGCAGATGTCTGACTATTTCGTAAGATTTATGTTATGGGCGTCCTTATTGGCCGTATCGATTGCAATTCATTTCTCTTTTCTGTAAGTATTGTCTTGATTGTTTTTCTTTTTCGCTGTTGGCTGCACAGGTCTGCGTCATGCTAGCATCCCATTAACTCAAAGGGTGTGAGAGTGCAATAATAGAACCCATGGGGACTGAAAATCCTGCTCACCAGAATTTTCCTACTAGACCTGTCGGCACACCTTTTGCCGCCACTCAGACCACGTCACCCTTTTCATCCTCTGGTCCTGTAGTTGGATCAGACGCCACTCGTTTTAGACCTGCCTCTCCTGCTATGCCTCCAAACACGATGCCTTTTCCTCCATCTTCTGGTCCTGCAGTTGGACCAGGGGCCCCTGGGTTTAGACCTATGCAACCAAGTAGGTTTCCTGATCCATCTGTTCCACCACCACCAACATCAAGTGTCCCAGCGACTGCTGGATCTTTCCAGCGTTTCCCAGCTCCACAGTTTGCTTCACCAACTCAACCACCTCCTTCACGAATTCCACCAATGGGGCAACCCCCTCCAGCTTATGCACCACCGCCTCCAGTTTCTTTTCACCAGCAGACTCAGATTCCTTCGGTGCCTATGGGATCTCCTCCTCAAAGCTTAGGTCCTCCTCCCACAAATGTTCCACAGCCTATGTCAGATCCATCTTTTCCTTCAGCCAGGCCTAATTTTCAGTCCTCTTTGCCTGGTTACGTCCATAAGCAGCCCAATGCAGATTTACAATCCCAACAAATGCAACCTCCTTTTGTTAGTCACCAAGGGCAGTATGTTCCTCCTTCAGCACCAGCTTCTCCTTTCCTTAGTCACCAAGGAGGTTATGTTCCCCCTCCACCTGCTGCAGCCTCGCAGGGTTTGCTGTCTACAGACCAAAAACACTATCCAGGCACTGGGCCACCTCTTGGTTCCATTCAAGGATTAGCTGAAGATTTCAACTCGCTTTCTATTGGATCTATTCCAGGATCAATTGATGCAGGAGTTGATCCAAAAGCACTTCCAAGGCCATTGAATGGTGATGAAGAGCCTAAATTGTTTTCCGAGATGTACCCCATGAACTGTGATCAAATATATTTACGGCTTACAACCAGTGCTATACCCAGTTCCCAGTCACTGGTCTCAAGGTGGCATTTACCTCTCGGAGCAATTGTTTGTCCACTTGCAGAAGCTCCTAGTGGGGTTAGTGTCTCTGTGCTAGAAATAACAAATATTTTGCTTTTTGCGCATGCTAAAGTTACCTTATTAAATTTCTCTTATTTTCATCTAGGAAGAAGTGCCAGTTATCAATTTTGCTTCAACTGGTGTGATCCGCTGCAGGAGGTGTCGCACTTATATAAATCCATATGCCACATTCACAGATGCAGGAAGAAAGTGGCGCTGCAACATTTGTTCTTTGCTGAATGATGGTATGAAGAATTATAATTCTCATGGCTCCTGGACACTAGAATTAGTAAATTTGACCAATTGCAATATGCAGTCACAATTTCTTATTTGGAAGTCTAGTGCATAGGAGGTATATTTTTGAGAACCGGCGTTACGTCCTTTCTTGTGAACTTCAGCCATAGGCTGTAAGCTGTATAGAAATTTCTTTTTATTTTCCCTTTCCTTTTCTTGGACAAAAATTTAGTGTTACTGTAGAACTTGAGTGTAACATTCACTTCATTTACTGCTTTTGTTTTCTTTGGAAAACAGAATATATACCTGTTTGTATTATTTTCTGAAAAATATCATTTCTTTTTGTATATGACTATTTTCCATGTTGGCTTATATTCAATTACGTTGATTCCTTATTCAGTTCCGGGAGACTACTTTGCCCATTTGGATGCCACTGGCCGGAGAATTGATTTGGATCAGCGACCTGAGCTCACTAAGGGTAGTGTGGATTTTGTTGCTCCAACGGAGTATATGGTTCGGCCACCTATGCCTCCACTATACTTTTTCCTTATCGATGTTTCTATAGCTGCAGTTAGAAGTGGGATGTTAGAGGTAAACATTTCTATATAATTATTACTATTATTATTAGTTGTATTTTCTTCATCTTCTCCTCTTTGTATATCTTCTCTTTTAATGAGAATCATTTTTCCAATAAAAAAAATCATAATATGTAGTTGAAAGGTTACTTTTAGGTTGATGTGGAAGGTTTCTTTGGTGCAAACTAAATTGCTGAATATATTGAATGATAATTTGTCCCGCCTAAAATTCGTATTTATACCATGGTTATAAACCACTGGAATCTAAACTAGTAACAATTATCGGCCAGTATTCTGTTTCTAAATCTATTTTTTTTTTCATAAGAAACCAGCTTTTATTGAGAAAAAAAATGAAAGAATACGAGGGCATCCAAAAAATAAACCCACAAAAGGAACCCGCAAAAGGGAGAGGCTCTCATCAATATGTTTCTAAAACTAACATACAACCTAAAAACCTAACAATCTAACTAACAAGCAAAGCAACGAATGGTTCTAGAACTTAGACTACATCTTTTAACATTTTATTTTGGTTAAAGAAAATAAATGCTTTCAAGGCATGCTCACTCTTTTGAGTGGGTCACAAGGGGTGGGCCTTAGCAAAAACCTTCAGAAAGCAATCTCTTTTGGTTTTCGGTTTATCAATTACTTTGTTGGGGAAGGTTCGAGGGTTTATTTTTGGGAGGATCATTGGGTAGGTGACAAGCCTTTGTGTGTTTTATTTTCATGTTTGTACTTTCTTTCAGATAAGAGGTTGCATGTGGTGGCCTTGGTGTTGCCTTCTTTAGACCATTTTTCTTCAATTTCATTAGATTTTTTTTGAACCAGAAACAAAACTTACCACTCAAGGAATACAACTTCCACAAGGGAAGAAAAAACTAGATCAAAAGGGAAACAAAACCAACAAAAACAAAGAAGGAGGAGCTCCAAGAAAAGTTGAAACACTGGCAGCAAAAAAGAGAGAACAATAAGACGATCTAACTCGAAGATCTAGAAACTGCCAAGTTTGTTTCTTATCAAAAAAAAAAAAAGATCTAGAAACCTCCACACTACAACAGCAGAAAACCGAAACTAGAAAACAACCACCAAAACAAAAGTTGCCCGACGAATAAAACATACTTGAAAAGGAGGAAGATCAAGAACTGCACGATACTTCGGTTGTCAGATTCCATTGGTGCAGTATTTCGTTTGCGAGTGGTTTTCTTGATTTCATTAGATTTTTGTCATCCTTTGTCTAATAAAATAGGCGATTGATGTGGCGGTACTTCTTTATATTCTTGAGACAATGACCAGCACGTGAACCTTGGGAGAAGGGATCTAGATCCTTGATCCTTCCAAGGGTTTCTCTTGCCATTCATTTTTTCATATCTTGTCTATCCCTTCACCTATGACCGTTGCTCTTGTGTCTTTAGTTTTTTCCTCACTCTAGAATTAATTCCAAAGGAGGCTAAGATTTGTGCATACGTGGGAGGCTTAGCACCATGGATCATGTCCGAAAGCATTATCCCTTAGTTTTGTATCTGCAGTGAAGCATTCTCTGTTGGAGGCATAAGGTGGATTTTAATCCTTTGTTGTGGGATTGCAAGTTTGTGAGCGACTCGACATAAGGAGGATTTTAATCATTTGTTGGGGGATTGCAAGTTTGTGAACTACCTTTGTAGTCCCTGGTGGCTTGTAATAGAGATGGGCGGTCTTTGTTGGAGGAGATGTTTTTGAATCCTCCCTTTAGGGAGAAGAGCAAAGTGTTGTGACATGCTAGTTTTTTTGTTGTTCTATTGGATAGTTAGCTTGGGAGGAACAATAGGATTTTTAGAGAGGTCAAGAGATCGGGAAGGTGGTTTGGGAGTTGGTGAGATTTAATGCCTCTTTGTGGGCATTCATCACTAGGTCTTTTGTAATTATTATTGTCTTGGTCTTGTTCTTTTGGATTGATATCCTTTTTTGTAGTTAGGATCAGACTCCCTTTTTTGGGGCTTGTTTTTTTGTCTACCCTTGTATTCTTTAATTCTACTTAATGAAAGCGCGGTTTCTTACTTAAATAAAAGGAATGCTTTCAAGGTGCACTTAGGTAATTGCCTATGGCAAGGGGTGATGCGAAGGGCATGACCATCGCCTTGAGTGGTATCTGATGAGCACCTCCAAGGTGTTGCCATTTGCTTCAATAGTATTTATTTTTTATTTATTACTTTACTTTTTTTTGGGTAAGAAACCGAACTTTCATTGAAAAGACGAAAGAATACAATGGCATACAAAAAATAAGCCCAAGAAAAAAGGGGAGTCCAAAACTAACTACAAAAAGGGCTTCAATCTAGAAGAACAAGACCAAGATCATAATTACGAAAAGGTCTAATGATAGACACCCACAAGGAAGTATTAAATCTAACATCCTCCCAAACTTCCTCACCCGGTTTCTCTTTCCCTCTAAAATTCCTATCATTCCTCTCAAGCCAAACACCCCACAACACTGAAAAAAAGAAACAGGACTGCCACCACATCTTGCCTCTCTCCTTAAAGGGAGGATGCAAGAGCACCTCCTCCAATAGAAAATGCCCATCTCTTTTACGCGCCCCGCTGACACCAAATGAGCTTCCTTCTCAAGGTCTATTTATTTATTACTTTATTAAGTGCGCCTTGCTTCACTTATGCAACATCTTTTTGTTGCCTCACGCCTTAAAGGCGATTAAGAGACCCGTAGTCTTAGTGTGCGTCTTAAGCGTTGTAAACATTGACCAAAATCTATATTTGCTGCGTGAAGAAGATTTTTGAAAGAGATGTCCATAATAGGCTTAGACATTGAGTTGCTGGGATTCTTTTGGGTTAATAAAAAATAATCTTTTTCTCATCAAATAGGAAAGAATCTTCTTTGTTATCAATGTTTTCATCATTTCTTTTTTTTTGAAAAGGAAACCACACTTTTCATTGAAGAGATGAAAAGAGACTAATGCTCAAAGTACAAAGGAGAAAAGATACAAAAAGACCGAATAAGATAAAGAAACATCATAAAAGAAGGAAAACAACAGAACTAAGACGGAAAAATAAAAGCTTCCCAGTTGAGGCAAATATCTTGAATGGAGAATCCTGAAAAAAGCTTGGACAAAGAACACCAAGATGAAGCTTTGAGCCGAGCAGAGTAAAAACGATCCACCCAAGGAAGAGAAATATCATGAAAAATTCTTTGATTTCTTTCAAACCAAAGTTCTGATAAAACAGCTTTGACCCCATTAGACCAAAGCAATTTAGAGACCGGCTTAACTGATGGACCAATTAAAAGTTGCTGCACATTTTCTTTGAATGACTGATCCAGAACCCATTGAAGCTTGAAGATAGACAATAGCTTTCCCCAACACTGATAGGAATAAACACAATCAAAGAACAAATGCTGCAAAGATTCACTGGCTTTCAAACATAAAGGGCAAATAGAAGGAGATAGAGCATGAGAAGGTAGCCTTCTTTGAAGAACTTCTGAACAATTTAGAGTCCCAAAAATCATAACCCAAACAAGAAAATTAATTCTCTTAGGGCATTTCGTTTTCCAAATAGCTTTAAACACTTCCTTGTTAATCGAAGAGGAGGCTGCCAAGAAGTACAAAAGGGACTTAACCGAAAATAGTCCCGAATTCTCAAGAGACCAAATACGAGAATCTGAAAATTCAGATACAATGGCATCATTTAAACAGACCAACAACTGCTGAAAATCAGAAATTTCTTCCTCTTTGAGAAGCCGACGAAAGGAAATATTCCATGAGAGAGTCTCCCCATCCCAATGATCCAAAACGGAGGCATTAGGAAGAGAAGCAATCCGAAATAAACTAGGATACTTTGAACAAAAAGGAATATCATCAACCCAAGAATCAAGCCAGAAGGCAATTCTAGAACCATTACCAAGTTTAAAAGAAGCTAAATACTCAAATTGCTTCCAAACCTTAGAAATATTAATCCAAGGACTTCGAAGGCTTAGGCCGGCCTTACCAGAAGTGTGCCAATTATAACAATCTTGCCCATGAATGCTTTTAACAACTTTACACCATAAAGAATCATGCTCACGCATATATCGCCACCCCCATTTAGCAAGAAGAGCAATGTTTTCATCATTTCTTATATATAAGAATCTATTTTATGCGTCAATCTTGGTTAGATTTGCATTTTAATCTTGAAATTGCCTTGTTTTCCTTGTTGTTTCTCCCCCCTGCCTGTTTTCTTTTCCCCCTCTTCTTGTAACATGGTATCCCCTTATTTGGCATACTACCTTTGAACCAGTTGCTAGGATATACTACCTTTGAACTAGTTGCTAGGATGTCTCGTTATTGAGCCATATATATGCCTTGTCCATAGTTGTGACTCATGTAGTAGGGTTAGGTAGTTGTCCTCTTATGTCTTCTATGGTTGCTGCTAGTGCAGGCTTTGGAGGTGAAAGTTTGCTTGGGTATCGGTTGGACATAGATTCTTTTGCAGTTAACTTCCTATCATTTTCCTCTTTGGGTGGGTCATTGTGAGTGGTTAGCATGAGAAGAGGAGAACCTTGCAGAGTTTATAGCGAGACTCAGACTTGGAATCAATTCTTTTCTTATTTATTTATTTTTTAATAGGAAACGAGGCTTTTCATTGATTTAATGAAAAAAGAAACAAAATATTGAAGGAGTGAAAGAACAACAAATGAAAATGAGATCCCATAGAGCTGTCCTTACTCAAGACAAACTACAACATTGCCTTCCTTCCATGGCTTTATCTCCCTGTTGGTGTACCCTGTGCAACAAGGATAGTGAGCCACAAAAATCACTTATTCTACCTCTGCCCATTTTCTTACAGATTTTGGAGCACCATTCTCTCTATCTTCAATTGGGTTGTGACCTTTCCTATGGATGTCCATAATCTCCTTTGTGTTACTTTTGGGGGTCATACCTTTAAAGGAAGAAAATGACGGTTGTGGTTGCATATTATCAGAGCTTTTCTTTGGTCGATTTGGATTGAGATGAATGATCATATTTTCAATGGGAAAGCTGAAGTGTTTGAGACTTTTTTCGACCATATCATTTTCATTGCTATATCTTGGTGTAAATTATCCCAGCTTTTTCATCTTTATAGTTTCGATTCTCTTTTGTCCAATTGGAGAAGTCTCTTGTAACTCTCTTGAACTGGGGCTCTTTCCCCTCTTTCCCCTCTTTTTGTAAATTTCACACAACAATGAAATTGTTTCTTATAAAAAAGATGGGATTTGAAAGCACCCCAATTAATAGAGTTTCCGGAAAATCCCCATTACAAACAAATATGGGCTTCCAATTCAGATTCAAAGGGGCAAAATGTTGAGAAGAGATTCTCTGGTAGAAATGTGGAATGAAGCTCACAAATGTTGATCCAATTGCTCCAAAATTCAGAAGAAGATATCTTTTAAGAGTAATTACACTTTGTGGTGGGTCAAGGAAGGTCTTAGATTTACAAAGTAGCTCAAAGTCCTTAAGATTTCGCCATAGAGTGGAATTGTTTTGTCTTCGAGGGTCGATGTTTGAAGTAGCAAGAAATTATAGAAAAAGTGCAACAATTGAATGACCATGACCTTGAGGCCTAAAGATTTTTTTTTTAAAAATTTCATTTTTTTTTCTTAAATTAAGAAAAGACCAACTTTCATTGAGGAAGAATGAAAGAATACAAGGGAATCTAAAAAAAAATACCCACAAAAGGGAACCCTACTAAAGGAAGGGGCTCCGATCAAGATTAATAAGACCTAACAAATAATTACAAAAGACCTTCATAACCGAAGCACAGAGAAAAACATGAAATCTAGTGAGGGCCCACACATCAGACGGGGACGTCTCCAAACCTCTAAAGACCCTATTATTTCTCTCTCCCCACAAACCCCATAAAACTGCACACACACCTGCAAGCCATGACTCCCTCCCCTTTAGTTTGACCTTGAAGAAAGTGGTTGTGCCTTTAGTTTGAATCTCAAGTAGGGGAGGGTTTAAGATTTAAAAGGGTGACTAGGAGAAAGCCTTATTCTTTGGGGTGGGAGGTGAACCTTAATTCAGTAAGTTATTGCTGGGGTTCCTTTATACTTACTTTCTTCATTCAAAGTTTCATCTTTTGTGTGCTTCACTTCAGAAAGATTTAGACATTCTTTTGTGGGAAGGTGGAAAGGAGGGTAATATTGAGACATTTCTTGTGAGAAAGTTGGAGGTGGATGGGAGATCACACTAGGTGAATTGGGATGTTGTGTCTAAGGAGTTTAGCGAGGATGGACTAGGAATGGGGAATCAAACAAATAGAAACCTAGCTTCCCTAGCCAGGTGGTTTCAATACTTTTTCTTAAGGGCTATTTTTGTGGTACAAGGTTATCGTGAGGAAATATTTTCGTTGTGTTTCAACTGGGTAACAAACGTTTATGGCTCTAATGATTATATGTGCCTAATAAATATAGAGAAAGAAAGCATTTTTGGTTAGAATTGAGTTACTTATCCTATAGAGCTCCTTTCTCTTACCTTGGATTATCGTTGAATGGTAAACCACAATCCTCGTCCTTCTGGGATCTTGTTGTTGAAAAAATTGAGAAAAGGCTTCATTCATGGGCTCCACACATCTCTCCAAAGGAGGAAGGCTCACACTTATTCAGGCCACTCTATCAAACCTTCCTATATATTACCTCTCCCTCTTCAAGGCTCCCACTAAGGTGACTAACAAGATTGAGAAACTATTTCAGACTTTTTTTTTATGGAGAGGCAACAACGAATCCAAAGGCATCCATCTTTTGAAACGGAATAGAGTCAAAGTTCCCATTGGGGAAGGTAGCTTAGGCATTATGGAAAAACTCTTTTCTCTTGGCTGAGTGGATTTGGCGTTTTTATAAAGAGAGAGGAGCTTTATAGCTGTTTCTTGGAGCAAATTGTCTCCCCCTTTTTGTAATTATGATCTCACTACCCTCGTTTATCAATGGAGGTGTTTTTTGTAAATAATTTCTGATAGGCCCTTTTGTAATCCATTTCATCATATCAATGAATGGTCTTTGTTTCCTATTAAAAAAAAATAATAAAGAGAGAGGAGCTCTATGGCGTCGAGTTCTAGCTGCTAAATTTGGGTCCACTCATTTTGGCCTAAAGCTAGACACAAAATCTCTAAACTCATCCAAAGGTTGACAACATAGAATTATTGATGTATTCCAATGTATCGATCAAGGTGGGTGATGGTAAAAGCACTTCCTTTTGGAAGGACACATGGTTCGGGAATTTGAGCCTTCAACATTTGTTCCCAAGATTATATCATCTTTCTACCAAAAAAGATGCTCCCATTGCTAATTTTTGGTGCTCCCAATCTAAATCTTGGGTGGCTCTATCCAAGGAGAAATCTCACAGATTCAGAGATTGAAGATTGGATCTCATTAGTATCCAACTTGCAACCGGTGATTAATGATAACAAAAGCGACATCTGGTGGTGGGATTTAGAGAGAGATAATTCATTCTCTTCTAAATCTCTTTCAAAACTCTTATCATCCTCCACGCCTAGTGCTTATTTCGAATTATACAAACACATTTGGGTTGGCTGATACCCTAAAAAGGTGAAATTCTTCCTATGGAAAGTTAGCCATTCTTGCATCAACACGCATGACAAGCTCCAAAAGAGATCTCCTTGGATGATATTATCGCCATCTTGCTGTCCTTCATGTTGTAGTGATGAAGAATATTCAATTCACCTATTCAACAATTGTTCTTATGCCTCAAAGTTCTGGAGCTTCTTGCAATTTGCTTTTGACTGGGCCTTCCCCAAACCAGGTGATATTCTATCTCTTCTGTCTCTTTTACTTTTGGGCCATCCATTAAAAAATGACAAAAAGATCCTTTATTTATGTCATGTTCAGGCTTTCTTTTGGAACCTATGTTTGGAGCGTAATGGTCGCATTTTCAAGGATGAGACAGGAGACATCGGCTTCTTCTTAGATTCTACATCTCTTTTAGCTATTTCTTGGAGTAAATTGACTCCCCATGTTTGTAATTACGATCTCACTACCCTCGTTAATCAATGGAGGTGTTTTCTGTAAATAAATACCAATAGAACCCTTTTGTAATCCATTTCATCATATCAATGAATGTTCTTTGTTTCCTATAAAAAAAAAAAACTTATCCTATTATTGCATAGAACCATGGTGCATTGGGGGTGACTTTAGTATTACCCAACGGGTTCATGAAAGATCTCCTTTGGGCAGACAAACAAAGGGCATGACGTGAGGAAGTTTAATGAGCTGATTAAATACCTTGATCTTATGGAAATTCCTCTATCTAATGGAAAGTTCACTTGGTCATGGATGGGTGATAATTCCTCTCATTCTCGTATGTATAGGTTCCTTGTTTCAAAGGGTTTCAAAGGAATGGGATGATTTGTTTGATAATTCTAGGGTTTCAAGGCAAGCCTGTACATACTCTGATCATTTTCCTTTGTTGCTAGAGGCTGGAAATTTTGTTTGGGGACCTTCCCCATTTCGTTTCTATAATAGTTGGTTGATTTTGCCAGATTGTGTGTCATTATTGAGAATTCTCTTACTCAAGATCATTCTTATGGATGGGCTGGGTTTGTAATTACATCTAAACTCAAGAATTTGAAGGATATAATCAAGGTTTGACATGCTGATTATGAAGCCAGAAGAAAGCAAATGGAAAAAGAAAAAATTATTTCTGCAGTTTCCTATTTTGATGCTAAATCAGAATCAAATGGATTGTCTCCTTATAAGTAGGAAATCAGGCTGGTGGTTCAAGGGGAGTTGGAGTTGTACTTATCTGAAGAAAGGAATTTGATTAAAAAAAGAATTAAGTTACAGTGGTTGAAAATGGGAGATGAAAATTCCAGCTTTGTTCATCGTTTCTTGGCTCCTATATTCCAACGATGGTACACCTCTTCTTTTCTTTAGGGAAATTGAAAATGAAATTATGAGGTTATTCACTTCTTTGTATCAGAAAATGCTAGGTGAGCGTACGATCCCTTTGAATTTTTGTTGGTCTGCTGTTTCTCAAGTTCAGAATTCGGCTTTAGTTGCTCCTTTTTCTATGTCTGGTTGGCTAGAATCTTGGTAAAAATAAAGTTCCATGTCTGGATGGTTTTCCTGCATAATTTTTCTTAAAATCTTGGCCCCTTTTGAAAGAAGATATCCATGCTTTATTTGCTGAGTTTCATTACAATGGCCACTTGAATTTGTTTTTTTGAGAAAAATACACTTTGAGTCCCTGAGGTTTGAGTTAGTTTCATTTTAGTTCTTGAGTTTTCAAACTCAACAATTTAGCCCCTGAGGTTTGGTTTTAGTTTCATTTTGGTCCCTCTATCCATTTTTCTGTTAATAACTAACGACTTGCTGACATGGTGCTATTTTTTTTATTAAAAAATTATTTTTTAATTTTTTTAAATAAAATATATATTAAAATAATAAAAATATTATTATTTTTTAATAAATTTATTTCTCTCTCTCCCTTCTTCTTCTTCTTCACTATCCACCACCACCTATTACAGCCACCGGCTGCCGACGATCGTCGGTTGCCGGGGGGGTGGTGGTTTCCCTTCCAATAACTCTAATACTCTTCCTTTACATCATTGTTTTCCGCTCTAATAAAGCCAACGACAACTCTTGCATCTCCGGTGACCACCACAATTCACTCTTAAATGCGCCAGCGACACACAATATTGGAAAGAAAAAAAATTGTAGCATTAAATTTTCCTAATTTTGAGTAAAATTTGTTCAATTTTGGGTTTGAATCAGTCTTTCTTAGAGACAGAATACAATAAGGACAAAAAAAAACCTGCTTTTCCTTTTTTTTTTTTTTTTTTAATTTTTTTTTACTCAAAATTAGGAAAATTTAATGCTACAAATTTTTTTCTTTCCAATATTGTGTGTCCTTGACGCATTTAAGAGGGAATTGTGGTGGTCACCGGAGATGCAGGAGTTGTTGTTGGCTTTATGAGAGCGAAAAACAATGATGTAAAGGAAGAGTATTAGAGTTATTGGAAGGAACCCCCCCGGGCGGTCGTCGGCGGCCGGTGGCTGTAACAGGTGGTGGTGGGTGGGGGGTAGTAAAGAAGAAGAAGGGAGAGAGAAAGAAATAAATTTATTAAAAAATAATAATATTTTTATTATTTTAATATATTTTTATTTAAAATAATTAAAAATTTAAATGAAAAATAGCGTCATGTCAGCAAACCGTTAGTTTTTAATGGAAAAATGGATGGAGGGACCAAAATGAAACTAAAACCAAACCTTAGGGGCTAAATTGTTGAGTTTGAAAACTCAGGGACCAAAATGAAACCTAACCCAAACCTCAGGTACTAATAAAAGTGTATTTTTTCCCTTTTTTTAATAGGAAACAACGACTATTCATATGATGAAATGAAATACAAAAAGGTTCCTATCGAAAATTAATTACAAAAGACACCTCCATTAATGAGGGTAGTAAGACTGTAATTACAAAAAGAGGAGACAATTTGCTCCAAGATACAACTAAAAGAGAAATAGATTCCGTAAAGTAGCCTATGTCCTTTTTCTTATGTACGAAGATGCGATTGTTAGGCTCCAACCAAAAGTTCCAAAAGAAAGCACGAGCATGACAAAGCCAAAGGATCTTTTTGTCATTTTTGAAAGGATGACCCATAAGTAAAAGTGATAAAAGGGAAAGAATATCACCCGGTCTAGGGAAGACTCATTCAAATGCCGATTGCAAGAAGTTCCACAACTTGGTGGCAAATGAACAGCTGCTGAATAAATGAATCAGAGACTTGGCATCTCTATAGCACATTGGGCAACATGAAGGAGATATGAGCTGCCAGGGGACCTTCTCTGGAGCGTATCATATGTGTTGATACAAGAATGATAAACATCCCAAAGGAAGAATTTCACCTTTTTAGGGAAACGACCAGCCCAAATGTGCTTGTATAATTTAGAAAAATCACTAGGCATCATGGATGATAATAGCTTCGGTAGAGATTTAGAGGTGAAGGATTTATTACTCTCTAGATCCCAACACCATGAGTCGCCTCTGTTGTGATTAATCAGGATGCAAGTTTAACATTAGAGAAATCCATTCCTCTGTCTCACTGTCTGAGAGGTTTCTTCTTGGATAGAGCACCCATGATTGGGATTGTGAGCACCAAAAATCAGCAAATGGCCACTTGAATTCTTGCATGAAAGAAAATTTTATTTGTCTGATTCAGGAGAAAGAGACAGCAGCTTTTGTGAAAGATCTTAGACCAATAAGCCTTACATCGTCGGTTTATAAGATTCGTGCAAAAGTTCTAGCCAAAAGATTGAAGGAAGTTAGCATTCCATAATTTCTTATTCCCAAACTGCCTTCATCGAAGGGAGGCAGATTTTAGATCCTAATCTAATTGCCAATGAAGCCATGGAGGAGTAGAGAATTAAAAGGAAAAAAGGTCGGATACTCAAACTTGACTTAGAAAAAGCTTTTGAGTGTGTTATGCAATTGAAAGAGTTCTCCACTAATTTAGCATAGAGAACAGAAAATTACACAAGTACAGACCTTCTAGGGGTCTGTCCCTGGAGAACACAATACAATGATAACTAACTTTTCTTCTCTAACCCTCTTACTTATATACTCCGACCACCCATAAGTACTCGCACATATTTTTTCTTAACATAACTGGCTCTCTTGTCTATGCATACCCTTCCTCTCATCAAAAGTTCCTTTTGTAATTTTTCTTCATTTCTTATTCTCAACATCGGAGCAAATTTTTTTTTCCTAGGTGCTCCTGATTGAGTGTACTTTCATTTGTCTTCATGAAAAATGGTTTCTTAATATTATTATTTTTTAAAACCTCATCAAGGTTGCCAGGAAGAAAGGTTGCTAATACTTATCGAGGGATTGGCAAACAATGAAATCATGATTTCCATTTTCTTTGAGAAGAGAATTTGTGTTAACTTTTTTTTTCCTTTTGCAGATCGTGGCACAAACAATTAGGTCATGCTTGGACGAGCTGCCTGGTTCTACTAGAACACAAATAGGTTTTGCGACTTTTGACAGCACAATACATTTTTATAATATGAAGGTAGAAAATATAGGTTCCCATTGTATATTATAACCTAATTTTGATACTTCATGCTAAAAGTCCTGTTTCTTTCACAGTCGACATTGACTCAGCCTCAAATGATGGTGGTTTCCGATCTGGATGACGTATTTGTACCTTTGCCAGATGATCTTCTTGTCAACTTATCTGAATCAAGAACTGTGGTGGAATCATTCCTAGATAGCTTGCCGTCCATGTTTCAGGACAATGTGAATGTTGAATCTGCCTTCGGCCCGGCCCTTAAAGCAGCATTTATGGTTATGGTGTGTTACTTACACCTTTTTAATCAGTCACCACTGTCATATTTGTATTTCTATTAATTTAATATGAACATTGTTATTTCCTTGTCAATGAATTAAAATATGTAGATAATATTGTAAATTCATCTATATTCAAATTGCTAAAGAGATTTATATGACCAAGGGTTTATCTTTTCACTGCACCCTCTTTGCAGAGCCAACTGGGGGGGAAGTTGTTAATTTTTCAAAACACACTGCCATCTCTTGGTGTTGGCCGCTTGAAGTTGCGTGGGGATGATCTTCGTGTTTATGGAACAGACAAAGAGCATTTACTAAGACTGCCAGAGGATCCATTCTACAAACAAATGGCTGCTGAATTTACCAAGTTCCAAATTGGGGTCAATGTCTATGCATTTAGTGACAAGTATACAGATATTGCTTCCTTGGGTATGCCTCTGGTTTATGATCTCTGGAGAATGTATTTGTGGTGACACGATTGGATTTGATTCTTAAGAATTGACTGCGGCTCGTTTTCTCAAATTCTTTTTCCTCTCAAATGAGGATTTGACTGGGGATTGCCATGATTGTTGGTGCCTTTTTTTTTTAATCAATTCAACATGCGATGAACATTTAGAAGATATATTTTTTTGAGTTCCCAATAACTATTCTTCTTTGGTCTAGCTTTTAAGATCATTGTTGTTACTTGTCTTCATTTGGGAGGATCTTGTTAACTTTTGGAACTTCTTGTATAGTCATGTTTCTTCTGCGAACAATGAAGCCTAATGGTTATTTGTTTATTAAGAAAATAAGTTTTACACAACGATCCTGTTGCATTCAAATTTGTTATTTCAGTCAGCTTCTTGGGGAAACTGAAATAACATCTACTTTTTATGTTAACTGTCTCTCATTTAGGTTACAATTTATTGCTTCTTGTATAGTCATGTTTGTTCTGCGAACAATGAAGCCTAATGGTATAGTCATGTTTGTTACTTCTTGTATAGTCATGTTTCTTTTGCGAACAATGAAGCCTAATGGTTATTTGTTTATTAAGAAAATAAGTTTTACACAACGATCCTGTTGCATTCAAATTTGTTATTTCAGTCAGTTTCTTGGGGAAACTGAAATAACATCTACTTTTTATGTTAACTGTCTCTCATTTAGGTTACAATTTATTGCTTGTCATTTCCTTCTCCATTTCTTTAATTTCAAATTTACTGATTATTGATATAGTTTTGATTGCTCTACCGAACAATCCACACAGTTCCCATCTTTATCTTTTTGTACATGACATTAAAATATTGTTTCAGTTTTATTTATTTTTATTTCTCTCTTGTATTTAGGAACTCTGGCAAAATATACTGGAGGTCAAGTGTATTATTATCCGGGCTTCCAATCTTCCATTCATGGGGAAAAGTTGAGACATGAGTTAGCAAGGGACTTGACTAGAGAAACTGCGTGGGAAGCTGTAATGCGTATAAGATGTGGAAAAGGTGATCTTTTCCTTTTAAATTGGTTCTCATGGAATGTTTGTCTTCTTCACTCACATTATCAACACCTTTCTTCTCATTATTTTTGTTTGTTCTCATAGGGATCCGCTTTACATCGTTTCACGGAAATTTTATGTTAAGAAGCACCGATTTATTGGCACTTCCAGCTGTAGATTGTGATAAAGCATTTGCAATGCAAATTTCTTATGAGGAGACCTTACTAACAACTCAGACAGTGTACTTCCAAGTTGCGTTGCTGTATCCTTTGAGTGTAAAACTTTCGGGATAACAACCATCTAACATCTTTCAATTCCCCTAATAGTTAACAGTCCTTAATTACCATCAGCTGTTTATGAAGTAGGTTTATGCACAAGATGAGTTTCTTTTTAGGAATGCTATATCATAATCTTTTCTTAGAACAAGAAATGAAACTTTTCATTGAATAAATTGAAAGAGATCAATGTTCAAGGATACAAACTCCAAAACTCCACAAGGGAGTGAAAAGAGAACCAAACAGAACATTGAATGCTTTATCATAATTTATGAATGCTGATTATTCAATTTACAGGATAGTGAATATCCCTTTTTAAGCATACAAATACATTCATATGTTACACTTTACTTTTGGAAGATTTACCTTAATAGCAATTTTTCGATCAATAATAACTAGTTGAACTTTGACCTTGATCTAATCCCGTTACCACATGAAGATTTTGAGTGCATGAAATTGTTGTTTTCACATGAGATTGCTTGTTTCCTTAGTAATGTGGGATTTTCCTAGCACATGTGTATTACTTTGTTTTTGATTCGGTTGAGTTCAATGATGTTTCAGAAGTTAGTGCCTAGGGTAAGGCGTGTAGAGTGAAAATTGACATCTTTTCTCTATTTCAAGGGTTCTACCGATAAGTTTGTTCTTTGACAATAAAAAGATATACTGCATCTTGTGGAGAGAGACGTATTAGAGTGCATACAGCAGCAGCACCTGTGGTTACAGATTTGGGTGAGATGTACCGCCAGGCTGATGTTGGTGCCATTGTTTCCTTGTTTAGTAGGCTAGGTATGTTAAACACAAACTTCAATGCATGGCCATGTGAGATTTTGATAACCTCAATTATTAAGTTTTACCCTCTGGCCACTTATTAATCTCTCATTCTAAATTCTAACTGAAACAACTTGCAGCAATTGAGAAAACACTGTCCCATAAGCTGGATGATGCTCGCACTTCAGTACAACAAAGAATCGTTAAAGCCTTGAGAGAGTATCGTAACCTCTATGCTGTACAGCATCGCTTGGGAAGCAGAATGATATATCCAGAGTCTCTTAAGTTCTTGCCTTTATATGGATTAGCGTTGTGCAAATCAATACCTCTTCGAGGGGGTTATGCAGATGCTGTCCTTGATGAGCGGTCTGCATTAGGCCTCACAATGATGATTCTTCCTGTTAAAAACCTATTAAAGCTTTTATATCCTTCATTAATTCGACTTGATGAGTATCTATTGAAGGTGGTGAATCTTCTCTTTTAGTTCTATATTCTCACTCAGTAAACTTTCAGAGTTTATGAAATTTTTCTACTTTAATCTGCAGGCATCTCCCGTTCAGACTATTGAGCTTAATAGCTTAGAGAAAAGGTTGCCGCTGACTGCTGATAGCTTAGATTCCAGAGGCCTGTACTTATATGACGATGGCTTTCGCTTTATTGTTTGGTTTGGTAGAGTGCTTTCACCTGATGTGTCCATGAATTTACTTGGGGCAGACTTTGCAGCCGAACTATCAGAGGTATGGTTGTTTTAGTATTCAAATAAAAGAGTTCCACAATTAAATAAGAGGAAAGAATAATCAAATCAGAACAAGTTGGCTTAGGATAACTCGTTTTTCTTTCTTTGCATTTACTTTTCAAAACTAGAGGGAAAAAGAGAAAAAAATGAAGAGAAAGCAGCAGCGTGCAATCGACATTGTACAATCTTTTTTGAGTAATAATGTTTTTGGCCTGAATTTAAGTCATAATTTAAATGATTTAGTTACTATTTAGGTGTGTTATACGTGATTGATTTTTTCTCTACAAATTTTAATATTATCATGTTTAAAAAGGAATTTCTTATTTGTTCCTGTGCAATTATTGCTGTTGTTTAAGGTCTGCGTTTTTTATTCTGTTTTGAATTTTCCAATGTTTTTCCAAGCTCAGGGCTATTATAAGCTAGCAAAGTGACGAGGTAGGAGCAATTAGAGGAGAATTTGATCCCTATTCTCATGAAATTTCTTAATGTCAGAGATCGGGACAAACTTTAGGACCCCTTGAATGGAAATCGGCAGTGAAAATTTTGTGATAGTTTCTTAATATAATTATTTTATAAATAAAAAATATAATTAAATACTTAAAAATATATGAAACCTATACATTTTATTTAAAAAATAGAAAAAATTCAAAGTGTAATGTTTATTATTTTAAATAATTGAGAACAAAACAGAACAAAAAGAACTTAAGTGAACCAACATAGAAGCTAAAAAGCAAACCAGCTCAGATCGAACAGAAAAAAAAATAACTTGCAAAGAAAGAACCAAAGAAGCCAAATTCAAACACAAAAAACTGTCCACTGAAAACTGCACAAAAGATCGAAAAAAGCAACACCAATGCACCAAGGAGACTCTAAAAACGAAAGGCCCCCCAAAACTAAAAGAAAATCAACCAAGAAACAAGCTGATGATTAAGCTGCAACTGAAGCTTTAACCAAAAAGGAACCATCTTCAAAAAAGAGCTTCGCATGACCAAAATAATGAGCACACTCTGTTATTAACATATTTAATCCTTTGTGCATTAGGGTTTTTTTAATAAAAATAATTAATTTTATAAAAAACAATTTAGTATCTTTTTTTAAAAAAACAAAAAATAAACATCAACGAAATTGTTTCTTATAAAAAAAAAATTATAAACATATTTAATCTGTTATAGTAATATATATTAAAAAGGGTTAAAAAATACATTAATTATAAAAACAAATAACAATTGAACCAAGAACCTATTTGAGAAATTCTCCATCCAAACTTGATTTGTTTATTAAAAAATTAAACTTTAATGAGATCCTTGTTTTGAAGATGAAGAATAGTTTTTAAACACTATTCCAAACAAAATCACTTTTATACCACACTTCAACTAGAATATCAGTTGGAATATCTTTGAAGGGCCAAAAGCTCTACCCTTTCTTGAAAAGAGGTCATTTCCATGGTTCAAGAAAATTTGCTGCTCCTCCATGTTAGACTCGTGATACTGAGCTTTTAGCATCTGTGTTTTTCCAGATGCAGGAAGATTACTCAGCAGTTCATGCTCTCTCTCTCTATCTCTAAAATGTTCACCGTCTTTCTTTCTTAGATTCCATATAGTACCTTGGTTGATTGTTTATTTTGTGTATGGTTGAACTGAGACTATCTGCACCCCTTCTATTTCTCTTTTTGAATTAACTAACTTAATTGTAATTTGCATCTTGAGCGTTAGTAATGGTTTTCTTTTTTGAAAATCCAGGTCATCCTTAGTGATCATGATAATGTAATGTCAAGAAAACTATTAGAGACGCTCCATAAATTAAGAGAAAGTGATGCATCATACTATCAGCTCTCCCATCTTGTTAGACAAGGTGAGCAGCCTAGAGAAGGCTTCCTCCTTCTGGCAAATCTTGTTGAGGACCAAGTGGGTGGTACGAATGGTTATGTTGATTGGCTTCTACAAATACATCGGCAAGTTCAGCAAAATGCTTAATACAAGGTGAGGAATGTCTGACGCCTTGTTGGAGTTGAGTTTTATAATCTGTTCCTTTTAGTGAAAGACATGTCTGTAGAATTGTTTATTTAAACCTCATTTTCCCTTGCTTTTATCTAATGATTGGTTTTTTCCCCCTTTAGAAAGCATGACCTAGTGAATAATTATTTTAAATGCAAATAATATCATGTTCTACAATGAATTTGTTAAGTTTTGTAAAATAGCTATGTGAACATTTTCCAAAAGCTGTTATGCAAAAAACTTACCAAGAAGATGACTGTCGTGCTTACGTGTAATTGGTTTTGGATTTGTTTGTTGCTCTAAATTGCAACTTCCAGTTTAAAAGGTGGTAAAGGTAGTGGACTATATAAGAAAAAGAAGCTTCTCCAGTTGGGAAAAAGGAAGAGGAATAATAATGAAAAGGTGTTTGGAGGAAGTACCCCAGTGGAAAACAACATTTTTTTTCCCTTTTTTTAAAAAAAGAAAGGAGAAATAATATTTTATCAATAAAATGGAAAAATACAGTGTGGGGAAACCTCAAAGACTCAAACAAGGAGTTACAAGAAATCTCTCCAGTTGGCTGCAATATATTAAAAAAGTAATTAGAGAGAAGAGAAACTCCTAAAGCTGGAAATAGAACTACTAAGTCCCAAATCTCGAAATATTTCTCTATTTTGTCCAACTAAATCTCTCAAATTGACACACATAGAGGGTTCCTTTTTGGCATGAGGCCTGAAATGGCATCCTGTGAGAAGCTTTCGTAGGACAGTTTATATGTTTCCTGGAAAAGTTCCTTGATAATTAACCCTTGTAGATACTAACGTCCGACCACCATGAACCACCCCTCATCGCCACACCTCCCATGGAACTAAAAAAGATCTGTCTCCATTGACACAACCAAAGCAAGCATAGCTCAGCGGTAATTGACATGTATCCTCGACTAAAAAGTCAGAGGTTCAAATCTCCCACCCCCAATTGTTGATGTACTAAAAAAAAAAGATCTGTCTCCATTGACAGAAAATCCTTCTCCATTGCTCTTGATGAGCAATCTCATGGAAGTCAGGCTTTGATCCACGAGATTGGCTGTAATTCTACTCACTACCTCTTTGTTACCTTACTACCTCTTTGTTGTTACCTGGAAGTCCCTTCAGTGGCTAGCCTCTAGTTTCAACACTCTCGCCAAAGACCCCTATTCATACAAGTTTTTCTCTGAAGAAAGAACAAATGACTGTGCTTTGGATAGAAAAACTGAGGAACAAGAATGGTTCTTTTGTGGAAATTAACCAGCTCAACCACAATGGAGGTAGACATCGACTCTTAATTTCACAATGTTAGGGTTCTCGAGGGTAGGATAAACAAGGGTTACTTAAGGAGGTCCTTTCTAGGGAGAGCCCAAATATTGTTATTCTAGTGGAAGCCAAGTGAGGAAGTTATTGCTAAGAGCTAGTGAAGAGTCTTTGGGGAAGGAGGGAAGGTGGAGTGAGTTGGTATAGAGTTGGTGGGAGCCTCGAGGAGAATTCTTATTCTTTGGAATGGAAGCTAAGAAGCACGGACACTTCATTTTGTATGAAGTGTTCGTGTCTGGCACGTATCCGAAACGTGGCTGACATGTGTCGGACATGCAAAATTGCGTGTCCATTTTTTTTTAAAATTTTTGGACACGTCCAGACACGTGAGGGACACGGTCCGGACACGCCAAGTCGACTGTACATCTTACCCATAATGCTAAGCATTTTTTTTTCTACTTGTAAAAGAAAAAAAAGATAAATTAAAAAAAAAAAAGAAACTTACCAGAGTCGTACATGGGAGAGATGAGAGATCGAAGGAGGAGAAAAAAGGGAGGAGAAATTGGAGGGAGAGATGCAATCGGTTGAAAAACTTGAAGGAGGGAGAAACCCACGAAGGTGTCGGCGGCAGCGGTAGATATTAGGGTTGAAAAACTTGAAGGAGGGATAAAAAAACTGAGTTGTCGGCAGCTGTAGATATTAGGGTTTTAATTTTTAACTTTTATCTTTTAAATTATAAACATGAGCTGGGCTATGGGCTTTTTTATGATTTAAATTTTCAAGGCTGGGCTATGGGCTTTTTATGATTTAAAATTTTAGAGCTGGGCTATAGGCTTTTTATAATTTAAAATTTCAGGGGCGGGGCTTTAAGTATTAACTATTAAATTATTAATTAAGCATATATTGTTTTGTAAGGTTAAATTTGTTTGGTTGATTTATTTAGAAGTATTACTATGACAATATATATACATATAATATAGTTAATTAAGCATATATAGTTCTTGTAAGCATATATTCTTCTTCATCCTCATTTTCACAAGAAAGGAAAGTTCTTGTGGCAGGCGAGGGTGTGCGCTATTCTGTGGGATCTTTGGAGGGAGAGCAATAATAGGGTTTTTAGAGATTTTGAGCGATCTGCGAGGGATGTGTGATCTCTTGCTAGATTTAATGTATCCTTGTGGGCTTCAGTGGTTAAACTGTTTTGTAATTATTCGTTAGGTCTTATTTTGATGGATTGAAGGCCCTTCCTTTAGTTGGCCTCCACCTTTTGTAGGACCCCTTTTTTGTATGCCCTTGTATTCTTTCATTTTATTCTCCACGAAAGCTCAATTTTTTTAAAAAAAGGAAAAAATAAATCATTGCAAGGGTGCTCACGGATAAATTGAGAGAGGTTTTAGCCCACAACGATCTCAAACTCTCAAGGTGCCTCATTGTGGGTAGGCAAATCTGGTCAAGCCCTCATTGCCAACGAGGCTATAGAGGACTATAGTGCCCACAAGCAGGAGTGTCATTTTTTAGATTCATTTCGAGACAACGTATGATCATCTAGACTGGTACTTCTTGGATTTCTTGGATAAAATTCTTTTGAAGAAAGGTTTTAGGTATAAATGGAGGTCTTGGATCTGGAGTTGTATTAGAATGGTTAAGTACTTGATTCTCGTTAATGGTAAACTGAGAGATAAGATTTCGACCTCGAGAGGTCTTAGACAAGAGGCCCACACTCTCCTTTTCTTGCTGGTAGTGGACTCTCCAAGCCGAATGATCTTGAGGGGCCAAAGGGAAATTGTCCTCTGGTTTTGAGGTTGGTAGAGGTAGGTTGCTGTTAAAGTACTAATAGAGGTACATTGGGGATAGTAATAAAATGGTAGTAAGAACATAGTGGTAATTAGCTAGGAGTGTCTTGGTTATAAATAAGGGAGTTGGGAGCCTTGGAGGGATGGATAATTTTGAGTATTGTCTCATTGTGGAACCTTGGGAGAGTGGTAGCGCTCTCGGAAGGCTATTGTTATATTGTAGTTTCCTTTTGATGTTGCAATATATTAGTATTTTGTGTTTTATGAGTTCGGATACCTAATAGTTACCCCCATCTCATCTTTAGTTTGCTGGCAGTGCTATCTTCTTCTATTTGTGTAGGGAGGAGTCCTTTCTCAATCTGAATCAATTTTTAGCCTTCTTTGAGGTTACAAGGGTTAATTAGAGCTAAATGCTAGATCTTGGGCTTGAATTATATTATCAAGGTGAACAAGAGGGTGTGCGAGGTAAGGTCCTTCCCTTCTTTCTATTTAGACCTCAACGCTAGAAACCTTTCGTCTTGGGACCTAGTGGTGAATAAGATTCACAACAGGTTCTCTTCCTAGAAGAAAAGTCTCAAATGGAAGTAGACCTGTCACCTGTCTTAGTGTAAACCAAAATGCTGAAATTTGATTGATGTTGGATTAATTCTTACAAAGAGGAAGCCTTGGTATTTATACCAGCTAATGCAACGAACAATTATTTAACAAGTTTAACCACTAAACTAACAACTAACTAACAACTAACAAGTGGAAACTAACAAAGGGTCTCATCTAATGAGGTGGGAGGTGGTGACAAAGCTGTGGTGTTTCTCTCATGAGTCTGACGCCTCAAGGTCATTGCAAGCAAGTACTCACCCCTTTCATTGGATCTTGAGGGGGGGGGGGGGGGGGGGGTAATTGCACTTTCAGAAACTCATGGAAAGGTCTCATTGAAGAGCTCCTTTTCTTTTCCCAACTTGTTTTTTGTTCAATAGGTGATGGGAGAGAAACCTATTTTTAGAAAGATAAGTGGTTGGGGGATAGACCTCATGATGTTTCATTCGATGGCAGTTGTCCTTTTTCATTTGGGGAGCTCTCCTCTGTTTCGTTGGGATTTTGTCGTCCTTTAAACGGATATTGTGGCCTTTTGTCTTTGATTTGGGAATTCTGTTTCACTTTTGAGTGAAGGGGTGTTAGTACTTGGGGTTCGTTTGGTTTTTTGTTCATTTTAATTTCTTCTTGTCTTAAGGCCTTTTTTTGTTCATTTGGTTTGTGGGTATAGAATGATATTGATTGAGATGGGTTTTTTGAATTGGAAATGTTTGTTTCTTGGTTTGATTCTTGTGGTGGTTTCTTTTAGAAATGGACTTGTGGAAGCTAGTAGGTCGTTTTCCATCTTCCCACTCAAGCTTCAAAAAGGTAATATATATATATGTATATATATACTTAGGAGGAGGAAGAGGTGGTGGCGAAGAAGCCCAAATCTGGAAGGAAAAAAAAGGAGGAGAAGAAGCCGAAATCTGAAAAAGAAGGGGGGTGCGGGAGGGGACGAAAAAGATCTGAGAAAAAGAAAGGGGTGGGTTGGTTTTGAAGAAGGGGGAAGGGATGGCATCAATTTTGAAGAAGACGGCGACGATAGGATTGGATGGGGAAGGAGAGAAAGGGGTGGAGCTGGGAGGGGTGAGATTTTTTAATTATTATTTTTAAAAAAATGCCACGTTATCCTTCCGTTAATATAATTCACAGTCCAAGGGCTTAATAGAACTATTTTCTAAACCTGAGGAACTTGGTTGTTTGATTTTTAGGGACGAAATCGACACAATCCTCAAAGACCAAAGGTAATTTACCCTTTCATTTAAAAAAAAAAAAATCGGTTTTGCCGCTTCTAGAATTGAGTTTCATCCTCTAATTGATGATGAGGTTTCTTTGTTCTTTTATCTCATCTTTTTTGACTTTAGACATAAGAAACTAATATCGGTAATGGAGGAGATAGAGAAGCCATAGCAGCTTGAATTCTTAGATATTATTGAGTTGGTTTATTTCAGAAAGGCTTACTTCATGTGTTTTTCATAACAAATATCCTAGGGGGTGGCAACGGTCAGTGTGGAGGCGGCTCTTTAAAGGAGAAAAAGGAGAAAACGAGGAAGGAGAGTAAGGGAAGAGAGATAGAGAGAAATGACACGTAAGCTAAAAACTATTAGAATAATTTTTTAACTCAATAAAATATCATGTTAATAAATATAGTTAACAAGTTACTCTTAAATCATCTTTTCGTCAATTAACTAACCGTCCACCTTTTAGAACCATTTCCTAAAGGTTAGAGACTAAATTGTCAGTTCTTAAAATTTAGGGAACAAATAGAGAAACATATCCTCAAACTCTTTGACCAAATTGGGGGTTATGGTAATGTCCTTCATCAGGCCAAGGTAGAGGCAGAGTTTTAGGCAACACAACTCTACCTTGGCCTGGTGAAGGTAATTGCTGCTTTAAAGGATTAATGTTACAAAACATCGTTTTAACTCTTATGATGTCAGTCTGGAAACCAAAAAAAAAAAATACTTTTATGATGTCAGATAGGGTACTCGTTGCATTTTTTCTCTCTTTCTTTTACTGGTTTAGGCCTTGGTGGCTTAGACTTTTGGATGACTTAACTCCATTTCTTGTTCAATATAGATTCATATTTATGAATTGTGTTCTAAGAAGTACAGACACTTTCGTTTGACTTGCGTGTCCATGTCCAACACGTGTTGGACACTTGGACACTCTACACTCCGACACTTGTTGGACACGTATCGGACACTTGTTAGCACAATTGATATACAAAGACAATATAGGTCTATGTCGAACACTAAGTATACTAAATAGACATAATACTAAATGACAAAAATAATAAAATTTAAGAGTGAAATACATTAAACTCATTTTTTTAAAGCATACTCTGACGTTGAGAAGTATTTTAGAAGATTCTTATGGAAAGGGGCTGATGATATCAAAGGATCTCATTTGGTGAAATGAGAGTCTGTGACTACTCCTAAATTGCTTGGGGGGCTTGGTATTGACAATATAAGAGCTAAGAATATGGCTCTTCTTTCAAAGTGGCTTTGGAGATTTGAAAAGAAACCTGAGGCTTTATGGAGGAAGATCATCCACAGTAAGTATGGGGACGAGTTTATTCGAGATCACCTGAGTTTCAAAAAGTGGAAATCGGTCTCTAGCCCATGGAAGGATATCACTAGATTGGCTGGTTTTTACAAAAATTACAGCCGGTATAAGGTTGGTAAAGGGGACAAAGCTCTGATTTGGGAGGAGTCCTGGGCATCCGAAAGGCCAATAATGGAGATGTTCCATCGTATGTACTCCATTTCAATGGCTAAAATGGTGAAAGTCAATGAGACTTGGAATGGCTATTCCTGGGATCTTAGATTTAAAAGAGTAATGCTTGATAGAGAGTTAAATGAATGGATTGGGCTCGGCTCCATCTTATCTCATCACAGATTTAATGGTAATGATGACGTTGTCTGGTGGAAGCCTGAAAATTCTGGTATTTTTTCTGTTAGATCAGCTTTAATATCTTTGTAGTCGAGAAGAAGGGTGCTAGTGGAGGACTTGAGCTCTCAAATATGGGAAGGTACTATTCCTAACAGGGTGAAGTTCTTCTTGTGGACTTTAGCTCTCAATGGTATCAACACTATGGATAAGGTGCAAAGAAGATATCCTAGCCTTCAAATATCCCCAAACATATGTGTTATGTGTTGTAAAAATGAGGAATTGGCATCCCATTTTTTGCTTCATTGTGATCGGATCAAGTGTGGAATCGGTTTGCTGAAGCTTTTGGGCAGAGGGTTGCAAGCCTAGAAATGTGTTGTGGATTGGTTGATTGAGATTTTGGCTGGAGGAGGGTTAAAAGACAAAGCAAGAATCCTCTGAAATTTTTTTTCTGGAGCTATCATTTGGCACTTATGGAAGGAAAGAAATGCAAGGGTGTTTGCAGATAAGTTCATGCCTATTGATATTTTTTATGATTTTGTACAGTTTTCGACCTCTAATTGGAGTGTCCAAGATAGGTTATTTTGTAATTATTCAGCCGCCATGATTAACCTTTAGTGGAAGGCTTTTTTTTGTAGTTTCCTTGGAGGTTGGGATGCCTTATCCCATTGTCCTTAGGTTGTTTTAGCGTTGGCTTTTGTGAATGAAGTTTCTTATTTCCAAAAAAAAAAAAAAAAAATGTAAGCTTAGTGATTTTGAATTTCCTTTTAGTATAAAAATTATATATATTTTTTAAAAATGTATATTTTACTTAGTGTGTCCGTGTCCTAGATTTTAAAAAAATTGCGTGTCACCGTGTCTGTGTCGTGTCATATATGTATCCGTGCTTAGATTGTGTTAGTTCATATATTAGGATGATGGATGATGGATGATGAAACAGTTTTACAGCGATCTCCTTCCTCAAGGAAAAATGTGTAATCATTTCATTGTTTACGTGTCAAATGAAAGCCATATGACATCTTTTTTAAAAATTCGTTTCTCTTTTTAATGCAGTTTATGAATTTAGCAGGATAGAACTTGGCATAAGAAGCACGTTGTCTCGAACACAATGGAAGATTTTACTGTACGCCATGAGAGGGATTCAGCTTCAACAACTGGCTCCTGGAAGCAACGTGGATTCAGCTGCTTCATAAATTTGTTACCAGATAGATTTTTTTTTTCTTTTTTTTTTTTTTTTGATGTCATTTAACAATAATTTTCCCCCTTCTTGAGAGGTTGTCACCATTATAGGGATATCTACGTCAGATTTTATTTTATTTTTCTTAATATATTATGTTGTCCATATCTCACCCCTAGATTTGGGTAGAATTGTTGCAAAAAAATTTGGCCATTTATTTGGATTTTGTTTGGTTATACAACTTGAATTTTGGTCTGGTTCTTGATTCTTGAGGTTATTTGAAGGAAGTTGTGTAATTTTACAACTGGAAGTAGCTATTATTTATTATTATTCATATTCATTCAGCCACATTTTGAGCTCCTAGGGAGTTGGTCACAACCTAATCTTCACATGGTTTTATATTACTTGTTTGGTTTCATGCAAATGGTGGCCTTCTGCCAATCCAGCTCTACAATACTTGTATTTCTAGATTCCTTTGCTTCTGTCTATTCAATTTCCCATTTTTAGGCCCTAACCTCCCCTCCCATTTCTTCCTTGCCTTGCTTTCCAAGTGACCTTTTGCCTATCTCTAAACCATGCCTATTGTTGCAATTTCAGATTACTTTCATTTTGCCAATAAAAGAGAAATTATTAGGTGTTCCCATCCCATTACAACGATCACATACGATTAACTTTCTCAAAAGAAATGATCTATCTCTTTCTAAGTTTTTTTTCAAGTAACTAACTAATTTTGAGTTTCGAGACCCAATATAGAAACTACGAGTGCATTGCATGTTGAACTCAATTAAATTGGTTTGAGAATCATGGGAAAAGGAAGCAAAAAAAGGGGGTTGAAAATTTAGGGAACTAATTAAAGTCTAATAAATCAGAAAGTTTATGCAATCAAATAGGCTTTTTTTGGGAAAGAAGGAGAGGTCTCTCCATTACCTTAAAATTCCTCAAAAGATAGAGAGAGAGAGAGAGAGAGAGAGAGTAAAGGAAGGTTGAATGGTCAAAAGGAAAAAGCCAAGCTGGACTTGTTACACAGATTTCCATCTTAAAGTTCTTAATTAATGTAAGTAATTAAGTTTATTTAATTATTATATTAATTTTGTAATAAAGAAATGTGAAGACAGACACCTATTTCCATTTCCATTTCCATTTTGCTGGGCTCTTCTTTGACTGTCACCAGCGCATTATAGCATACCACACAATAAAGTAAAAACTCTCTCTTTCTCTCTCTCTTCCCTTCTCTTTCTCTCTCTCTCTCTCTCTCTCTCTCTCCTAACACAAAATCCAAAAGGGGAAACCCAGTTCTTCACATACGCACACCCTTCAAACTTTTCTCGCGGATCTGACCCTTTGATTTTCACCCACGAACCTGCCTCTCTGTGTTTCTCCTTGATGTCTCCAAATTTTAGATTCGATCGGTAATGGGTTTCTTCTTCTGATTCCGTTTCTTTCTTCTATTTTTTTAATTTTTCTTGTTTTTTCTTTCCATGGGTGTTCTTTATCTGGATCGTGCTGTTCTTGGGTATGATCATTTTGAGTCATTTATCTGGATCACCGAGTTGTTCTTGTTCTTGCTTTTGCTTTTCCTATGCTTTTCTGTTCGTTCGTTTGTGGTTCGATGATTTTTGCAGCTTCCGAGGGGATTGGTGGGTTAATTATCAAATATTTTTATGTTGTATCTGCTTTTCTATGAGCTGGAGTCTTTAGGTTTAAGCTCTATTTCTCTGAATATTGTGGTTTTTTTCTCCGACTACTGTGTATGTTGACCTATGATACCCTTGTTTGTGCTCAGATCACATTTTGTTTCTTGCGAGGATTTCTTGAGAATGTTCTTTTACCGTTGAGAGATGTTTCGGATGAAAAATGGTTTGAGACGGAAGGCGAGAGAATGATAGATATGAACACCGTCTGGGTCATTGATTTCATTTTCTGCAAAATGGTCAATGGATTAAAAAGCAGAAATAATTTTATGATCTCTTTGGGCTTTGTAGTTGTGGCCGAGTTAGCGGTAGTTAGTGTTTGGGTCCTAGGAAAGTGCCGTGGAATAAATTAAGTCTCAATCATAGTGAAGTAAGAATTATTCTTCCAAGCCAGGGTGAAATAGTTGATACAGATCATATTAATATTTCACGGAAACTGTGAAGAAAGGATAGAGTAATGTGGTAGATGTTATTGGAATGAATATGTATGATTAAGTTAGCTTATTTCATTTGATATCAACAGGTGAGTGGTTAGTTTTATAAGGATCATTCACTAAGGATAGCTGGTGACAATTTCAAGAAATGGCTTCTATGGGTGTTGTTTCCACTTCAAGTATGAGAGAACCAGCTGGTCATAATGGCGTTGATAGGTTGCCTGAAGAGATGAATGACATGAAAATTAGAGATGACAAGGTACGCATGCATCTTTTTGATGCCCTTAAATTTCATTTCTAATACTTATAATTTATATGAATTAGTTTTGATCTTCATTCTTTTCCTTTTCTATGAGTTCTCATGAGTTGAAACAATGGCATAGGAAGTGGAAGCAACTGTTGTAGATGGCAATGGAACAGAGACAGGCCATATTATTGTGACGACAATTGGTGGCAGAAATGGCTACCCAAAGCAGGCATGAATTTCATGATATTCAATTCTTCCTTTTCTCACATTCTTTTTATAAGTATGTGTTCACTTGTGCACTTGTACGAGTGGGCCAAAGTTCTCATAGATGGCATGATTATAGTTTATATTGTATGTTGGTCATTCCTCTTTGCTTCTGTTCTAACTGCTGAATTTCATTATAAATTTTGTACTTTTTTTTTTCTCGTAAATTTGACATATAAATCATTATGCAGTTGGCATGGGTTTTTTACTTATTATTGTTTATTTCTTTTTCATTGTGCCTCTAACGGTATTTTGTATTAGCAATGCAGACAATCAGCTACATGGCAGAGCGTGCTGTAGGGCATGGATCATTTGGAGTCGTGTTTCAAGTAAAGTTTGCTAATCTTTTTCCAACTGATGGCAACTTTTACCTTTTCATTTTTTGGGGAAAAAAGATCTTACCTTTTCATTTTTCTTTTTAGATATTGGGGATATGTACTTCGTATATGCCTTTCTCATTTTCTGTATCTTGTTTAGGCAAAATGCTTAGAAACTGGGGAAACTGTGGCTATAAAGAAGGTTCTCCAAGACAAAAGGTATAAAAACCGTGAGCTGCAAACTATGCGGCTTCTTGACCATCCAAATGTTGTAGCATTAAAGCATTGCTTCTTCTCAACTACTGAAAAGGATGAACTGTATCTCAACCTTGTCCTTGAGTATGTCCCGGAAACAGTTCATAGGGTGATAAAACACTACAACAAGTTGAATCAAAGGATGCCACTGATATATGTAAAACTTTACATGTACCAGGTATTGTTCTTCTGAATATCCTTCCAAAAAACGTAATATTAGCCACTTGGTTAATGATACTTAAGGACTACATCAAGCTGGATAAAATGGTGTTACTCATTAGAGATGTACTGTGGTTAAATTTGGTTTGGTTTTTTTTCCAAATCATTACAACTGATTAGTATGACTCCTTGGAGAAGAGGAATTGAACCAAACCAATTGGTTTTGGTTTACATTCCAAGACACCTACTTTTTTATTCAAATTTTATTTTGACAAATACAGTATACGAAAAGTTTTATTTTAAAGTTCAAATCAATTTAGTTAAACCAATCTTTCTGTAAAACATAGTAATTTTAATAAATAAGTCAAGTAACAATATTTATTTTAAGTTGCTTGAATTAACAAGTATTTAAACACTTAGATTTGTAAATATTTTCTAATTTTGTTCTGATGGATCTAAACTTGATACGAAAGAAAATCAGTCAAACCATTATAGTTTCATCCCATTTGGTTTGGTTTGGTTTGGACTTTCATTTTGTTTTGGTTTGTGCACTTTTACTACTGTTTAGTTTTTCTTATGTTTCAGAAAGTAATAGTGGATGATTTATTGGCTAAAGTCTTATATCTCTCTCTTAATGTTATTCTCGCAGATCTTTAGAGCATTGTCATATATCCACCGTTGCATTGGTGTGTGTCACCGGGACATTAAACCTCAAAATCTTTTGGTAAGCTAACAAAAGCAAGAATTCTGGCCCTCATTATTTTCTCTTTATATACCTATGTATAATTTGTTTTTTCTTTTAATCAATTTATGCAGGTGAACCCGCATACTCACCAGGTTAAACTGTGTGATTTTGGGAGTGCAAAAGTCTTGGTATGTTCTTTCTTTCTTCTTTTTCTTGAAATGAAAGCTGAGTTGGGTGGACTGTTGTCTGACTAACCAGATACTATTATATTCTTTGTGATGTACAGGTGAAAGGGGAGCCAAATATATCCTACATCTGTTCAAGATACTACAGAGCTCCTGAGCTTATTTTTGGAGCAACAGAGTATACTACTGCAATTGATATATGGTCTGCAGGTTGTGTTCTTGCTGAGCTATTGCTTGGTCAGGTAGTTGGTTGTGTGTTTTCTATTTTGAATGTTTTCTCATGAGTTTTAATGGAAGCTAAAGATTTTTTATTTTATTTTATTTGTATCAGCCTCTCTTTCCTGGGGAGAGTGGAGTTGACCAGCTTGTCGAAATCATTAAGGTAGTTTTGACATTTCAAAATTTGAGTAAATATTGCAATTCATGCTCTGAACACTTCCCTATTATGTTCAGTGTTATGGTGTCTCTTCTACATGATTTAGTCTAGGAAATCTAAAAACTCGTCAAGATTTTGATGATTGAGTATTATTAGTGGATTCCCTGTTTTGTGTTTTAAATGTTTGATGTTTATCTCTTGAACCATTGATTTGTTGGCTGATTAAATCTTGGGACTTCTCTTGGATGGTATAAAATCCCTCTTTTACTATTTGCCGTCTGAGGATGTTTACTATTTTCCTTCAACAGTTTTTACTATATCTTTATGGGTTATTCTAAGCTTTATGTACTTTTTCTATATAATAATGGAACTGGTTTTGTAGGTTTTGGGCACTCCGACCAGGGAGGAAATTAAATGCATGAATCCCAACTACACAGAGTATAAATTCCCTCAAATTAAAGCCCATCCATGGCACAAGGTAATGTATATGGAAATGTTGTATGTATATATATTTATTTATCACTTTATCTGGACCATTTATTTAGGCATTAATTTATTTTGCAGATATTTCACAAACGTATGCCACCGGAAGCTGTTGATCTCGTGTCAAGACTATTGCAATACTCTCCTAACCTAAGGTGCACAGCGGTAAGTATATGATTAACGTCCTTATTTCATATTTGGGCCATTTAGATGAAATGAAAGTTAGGTATACTGGTTCTGCTATTATCTTGATCTAATTTAAAATTCTCATGGTAGTGTTTTTTCTCCTTATCGTTTTTGTCATCATCTTTTTCTGAAACTTTTTTTTAATATGCAGTATGCTTAGATATTTATGATTCCTAATCTTGGCATGTTTAAGTGGTGTACTTGTTCATTTGTGGTTTATCATTTACTAGCTTGCGTTTGTTGTACTTGTAAATGCTGTATCATTTAATGGAGAAGCAACGCTTCAATAACATTGTTCCTTTTATCAGTTTTAGATTTAGTTGTGAATGGTGCACGATCAAATATAGGGAATGGGTGGCTATCAAAAAGTGATTTTTATATGGGTCGTTGAACAATATTTCCACCCATAAAAGACCAGTGAAATTCAATCTGATGACATCAGTCTTTTGACTTTTAGTTCTTTGGGATAGCATAATTGAAATCATTGTTGTCTTTATGTGCAAGATGCTACTTGCTCTTGCTCTCATGTTCTAATATCTGCACTTGGTAATAATAAGAGTTTCTCATTTGTAATATTAGAATTAATTAATTCCATTGGACATAACAGTTGGATGCCTTGACTCATCAATTTTTTGATGAGCTTCGTGATCCGAATACCCGACTGCCTAATGGACGCTTCCTTCCACCACTATTCAACTTTAAAGCTCATGGTATGTTCACAAATAATTTTTTTTTAATAGAAAAAAGAAATGCTAACAATTTTCATCCGAACTACTATTGTTCTAGTAGTTATGCTAATTAATCTTCTGCATTTAATGTTGTGGCTATTGGTGCTGCTTTATTTGACTAGAATTGAAGGGTGTGCCTGTTGAGATATTGGTGAAATTGATACCAGAACATGCAAGAAAACAATGCCAATTTCTTGGGTTGTGAATTTGATTAGAAACGTAACCGTTTCACCGGTGGTGTCGTCTCAACAAAGAAAGCTACGGGTGTCCCAGTCTCTGCTATTCCTTCTGTTTGCTATCAGTATATCTCTATATTACCTACTACCTTGTTTTGAAAGAGCAGATCTAGATATGTTATTAATGAATGGGTAACAACTCTATCTAATGTTCCATGTGTATTGAATTTGGGTTTAAGCGTTTTAATTTGTATTAGGATTTGGATGTAGTTAAGGTGAAGTTGGCAGCGGATTTCTTGGTCCGGCTGCCCTCGACGGGACTGGCTTACCTGGCTTACACAGTCTTGTTATTGGAAAAACATGTGTGTGCCAAGTATGTATCAACCTTTTATCTCCATGTGCAGATGATGTATCTACTTCCTCTTGTACACTTTTATGAACATGGACTTCCATCTTTCTGCTCTTCACATCTTTTCTTTGTACCCACACCCACACCATCAGATCAGAAGACCCCCATGTATGTATATATTTTAGTTTGGATTATATTTAAAAATCAATTTCCTTTGCCCAGATTCAGTGAGATGAACAGGGAACCCATTTGCCTTGCTTCTGCTGTTACTTTGGTTGATAGAGAATTAGGCCAATTGCCACGGGGAATTGTAAGAAAAAAAAGCAAGTTTGTTTTACTTCTTTTTGAGTCCTCTCTTTTGAATTCCTTGAAACTCTGGTTAAATTTGCCGATACGTACATGGCCGTTGCAAGTTTAAAGCTTAAGATGTCAATAACATGGAGTGTATGGCCCTTTAATCTGATCAATGATGGTAAAATCTTTGGCGTATTGAAGTGATTTTGAACAAAGCTTTTGCCATTGCAATGTAATCTCATTGGTGTATTCGTCTCTCCCCTGAACATCGATCTCAATTTCTAAGGTTTGTAAGGGTGAAGTAAAATCATCTTCTCCTATCTTTAGTAAAAATCAACATTGTTTGGGGCTTGCTATTGTGATCCAATTTAGGTGCTTTGCTGGAAAAATAACCTACCTTTGTTTGGTGGGTTGGTTTGGAGGTTTCTACAAGTCTGTAGTCTATGTCAATTTTATGCTATATCTACCATTTTTTCATCATAGGTTGTAGTTCAAAAATATCTGCCTACCTTTGTGAAAAAGTTTGTGGAGAATAAGTGAAAGTACCACAAAGAAGAAACCTTCAGGAAATTTATTGAGTGAGGGTGTTCTCAAGTAATATTTCAGATAAGTCAACTCTCAAAAACTACTTTTTACGTGATCTTCAACTATGCAAGTATGTTTATTTCAAGCAATGTGGAGTCCAATCATTTAGATTTGAAACTAGGTAGGTAGATAAGAACCATTTTCTGTTTTGTTATTGGCTTGTTTTTAAGGTACAGGCATTTGTTATTTGGAATCTTCTAAAAGTGACATTTGTATAATGAGATTATCGTCGAGGTTGTAACTCAAGCACTATGGTATGAAGATCTAGTGCGATCACATTACATAATTGGTGGCAGAATTTTAATTTGGTCATTATGTTGGTATATGAAATAAGAATGAAAATTGTTATAAAAGAGGTGGTTGAAAGGAATGGTTTTGAGGGAGATAATACAGTATGATGAATTGATGTCTAGGTTATATTGAATTATGGGAGTTAGAGCTAGAATCAATGTGAAATACAATATTAATTTTGGGTGTCCGATGACTTCTCCTTTGTTCTTTTTCAAGAAGATATCTCTAGAGCACAACTATTCATATTGATTGCTAAGGCTGACAAAGATTGTGAAAGAATAAATGTGTGAAAATGAGGATGCTGAGGCATGGGAGTTCCGAAAGGCAACATATGGCATCATTTGTCCCAATAGATTAGATGTGAATTAGCCAAAAGGACAATTTTGAAGAGCAAAACTTATGGTGCGGAAATGACGAAAATGATGCATGAGACTCACATACAAGATAGGATAATATTTTTATGAATGCTTGATATGGCCAACTTCTTAGGGGGGAAATTTACTCTAGTGCAAGTATACACTGCTCACAAGTAATATATGAAGTATTTCAAATATCCATCTCCCAAAGATTGAATATAATTGAGTGTTGTTTGTAATACATTTATCAATTCAAAGTAAATGATAATCAAGAAAAATATGATGATGTTTATTGTTAAAGTGGATAAAAATGTGTAATATGAAGGAATGCAAAGATGTCAAGGGTGATAGAAAGATTCAATTATGTTTCTGCCCGGTGCCACATTTTACGTTGTGCTATGAATTTAGATTCAACACCTATTCAACCTTTGTTTCAAAGCACTTTTAGAAGTCTAAGCAATTCATTCTATATATCTACAATTAATTTGTACTTAAAAAAATAAACACACAATCCGACATGAATGTCCTAAAGGATATGACTTGAAAATATAAACTCGCTTGTTTGTCCATTAACCTTTGTATAGTTTGGTTTTGTTGATTTTAATGCTCATTGTTAGTCTAAATTTGCCACTTAGATTCTCATACAAAGTTCACTTAGGTTCACATACAAAGTTTTGAATTCAATACTAAAAGGTTGAGGGGGTGAGGGATAACGACTGTCATAAAGAACCAATATAGAAATAGAGCCTAGACATAGAACTTCGTTGATTGACCTTAGACATAGAGTGACACCCTTATTGGAAAATGCTTGTTTTTTTTTTCTCTCTATATAAATTCTTCCTCCATGAAAATTAATACAAAACTTTGCTTATAAAAGGTATGTGCAACATAACATGATATGAAAATAGAGTTTGAAATCAAGTTTTCTCTTTTTAAAAGTGTAAAGAAGATAAGTGGAAGAAACACACACACACACATATATATATTCTTTTTGTTCTCTTTGTTTGTGTATATTAGTGATAATTAAGTAGAAGTGTTAGAAGACTTCGAGTTTGGTTCAATTTACAATTATTAATTAATCAAAAGCTTTATATATGATTTTGTTTGTATTAATATTTAAGAATGGTAAGAACACCATTATATGATAATATTTTCATTTATTTTTCCTAAAAAGAATATAGGGAAAGCTAATGGGTCTACTTGTGAGGAAATAACATTGAAAAGACTACAAGATGAAATCAAGCACATGAAGAATTCAAGAACGAAACAAAAGTCATCTTGAAGCTTTAACACAAGAATCTAGCCAAACTTTTGGGACGATGTGTCGAAAGAGAAAAAAAACTCCTCGTCTATGAATTTATGGCAAATAAGTAAAGTTTCTAACTAATTTTCATGGATAAAGAATTTGTAGATGGAGGAAGAAATGTTCTATCATATTTAATCACTAGATTAATTCATGCATCTAATAGGTGAAATCAATTCCCTAAGGCTTTTCTCCATTAAGTTTTCACACTTTTAATTGTTTTGAGTAGCTTTGAATTAATTTGCATCATAATCGAATCTTTTATCTAAATAAAATTGGGTAGATATACCTTTAGTAATTAGGTGAACTAGAAAACCAATCCAGAGGACGACGTTCGGTTTTAATCACTATATTATAACTTGGACCCGTACACTTGCAGTTAGAAATTTGCGTAACAAGTTTTTGGTATCGTTGCCGGGGATTGGCAATTATTTAGTTTCACTTAATATTGTGGGGAATTTGCTTGGTCTTACTTTAGAGTGTAATTTTATTGTGTTTTTCTTATTTTTCCTTTTTCTCTTTATTTTTGTTGTTTTTGTTTTGTTTTATTTTGTTTTTGTTTTTGGTTTCTTTTAGGTTGTGATTTTGTATGCGAAAAGATAAGGACGTTTTGTTAGTTCCTTTTGATTTTGAAATTGAAAAAACTTGCAAAAAGAATAGGAAGGAGAAAAGGGAAAGAATTGCAGCAATGACCAATCCAAATCCACAGGAGGAGCAGAAACCTATACGGGACTATTTCCAGCCTACTTTCCCTGAACAACAATCTGGAATAGTCTACGTGCCAATCAATGCAAATAATTTCGAGCTGAAAATTGGCCTCATCCAGATGGCTAGAGATAGTGCATTTAGAGGGTTCCCCTCTAAGGATCCCAACTCTCACTTAAAATATTTTCTTGATATTTGAGGGACTGTGAAGTTAAATGGTGTTACTGAAGATGCCAAATGCTTATGATTATTTTCCTTTTCTTTACAGGATAAAGCTAGGGACTGGCTCCAATCTATTCCACCTGGGAGTATCACTACCTGGGATGCATTGGTTTAGGCCTTCCTTGCCAAATATTTCCCTCTTGCAAAGACAGTCAAGCTGAGGACCGAGATTGGGACATTCAAGCAGCAAGTCGATGAACAACTATTCGAGGCTTGGGAGCGCTATAAGGAGTTACTGAGGAAGTGCCTTCAACATGGATACTCTGATTGGCTGCAAATCCAGTTGTTTTACAATGGCTTAAATCCAAATACTAAAACCATTGTTGATGCAGCTGCAGGTGGGACTGTTGTCCAAGACTGTGGAGAACGCACGTACACTACTGGAGGATATGGCCACAAACAGCTACCAGTGGCCAACTGATCGACCTACACCGAAGAAAATTGCAGCTGGGATCTATGAGATTGACAATGTAAGTGCTCTTCAAGCCCAAATGACCTCCCTTGCTAATGCTTTCTTGAAATTTTCAGGTACAGGGGACGCACAATCTATTGAGACAGTTGCTCTTGCATCTCAATCTCAAGAGGAGATCACTACAAAACAGGTTCTTTATGTTGATAGAAATTCTAACTTTAGGGGACACCATAATTCTACACCCACACATTACCACCTTAATGTTAGAAATCATGAAAATTTCTCGTATGCTAACAATAAGAATATCTTGAAACCTCCTGGATTTACATCTCGAAGGACTGAAAATAAACATTCCCTTGAAGAGATGGTTGGAGCTTTTATTGCAGAGTTCAACAAAAGAACTAACAAGCTGGAGGAAGCAATGATCGCGATAAACACCACCGTGACAGGCCATAGTGCAGTAATAAAAAACATAGAGACTCAGCTGGGACAATTGGTGAATGTTGTAAACACCATGTAGAAAGGTAAAGCCTCAGCTGACCCGGAGAAAACCCAAATGGAGTACTGCAAAGCCATCACCATGCATCACGTGGAGGAAGTCCAAGCAGTTGAGGAACGGGATATTAATGAACCAGAAGTTACTAAGGGAGAATCTGAAGAGGGTTCATCCTCCAACGAAGCTGAAAGCTTAATTCTGACCCTCTTATACCCTCTCCTATTGTTTTAGTTCCAAAGCTTAAGAAAAAGAAGAAAAAGAATTGTTCAGCTCAATTTAAGAAGTTTCTTTGACATCTTTATGAGTTTAAATATCAATTTACCTTTTGCAGAGGCTTTGGAGCAGATGCCTAGCTATGTAAAATTCATGAAGGAATGGCTTTCGAGAAAAAAGAAGGAGAAGAAAGTAAAAACAGTGTACCTAGCCTCTACATGCAGACTTCAGAAGAGTGTACCTGACAAACTGGCTGATCCAGGGAGTTTTTCTTTTCCTTGCAACTTTGGTACTCATTATTTTCGCGCTCTATGCGACTTAGGTGCTAGTATTAACATAATTCCTTTATCTTTATGTAAAAAGTTGAACATAGGGGATATTAAACCTACTGATGCGAAACTCCAGTTAGCTGACCAATCTGTAGTTAGTCCTTATGGAGTAGTAGAAAATGTTTTAATTCAAGTAGGAAAATTTTTTCTGCCTGTTGACTTTTTTGTGATGGATGTAAAGGAAAACCCTTAAGTGTCTGTCATATTAGGGAGACCATTCATCGCAACTGGGTGAGTCATCATTGACATAGAGCGCAGGGAGCTGACTGTGAGAGTCTTACGTGAGAAAGAAGTTTTCAAGGCATTGGGAGTCTCTAAGGATCATTATGAAGTAATGGTGGTTGGTTACAGAAAAGGTGCAAGCAAGAGCATCTCTGGTGGATCCCCTGACAGTAGACCTCCTTGACACATACACGGTCAACACGTCGAGCTAAAGATGTTAAACAAGCGCTTTTGGGAGGCAACCTAATTGTTTTTATTTTTTTTATTTCCTTAGTTGATTTAATTTCTTTCTTTTCTCTTTTCTCATTTTTTTTTTCTTTTTGGTTATAGGTCAAAATTTAATTGAAGGGTCAAAGAAAAGATAAGAAAAAGAAAAGAAAAAGAAGAAGAAAGAAAAAGAATCGCGTGTTTTGGGCCAACCTGAGAGACAGCATCGCGACGCTGTCGCGATTCTGGGCCTAAATTCCAAAATCGCGAAAACAGAGAAGGGGGTTATGTTTTGTGCCCTAGCTTTTTACCGTCTTTTCTCTCGTCTCCCTGAAATTTTCCTTCATTCTCAAGTGTTTTCTTCCCATTTTCTTGCCTAACTCTTGGATTTCTACTTCTTCCCCGATTTTTCAGATTTGCAGCGGTTTCACCGTGGGTTTCGTTGCTTTCAGTGTATTTCTCGGCGATTTCTGGCGTTTGCTAGTGGGTTTTGGTATTCTTGGAGTTTTGTCAGCCGTTCTTCAGTTTGTTCTCGTCGTGGGCTGTCTTTTTTTTGGTATCATTTTCGTATTATCAGTTGGAATCTTGAGATTTTTTTGCATCTATCTTGGATTTAGAGTGTAGATTGTTGATTTTATGCCCTTTGGAGTTTTTTACTGATTGCGTTGGTTGTGAGCTCATCACTAGAGGAGTGTAGGTGCTGTTTTGGTTCCATTTAATCACTGTCTTACCATCTTATCAACTGTTCTTAACGTTTTATCGCATAATGTTTGTTGGGGTTCATTTGTGCATCCTTTTGTGAGATTTTTGTGCGATATTGGCTGATTCTATTCATTGTTTGAAGTTGGTTGGCTGCTGGTTTTTGCATTATATTGTGGAGGACGGGTTGAATCTTGGTGTAGTTTGGTTGTTGAATATTATTCTGTGGCGGACAGGCTTATATTGGAGTTTGCTGGCTGTTTTTGTGGTTTGGGTTGTTTAAAGTTGTAATTTATACCTTGTGTCTAGTCCCCTTCCTTTAGACATCATGAGCAAAAGATCCAGGAAAAACGTTGCTTCCTCCTCTTCCTCCAACCCTTTCGATCGTCATCGCTTTATTAGTCGGGACGCTGAACAAATTTTTGAGGCTTATGTAGATCATAGGAACATTATCCCCAAGCGTGGCGTAAGCCCTTGATTCGTGCTGGATGAATGTGGATGTTTAGAAAAGATGGTAAATAAAGATTAAGAATAATTCAGTTAACTAAGTGTAAGTATACACTATCGCTTGCAGTAATAAAAATCTCTGGAAGTATTCCAAAGGTATTGATCCCACAGGGACTAAATTGGAAACACAGATTTGAAGAAGAAACTGCTCAAAGATTGCTTTTGAAAATGTAACCAAAGAAATAATTGATGATGGGTTTTGTAAAACAAATAAAATAAACAAGTAAAGAATAACAATGATAAATAAACGAGGTATTCAATATAGCTTCAACCCTAAGGCAAATAACTCTAATCATGGCTTATTTAACCTAAGTCTATTCATGCATTGGGGCAGATTTAACTTCTATTTGGCCTTGCTCCCAAGAACCGTTAGAAGGCTAAGCGAGTACTGTTATGCACATTTATGTGACTCGACTCCGACATAGATAGTTCATGCATGCAATCTATAACCCTATAGTTGTTATAAGGCAACCTTTCCCTATAACACCAAATACGCTCTCTCGAGCCATTTCTCCTATATCACCTTTATGAAAACCGGTATTGTTTGTCCCTTTCGAGATCAAACTCACATAGCATGCAAAGTCTAAGTGATCAATTTAAACTCAACAAGATTCAGAATGATATTCAATAAAGAGTGACATGCAATGAATAGAACTTAAGAAAATAAACACTTTCAAGCTATTTAAACCATAAGGGAATTCACTATATCGAACCCTCAATGGAATTTAGCTACGCATGATGGAATAAGATGCAAAAGAATAATTTTTCATTGACATAATGAAGTAAAAAATACAGAAATAATGAAAAGAACAATTGCTGGAAATAAGGTGCAGTAGCTAAAACTAGTGTTTTTTCTTTTATCCAATTCTTCTAGAGTTCGCTCGACACTCTACTCTCCTTTACAAGTGGGAATAGGGTGAAAATCTCTACAAACACTCGGGTTTGATGTCTAACTAAAGGTTAGAATTCAGTCTTCTATGAAGGACCTCGGGCATCCCTACTCATGGGCGTCTACTAGGGTTCTGTCACCACCCTCTTCTTCCCAGTGAGTTCTGCTTAAATTTCCCTTCGAATCGAGGCCTTTTATAGTGTGAGCAGTAGTTGAGAAGCCACGATAATGGTGCTGGTAGGTAGCCTAGTCAGTTTCGGAGTCAAAACAGCCGGTTAGGTGCGCAAAACACTCGTTCAAAATGACCCGCGACGGACTTGGAACTGCCTTCGTCTGCCCAGAAATGCGGTTGCATTTTTGGGTTTTTCTAGATATCCTCTGTTTTTCTGCAAAACACCAAACTAAGTCAAATTCATATCAAAATGGGTCATTTTTAGCACAAATAATTATACTTTGACATATATGACTCTCAACTCCCTAATTCATCAACTTTAACACTTTTTGAGCTCGGGAGTAGTAAATTTGATCTAAAACATACAACTTTGGCAAGATAATGAGTTAAATATAAGGGTAAAATAGGTATATTTTTTACCCTTATCATACCCACAAACTTAACTCATTGTTTGTCCTCAAGCAATCACAAACCAGAATGTTAAAGATCCACACAAATTGCCAATCAGAATGTTAGAGCTCAATAGTAATTGCAAACCAAAATGTTACATAACATATGTAATTGCCAATCATGGTACTAGAGTCTAACTTAATTGCAAATCAAAATGTCATGAATAAACCATATGGAATCAAGTAAACATGTTTCTCAAGATCGTTTTCTAGCAAGTTTCCTTTCAGGAGAGGTTTCTACTCTAGTGCCGGTCACAACTTCTAAGTTTCCTAGGCATGAAGATTTCTACTTTTCTTTTTCAAAGCAAAACTCTCGCTAGTCCATCCTAACCAATATGTTTAAACTACCTAACTACTACTCATAGAGCCTAGTGTAGTCCTTTTAGTTAAGAAAAACTAATCTTGAGGTTTCTTGAGCATACATGAGTTACTAGACCATTTTCTATCTCCCCCAAACTTATTTGACTGATGGCGCTATTTTTATTCAACTTCTTTTTTTTTTCTCCCAAGAGAATCCTTATTGTCACCTCTACCTTCGTTCTAGCTTATCGACACTTTTTGGTGAAGATATCTAGCTACGAGCAAATATCACAAACTCGGACTAATACTCACTTCCCTAAGTAAACCTTTCATGCAGTGGCAAACCATGGGTGTCATGGATGCCCCTGGTTACTCAGTAAACTCTAGGAAGGAGGAGTAACTCTCAGTTTTTCTTTTTTCATTTTTTTTTGGATGATAAATACTGAGCACATATTTCCAGCAGTTCAAACTTACACAAGATGTATATTTACAAAGTAAAGTACCCCCCAAACTTAAGATAGGCAATGCCCTCATTGACTTTTGTTTTTTAGGCATGGGCTTAAACATGAGGCTTTTGTTTTTCAAAACATCAAGACTAAACTCTCCTCGTGTGCTAGAAAGGTTAAACATGAGGAAGTTTAGACTTAAGAAAATTTTGTAAAGAAAAAGACTAATGGAAAGCCTATGACTAGAAAACAAATTGGTTGTGACGGCGACACTTTATGAGAGAAAAATAAGCTCTAGTTATCATCATTAGGGATTTAAAAGAAAACTCAAATGAAAACATGTTTGTCCAAAAAACTTTTTTCAATCAAAAAACTTTCATAAAGTTGATTTTTCCAAAAAAGCTTAAAAACCCAAGTATTCTAAACTATCCTATCAGCAAGCTATCATAAAACTAACCTAGAAACATAACTAACAACTAACTAAACATTTTAAAACAATATAAACAGCAACTAACACAAGTAAAAAAAAACAGAAACTAAGCATGCTAAAAACTAAAAACAACAACTAAATATGCACATAAACAGATTTAAACTTGTAAAAGGGGATTAGAAGACTCCCCTATTCCTCATCCGAGGAATTCTCTTCATCTTCTTCATCTTCATCTTCAGATTCTTTTTCTTCTTGAGGCAGTAAGGATTGAGGGAAACTCGAGAAAACAGGAGCGATGCTTGGGGCGATAGAGAGATAAAACTCTCTAATTGCTTCATATCTTTCCTTCGCATAGACCCAATAGGTTTTCAGCTTGTCTTCAATCTGGTCTAGCTGCCGGAAGGCAAATGCAAGGGCCTCTAATGATGGTGTGGGCCCTGAAACAGGAGTGTGCTGAGGAGGTGAAACAGGATTTAGCCCCGAAGATGGAGTAGCATGGGAAGTGGAAACCTTGTCCTTCCTCTGAGCATTGTTCTGTTAAAGCATCCCTATCAGAGGCAAGTCAATAGTGGGCTTGAAAAAGTGGCATTCCTCATATTTTCCAGGAACAATTTGCACTCTCTGACAGAGTTGGGTTATGAGGGACCCAAAGAACAACTTCCCAGCTCTCTTCCTCCCACATGAAAGGATTTTTTCTCTGATGATGTTCCCTATATTGATCTCCAACCCCTTCATGATGCTATAGAGAAGCATCACCCTCTCTACTAAAATGGTACTATCGTGGGTTGTGGGCATCAGTCTATTTTTGATGAAGTGAAGCCACACTGCCGGTTTTGGCTTGAGATCACTTGACACTAGTGTCTTAACCTTGGTCCGAGACTCCTTCCACTAAACTCCCTTATTGGCCACCATCTTCAATGCTTCTTTTAACTGCTTGGCCGAGGGGTTCTTGATTGCATCATTGCCTCTCGGATGCAAAGGTGCTTTAATCCGATACACCCTGTTGATGTCAACTGAAGAGAAACTGACCATTTTCCCTCTCACCACCGCCATGCTCATGCTCTCCTCCCTCAATCCAGCATAGAACTCTCGAACTAGAGGCACCACGACCTCTTGAGGGTGAGCGCAAAACTCTTGCCATTTATACTGAGTAATAACCTTGGTCATGAAGCCTGGCAAAGTCCCTGCCCTGTTTGAGAATCCTTTCTCGTTAGGAAGTCTTTTTTTCTCATAATCTCCATCTTTTCCTAAAAATTAACATCCTTGAAGACCTCTGGGAACAGATTCTTTGGTGATGGAGTTTTTGGTGATTTGGTCTTAGGCTTGAAGGGTGTGGAAGTTGTAGGAGGCATTGGAGAAGCGTCCATGGACCTTGTCCTCGGCCTCTTTGCAAATATGGGGTCATTTTTATTCTTCGTCCTCTTCTCGGCTCTCAATTCTCTTCTTCTTCTCTTCCTCAGAGCAGCAGAAATCGGGATTTGGTCATCGTCCAATTCCTCAATTTCAGAATCTGTTTCTGTCTCGCTATCACTGGAGGTCTCAGTCTCTTTCTCTTCAAGTTTCTCTTCATCCTTTTTCTCACATGAAGATGTACTTTTAGCAGCTGGTGGAGGTCCCCTAACATCATACTCGAACAAAGGGTCAAGGGTCTCATCAGCTTGTTGCTCTTCAACGACCTTCTCTTGGCCTTCTTCAGAATGCGGCCCAAATGCGGTCGCATTCTGGCCTTCATTCTCTTCCTCCTCTTTTTCTGATTTTTCTTCTCTTGGCCCTTCAAGGAGCCTTTTCTTCAACTTCTTGCAGTTGATCAACTTCACTTTGAGCCTTGTGCAATGGCTCAAAGGCTGCAAGAAAATCCTCAGCCTCTTTTCTTTGTTCTTCTTCTTCTCTAAGGATCTCTCGTCTTTCTTTTTCTTCCTCAAGGAGTTGGAGTTCAGCAGCCAATCTCCTGAGTTCCTCATCTTCTTTTCTTTCTTTTTCAGTTTGAATGGCCTTCTCGGCCTCTTGTCTTTCTTTTTCTTTCTTCTTCTCAGCTTCTTTCTCATCTTCCAAGTCTCTTCTCCGTGCAAACTCATCTTCATCCCGCATACTTTGACGTTCCCTCTTTTTTTCAGCCCTTATTTCCTCAAGTGCATCTTGCTCAGCCTTGTAACCTTCAGCTATTATGAGGGCTTGTGCAATGGCTTGTCGGATCATCTCTTCGAACACATCCGCCAGCATTCTTGCCACTTTAAGGGGTTCAATAATCGGGGGCTTTTTGGGTGTAGCCTTCTTGGAGTCTTTCTTCCTTGCACTGTAGGTCACAAACGGCTTGTTCCTGCAAGAAGAAGTTGGGTTAGTAGAAGGTTTGGAAACGTTACCCGTTGGAGTCTCTCTTTGCCAAGAGCTCTCTCCCACTTTGGCGGATTCTTCAGCATCACGCAACCGTGCTTCTTCCTCAAGATCCGCACGCCTCTTAGCTCCCATCTCACGGATCATTGCAAACCACTCCTTGGAGCGCTTCCTAAGTGGTCTGTCTGCTGGTTTTTGAGTTTGGTGGAGAGAATCGGAGGGCGTGGGTCTTCTTTGTCGAGAACCACTTGGATTCTCCCTTGGAGCTGCCGGCATTGTCGAGGATTAAGGCGTAGGAGCAGTGGTTCTTCGTTCCTCAATGGCCGGTGAAAAACCCGTGGGTCTCACGCTTCTTATTCTGTGCATGCTTGCTTCGGGTTGCTCTTCTTGGCATCGAGCACTTTGTTCAGCATCTTGAGCACGCCGATTACTCTGAGATCGAGTAATCTTGCGAGGGATTGATGATTTAGGAGTGTTCTTTATGATTCTTGGAGTGGGTTTTCGGTTTCAAAGAGGATGAAGGTGGAAGGTTGGTGAAGTTGACTTGAATGCAAAAGGTCTAAGTGTTTGGTGAAGAAGGAAAACACTTAAGTCAGCTATTTATAGGTTTCTCAATATTAGGTCACGTGACCGTCATTTAAATGACGTCACTACCCTTGACCTCCTGGGAAATGCTGAAGGTGTTCATATAACACATGTGGAAGCAATTGAAGATCGAAGGCACTTAACGACATGAATTTTACTCCTATAGCATGCATGTTCTAAACAACCAGAAACAAAGAGTATAGAAGAACCAACCTTTTTCAACTCAATTGATGGACCTCCGTGGATTCCTTTTGTTCTCTAATCAACTTAGGACTACCGCTAGTATCTTCCCCGCTATTCTACGGGCCAAGAACGATTTGTGGGAGTCTATAGAGATAGGGAATGGAGAGGGAATGCTTGAAGGATCAAGCTCTAGAGAGATTTTAGAAGTAAGTGGATTTGAGAGAGAATTCCAGCAGCATAATGAAGGGATAAAAGCCCCACGCAGCGGAAAGTATTACCGAACCTACTCAGAGTCTTAGATTCTAATTGAAATACCAATACAATTTGCAAAATATTACAGCAATAAATCTATATTTAATGGGCTGTACATAGGCTATAAACATGCTAAAAAGATCAACTAGATTGATCCTAGTGATCAAGGATTTCATAGAAAACTTACTTTTGTAGAAAGCCTTAATCAATTTGCCTTTTCTTGCCAATAAGAATGAAAACGCAGCAACCCTCTTGTGCGAACACCACCAATCGGCTACACAGGTATATCTCTAAGACTTCTTGAAGCAGGAGACTTGTGGGAGTCTTTTGGGAGAGATCTCTGAGAGAATGCGAGACAATGGGATACCTTTCACCCCACCCCAGGGGTCCTATATATAGGTAAAGGCCAAGACCTTTTCCTAATAGGAAAAGGTCTAGGAATAAGTTCAAATCTATTATCTGAACAATATCTAATTTTAATAATTAATTAATTCCATAATTAATTAATTACCCAATTAAATATCACATATTTAATCTTAGGGATTTTATTAAAATTAAAATTAATATGAATCCAATTCATATTAAATTTATTTGAACTCTTTCAAATATTTTCTTTCCTAATAGGAAAAGGTCTCTAATTTTAATAAATAATTAATTAATTCCATGATTAATTAATTACCCAATTAAATATCATATATTTAATCTTAGGGATTTTATTAAAATTAATATGAATCCAATTCATATTAAATTTATTTGAACTCTTTCAAACATTTTCTCTCAAGAATTAATTTTTGAAATTAATTCAAAAATTATATTATAAAGTTTCATAAACTTTATATTATAATGCATCAATATACATTATACGATTTCCCAAATAAATTGAACACTTTCAATTTACAATTTATATTTGTTTGCTTCAAGTCTTTTTACGAGCTACCAGTGGGACCTAATGGACCTACAGATTAGAAGCTCCAACGATACGAGACTAATCGGCTTAAACTCATTAACCAAGTTAGTCTCCATTCGTTAACTGTGGGTCATTCCACTAAAGACTCTCAGCTGCACTCTTCTCACTGCAGAATATTTCTGTGTCCACGGATATCGACCAATACTACAAGTCAGTCCTTCACGTGTGTTCGTATCCCAGCTGGGTCAAATTACCGTTTTACCCCTGGTTTACATCTTTGTCCTTAAGTCCCCAGTGCTCCTCTAATGAACAACCTGTTTGAGGTCCAACCAACAAACAGAAGTCCCTCTCGTGCCATAGAGAGGGTTGGGCCCATTGTTCAAGTCCCGGAGACACCACTTAAGGGAACACACCTCTACTTACCCTAGAATCGGGAAGGAGTGAATTCCATCTTGTGTGATTATGTTCCCAGCTCCCCACTCGGTATTGTCCCCAAAATGGTAGGCTTATTGAGTCGGCGTGCTGGCCACTCTCACCCATACAAATCAAAGGACAACTCCTCGTGAACAGGAGTCCATAATCCACTCAGGATTGAGACTGAGTTGTCTAGGTCATCCTAGTGAAATAGAAACCAAGCCAACTAACGGTGTTACAGTTAGTGGTTAACTATTTCGCGGTCCGGTCTTATGCAAACTCATTGCATAGGATACCCCCACTCGCATGTCAACTACATGAACGCGTTGGATCATAGCGTTTGTATCATAATACAAAGCGGGCTGTATCCCTAGTGTCACCAGGATAAGGTACCCAGCCTTATCCCTATACTATAGACCTTTTAGGTTGTTACTTGAACATCGATCCCCGTATGTCCCCACATACTAGTTCAAGTTACATAAATAACCTTGGATCTTAGTTTATTGGATTTGGGTCAAATAGTCAATATTTAACAATAACATTTTATTGCAGAAACTAAATAACACTTTATTAAATACAAGTATAAAATTTGTTTACATTCATTATCTACGAGTTTTAGGGCATAAAACCCAACAAACTCCCACTTGAACTAAAACTCTAGTTTAGTGGGATGTACAACAATCTATTCAGCAGTGGGTGTATAAATACATGTATAAACCATATACAATGTACAAATACAATAAACTAGGGCATCACCATACCCATTACATAATGGTATCACTATACCCATTACATTTCTCCCACTTGCCCTAGATTTCATCTTTGTACATAACTCGTAAACCTAGACCTTCTAGATGACCCTTATACCCTTTAGCCGAGAGAGCCTTCGTGAATATTTCAATTTAATTCAATGTGCTTACTTGTCTTCGGCTGCAAAGTTCTTATGAATTTGCCACACCACCACTGTATCACTATAAAGTCTGATGGGCAAGTTCACATTTGGAACACATTCTAAATCAGTCAAGAACTTTCTAAGCCTTACAGTCTCTATCGCTGCTTCACAAGCAGCTATATTTTCGGCCTATATGGTAAAGACTGTAAGTATGCCACACTATAGCTCCTTTGTAAAGTTTGACCATGGATACTGATTGATATCTGCTGACTATCCCTACAGCATAACAGATGTCATGCCTCGTGCAGAGCATTGCATACATTAAGCTGTCCACAGCAGAGGCGTAGGGAACCTGTCTCATATCCTCAATCTCATGAGGTGTCTTTAGGACACTATTCCTTAGACAAGTGAACCCCATGCTTGAAAGACAATAAGCCCTTCTTGGAGTTCTGCATCGAATATCGGGACAACATTTTGTCAATATACGTTGCTTGAGACAAGGCTAGTGTTTTGTTCTTCCGATCCCGAATTATTTGGATTCTAAGAACATATTCGGCCTCTCATAAATCTTTCATTTGGAAATTGGGCCGCTAGCCATTCTTTTACGTCAGACAGATATCCTTATCAGTCTTAAAATCCATGTCAGTGTATCCTATAAGGATCAAATCCTTAGTCCCATACACGAGCATATAGTTCCTCTTTCTCCTCAGATACTTGAGGATATTCTTAACGGTTTTCCAGTGATCAAATCTTGGATTAGATTGGTACTTACTGACAATCCCTATTGCATAGGGCATTCGTCTCATGTCCTCAACTTCTTGAGGTGTCTCAGGAAACAGTTTCTTAGACAAAATGAATTCCACGCCTGAAAGGTAGTGAACCCTTCTTGGAATTCTGCATCTTATATCTAACTAACATCTCGTAGATATAAGACACTTGAGACAAGGCTAGCTTTTTGTTCTTACAGTTCCTGACGATTTGGATCCGAAGAACAAACTTTAGCTTCTCCCAAATTTTCATTTGGAAATGAGCTGCTAGCTTATTTTACTAGTCAGTAAGATAACCTATATCATTCCCAATGATTAGGATATCAATCACATACAACACTAATAAAGCTACTGAACTATTGACGATCTTCTTGTAAAGACAAGATTCATCAATGTTCTTGATCAAAGCCAAAAGATTTGATCACAGTATCAAATCTTATATTCCAAGATCGAATTGCTTAGGTCAATCCATGAATGGATCACTTAAGCTTGCAAACCCCTTTTGCTTCTGATCTTGCTAAATGAACCATTCTGCTTGAGACATGTAGATACTCTTCTCAAGATTACCATTCAAAAGGGTAGTCTTGACATCCATTCTAAATGGACAAGAGTTCTAACAGACTTCAGCATGACGACATGAGATAAGAATTTCTTACAGTCCCCTGTCTCTGGGTATAACCCTTTTGCCATAAGTCTAACCATAAGATTATGTCTCGTTTCTTCTTGTAGATTCCTTTGTAATCCATAGGTGTTACCCCATTAGATAGATCTACAAGATTCTAGATGGAATTGAAATCACATATTTCAATTCCGGGTCCATCAGTTTAATCCAATTGGTTCTTATTAACATCATTCATCGCCTTGCTCTAAGACAATGAATCCTCTAAATCATCATCAGGTATGACGATCTGGGCTTCAATTAAGCCCATGGAACGGTCAGATTGTAGAACAACCCTCCCACTTCATTGAGGCACTCTCAACTCTTGAGATAGATGTAACTAACCAGTTGTATTGGCCTTATCAACAACTCTTGTTAAAGGTCCAGCATCATCAACAACTCTTGTTGATATTTCTGTAGCTTCATCAGTTAATTTACTTAAAACGACCTTACTTTGTGGCTTATTATTTCTTATGCTGTATTCTTCTGAGAATGTAGAATTTGTCGGTACAAATTCTTTATTTTCTTGCGGATTGAAGAAGTATCCACATCTTTCGTTTTCATGGGGTAGCCTACGAATAGGTATACTGTTGAACAGTGTTCCAATTTCTTTTTGGGTTAGTCACAAGCACGTGTTGAACTCCCCAAAATAACGTAAACTACTTTTACGTCTTATCCACAATCCAAAAGATGTTTCAGAAACACTTTTGATGGAACGTTGTTCGAAATATGTGCTGCAGTCAACACTGCATGACCCCAAAACGAGTCAGGCAAATGAGCAAAGCTCATAATGAATCGAACCGTATCCAATAGGGTTCTATTTCTCCTATTTGATACACCGTTTCCTTAAGGTGCTTCAGGGGTAGTTGAGATGTAATTCCATGTTCTATCAAATAGTCTTGGAATCTCAAGTCTCATCTACTCTACACCTCGATCAGATCGAAGTGTTTTTATCATCTCACCTAACAAGTTTCCAACTTCAGTCTCAAACCACTTTGAATTTCTCAAGAGCTTTAGACTTAAGTTGCATTAGGTTGAGATACACATACCTTGAATAATTATCTATAATATAGATAAATTATTCATACCCTCCCACTGCTTTAACATATTAGACCACAAGGATCCAAATGTACAAGCTCTAAGGGCTCTTTGGCTCTTTTTGCTCTTTTCCAGTAAAAGATCTATCAGTCATATTGCCCATAAGGCATGACTTAATCGGTATTAGAGAGTGTTCTTCTAACTAACTTAGAAGTATACTCTAGACTAAGCTCCCAATCATATTGAGATCAAAACTAGCCTAACACCTTAAGAACCAAAGGAAGGTATTTCCTTTAGGAGAAATCTTTTGCCTTTCATTTCCTTGAATAGTAGCAGCCTTAGGCAACGTAGTGTTTATGACTGCCTTACTCTTGATTAGTCTTAAAAAACATTTATGTTATTTTTCAATTCAGCTGAACAAAAGTTAACTCCCTTTCTTGAAATGAACTGCGTTAGCAGGGAAAGGTAAAGAGTAACATTGTTCCAGCCAATAAGATACAGAAATCAAATTTCTTTTGATCTTAGGAATTGTATACACATTATCTAATAATATGTATTTGCTCCCACTGGAAAAAATAACTTAACGTTCCCCATTGCTACAGCCAAGATGACCTCTCTAGTTCAAAACTTTGAGAGTTATCACAATAGCATCAAGCTGTTTCTAGGAATTCATTCCTTTCAATAAGAAGAACAAACGTGATTTGTGACTATGAATCAAGTATTCGGGTAGAATCACCATTCTTCACAAATTACGCTTCCAAGACTAGTAAATCGAATTTACTGTCTTTGGACAAGTCTTCTTTGGCTGAGCAAGACTCAATGTCACATTCATTAATAACACTTCTTAATGAATTAAACATTTGGGGCATGAGAACATTTCTCTGTTAAGACTAATCTTAAAATATTTGCCACAAATTAATCGTTTAAGTTTGTTGTATAATCACCGTTATAGGCGTAAGACTATGCACATATTTAATCATTGAATTGAAATAACAAATTACTTGATTATTAATCGCACTAACCCATTACAAGAGCAATACAAACAATTGCATGCAATCCAATCGGTTTAGCAAAAACGAACAATCATAGAACCCTAAGACTATTGATTTAGTTTTGCAACGATGTTTCAGAGGTTTAGAGCAACAGCCACCGAAGGGTGATCAGCTACTCCTCCTTTGAAATGAGACACTTCTCAGCTAATTCTAATTCCGGAATAACTCATATTCCTATTAGCCACCGTTATTTGGTCAAGGATTTGTTAACAACACTTAACTCATCCTCGTAAGTGTAACCCTCCCACTTTCAGATCCCAGAGGCACGCACCAACAGGCTACCGAAGGGAAAGACAACTGTTGGTAATTAGCCTAAGTGACCCTATCCTTTCCAGGAGTTCACGGTGTTACGAATCTTATGATCAGACCCTCCGAAGGGATGGTTGCTCCAGGACAATACGCAGGCGGATCATAAGACTCTCACGGTGTGACCTATGGGTGGAGACCGAGGGATACGTTGACACGTGTCCCGCTCCCACTTACTATGGGCACTTTCCCCATTCACCTTGTTATTGACTCATGCAAACACTTTCCGAAGGGAGGTCGCGCTAAAACGACACGAAGCCGAGCATGGATCTCACATTGCGAATATAGGGATGTAGGAGCAAAAACTTGATTTAAATCAAGTTTTGATTTTACCTCCCACTAAAGTGACCTACCGTATATTTTAGGGTTTATTAACCTAGATAAATCCGGCTAATTCAATTTATCTAAGTCTAATCCTATTATAACTATTATAATGAGAATTGTAATGTTCTAGGTGAATTAAACTCTTTTAACAAACCTAGCAACACCGTATGCTAACATGACTATGGTCATTTCAACTCAGGTTCCGGGTTTGTTCCCAGGTAGCAGGTGTTCCGTAAACCGTCAGCTTAAATACCTCCAGCCTTAGACAGAACGTAACCGGGAGAGTTCCCTTTTAACCATAGAAATGTAAAGTCTTTACTCTAAAGATCTAGGTGTATTAAACTCTTTTAATAAACCTAGTGACATTGCATGCTAACATTTAACCATGATTAATTCAACTCCGGTATTCCGGGTCAGTTCCCAGGTAGGAGGTGTTCCGTAAACCGTCAACTTAAGTACCCCCAACCTTAGACAGAACTTTACCGATAGAGTTCCCTTATAATCATAGTAATGTTTGTCCTACTTAGTAGGTTAAAACTATTTTTAAAAAACTAAGCAAGACTTAATTCTAATCCTATTAGAATTAACGAGATCTTAGGTCTAATTAATTTTAAACATTTAAAAATTAATTCATTTACCTATGATCCTATGTTTGCATGCAATCTTTATTATAGGTTGACGGTTTCTAATCATCAATTTTAAACTATTCACAATTTTAATGATTAGCCCTATAATCATGCATACTATAGTTTTAAAATAATTAACAATCATATTCAAGTTAATATAATAAAACTATATATATTGCCTTGCATTGCATGAAATTAATATAACAATTATATTAAGCTATGGATGTTTCATGCCCAATGCAACTTTGATTTCCATTATTAATAAATTAACAATTAAAATATTATCAAAAATGGTAAATCAAAGTAGCATGCTGCAAACAATTTTATTAAATATAACTATTTATATTTAACTAGGTAATTGTATGCATCATGCTTATCCTTTTTCATGATATTAATATAACTCAACTATATATTAAAAACTCATGAAAATAAACCATGCATTTCAACCCATACATTATAACTAATTATAATATATATAAAATGCATGAGCATGCTTTATAACCTAAGGTGGGATTTTAAATCTAAATGACATCCATAAAGCATTTAAATAGCGTATAAACCGATTAATTGGCCCCTAGGATAAAATAAAGCACATAAATTACAATAATTTAAGCTATTTTATCCTAAAAACATCCTTCTGCAGCTTCAGAACCGGATTAGACCGCACGAACCGACCCGAACTGCTTCGAACCGGACCCCAAAATGCCAAAACATGCTTGAACCGTGCAAATAATGCATAAATCGGGTCAAATCTCCTTGAACTAGTCAAACATATCACGAACCGGTCAAAAACTGAAGAACCGCGGAAAAATAAAAAATAATTCGGCCAAATTGCACAAGGCTAGGCTCGAACCCCAAACCTCTGGTTTCATAGAAGGCTACTGAAACCAACACAGCAGCTGCATGCTTTTGTGTTATATATTGGTTTTATATATATATATATATATTCCAGCAACTGTTCCAACAACTTCCAGCAATTGTTCTTCGTGTTTGGCTTCGATTTTGGACGTGATTTTCAACGATCTTCATCATGAAACACCCTAGTCTAGACCCGGACTTACAGAGGATAATAGATTTACAAAATATGCCCAAAAACGCAGGGGCCTTTACATTGAACCATTCAAGAAAGCGTAAATCTATGGCCAAATTAATCGAAACCATTTATACGCAAACCATAACATTCATAATGCATAAATCCCACCAAGAACAAATTGCAAATTTCAATTTAAAATCAAGAACAACTGAGTTGGCTCTGATACCAATTGAAGGGATAAAAGCCCCACGCAGCGGAAAGTATTACCGAACCTACTCAGAGTCTTAGATTCTAATTGAAATACCAATACAATTTGCAAAATATTATAGCAATAAATCTATATTTAATGGGCTGTACATAGGCTATAAACATGCTAAAAAGATCAACTAGATTGATCCTAGTGATCAAGGATTTCATAGAAAACTTACTTTTGTAGAAAGCCTTAATCAATTCGCCTTTTCTTGCCAATAAGAATGAAAACGCAGCAACCCTCTTGTGCGAACACCACCAATCGGCTACACAGGTATATCTCTAAGACTTCTTGAAGCAGGAGACTTGTGGGAGTCTTTTGGGAGAGATCTCTGAGAGAATGAGAGACAATGGGATACCTTTCACCCCACCCCAGGGGTCTTATATATAGGTAAAGGCCAAGACCTTTTCCTAATAGGAAAAGGTCTAGGAATAAGTTCAAATCTATTATCTGAACAATATCTAATTTTAATAATTAATTAATTCCATAATTAATTAATTGCCCAATTAAATATCACATATTTAATCTTAGGGATTTTATTAAAATTAAAATTAATATGAATCCAATTCATATTAAATTTATTTGAACTCTTTCAAATATTTTCTTTCCTAATAGGAAAAGGTCTCTAATTTTAATAAATAATTAATTAATTCCATGATTAATTAATTACCCAATTAAATATCATATATTTAATCTTAGGGATTTTATTAAAATTAATATGAATCCAATTCATATTAAATTTATTTGAACTCTTTCAAACATTTTCTCTCAAGAATTAATTTTTGAAATTAATTCAAAAATTATATTATAAAGTTTCATAAACTTTATATTATAATGCATCAATATACATTATACGATTTCCCAAATAAATTGAACACTTTCAATTTACAATTTATATTTGTTTGCTTCAAGTCTTTTTACGAGCTACCAGTGGGACCTAATGGACCTACAGATCAGAAGCTCCAACGATACGAGACTAATCGGCTTAAACTCATTAACCAAGTTAGTCTCCATTCGTTAACTGTGGGTCATTCCACTAAAGACTCTCAGCTGCACTCTTCTCACTGCAGAATATTTCTGTGTCCACGGATATCGACCAATACTACAAGTCAGTCCTTCACGTGTGTTCGTATCCCAGCTGGGTCAAATTACCGTTTTACCCCTGGTTTACATCTTTGTCCTTAAGTCCCCAGTGCTCCTCTAATGAACAACCTGTTTGAGGTCCAACCAACAAACAGAAGTCCCTCTCGTGCCATAGAGAGGGTTGGGCCCATTGTTCAAGTCCCGGAGACACCACTTAAGGGAACACACCTCTACTTACCCTAGAATCGGGAAGGAGTGAATTCCATCTTGTGTGATTATGTTCCCAGCTCCCCACTCGGTATTGTCCCCAAAATGGTAGGCTTATTGAGTCGGCGTGCTGGCCACTCTCACCCATACAAATCAAAGGACAACTCCTCGTGAACAGGAGTCCATAATCCACTCAGGATTGAGACTGAGTTGTCTAGGTCATCCTAGTGAAATAGAAACCAAGCCAACTAACAGTGTTACAGTTAGTGGTTAACTATTTCGCGGTCCGGTCTTATGCAAACTCATTGCATAGGATACCCCCACTCGCATGTCAACTACATGAACGCGTTGGATCATAGCGTTTGTATCATAATACAAAGCGGGTCGTATCCCTAGTGTCACCAGGATAAGGTACCCAGCCTTATCCCTATACTATAGACCTTTTAGGTTGTTACTTGAACATCGATCCCCGTATGTCCCCACATACTAGTTCAAGTTACATAAACAACCTTGGATCTTAGTTTATTGGATTTGGGTCAAATAGTGCAATATTTAACAATAACATTTTATTGCAGAAACTAAATAATACTTTATTAAATACAAGTATAAAATTTGTTTACATTCATTATCTACGAGTTTTAGGGCATAAAACCCAACACATAACAGTAAGGAATCAGCTCTCTTCCCTCTCAATCTGAATTAGCATCTACTTATAGAGCAATATCTTGCACCATGGAGTCTCAAGATGAAGGACACATGGTGGAGAGTTAAGCCAAAGTGGATTCTAGTTGTAGTTGTGACATTGCATGCAAGAATGCATGAATGTGGTGTATTTCCACTTTCAATCTCCATGCAAGAGTGAGATTCCAACAAAATCCACTATCTAATTTGATCCAAGATCAAATTTTAGTCTTGCATTTTGATTTAATTCCAATTCCAAATTGATTTCAATTTTGGTAATTGATTTGAAACTTTTTCAATTAATTTCATATGATTAATCAAATTAATCATTCTTACCTAATGCAATTCACTAATCATGAATCCTTATTCATGTATATAGTATTTAATACATATTTAAATACTTTTATCTCTCAATTAATAATTTAATTCATAATTAAATTATTGTGTCAATAATATCAAATATAATTGACAATAATACCCTTTCCCGATTTTGAACGATTCAAAGTTTCCTATCTTATTGTTCTAAGCTTTATTCCGATATGAGCTAGCAGGGGGACCTAATGGACCTACAGATCATGGGCTCCAACGATTCGAGGTTAGCCGACTAATCTCATTAACCAGGCTAACCAACATTCGTTAACTACCAGAACATTCCACTATAGCCTAGTAGTTGCACTCCCCTCACCGTAGATATATTTCCGTCCACTTGATATAACCATGTTCAGTAAGTCGATCCTTCACAGGTTGTTCGTAGCTATAGCTGGGTCAAATGTCCGTTTTACCCCTATAGTACTTCTTGTTCCTTAAATTCCACTAATCCTCTAATGAACAATTGATTTATGGTCCAACCATCAAACCTGAGTCCCTCTCGGGCCAACGAGAGGGTGGGGCCCCTTGTTCAAGTCTTGGAGTTAGTACTTAAGGGAACAACCTCTCTACTATCCCTGAAATGGGTAGGAGCGAATTCCGTCTTGCGAGACTATGTCCCCAGCTACCTATCCGATCTTATCCCCAAAATGGTAGGCTTATTGAGTCGACGAAGTCTGGCCACTCTCACCCATGCAGATCAAAGGATAATCTCTTATAAACAGGAGTTCATAGTTAGCTCAGGATTAAGATCAAGTTACCTAGGTCATCTTGTGAAATAGTCAGTTTCTATAGTAAATAACGTTAGAAAGAGAAAGTGACTTATTTCGTGGTATGGTATTATGCAAACTCATTGCATAGGACGCCCCCACTCACATGTCTCCACACGAACGATTTAGGATCTCATCGTTTATACTTAATACAAAGTGGGTCGCGTCCATAGTGTCCCTAGGATAAGGTACCCAACCTTATCCTTATACTATAGACCGTTTTGGCTATATACTCGAACTTGATCCGCTTCAATGTCTCTACATATAGTTCGAGTTGTCACTTTATAGCCAAGGATCTTTAGTTTATTGGATTTAGGTTAAACATTTGCAACTTACATATTCAATAACATCTTTTACTGAATAACCTCAATAACGTCTTTATTGAAAATAAAATATGTTTAATATTTTACAAAACTACGAGTTTTAGGACATTAAACCCAACAAATGCGATCGCATTTCCAAATGCACTGGGAAGAAATGCGATCACATTTCCCCAGTTTTCTGACTTCTTTATTTTTTTTCTAACTCCTTTTATTTCCTTACTTTCTTTTCATTGGCTGAGACAATAACAAACTTGTTAGAAAGTTCACTTATTTAAACATGATTATTCATCTACTTTTCTTAGATAAACACAAAATAACTTGGACTTTTCAACTCCCAGGTAAATCCCTAGGAAAAGGTGTTCCCTACGGTCAGCTTAAATACCTTTTCTTAGACAGGATTTTCCTAGACAGAGTTTTACTCTTGTCCATATATTTTTTTATCCTATCTATTTTTCTCTTCTTTTATTATTTATTACAAATCTGCATAATGTACAAAAAGTTCTCAGAAATAGAAGTCATACCAGATCAATTACAGATACAAGGGCTTCTTCAGCCCCAAGATTCTTCCCCCAATAGGGTTTAATTCTCTGTCCATTTACCTTGAAATGCATGCCTTGATGATCCATCAGTTTTACATTTCCATTGTAAAAAATTCTCTCGATCTTGAATGGTCTCGACCATCTTGATTTCAGCTTCCCTGGAAACAATTTAAGCCTGAAATTAAAGAGCAACACCTGTTGGCCTTTGTGGAACTCCTTTGGATGTATTCTTCTATCATGCCATCTTTTGACCTTCTCCTTATACAATTTTGCATTCTCATAGGAGAAGTGACGAAGTTCTTCTAATTCATTCAGTTGTAACTTCCTCTTGATTCCCGCTTTGTCCAGATTGAAGTTGAACTTCTTCAATGCCCAATAAGCTTTATGTTCCAATTCAAGTGGTAAGTGACAGGATTTTCTGAATATGATTCGATATGAAGACATTCCCAAGGGTGATTTGTATGCAGTTCTATGTGCCCATAATGCCTCGTCAAGACGCAATGACCAATCTTTTCTAGATGAGTCTACTGTTTTCTCCAAAATAGTTTTGATCTCTCGGTTTGAGAGCTCTGCTTGTCCATTCGTTTGAGGATGGTAAGCAGTGGCTACCCTATGCCTGATATTGTATTTGGAAAAACAGGTTGGCTATCATATTGTTTAGGAAATGTGATCCTTCATCGCTTATGACAAAACGAGGAGTTCCGTATCTTGTGAAAATGTTTTTCATAAAGAATTTCTTTACCACCTTTGCATCATTGGTTGATGTGGCTATGGCCTCGATCCACTTCGATACATAATCAACTACAAGCAAAATATAAATATTTCCAAAGGACGGCGGGAATGGGCCCATGAAATCTATCCCCCATACGTCGAAGATTTCAACTTCAAATATGAAGTTTAGAGGCATTTCACTCTTAGTTGTTAGATTCCTGGTTCTTTGACATTGATCGCAATTCTTAGTGAAGAGATGTGCATCCTTGAAGAGACTCAGCCAAAAGTACCCTGATTGAAGGACTTTGGCTGCAGTTTTTAGCCCGAAGAAGTGCCCTCCATATGGAGCCGAGTGACAGGCTTCCAATATGAGTGGTACGTCTTCTTCTGTTACACATCGTCTAAGTATTTGATATTGACCTAGCTTGTATAGATATGGCTCATCCCAGTAATACTCCTTGACATCTTTCAGAAACTTCTTCAATTGCTGAGTTGTGGCTTCCGGAGGCTTTAGTCCACTGACTAAGCAGTTTACATAATCTGCAAACCATGGAATTTCAATTGCCTTTACTGCCTGAATTTGTTCATCTGCAAATGATTCTCGAATATTCAGCCTCTTCTCCACTTGCACTTCCTCTCCAAGCCTTGACAGGTGGTCTGCCACTTGATTTTCGGTTCCCTTTCCGTCCTGGATTTCAATATCAAACTCTTGCAAGAGTAAAATCCAACGGATTAGTCGGGGTTTAGCATCCTTCTTGGATAACCAGTGTTTAAGGGCTGACTGATCAGTATGAACTATGATTTTAGTTCCCACTAAGTAGGATCTAAATTTGTCAAAACCAAATACTACTGCGAGTAACTCTTTTTTCGTGACAGTATAGTTCAACTGTGCTTCATTAAGCATCTTGCTTGCAAAATAGATTGGTTGCACAATCTTCCCTCTTTTCTGGCATAGCACCACTCCAACTGCAAAGTCACTAGCATCACACATCAGCTTGAATGGATGAGTCCAATCTGGCTCAATTATGATCGGAGATGTACTGAGTGCATTCTTCAAAGTCTCGAAAGCTTGCTTACAATCTTCATCAAATTCGAAAGGTCTATCTACCTCGAGCAACCTGCACAAAGGTTTAGAAATTTTAGAGAAATCCTTAATAAATCTTCTGTAGAAACCTGCGTGGCCTAGAAAACTCCTGATGTCTCAAACTGTTTTGGAAAAAGGCAACTTGGATATGATCTCGATCTTTGCCTTGTCTACCTCAATTCCATTTCTGGAAATTCTGTGTCCAAGAACTAATCCTTCTCGTACCATGAAATGGTACTTCTACCAAGTTAGACATTAAACCCTAGTGTTTGTAGAGATTTCACCTTATTCCCACCTTGTAAAAGGAGAGTAGAGTGTCGTGAGAACTCCAGAAGGATTGGATTAAGTGAAAAACCCTAGTTTTAGCTACTGCACTTTATTTCCAACACGTGTTTCTTTTTATTATTTCTGTATTCCTTATTCATTATTTCAATGGAAAGTTATTCATTTGCATTATATTCCATCATGCGTGGCTAAATTCCATTGAGGGGTTTGGTATAGTGAATTCCCTTATGGTTTAAATGGCTTGAAAGTTGCTTATTTGCCTAAGTTCTATTTATTGCATGTCATCCTTTATTGATTATCATTCTAACCTTGCTGAGTTTAACTTGATCACTTAGACTTTGCATGCTATGTGAGTTTGGTACTGAAAGGGTCAAACAACATCAGTTCTCATAAAGGTGATATAGGAGAAAGGGCTCGAGAGAGTGTATTCGGTGTTATAGGGGATGATCGCTTATAACAACTATAGGGTTATAGGTTGCATGCATGAATAATCTATGTCGGAGTCGAGTCACAGAAATGTGCATAACGGTACTCGCTTAGCCTTCTAACGGTTCTTGGGAGCAAGGCCAAATAGGATTTAAACTTGACCCAATGCATAAGTAGACTTGGGTTGAATAAGCCATTACTAGAGTTATTTGCCTTTGGGATGAAACTGTACTGAACACCTCGCTTATATTATTGTTGCTATTTCTTTTACTTGTTTGTTTATTTACTTTCTAAAACCCAACATCAATTATTTTCTTTGGTTACCTTTTTTAAGCAATTTAAGAGCAGTTTCTTCTTCAAATCTGTGTTCAAACTTAGTCTCTGTGGGATCGATACCTTTGGAATATTTCCAGAGTTTTTCAATATTTCCCTTTAGTCCACATTGCATCAATTGACACAGGCTTCGACCTCGACTAAATAGTCGGGATCGATTTAACCGAAAGAAAAACTGAAAATGGACCTCGATTGACGCAGGCTTCGACCTTGACTGAATAGTCAGGTTTGATTTAACCGAGAGAAAAATTAAAAATGGACCTGGATTGACACAAGCTTTGACCTCGACTAAATAGTCAGATTCGATTTAACTGAATGAAAAACTGAAAATGGACCTGGATTGACACAGGCTTCGACCTCGACTGAATAGTCGGATTCGATTTAACCAAAAGAAAACTGATTGAAATAACTTTTATTTGTAATGGGCACGCTAAACTTGAACGTTTGAATGCATGGGATGTGAATTTAGTACTATCCTAAAACTATGACACAAATTTCTTTAAAAGACGTTTGATAGCTCGGACACCACATTCACACCACCCTTGGTAATAGACCTTAATTGGATCATGAATTCGCTAAAGAACGTGCTCTTTGTTTGAGGAGCAGAAATATATCCAGAATGACTTTGCCCCTGTGATAATAATGGTTTTGCCCCAGTTTGAGAATAATGGTTTTGCCCCAGTTTGAGAACACGAAAATAATGGTTTTGCCCCAGTTTAAGACTTTGTCATGTTGAAATGACGGTTTTGTCCTCCATGATGACATTCCATCAACCTTCATGATCACGACGCTCTTGGAAAAATATTGCCTTTGGATTCTTTCTTTAGACATATGTATTTCACATCAAATCGTTTAAGTTACCACCATTGATTTGAAATATCGCGTTTATGTAACTTTTTGTTTATGCAATTGTAATGATAATAAAGGTAAACATGCCAAACATTCATAGTTGAGGAAATATTATGGAGAGTGAGGGAGAAAAATGGGCAAGATATGCCATGCTTAGAGAACGGATCTTCGATTTATGACTAAAATTCAATAGACATATGTGTCAATGTAAAGGCTCTAGAACTTGAGACAAAAGTAACGTCTGAAACATGATATAGAAATTGAAGCGTAATTCTCCTAGACACTTGTTGAATTCCTGCAACTTTGCTGAATCCTTTGATACACAAGTAGCCTATGCATAATATCTTCGAACCTGATCTGAATTAACTGGACTTGGTAGCTCATTACCATCCATGTTCGTCAAGATTAAAGCTCCTCCAAAGAAACTTTCTTCACCACGAATGGTCCTTCATAGTTTGGAGTCCACTTGCCTCGGTGATCTTTTAGAAAAGGAAGAATTCGTTTTAAGACTAAATCTCCTTCTCTGAATACTCTAGGACACACTTTCTCATCATAGGCTTTCATCATTCGTCTTTGGTAAAGTTGACCCCTGCACAATGCTGTCCATCTCTTTTCTTCAACAAAGTTGAGCTACTCATAGCGATTTTGGACCCATTCAGCCTCTTCTAAATTAGTCTCCATGAGGACTCTTAATGATGGAATTTCCACTTCAACAGGAAGAACAACTTCCATACCATAAACTAATGAAAATGGTGTTGCCCCAGTTGAAGTGTGAACTAATGTGCGATATCCATGCAATGCAAAGGGAAGCATTTCATGCCAACCTTTATACGTCACCGTCATTTTTTGCACAATCCTTTTTATGTTTTTATTGGCGGCTTCCACCGCTCCATTCATCTTTGGCCTATATGGAGTTGAGTTGACATGCTTGATCTTGAATTGCTCACATAACTCACTCATCAATTTATTGTTCAAGTTTCGTGCATTATCAGATACTATGGTCTCGGGAAGACCGTAACGACATATAATCTCCTTCTTGATGAATTTGATAACAACCCCTTTCGTCACTTCTCGAAAGGACATTGCTTCTACCCATTTGGTAAAATAATCTATTGCCACCAAGATGAATCGATGTCCGTTTGAGGCTTTTGGGTCAATAGGGCCTATAACGTCCATTCCCCACATGGAAAATGGCCATGGTGTCGTCATAACATGCAACTAAGATGTTGGAGCATGAGCTTTATCTGTATAAATCTGACATTTGTGGCATTTTCTCACATATTTGATACAGTCAGCTTCCATGGTTAACCAGTAATAGCAAGCCCTTAATGCCTGTCTAGCCATCATGTGTCCATTTGCGTGGGTGCCACAAATTCCCTCGTGAATTTCTTTCATAATCATGTTGGCTTCATTTGTATCTACGCACCTCAAAAGTACCATGTCGTGATTTCTTTTGTAAAGTATCTCTCCATTCAGAAAGAATTTCATTGCTAACGTTCTGAGTGTGCGCTTGTCATTTTCTGAGGCATTTTCAATGGATACTCTCTGCATTTAACATAATGTTTGACATCATAGTACCAAGGTTTAACATCAAGATCTTCTTCTATATTCATGCAGGAGGCTGGAACATCTAGCCTTCCCATCTTAATTGGTTGTACCTCATGATTGGGGTCTATGTTGAAGATGACTACAAACGTAGCCAAGGCGTCTGCTATCTGATTACTCTCCCTTGGTAAATAGTCAAAAGTGATTTCTTCAAATTTATGTGATAAGTCTAATATAAGCTTTTTGTAAGGCAGTAGCTTAGTGTCTCTTGTTTCCCATTCTCCTCTCAATTGGTGAATCACTAGCATAGAATCTCCCAGGACTCGAAGGTTTCTTATCTTCATATCCAATGCAGTTTGGATACCTATAGAGCAAGCTTCGTATTCAGCCATATTATGAGTACAATCAAAACTTAGTTTGGCAGTGAGAGGGAACAATTTTCCTTCAGGCGATATTAATACAACACCTTTCCCATGACCTAACTCATTAGAGGCCCCATCAAACAACATGGTCCATGTTTCCAAGTCTGAAATTTCTTTTTCCACCATTATAGTGGAGAAAAATTCATTAGGAAAGTCAAGTTTCATTGGTTCATAATCGTCTATAGGTTGCTGGCCAAGTGATCGACTAGTGCACTTTCCTTTATTGACTTTCGAGTAACATAGACAATATCATACTCGGATAAAAGAACCTGCCATCTAGCAATTCTACCAGACAAAGACGGCTTTTCAAAGATGCATTTGATAGGATCCATCTTTGAGATGAGCCATGTTGTGTAGTACAGCATATATGGTCTCAAACGGCGAGCGGCCCAGGCTAGAGCACAACAGGTTCTTTCTAAAAGAGAATATCTGGTTTCACAATCAGTGAACTTTTTGCTTAAATAATATATGGCTTGCTCTTTTCTTCCTGAACTGTCATGCTGTCCTACCCATTGAATTTTCTGTCACTGTAAGATATAGGATAAGTGGACAATTTGGAGTTGGAGGTATGAGGACAGGAGGGCTCTGCAGGTATTGCTTGATCTTTTCAAATGCTTTTTGACAATCGTCATTCCATATGTTCGTATTGTCCTTACGAAGTAGCTTGAAGATTGGTTCACATGTTGCTGTAAGATGTGATATGAATCTTGTAATATAATTTAATCTCCCCAAGAAACCTCTGACTTCTTTTTGAGTACGTGGTGATGGCATTTCTAGAATGGCTTTGAGTTTGTCTGGGTCAACTCTAATTTCCTCCTGGCTTACGATGAAACCCAACAACTTGCCAGATGTGACCCCAAATGTGCATTTACTCGGATTCAGTTTCAACTTGAATTTTCTCAATTGCTGGAATAACTTTTGGAGAATGGTTGCATGCTCTTCCCCTGGCTTTGACTTAGCAATCATGTCATCAACAGACACTTCGATCTCCCTATGCATTAGATCATGGAAGAGAGTAACCATGGCCCGTTGGTATGTTGCCCCGATATTTTTTAATCCGAATGGCATGACCTTATAACAAAAGGTTCCCCATAATGTGATGAATGTAGTTTTCTCTTGATCTTCAGGTGCCATCTTGATTTGATTGTAACCTGAGAATCCATCCATAAAGGAAAAAGTTGAGAATCCAGTTGTATTATCTACTAGTACATCAATATTAGGAAGTGGGAAGTTATCTTTTGGGCTTGCTCGATTCAAATCTCTATAATCAACACACATTCGGACTTGCCCATTCTTTTTAGGTACTGACACAATGTTAGCTACCCATTCTGGATAATTAGCATCTGTTAAGAATCCTGCATCAATCTGTTTCATGACTTCCACTTTTATTTTGATTAACATGTTTGGCTTCATCTTGTGTAACTTCTGTCTCACTGGCCTGCATTCAGGCTTAAGTGGAAAATGATGCACCACAATACTCGTGTCTAAACCAGGCTTATCTTGATAAGACCAGGCAAAAACATTAATGTATTCATGAAGCAATGTTATTAACCTTTGACGACTTTCAGTAGACATGTTGGTCCCGATTTTAACTTCTTTAATCTTTGCTTGAGATCCCAAGTTAATCGTCTCTATCAACTCTTCATGTGGTCCCAACATCCTCTCTTCTTCTTCAATCGTTCTCAACAATTCATGAGTAAGTTCTAGATCTTCCTCATTACCACTTGCTCTCTCATCGGACTCAACATCGTATGTAGGAGAATCAAGTTCGTATTTAAGATCATTAATGCTTTCAATCCCAATATCGCTGTTTAAGAGAGCGATTATTTAGTGTGATGAAATAAGATAAAATGAAGGAATGGAATAAATGAAATCAATGCTAAAAGAAGTAGAGACAAGAGGGATTTAGTGGATGATAGGAAAAAAAATGTTTCTTCATTGGTAAATGAAATATTGACATAGAACACATAAATTATCAAAACAAAAACAAACAAAAAGTTTAACAATTACTTTGATATCTCGTTAACAAATGATGGTAGCTCCATTACAGTCCAATTATTGAGTTCAAAGTCTTATGGGCACAGGTAAACCAAAGGACCGGCTTCTTTCTTCTCTTCGATTATAGCCATAACAGCAGGGTCTTGAGATTCCGGATGAATTATTCCAACAAAGTTGAAGGTATCATGAAGATGAGGAATGATATTCATTTGATACTCCGGCTCACAGTTCTCTAATCTAGCCAGTCGTTTTTCTCTCTCCTGCCTGTGTGCTCTAATCATATCTTTTTGGCTTGGTTTATATCCCAAACGAAACCTCTTCGTATTTTTCAACATATTCAACAAATTGTCGAGGCTTTGGTTGCTTCCTATTAAGGAGAGTTTTGAAAGTTGCAACTTCATTTTCCCTATCTCTTCGTATAAAGTTGTGGAATTTGCAATCTCAAAAACCTGAAATGATGACTCAAATGAAAGTGTTAATATCTAAAATACGGAAGCAATTTTGGATCTTAGGCACATAAGAAGCTCAATTTGATCAAACGTAACATGCTGTTCATATAGAGAAAAACAGAGTAAGTTTACCAACCTTGTTTCAATGGAGAAATTGGTTGGATTTTCTTCTTGTTTTTCTTCACCAACGAGTCATGAACCACCACTGGATCTTCCTTGCTATCCTCAAGCCTTTGGAACGGATTGTGGGATCCTCAAGTGATGGAATTGAAAGGAAAAAGCTTGTAAGGTGGGTTTTGTGAGTCTGAGTTTTGGTAGCAATTCCTTAAGGTTCAAGCTTAATTTCCTCAGCAAAATCCATCCTTTATATAGAAGAAATACAGCTGAAGAGGAGAAGCCTAAGATTGACAACAATCAATCCCATTTTAGTGGAGATTGAAGTGGCTTAAGTGAGGGGAGTGTATGGGTTTAGTCACCATGCACTCCACCTCCAAAAATTCAACATTTCTGAATTTTTGAAAATTCAAGATTTATCTTGAATTTAATAATTAAATAATCAATAATCTGAAAATTTGAAAATTGAATTTCAATTTTAAATTAATTCAAAATTAATTTAAAATAATTATTAATTAAATAATTAAAAAACTAATTATTAATTTAATATCTAATAATAAATTATATTTAGCCACTATTCCCGACCATCTCCGAAATGTTATTTTCTTATCATGAATCCCTATTCATGTCCATGAAATTTAAATCATATTTAAATATTAATTTACTCAAACCCGGTTTTCATAAAACCCGATGTATCGTCAACGTCCATCACCTTTATCTATTTCCCTTAACATGAACTAAATGTAACTCATATCCATCATATTGTTCCAAAGGTTAGTCTCGAGCTAGCAAGGGGACCTAATGGACCTACAGATCATGGGCTCCAACGGTACGAGGTTAAACTGGCCAAACTCTTTTAACCTAGTTAACCAACATCCGTTAACTACCGGGACACTCCACTATAGCCTAGTAGTTGAACTCCCTTCACTGTAGATATATTTCCGTCCACTCGATATAACCATGATTAGTAAGTCAATCCTTCATAGGTCGTTCATTACTATAGACAGGTCAAATGTCCGTTTTACCCCTATAGTACATCTTAGTTCCTTAAGTCCACTGATCCTCTAATGAACAATTTGTTTATGGTCCAACCAATAAACAAGATCCCGCTCGGGCCAATTAGAGGGTGGGGCCCCTTGTTCAAGCCTTGGATTCAACACTTAAGGGAACAACCTCTCTACTATCCCTGAATAGGGTAGGAGTGAATTTCTTCTTGCTTTACTATGTCCCCAGCCATCCACCTAGTGTTATCCCCAAAATGGCAGGATTATTGAATGATACATTATGACCACTCTCACCTATGCAGATCAAAGGATAACCCTAAACAAACAGGAGTTCATAGCAAGCTCAGGATTAAGATCGAGTTACTTAGGTCATCGTATGAAACAGTCAGTCTTAACAGTAAACGACGTTATAAAGTAAGAGTGACTTATTTCTTGGTCCTGTCTTGTGTAAACATCTTTTACACAGGATGCCCCTACTCGCATGTCTCTACACGAACGATCCAGGATCATGTCGTTTGCCATATTCGCAAAGTAGGCCACATCCATAGTGTTACCAGAACAAGGTACCCAACCTTATTCATATACTATAGACAATTAAGGCTATATACTTGAACTTGATCCTTTTCTATATTCAAGATATAGTTCAAGTATCTCATATTATAACCATGGATGTTTCTATTGGATTCTAAGATATAAAAATAAACAATTTCACTGAATAACATCTTTATTTATATAAAGGATAACAAAACTTGAGTTTTAGGACATAAACCCCAACATCAAAAACCTCTTCTGTTGCTTTTATGTAGGGCATTGAGGAGGGTCTTGACACCTCTTGTCCAGATATGATCACTAGTTTGCGGTCGACCACAAAATTAAGTTTTTGGTGTAATGATGATGGGACCATTCCAGCTAAGTGAATCCAGGGACACCCTAACAAGAAGCTGAAGGTCGAATAAATGTTCATAACTTGAAAGGTTATATCGAAGGTGCATGGACCTATCTGGATGGGCACTTCTATGTCTCCAACAACTTCACTACGTGCCCCATCAAAGGCTCGTACGATCATAGTGTTGGGTCTTACATGAGACATATCAACAAGCAATTTCTCCAACGTGGATTTAGGCATTATGTTCAAGGAGGAATCATTATCAACTAGGACTTTTGCCACAATAAAATTTTTGCACTTAACTGTAATGTGCAAGACTTTAGTGTGTCAGATGCCTTCTGGTGGTAACTCATCATCTGTGAAAGTCATTGAACTGGATGCAGTTATGTTTCCAATGATGTTATCCAAATTGTCCACCGTAATATCCTGTGGAACATAAGTTTGATTCAATATGTCCAACAAGGTCTTACGATGCATATCTGAAGCCAATAACAAAGCCAGTATGGAAATCTTTGCAGGGGTTCGACCTAACTGTTCAACCACTTTATAATCACTTTGTTTAACCAGCTTAAAAAATTCTTGAATGTCCTCTTCAGATGCTAGATGTCTAACATCTAGATTCTTCTCCTCAATGGGATCTTCTATCTTCTCCTTGATATCTTCAGTGATCTTGGCTTTTCCCTTTTCTTTACCCTTGGGTTTCAATAGATCTTCTGGTGTATAGCACTTCCTGCTTCATGTTAGACCTCTTATTCCACTGATAGTATGGATTGGGAGGGGTTCAGGACCAACAGTTACCTTATTCATAGTTCCAAGGTACTGCTTTTGAACTTTTATATTCAAAGGGAGTCGGGATCTGGATGGTAATCGGTCTTGGCTTGGAATTTGGGGTATTGGGCTTCTCGCGATTAGAAATTGTTAACGGTTTTGGCTTGAGAGAAAACCTTGAGCATTCTTCTATAATATCAACTTCCTCATACTGAGGAAGCTGAGCCATCTTTTGAGAAACTGTTAAAAAATGTGAATCTAACAACTCCTGGACCTTCAGACGAAAATGAGAACATTGGTTGATAGAATGCCCTTTTGCCCCAGAGTGATAAGAACATATCAAACTGTCATCGTATGCTCTGATACCCAAATCCGATTGGAGGCGTTCTACTCCAATGTGTCCATTACTGAATAATATTTCAAACAATTCTCCCATGAGAGTCATTATGCTCTCAACATCCCTTTTCATATCAGCTCCATGAACCTCTATCGCATTTACTTGTGGATTCTGATGGATCGGCAGAGGATTATTGTTGACATCCGGACCATTTTCTTTCTTAAAGTTCAACCATCCTGCCTTGACCAATGTTTGCACCCTATGTTTGAGTGCAGTGCAGTTTTCGGTGGAATGTCCAATTGCTCCTGCATGGTAGTCGCAACGGGCATTTGGGTCATACCACTTTGGGTAAGGTGGCTGTATTGGGTCCATTGGCATAGGTGCGAATTGATTATTTTGGAAAAGTTGGGGTAAGAGTTCAGTATACGTCATTGGAATCAGATCAAAATGAGTTTGTCTACGGACCCCTTTATTGTTATGGTGCCCCTGGACAAAAGGAGAGTTTTGTTGATTCCGAGGCTGGTAGCTTTGAGTAGGACGGGGATTTTGAACATAGGGAGAAGAATATTGGGCTGACGTATTATTGATATAGGGTTGAGGGTAAGCATATGGAGGTGGATAGTGGTATTGTGGCACTCCGACATTGGGGTATGGTTGTTGTCTTGAATTGAAACCAATCATCTGAACTTCTCCCTCTTTTTTCTTCGATGGAACCCCCTTCTTCACTGTTGATGATCCAGCCGAATCAGTCATCTTTCCATGCTTAATTTCGTACTCGATTCTCTCTCCAATTGTCATTATGTCAGAGAAATTGGCAGAGGCACTCCCAATCATCTTATCATGGTCGACAACTCCTTATCGGCTAAAGGTGGTTGCACCTGAGCAGTAGTATCCCTCCACCTTTGGGCATACTCCTTAAACCTTTTTGTGCTCTTCTTTTCCATCCTCTGGAAGTCTAGACAGTTAGGAGTCATATCTATGTTGTGCTTATTTTGCTTTAAAAAAGAATCAGCAAGATTCTTCCATGAACAGATATGAGTGTTGTCTAACTGCATATACCATCGAGATGTTGGACCAGTAAGACTGTCCTGGAAGCAGTGAATTAATAGCTTGTCATTTTGGACATATGCAGCCATCTTCCGAGATGGTTTTTAGGACAGGATGCTCCATCATACTTTTCAAACTCTGGCACCTTGAATTTTGGAGGGAGGATTACATCTGGTACCAAGCATAGCTTGGTCACATCTATATTTCCAAAGACGTCTGTTCCTTCTACTGCCCTTAATCTTTCCTCCAGGACTTCAAGATTTTCACTAGAAGAGGCTTTCTCACCTCCCGTTAGCTCTTTTCTGATTTCAGGATCATCTATGTTGGGAACCGTAATGGTCACCTTGGGAGGTACCTCTGTGGGCAGTGAAAATCCAGGTTGATTGTGTACAGGCACTTGCTCATTCTTGAAAAATGAAAATGGGTGCTGCTCTACTAGAATATTGTACAATGGGTGATATTTTGGGGTGGTACCCTCTGTTGATTGCCAGACTGGAGGGTCATTCATTGTGCTGCTGGACTGAGCAATATCAGTTATTATTTTGCCTCTTTTCAAGGCGATAAGAATGCCATCCATTTTTTCTCGTAACTCCTCAATATCTTTCCTCGTTTTCTTCAACTCAATACTTTGCTCTTCCATGATCCTCGTCCTCTATCTTGTGATGTAGGTGCGGTGGATTCAAGGTGACAGAGCTATCTTATGACTCTGTTTATATTTTTTTTAATAAAAAGAGGTTTTAGTGTAAAAAAAGAGAAAGACAAAACGAAACATTTAAAACAATTGAAGAGGGAAAAGAAAAAAAATGCCTTGATATTAAATTGGAGAATGATAAAACAATGTAGTAGCAAAATTTGTACAAAATTGAATTACAAGATATTTCAACTATCTAAAAACATAAACTAAAGTAAAAAGTTAATAAAATTGCCCCTAATACTCTAAACTTATACGAAGCTTTCCCAAAAATTTGAGCACATTCTTGCTATTCGGCTGTGTAGGTGCGATGACTTTAGAGAGAGTACGTGCATCTTCTGCTAGTCCATCTGCCCTTCGAGTGACTCTCCTAATCTGAGTGAGCATATGCTCCATTTTACTTTGCAGTGTCACGTGATTCTGTCTCACAAACTCGAAATCATTGCTCAATCTGTCGTACTGCTCCTTTAGATAGGTATAGTCCTTCATTAATCTGTCAGTGGCATCTTGATACTTACTGAGGTGGACATTGAGTGATTGAACAGACTCTCTCAGACCCTTGTTGTCGTTGATGAGCTCCCCTAGTTAATCCTCTCTAATCCTGAGCGTTAACTGCAAGTTGTCAATTGTTCGACATAGCGTTCCATTCTTTTCTTCTACCTCAGTAATCGTTTGGTTCCTCGAACTAATGCATTCTTCGAGCTCTTTCATCAACTCATGGAACGAAGCAATTTCTGACTGTTGCTTCGAAACTTGGTCATTCCTCGACTTGAGAGTTGCTTGGGAGACTTCATTATCTCTCCTCAATCGATGCATTCTTCTATCCAAGTCACGGGCCTCTGTGTCTAATGCTCAAATTTCTTTTTCCAACTGTTCTTGTTTGCTGACACTGCCCTTTAATCGGTTCAACTCTTTTCCTAGTTCAGCATTGCGCAACAATCCTTGCTTTACCTCTAATTTCAGACTGCCATTTTCTTCAACTAGTGATGAATTCTCTTTTCTCAACTCATCACATTCTTTTTCGCGTGCTACTTGTTCTGTCTGTTGATCTGGTATCACCTCTGCATTAAGTTTTACCTTGGGTTTAATGTTTGGTGACACAAGCACGATTTTAGCTCTATTCGCATGGCATGTTTTGTACGCCTCAGAGGTATCATCATGAAACTGACCACTCTGGATTTTGGTGATCATTTTCCATGCCTTCACAATTTTCCGAATTCTATCTTTACAGAAGGCTTTATCATAAGCAAATTCGAAATCCTTCAACTCATGCGTAGCAGGGATGAATTGTCGGACCCAAATTTGGCATACTACCAATAAAGGAGCATAGGCTATACATCCCCAGGGACCCAAAAGAGGTAAACTTTGAAATTTACCACATTTATAGATCATTGGCCTAGTTGACATCCAAGGGGCTCTCCATATTACCTCTTCTACCTTTAGTTATGAGAAAAAGGCTTCCCAAGCGCTCCTTTCAGGAGAGGATGAGCTCCAACCTGATTGCACGAACTCTGAAATGGGGTTTTGCAGCTTATTCCAGGAACTTGAAAATTTGATCTCTGGACATTTGAATTCCGGTGGACATTTCACATGATAAGGACCCAAATGTACAATAATGGTGCACACCCTATAAATCTTCCTATTCCTTTTGTTCTGCAATAATTTAATGAGTGAAAAGTTTCTGCCAATAAAGGAATAATGGGATCGACTCCTATTTCTATCTTAGCAAACAACTTTACCATGCGTTCCTCAACATATCCACACACTTTAGGAGACAAAACAACATTAAAGATACACAGCGCCAGTAAAGTTAATTCCTTGTCTTCGTTTGCAAATTTTTGTTGAAGAGTAAGGATGTAGTCCAGAGGTAGGCATGTGTTCTCTCCCTTTATCTTTACTTGTTTCTCAATTTCGCATGTACGAATCTTGCCCAAAAGAGTAGATAATGCTCTTTTCATTGTAAGCTCTTCATCGTAAGAGTAAGCTTCAATCTCTGTTCGTACTGGCATATGCAAAAGGGATTGATATTCCTCTATTGTAGGAGTCATGTCAATTGAGCCAAATGTGAAACATCTGTAGGTTGGATCCCAATGTCGAACCAAAGCTTTTAATACAGAATAATTGACTTGTACATACATGAGCTGAGCTAGATGGCCATATTTGCTTGAAAATTTAGCCTTTTTATCTACAGTTAAACTTTCCCAAGCCTGTTTCACTGTTTCTAATTGACTTTCTGGAAAACTGACATCCTTAAATTGAAAAATAACATTTTCTACTAAAGAATCTTCGTGGGCTTGTTGTACATTTTCTGACCATTGTCGTACTGTTGTTTGATCTTCTATACCCATTTCTTATATTGGAGGGGGTGATTTTATTTTACTCATACTTTAGTTTCTGCCAATGTAAATAATCGAAAATTTTGTTAATTTAATCTGCACAATTTTCTTGACTACATTAAAAGAAACTTTACGAGATATTTTCAATGAGAGAGAAAAATTGAGAATTGATAAGATACATGGAAAAACAATCTTTGGTAATAATGCATGCAATAAGGTCAAATCCTAGAACTATATGAGTGGAGCTTAACTCTAAGGCATCCTATAAAAGGTTCCCAAGCTTACCCACTGATTTAACGATGTAGTAGGCTTGAGTGGAGAATTTCATGCGCCTGCACGGGAATCGAAATTCCACGAAGGTCACATTACTCAGTCTCCGAGTCTAGTCCTAAGGTAGAGCCTGGGTAGGAGGCTAGTGAAAGTGTGTGAAATGCATGATTAATAAGATGACATGCAAATGAATGACATAACTAAGATAAATACAATTACAATATAAAAAGATGGTAATAGACAAGTGAATAACAATATACCAAACAAATCATATTACAAAATAAGGGAAAAAAATAAATAAATAACAAAAATAATAACGAAGGGACCTAAAGAAAAATTCAACTAAAGGACAATAAAGATATTCATGGCTTGACCCTCAAAAGTCCCCAGTGGAGTCGCCAAGCTGTCGCAACATCATCGTGACGCGGAGCGGCCGACATCCTTTTTTGGGTTTTTTAAGAAGAAAATTGGAGTCGCCACCAATCATTGAAGATGTGATTGGTCACCTTTAAAACAAAATAAAAACCAGTCTTAGAAAGCCAAAAATTAGGCTCGGGAGTCGTTTGAGTGTAGGGAAGGTATTAGCACCCTACAACACCCGTTTAAAAAACGATTACCACAGTATCTTATATTGTCCAATTGAATGAATAAAAACAGTCCTTCATTTTTTTTTTATTTTTCTTAAAAAAAATGATAAATATGAAAATAAAAACCAAAATGCAATAATAAACACAAGATGTCTCATTTGTTCTTACCTTGACTTTAGAAATAAAGTAAGGATTAGACTTTATGAGTTGGATTATCCAATTTAATATAAATCATGCCTAATTTCCCTTTTAATTAAAGGAAATTTGTTCCTCAAGAATTGAATTTAACTCCATCATGGATGATACATGATTATGTTTATTAAAAATAATAAAATAAATAATTTTTTTTAAAAAAAAACAAATAGATGTAAAAGAAGAAAATTATTCAAAGAGTAAATTCTTTTTAAAAGGGAAAATGAGAATTTTCATACGCCTGCACGGGAGTTGAAATCCAAGAAGGCACATTACTCAATTCCCATAATCCTTTTCAAAAGAAAATTAATTTCAAAACAATTATAATAACAATAATTGAAATTGAACAAAAAAAAATTAAAGATCAGATTAAAGCAAATTGGAGAATAAAAGGAAAAAAAACAAATAAATTAGAAACTTCAAAAATAAAATAAAAAATGAAATGAAGTTGGTAAAAAGTAGATGTGAAATAAATGGGAGGTGAGTTAATAATAATAATAATAATAATAAATAAATATTTAATTAAAAAAATAATAATAATGGTGGGACCCACCTCTTTTACTTTTATTTTTCTCCTTCTTTCTTTCCTCCTTCCCCAATTTCTTTCTCTCTCTTCGTAATCTCCTTCCTCCCCCTCTTTTTTTCTTCTTCAAACTTCTTCCACCTTTTTTTCTACTTTATTCTTTCTATCTCTTTTCTTTCTTCTTTCTTTTTCACTTTCTTTTCTCTCTTCTTTCTTTTTTTTCTCTCTCAAAGTAATCTCCTTCCTCCCCCTGGAATCGTGGGTCTTTGAGTCAAAGCGGCAGTGGCGAACTCGTGGGTAGGTTGGTGCTGCAGTATTGGCGGTGGTGGCAGCGTCGGGTTGCTTCAAGCGGATCGGGATCTCCCTTTAGTTTTCTCTCTCTAGAAATTTATTCTCAGAACTCTCTAAATCACTATTTCAAGCTCTCTAATTTCAACTCCTCAAAAACTCTCTCAACTAAGCTTATGTTCAATGCCTTCTTCTTGGCTTTCTTCCTCCTCACTCCCTCTATTTATACTACAAAGACTAACTATTTTGGGAGGAGTGGTGGGTAGCCATAAATGAATTCCATTTGAATAGGAAGGAGAGAAAAAATAGGGGAAGAAGGAGAGTGGGGTGGAGAAAAAAAAGGAAAAAAAAAAGAAAAAGAAATAATAATAATAATAATAAATAAATAAATAAATAACCAAAATTAAAATTACAGCTAAACTTTAGAATTAAAAATAGAATGAAATTAAAACTTTTTATGCTATGGTTTCATTTTAAAAGAGAGACAAAATTAACATTAAATATTAGAGGTACTCGAACATTATTAAAAACTCGTTGGACCAAGTACGTGAAGGGGATGAAAGCCCCGGCGCAGCAGAAGCGCGTGGAGAGGACCTCACGCCGTATATTAATTAACATTAAAATACCAATACGAAAAGGCAAAACGCTACTTTAATCATGCTATAAAGTCGTTATAACGTTGTAAACATGCTGAAAATACATAAAAATAAAGCTACTTTACTTTTCATACTTTTCTAAAGAAAAGAGTAACCGTTACAAACCTTCGTTGTAGACTTACCGATTCTCGCCAACGATGCTCTAACGACGAAAAACACAGCAACCTCCTTGAGATTCTTCGTTGTAATTTTTCTTCTTCAAGAACACAATAACCACTAAGGTTACACCGATATATCTCTAAGTCTAGGAGACAATTGACTGGTGGGAGTCTTTCTCTAAGAGGGAGGCTAGAGAGAATGCAAGAGTCTTGTCTTGTGATTCTAAGAGCAAGAGGGCACCTAAACCATTAGGTCTAGTGTTCTATTTATAGGAGAAAGGTCATGAATAAAATATTCATTTAAAATCAACCACTTCCATAATTGATTTAATCTTTTCCATATTTAATCAATTCATGATCAATCAATTACATAATTGATTAATCCTTTCCATAAATGACTAATTACTTCCTTAAGTGATTAGATCATTTCTATAAATGATTAATTACTTCTATAAGTGATTAATCATTTCCATAATTGATTAATTTTCAATTAATTAATTCTTTAATTAATTAATCACCAATTAACTATCACATATTTAATTTCTGATCTTGAATTAATTAATTGCCCAATCTAATTTTAGGCCTTAAATTAATTAATTCATATTTGAACTCTTTCAAATTCCTATAAATTTAATATAAATCAAATTCACGTTAATATTTGAATTTCTTCAAATATTTATTTCTCTCATAATAATATATCAATATATATTATATTGTTTCCCTTGGTAAGTTGAACACTTTCAATTTACATTTATTACTTAGTTGCCTCAAATTACTTTATGAGCTACCAGTGGGACCTAATGGACCTGCAGATCAGCAGCTCCAACGATGTGAGATTAATTGGTCAAACTCATTAACCAAATTAATCAATATTCGTTAACTGTGTGTACATTCCACTATAGACTCACAGTTGCACTCTTCTCACTGTAGATATATTTTCGTTGTCCACGGATATAGACCAATAACGACTAGTTAGTCCTTCACGAGTGTCCGTAACACCAGCTGGGTCAAATTACCGTTTTACCCTTGGGTTACTTCTATTTCCTTAAGTACCAGTTCTCCTCTAATGAACAACCTGTTTGTGGTCCAACCATCAAACATAAAACCCTCTTGTGTCATTGAGAGGGTAGGGCCCTTTGTTCAAGACTTAGAGTCACCACTTAAGGGAACACTCATCTGCTTCCCTAAAGTTGGGAAGGAGTGAATTCCATCTTGTATGATTATGTTCCCAGCTCCCCACTCGGTCTTGTCCCCAAAATGGTAGGCTTATTGAGTCGGCGTATTGGTCACTCTCACCCATACAAATCAAAGGACAATCCCTCATGAGCAAGAGTCCATAATCAACTCAGGATTAAGACTAAGTTGTCTAGGTCGTCCTAGTGAAATAGAAACCTAACTAGTTAACGGTGTTATAACCAGTGGTTACTATTTCGCGGTCTAGTCTTATGCAAACTCATTGCATAGGATACCCCCACTCGCATGTCTCCTACACGAACGAGTTGGATCATAGCGTTTGTATCAAATACAAAGTGGGTTGTATGCATAGTGTCACCACGATAAGGCACCCAATTTTATCCCTATACTATAGACCTTTAAGGTTGTTTCTTGAACATTGATCCCCATATGTCTCTACATACTGTTCAAGATTCATACTACAGCCTAGGATGTCTAATTTAATAGAATAGTTAGCCACACCATATTACTGTTAAAATCATGAACAAATTAATACTTCGAAGAAATAAACGATTTAGCGACGAAAACACAACGTCGAAAATAAAAAAGTCGCAATCTTGTGTTGAAAACGTAATATAGTCGCAGTTTTTGCGTCGAAAATTTACATTTCGGTGCAACTTGCAACGAAAGAATTCATTTCGACGCAACTGTCGAGGGAATGGGCGCGAACGAAAATTTCATTAGGCGCCCAACGGATTGATGTCAGCGACAAAAAAAGGTATTTAGTCGTAAGCGAGCGTCGAAATGGACTTTTTCGTCGCAAGTTGGGTTGTAGTGAAGAAGGAGAAGAAGGATGAAAATGGTGGGTTTTTGTGAAGAAAAAAGAGAAAAACATAATGTTGGAGAGAAATAAGAAGATGATGGTTGAAGAGAGAGGAAATTGTGTAGAGACTTATGTTTTTGTGACAGCATGAATGTTAGTGAGCTACTAATGAATGGTTTATCACATTCTGATCTTCAAAATTCGTATGAATTGAATGGTTTATCACTGCTTTTTGTTGGTTTTTCAGCTTCAATATTGTTAGACTACTTGGGGAGGAAGCCATTTTTATCGGTAGGATTGGCGATAGGTATGTGTTATAGAATTTTTAGTTTTATTTGTATTGCTTCTTTTTTTTTTTTTTTTTTAAGAAATGTTCTTGATAGATTGACTTTTTTGGAATGATATTATGTATATATTATGTGTTCAAAATGATAAAGTATGTTGTGCCTATTGAACATTGTGGTTGGAAGTGTGTTGTTTAAGAGAAATAAGTTTGTTATTATCCTCTTACATGTAAACTATGATTTTGAAATATGATTTTAGGGAGGAGTTGTTTATATTTGTTGATTTGAGAGGGGGGGGGGGTTGTTTTGTTTGGTGAAGCATGGGTTTTTTTTAGTGAATGTGGATTTGAGAGAGGAATTGTTTATATCTGTGATTTGGTGGGCGTGGGAGGGAGTTGTTTATTATTATTATTATGTGTTTTTTGGTTGATTGAAAGTTGTTTATTATTATTATTATGTGTATTTTGGTTGAGTGAAAGTTTGTTTGTTATTGTTCTCTTAGAGAATGTAAATTTTGGTGTGGTTTTAATGTTACTTCTTAAATTGTAATGCTTTGTTTTTTTAGTGGATGTGGTTGGGGGTGTATATATTTATTGTTGTGATTGTTGGTTCAAATTTAGGTTATTTTTTAAATTTCTATTTTCTGTTATTGAAGTATTTGTTTGTTACTCTATATGATTATCTGACTTCTTGATTGAATGGGGGGATGTGATTCAAGTTTGATTATAAGGATATTGTGTAATCTTATTGTAAGCCTAGTATATGTGATTTACATTAGATTAGACCCTATTGAACACTAAAAAGTAGTTTGAATGTTACTTCTTAAATTTTGAAATTATTGAACGCGTTGTTATGTTTATTGTATTAAGTTAATGATAAGTCGTTCTTTATGTTTCTAGGGATAAGTTATGGATAGAAATTGGATAAAACTTTGAAATAATTATGCAAAGAGTATACTGATCGAAGAACGAATGGAAGCAAGAATGAAAGAACATATGGAAAGATTCACAGGAGCACACCCATCGAATTGAAGGTATAATTTTTAAAACTTGGAATTGAAGTTCATTTTTTAGGTTGAAACTCTGATTACACTGTTTGAGACTCTATTTTCATATGTTTCGTGCCTATGTATGTGTGATTTTCTCAATGAGAATGGTCGTTATATTTTTTTGTGGTTGACTAGGGGGAGAGTGTTTGTTCTTGAGAATGAATTGAGGAGGGGGGGAGAGTGTTTGTTCTTGATGATGAATTGAGGAGGAGGGGGGTTGGTTGTTCATTATAGACTGTCACATATATCTTTTTCAAAGATTTTTATTGTGTTTTGAGGAGGGGGTGTAATATTGTTGATTAGAAACTATGACTTTTTAGTTGAAGTTGTTCATGTGGTTGAGGTTGAGAGGTTTTATTCTAGCTGTGAGTGTTTGTTCTTGAGAATGATTTGAGAAGACTTGTGGTTGAGGTTCTATTTAAGTTGTCCACGTGGTTGTTCTTGAGAAATGACTTTTTAACTTAAGTTGTCCACGTGAGATTGGGTGAAATTTTTTCAACGAAAACCTTATATGCCATTATTATTGTGATGCTCTTTGTGAATAAGGTTAAAGATGATTTGTTGTTCATGTGTACTTATGTATATGTAATATATTGTTTATTTGCAGAATTGAAGTAAACTTGCTGACGACAACAATAACCAAACGAACATTACTTTTTTGGAGCTAACATAGACTTAGTATATGTCTGTATTTGTATTTGGATACTTGTTTGGTATTTATTTTTTGTAACTCTTAAACTTAGCAAGACTTTGGGTAAAATGTTCATATGTGTGAAACATACTTTTGTTGAATGCTTAATTATTTGTATAAAGTGGATGAATGCTTTGGAAAAATATCTATTTCTTATGTTCAATGCTTATTTGTATAAAATGTAAATCAGGACAATTGAAATGAAATCGAACCATTAGATGACACAACTCAACATATATATATATTTTTTATTGCGTAGCATTTGTGCGACAAATTTAGGGTTTTCATGGCAAATGAATTAAAATTTGCGACGAAATGAACAATTTTCAACACAATGCTTGCGACGAAAAAATATAATTAGTCGCAAGGTTTGCGACGAATTTCTGTTTTTCGTCGCAAAGACCTTGCGATGAACTCATCTTTCTAGTCGCAAACATTTTGAAACGAATTATGCGACTTTTTTTCTTGTTTCGTCGCAGGTTGCGACGCATTTTAAATTCGACGCAAAAGCCAGCTTGCGACACAACTTTAGCGACGTTTTATGCGACCAATTTTTTTTCGACGCTAACGATGCTTCGCGTCGAATTTATACTTTTAGCGACGAAATTTTTTCGACGCTAAAGGTCTGATTTCTTGTAGTGTTCATTATGAACTACGTAAAGCCTCAAATCCATTAACACGACTCTTCTTCGCCTTGAAAGTCGTAAATATCATAGAATTCAATAGATGCAATACAACACCATCCAACCAGTCTCCACTAATAACTGCTCAAACCAAAAGAAACAAAACAGAACCAAAATAAAAAACCTTCGAATTACACAATCTCACACTTTCTTCCACAACACTTCAACCAAAACCACGAGAACTGTAGGCACATTCAACAATCACAATCCAATCCAAAATCCTATCAGAGTAGCCAATTGACTCAAAAAAATAAAAAAATAAAAAATAAACAGTATTCTAACCTATTAACCGACACAAGAACAAACTAGCGTAAAGATAATAAAAACCATTTCCCTAGCATTCACAAACCCAAATATAATATCTAAAAAACTATTGTCGATCTTTCAAACTCGGGTGCAATAGAATGTAAAAGGATATATCAAACCACACTTCTTTTTTTCCTAGAAAACAACACCATGATAATTAAATTAGTAAGAGATTGTAATGGAAATTACTGTCCAAAGTATGTAATACCTGCTGTTGTTTTACGAGGACCAAAAGAAAAGGAATGAAAACAGAAGACCAATAACTAATAGAGGGGTGACTAAATTCTGAAACTGCTTTATGAAGGTTTCCTGAAAACTCCCTTGATCATCTGTATTTCAGTCACCTGAGATGAAGAAACATAAAAATAAAATTGCTGAAAATTTATGACAAACACTTTTATCGTGAAAGGAGGAAAGTAACACATTCAGATCTGTTCCGATGGGTGCCGCCTGAAACTGAAAGTTATAACAAATAGAAAATTTGTTATCCAAATTATTGATTGATTAACCAAAATACAAAGCTGAGTTTCATATAAAAAAATTGACAAGTTGAGTCGCTCAATTAAAAATGAGTCTGATAAAAAGGCCAGGGGAGCGATTTCCAAACCATTAGACAATCAGCACTAGATAGTTTGGAACTTCAGATCAAATACCAATTACCAAAAATCATTATTAATCCTAGTTTTAGCACCAATTGCCCAATCAAACAAAGATGTAAAGCCACAAAAAGAATATCACTTGGACAAAAAAAAATGTGGCAAACAATTCAAAATAACACATGGGGCTGAATAACTATCAAAGAGCAACTATTTAGACAGATGCAAGATAAAAAGAATTCCCAAAATAAAGCATGCCTACGCACATATATAACTCTTTCAATTGCCGCTTACATGGCCCATCCAAGTTTATATTGTAAGATTATGAATGAGAACATGGTAAAGATACCACGGTGGATAGACAAAGAAGAAAAGTTGACCAGAACTTCAAACTTAAGTCATCTCCAAATCAATAACATCGGAAATAGACCAAGCAATCCACTTTGATTCATCCAACTATAGCTAGCTATTAACTAGGTCCTGTGAAACCCATGTTCCCAGTCTAAAAATAATGAATGCAAAAAAAATAGCCTTGATTGCAACTAAAATAAGGAAAATTTTACCTTTAGACTCAGATTTTTAAACAGTGAAAAGTACTTCCTATAGGCTACAATCTTAGAAACATCTTTCATAAAAATCAAAAGCACTTGGAAGTGAGGTGATTTATTTTAGCTCAAATACTTGAAGTCTATGCATCTTCAACTCTTCATCACACATTTTTCCTTAGTTACTCGAAGTCTATGCATAGGTTCTTTCACTAATTTTTCTGTCACATAAGCAAGTAAAAAATACAGGCTAGAAAAAAGAAATAAACAAAGAAGTATAGAAAAAGGAATTAGCAGAAAAAAAGTAGGAAGAGAATTCAAAGGCTCAAGTAATCAGTTCTTTAATTTACTTAACTTTTACTGACTACAAGAAATGTGTCCAAGTTTTTTTTTTCCTCATTAAAAGATATTTGATCAATTAGTAATGAATTGAAAAGGATAAAAATATGTATGATGAAGTTGTTATAAATTTAAATACTACTTTTAGACCTTGCGATTTAAGATTGACAATAATATCTCCATGCTATATGAGAAACATCCCAATACGATAGGGACGGGTAATCCTGAACAACAAAAGAAGATGCACACAAATAAGCAAAAGTCAGAGACCTAAGTACCGATCTCCCAAAATTCAATGGACCACCTCCATCACCTATTTCAACAATAGGTCAAGTAAAAAGTTAAACTATAGCAATAAGTTTACCCTCGGGAATACACAAGCAAATCCACTTCCTCTATTTATCAACCTGAGTATACCCTACATTCTTTTAGAAAAGGAATTCACTTTAAATTTAAACACAAATTCAATACCACCACCTAGTAGCATGTTATGTCAGTGATCATTTAACTAGGAGAAGAACTCAACACAAAGTTAAAGGGCAAAGTGTCCATTGGAAAAGAATCGTAAATCACATATGAGTACAATAACAGATTATTCAACATAATTGCAATCAGAACCCAAAAAACAGCAAACACTTTGATGGGAGATGGACTTATGCTTGTGATACTTGGTATGCTGATAGCTCCATCCACTGAAAAATTCCACAGTAAATCCAAATAAAAACGAGTAGGAAAAAGCTAAAACTAAACTGAACTATCAGTGAATAAAGTGATGACTTGTGAAAGATTAGTAAATTCAAAATTCCAGAGCATTCGATGTCCATTTGTTGCCACTACAATTAGTCAAAGTGATGACTTGTGAAATTAATGTCATCAAGCAAGCAACATGACATAAGAAGACAATTGAAAGAAAATCAGTTTCATTTTGGGGCCAACTATTCCCAACAAATTATTTATAACAAAAAATATGACAAATTTTCAAAAACGGTAGAGAGAACAGAACTAGCCATATCCAAAGGACAACTGAAACTTGTCCTTGCTGAAACATGCTCGAATGAGCCTAAAGCTAACTCAAGCCTAAAAGCATAACAATTCTAAATCCCACAAACTCATTCAACTCATACAAACTCGTCCAATCTAGCTCTTGCTTTGCTGGATAACAGCTTAACCGACCCAACACTCGGATTTAAATGTCAGACAAGAGTCAACTAGCCTGAAAGTAATTCGGGAAACGTATGGGTAAATTTATTTCCTAAGAAATTCTCCGAGAAACTTCAATTGAACAAGGGACCTTACCATAACTCACATAAACTTCCTCAATCCGCAGCCATGGAGACCACCACACCCACAACCCACAACCGACGACGACGACGAGGAGCTACAGTGGCAGCAACTAAATAAAAGTCAGAAATTGGGGTTGGATGCGATGAGGATGGATGGATTTTCTCGATAGCGATTGCTTCATGTGGCTAGGCACGAATCCTGTTTCGTTGACGGCAGCCTGCTCTCGCCGGACTGAGCATAGAGGGAGAGACGGTGAGACAGTACAGGGAAGGAGATGACGAGGGAAAGAGTTGGCGAGGGTTTGAGAGAGTGAAGATGAACCAAGGGTTTGAGAGGAAGAGAGAGAGGTTAGAGAAGAGACACGGGTTAGTATTTTTTTTTCTCTTTTTCCTTGTTTCTTTAAAATGACACTTATTTAAAATAAAAAATGGTTAATGATAATAATTAAACAAAGTCATAGATTTATGACATTGAAAAAATGTCATAAATTTCTAAAAAATGAAAATTTCCGTCTTTTCCCGCCCAAAACGCGCCCCCAGCCATTTATGACATTTTTTCTTCCCTTTCCTTTATTTGGTTTTGTTATGGTGTCATAGAATGTCATTTTTGTAGTAGTGAATTGTGTGTTCAACACTTTATACAAATTCCTATTTATGTCAATGCAATAGGGATGGTTACAACTTTAAAAGGCCTAAAATAGGAGGGAGAGAGAGTCTTATGCCAATTCTTTAGGAGATGGAGAGTCATAGGGGAAAACCTTAAAATGGGGGGTTAAATGGTTAAAAATGGATATCTTTATATATACATTGTGTTTATAATAGAAACATACTGATTCTAATTTAGAAGGAATGAATTAAAAAGAAATGACAACTGAAATGAATAATATGTTTCTACAAATTGGGAAACATTTCTAACATTTGTACCACAATTTCACAAAAATAGGGTTAGGGTTCTTTCTCCTCCAACTATATTATTAATAATCCTCACCGCCAGTGTTCTTTTTGTTTTTGTTTTTTTTTTTTTGCAAGTTATAGTTTGCAGTAGCACATCCTATATGATTGTTTTACTATCCAAGAATTGAATTTGATGCGAGCTCAACACTGAGGCTATTGTTTTTATTTTGTTATTTTTATTTTTTACCAGCACAATACATAACAAAATTACACTTACCTGTTGCTGCAGATCAATACTGACCTACACTGTTAAATACCAATTTCAACAAATCTATCCCTCTCAGTCCCAAAGGCTTGCCCAAATGATCTTCCGTGAAAAAACCCAAGCCAATAATATCACTTTCAACATCTGAGAATTTCTGTATTAATTTCTAAAATTAGTACCACTTCATTCTCTTTATTTCAAATTTTAATTTAACTTCAAGTTTTCCCTATCAGTTTTATTTTGAAACCGTACATGGCTCTCCATACTTATAAAACAAACCCTTCCAAAATGAGTAGCTAGCCGACCTTCTTTTTTTACTGCAACAGATTCAGTATTCTCTTCCCAGAAATTAAAGAAATTCTGCAATGAAAAATCACAAATTAATAACAATATTTTCTCTTCTTTTCTATGGGCACAATGACCCTAATGGTAGGTTAAAATTTCCTCTATAAAGGCAAAAGAAAGCCAATGAAGAACCATGACTGACAGACAACTTGTCGAGGGTCTTATCAAATAAATTTATAATTCCGCGACACTACAACTAATTTTGTAGAAATAGTGGTCAGGGTCGAACGTAGGGAGCAATCGAATTAATTAACTTAACTTAAGATTTTTCAATTAGTTACCGGAGGGGGGCATGAAAGAATTTGAGGATGAAACAAATAAACATGCTAGAAATTAAATTACAAAATTTTAAATAACTAGAAAATAGAAGAATGGACTGGCTAATCTTACCTCGGGATCGCGTTGTTGGTTGTCCGAATTCAGTTTGGCAATTCCAAATCAGAGCCTCTATTATTTATCAAATTATTGGTTAATTGTCTAACTACCCGCTGGAAAAGCCAGCGGGATTAATGATCCCAATTATTTCTAACCCGACCAATGCATCGAGGCCAGAACGTAATTAAAACTTTAACTAATGACGTCTCACTAATTAGATTTTAATTGCATTAAGAATGGTAGATTGTTAGATAGAATGCATAAATTAGGAAAAGCCTAAATTCATACGATTCTAAGCCTTAACTCCGAAATCTATCATGCAATTTTGACCAATTGGGATAAAACGCCTTTTAAATCAAAATTCACAATAAATTTATTTGCTACCAATTCTAGCAAGGCAATTAATTTAAACATCATAGGTTGTCAATCTAAGCATTCAAATCAATTGTACTACAAATGAGAATTAAGAACACAACTCACAATAATTCACTAAAATCTTAGATACAAGGTCTCAAAGGAATGCCAAACTTACATTCGGAGTCCCCAACTACGACGATCTACACTTAGCCGGACATTGCAACGCTCCAACTAAGCGTTGGGGATCGATTAGCCATTTTCTATATCTAAAAACTAATGTAATCTAATGAAAATACACTGAAAACTGGAAAAATACAGAGAGAAATGGGCTGCTGCGGCGAGAATCGGAGGAAAAACGGACATGATAAAAAAAAAACCTAAAACGCAAAAAAGACTATTTATAAAACGTGGCGGGGTCTCGACACTGACGCTAAATTGGCCCGCTTCTTGCATCTGTAGTGTCGAGACGCGAGACGCTACCTCTCGAAAAAATTGGTGAATTCTTTGCTCTGGTTGACTTTTTGGTTGACTTTCGCTTCTTTATATATGTGTGTGTATATATATATATATGTGTGTGTGTGTATATATATATGTGTGTGTGTAGGTGTATATATATATGTGTGTGTGTGTAGGTGTATATATATTACAAGATATGTAAATGACTTTTATTGTGACCATTGGCCAATTAATGTTTAAAACATTCTAATAATTAGTTTTAAATTTAAATGTATCTCAACGAGCAAAAGACAACCCAACTCTTTTTCTTGTTCCACTATAGAAGAATGATTTGTTAGACACCAAATTGACCTATACATCAATAAGACTCAAAATTAGTCAATTATCTCAAATAATAGCATTAGGATAAGCAAAATTTACGAAACTAATTAGCACCAATTTGGTGCTATCAATGACATAAATGTATATCATAAATGTAAGTTTGTTTCTCTCGTATTTTCCTTCTTCACATCTAACTTCTTCTTCTACTTCTCCTCTTCTTTCTTTTGTATATTTAATTTCAAACTACTTTTCCATCCATAATATTTTCAAACTTGTCAATTTAAAATTTTAAATCACTTTCACATATTGCACGCAGAGAACCACACTCATGAATCCATAACATTGAAAGAGGGTTAACCTCATCAAACAGAACAAAAAAAAATTGAGGTATTTCTCTCCCCACATCTTTTAATACATTTTTTCTTCATATATTTATTTTTATTGTATTTTCTCACTCAAGAATAGTAAATCATATTTACTGATTGTGGTGACTTTAATCTAAATAATAATATCGTTATCGGAATGGGAGGTGGAGGTTTTTGATTGGAGAGATCATGAGATCGGCCTACTTACTCCAATCCCATATCAAGAATATTGTAGTAAGTATGACATTTTTTTCCAATATTTCATTTTATTTTATTGTACTTCTTCTTTTGTTGTTCTTTTTTAATTTTCTTTTCTGTTCTTAAACAAGTTTGACTCACCTAATTTCTCTCCTTGAAATTAATATTTTACATTTTTTTATATATTAATTAAATTAGTGAAACCTTTATTTACATTTCATTATGGCCAATATTAGTTGTATGTCTTGACATTTATATAATAACACAGTATCTAAATATTAATATTTATCCGTAAAATATTTGAAATATGTTGTTATTTAACCATTACAAAACAAACTTCAAGAGCTTTTTGTATTGACAAAAAAAAAAAAAAAAAATACATCAAGTTTTTGTAAAAATATTGCTTGATGCTATAGAACAAATTAGGGCTAATTTTAACGTGATAAGAAATTAATATTTATATTAATGAATGTGAAAGTTTCTCATGAACAATTTAATACCAATTGAGTTTATTGAAAAGTTTAATGCAATGGCTCCGAATTCAGTGGACTTTTAATTACATAATTTAACATTTGTATTTATTTAATCAGTATTTGTAGATTTCACTTTTTTTTTTTTATTGAAGCATATTTATATTTTTTTTATTTATTGCATTTTTCCTGAAAATGTCTTGAAAATGTCTAGTGTTTTATTTGTTATCTGATAAATAATATTGTCTTTATAATTAGATTATTGTTGTGAAATTACGGCCGACGGTGCTATTGAAGCTATCCATAATATTAGATATCGTAGATCCATAAAAAAAACATTATTTCATGTAGCACCCCCACATATTGTTGACTATCTTATTGAATGCTCCCACATTCGACCACGTAAACCCTCTTTTGATATAAGACAGTGTTATTTATTAAACATTGTGATAACTTTCCAGTGGGTCATATATATCGAAGGAATAGCGAGAGAGATTATCCATTCATAGTGAAAAGAGCAGCATGCCAAGAAATGAAAAAGGTAAAAGATAAATTTACTTTATATGTGATTAGATTTAGGGTCTTTATGCAATATATAAATCATTTTTTTATTTTTAATTTATTTTATGATAATATTTAATTCATCAACGATAGACCTTGGTGAAGATTGAATCATATAAGAAAATACATGATATTCATATTCTAAATTCGAAGATTCAACAACCCATAGTCGACACTATAAGAATCACCGACAAGCTATGTGATTTGACTAAGGTAAGTGAATTAGCTATATGAATAATGGTTTTTATTTATAATTATGAGAATATATATATAGTGTTTTGCATAAAGCGTTTTCTCCATAGGATGTAACGCGTGTAGCCAGAAAGGAATGATCCTTGCAGAGGCCAAACTTTCGTACTTTCCCAGTCCCCGGTTGGGAGGAGACTAATTCCTGCAGAGAGATTGACGCATGCCCTCAACCTCCCCGGGTCCCCAACAAAGTGTACGCACCCTTGGGAAGAGACTAATTCCTGCAGAGAGGTTGACGCATGCCCTCAACCTCCCCGGGTCCCCAACAGAGTGTACGCACGCTTGGGAAGAGTCTAATTTCTGCAGAGAGGTCGACGCACGTCCTCAACCTCCCCAGGTCCCCAATAGAGTGTATGCACCCTTGAGAAGAGACTAATTCCTGCAAAGAGGCATGTCCTCAACCTCCCCAGGTCCCCAACAAAGTGTACGCACCCTTGGAAAGAGACTAATTCCTACAAAGAGGTTGATGCATGCCCTCAACCTCCCTAGGCCCCCAACAGAGTGTACGCACCCTTGGAAAGAGACTAATTCCTGCAGAGAGGTTGACACATGCCCTCAACCTCCCCGGGTCCCCAACAAGTGTACGCACCCTTGGGAAGAGACTAATTCCTGTAGAGAGGTTGACGCATATCCTCAACCTCCCCAGGTCCCCAACAGAGTGTACGCACCCTTGGGAAGAAATCGACTCCTGTAGAGAGGTTGACGCATCTCCACAACCTCCTCAAGGCCGCGGGTTACCTCAACTCATCTGGTTGGGCACATCTTGCCGAGTCCGAGCACAAACCCTAAAGGTATTCTTCTCTTTACCCAACTACACTTTATGTTGAAATGAAGCTTTACCTGAGATTGGGGGCTGCAAAGGGGATATTCACTCCCTATTAAACAAAAAGCAAGTAACAGGGGATATGCGCTCCCTATTAAACAAAAGGCACATTAGCTTAGCATGTCTAACCAATGAGTACATGTTTTAGCTTATTCTCTCATTATTTTAATTGTGGATAAGCCCTAGATCTGGAATGAAGCACTCCGAAAATGCTGTGCTCGGCCTCTTCCCGAGGCCGAGGCCGACCAAAAAGGCCCTTCAGTTACTTTTGTAATCTCTCACTTTTCTCATTTCTATTTCACCTAACCCCTATTCAGGGAGTTTCTACTTTGTCTGGTTTGTCCTATCTTGCAGGATAACAAAGAAGTCATACATAAGTCGACACAAGACAAGAGTCGTACTCTTAAATCGGACTTAAGGAGCTCAACTTATAGTAGTAAGTCGCACTTGAATCCCAATTCAAGAGTGGGAGCTTAATGTTATAGGTAATTTTGGACCACACAGACGCACAAGGAGCTGACGAGGACAATCGAGCAGAGGTAGGACTAGAAAACCGATCCAGAGGAAGATTCGGCCCGCTTGCGCGGGGTCACCTCCTTTCGGTCCCTGATGTCCCTAACCGCCCCGGTTCCGCCTGGTTCGTCTCGAAACACCTCCGAATTCCTAAAAGCCCAAGGAGTATAAGCAGGTATTTAAACCTCTCTTCATCACTGAAGAAGGGTTCCAAAAAACTCTATTCTGTACTTCTTCCTTTACTCTCTAGCTTCTCCTCGGTTTTCTAACTTAAGCATCGGAGGCAGTGTGGCCTACACCACACCGGTGTGTAGCGGTTCTTGCTGGTCACGTCTTCCCCAACTTCTAGAAATTCGCGGTTGGTGTCACGTGAGGGTCAGGTGAGTCTTCTGTCCGGATTTTGGCATAAAAAAACCTCATCAAACAGAACAAAAAAAAAATTGAGGTATTTCCCTCTCTACATCTTTTAATACATTTTCTCTTCATATATTTATTTTTATTGTATTTTTTCACTCTAGAATAGTAAATCATCTTTACTAATTGTGGTGACTTTAATCTAAATAATAATATAGTTATTGGAATTAAAGGTGGTTGCTTTTCATTTGAGAGATCATGAGATCGGCGTACTTACTCCAATCCCAGATCAAGAATATTGTAGTAAGTATGACTTTTTGTTTTTTTCCAATATTTCATTTTATTGTACTTCTTCCTTTGTTTTTTTTTTTTTTTTTTAATTTTCTTTTTTGTTCTTAAACAAGTTTGACTCACCTAATTTCTCTCCTTGAAATTAATATTTTACATTTTTTATATATTAATTAAATTCGTGAAACCTTTATTTACATTTCATTATGGCCAATATTAGTTGTATGTCTTCATATTTATATAATAACACAGTATCTAAATATTAATATTTGTCCGTAAAATATTTGAAATATGTTGTTATTTAACCATTACAAAGCAAACTTCGAGCTTTTTGTATTGACAAAAAAAAAACATCAAGTTTTTGTAAAAATATTGCTTGATGCTGTAGAACAAATTAAGGCTAATTTTAACGTGATAAGAAATTAATATTTATATTAATAAATACGAAAATTTATTATGAACGATCTAATACCAATTGAGTTCGGTGAAAAGTTTAATGTAATGGATCCGAATTCAGTGGACTGTCAATTACATAATTTAACATTTGTATTCATTTAATCAGTATTTGTAGATTTCACTTCTTTTTTTTTTTTTTTTTTTTTATTGAAGCATATTTAGATTTTTTTTATTTATTGCATTTTTCCTGAAAATGTCTAGTGTTTTATTTGTTATTTGATAAATAACATTGTCTTTATAATTAGATTGTTGTTTGGCAATTGCGGCTGTCGGTGCTATTGAAGTTATCCATAATATTAGATATCGTAAATCCATAAACAAAACATTATTTCATGTAGCACCCCAACATATTGTTGATTATCTTATTGAATGCTCCCACATTCAACCACGTAAACCCTCTTTTGATATAAGACAATGTTATTTCTTAAACATTGTGAAACTTTCCAATGGGTCATATATATCGAAGGAATAGCGAAGGAGAGATTATCCATTCATAGTGAAAAGAGCAGCATGCCAACAAATGAAAAAGGTAAAAGATAAATTTACTTTATACGTTATTAGATTCTGCAATATATAAATCATTTTTTTTTTTATTTTAATTTCTTTTATGATGATATTTAATTCATCAACGGTAGACCTTGGTGAAGATTGAATCATATAAGAAAATACATGATATTCATATTCTAAAGTCGAAGATTCAACAACCCATAGCCGACACTATAAGAATCACCGACAAGCTATGCGATTTGAGGAAGGTAAGTGAATTAGTTATATGAATAATGGTTTTTATTTATAAATATGAGGTGTTTCGAACATTCTGAGGTGTACAAGTTGAATTAGAAGCTCAACTTGGTATGGTTAAAAAGCGTATTCACTTTCCTATAACTTTCATGAAGAATTCGTGAGCCAAAAATGACTAGAAGTAGATTTAATTTCAGGAGAAAAGTAAAGGGTAGCAGAGAAACACGAATCTGGGTTTGCTGTGTTCGGGGGATTTCTGGACAAATCCATTGGGAATCTCGTTTTCATTCCTTTAGGTAAGTTGTAGAAGGTTCCAAAATGAAGAGTTTGATATATAGTACATTAATTTTGGTCAAGTATTAAGGTAGTTATGAGTGTTGGAAGTCAGGGTATTGAATATGGAAAATATGGAAAACAATTTGAAGTGCAATTTTAATTCAATTGTTTATAATTCATGAGCATGGAAAGACAAGACTACCTTTGGTTTTGATGCTCGGTTTTGATTTGTTTGACAGGCTAAGAGAAAATAAGCCGAGTCTACAGGCCAGGGAACTAGCCAAGACTGTGAGTTACAAAACAAATTTCAAAAATGATTTCTAAAATTGTTGTTTATGATTAGATGTTTTACATGATTTCTATGAATGGTTTCAAGCATAAGTTTTGGGCTTAGATTTTCTAATGAGATTTACATACGAGCACGTGATTATTGGCTTTTTGAAAAGTAGTTGAAACGATATCATTTAAAGTAAAGTATGTATTAGCAAGTACTTTTTAAAGATTTTTCAGTTTTTCACGAGCAAGCTGAGTAAGCTTGAGTTTTACGAAAGATAAAGATAAGCAGACATGTTTTAATTTTTTCATGTGATTTTCTGAGATTTTTATTGACTACATGATTGAGATATTGAGCCCGAGGCTATATGGTACCGTGTGCACACAGGTTATATTCCGTTGTTGACGTTGAGTGTACTCCGTGACAACGATGCTGTCATGAGTGCTGGGCGGGCCCCACTACGACAAAGACGATGGGAGTGTTGGGCGGACCTCAATACATCGTAGAGCTAGTAAACGTTGGTTGTACTGGGCATGCCCTACACAACGTTGATCGGTCATGTTAGTTAAAATGTTTGATATACTTGATATGTCTTGCTAGATTTTTAACGACGTACTTGTGGAGTATTCGTAAAAGCTTTTATCATTACATGTTTATGTTTAACGCTTTTATTAAGCAGCCTTATACGTTTAAAGTTTTATCACGTGTTCTGATTTGCGGATTTACAGTTTTTAAATTTAGTCACTCACTGGGCTTCATAGCTCACTCTTTCAAAATGTTTTTCCGCTTTCCAGGTAGAGATCGAGCTCCCGGTGCCTGATAACTGCCAAAGTCTGTTTTCTGCTTAAAGCTTCCAGATCAAGCTCCAGTACGTGGGTGGAGCTGTACATTGTGTATGTTTGTTTTGTAAATGTCTTTGTAAGAGTTGGATAGTTTACGGTTTGTGTAAGATTTAGGTGTTGTGGTTGTGTAAACCCTAGTTGGATATGTTTTTGGTTTTGATGTCTCTATCAGGTTATTCTCCAAACTGAGTTATGTCAGGGCTGCACTTCCTGTATTTCTAAAGGTTTCCAAGGTTCCATTGTGTTGTGTTGCATATGTAAAGTATTCCATATCTAAGATAGCATGTTGGTTCAATGGTTCAGCAGGGTCAACAGGTATCGTTAGAGGAGGACGATGTCTGTTGGCTTCACGCCATCTCTCAGACTAAGCTAGCAGGTAGTTCGGGAGGGGGTGTGACACACAAGGTCTGTGGTTCGAATCTCTCTCCCCACATATTGTCAAAAAAAAAAAAAAGTAAATGATTTTTATTGTGACCATTGGCCAATTAATGTTTAAAACATTATAATAATTAGTTTTAAATTTAAATGTATCTCAATGAACAAGAGTCAACCTAACTTTTTTTCTTGTTCCACTATAGGAAATATATCATGGTCCAACACACAGGAATGATTTGTTAGACAAATCTAAACATGTCGTTTTGATAATAGGGTTTGGAAATGACAATGGTCAAAAGTATTGGATAATTAAGAATTCCTTGGGTGAAGGATGGGGAGATGAGCGTTTTGGGAAAATATCCCAGAACAATATTATGACTAGTGAAGGACCAAAATATTTGTTGGATAAGTTGTCATATCCAAAGATAAAAAGCATGTTGTATTTGTTATAAATACACTGTATATATAGATATCCATTTTTAGCCATTCAACCCCACCATCTTAGAGTTCTCCACAATTACTCTCCATCTTCTTGAGAATAGCCATAAGACTTTCCTTTCTATTTTAAGTATTTTAAAGTTGTAACAATCCCTATTATATTAGTATAAATAGGGAATTGTATGAAGTGTTGAACACACAATTGAATGAGAAGAATCACTTTGCTCTCTTTTTTCTCCGTACTTCACTCTCTAATTTCTCTTTTAGTATTATTGTTCTTCTTTTATAACACGTTATCAGCACGAGTCTCTTCTATTTTTGTTCAGTTGAAGGTAAGGTTCATTTTCCTTTGCATTATTAGTTGCAAATGTCTTTGGTATGTTTCACATATACATTGTATATGTATTTTATACGTTGTATATATATATTGTGTATTGAACGTTGACAACATGTATTTTATTCAAAATTAGCATGTTCTTTGTTATATGAAAGCTCTCTTGGCTAAAGTGTTTGAGGGGCGTCTAGAAAGTCTAGGCCTACGAGATTCGAACATAATATAATCTAGGGCAAGTGGGAGATGTGTAATGGGTATGAGGATGCACTAGTTTATTGTATTTGGTATGTAACGTACTTATACATTTAACATCTTCATTGCTTTGGGTTATTTATTTTGATGTACATCCCACTTACTAGAGTTTTAGTTCAAGTGGGAGTTTGTTGAGTTTTATGCTCTAAAACTCGTAGATAGTAAATGTAAACTATTGATTGTTATCAATAAAGCGTTATTGATTAATATTCTATAAAGAGTTATCGAATTATTGTATTAGTTGTGTCTTAAATAACCCCAAATCCAATAAACTAACATCCTAGGTTGTTGAATGAGTCTTGAACTGTATGTGGAGACATACGAGGATCAGTGTTCAAGATACAACATAAAGGGTCTATAGAATAAGGATAAAGTTGGGTTCCTTATCCTAGTAACACTATGGAAACGACCCACTTTGTATTTGATACCAACGCAATGATCCAACGCATTCGTGTAGGGGACATGCGAGTAGGGGTATCCTATGCAATGAGTTTGCATAAGACCGGACTGTGAAATAGTAATTGCTAGATGTAACACCGTTGACTAGTTTGGTTTCTATTTCACTAGGATGACCTAGGCAAGTTAGTCTCAATCCTGAGTGTATTATGAATTTCTATTCGCAAGGGATTGTCCTTTGATTTGTATGGGTGAGAGTGGCCAAGTAGCTGGCTCAATAAGCCTACCATTTTAGGGACAAGACCGAGTGGGTGGCTGGGAACATATTCACACAAGATGGAATTCACTCCTTCCCAACTTCAGAGTAAGTAGATAAGTGTTCCCTTAAGTGGTGTCTCCAGGTCTTGAACAAAGGGTCATTCACTCTCACTGTCTCGAGAGGGGTTTCTATTTATTGGTTGGACCATAAACAGGTTGTTCATTAGAGGAGCATTGGTACTTAAGGATATGGAGGTATCCTAGGGGTAAAATGGTAATTTGACCCAGCTGGTGTTACAAACACTCGTGAAGGACTAACTTGTTGTTATTGGTCTATATCTGTGGACACAAAAATATCCTATAGTGAGAAAAGTGCAGCTGTGGGTCTTTCGTGGAGTGACTCACAGTTAATGAATATTGGTTAAACTGATTAATGAGTTTAGTCAGTTAACCTCATATCATTGGAGCTTCTGATCTGTAGATTAGGTCCCTCTACTAGCTCATAAAGGGTAATTAGGAACAATTAGTCTTGAAAGGAATTTGAATAGTTCAAAATCCGTTATGGGGAATCAAGTTAATTAATTGTATGAGATACAATTAATATAATGTATGTGATACATTATAATATAAAGTTTAATTTGAGATTAAACTTTATTAATTGAGAGAAAGACAATTAAATATGATTTAATTGTAGGCTTGGATTAAATATGAGATATTTAATGTAGTAATTAATTAATTGGAGAATTAATTAATTATTTTATTTAATTAACTTGATTTAATTAAAAACTATAGGTTATATGGGAGATGTTCATTTAAATATGATTTAAATGAAATTAATTAATTAATTAAATAAATCCCTATCCTATTACGACTGAAAAAAGTAATTAATTATTAATTAATTAAATCTCTATCCTATTACGACTAGGAAAGGGGTATGACATTCTATATAAAGCATAGAATGCCTTCCCAGTTGAAAAAACTCAAGACTTTGCTCTCAACAAAATTTTCCTTCTAAGAATTTTCACAACATTCTAATGAAATTTTTTTTCCAAAATTCAAGAACACCAAGTCCCACAACTTGGTTCCTAGTCCCAGAGATATAACAGCGGAAGATCTCGGTGGTAGTGTCCCTACTGTGATCATACTGTTCTTGGTAGAATTCATTGAAGAAAGTTTTCAACAAGTAAGTATTTCATTCTTTCAATTATTAGATTTAGATCTAATGCATGCTTAGCCTAGTTTATATATAGACTTGTTCTGTATGATTTGCCATTGTACTGGTATTTTAGAAAACTTAATTAAAGTATGAATCGGTCCTATACGCTTCCGCTGGAAATTTAGGAATTCTAATCCTTCACATGAACGCGTTGGATCATTGCGTTCGTGTAACGCCCCGCGTTTTGAAACTATGCCATTTTGGATTAATCGTGATTGAATTCTGATTTGGGAAAAAATGAGTATTTAATTATAACCCTCAATTGATATTTTGGGAAGTTAATTGAGGTATTTCTTTTTTTTTTTTCTTTATTTTGCGTAGTGGGATTCAGTTAGAAATTTGGTAGGTTATGTGGGAGTGTAAATCGTTGCTTTCCTGTTTTGATTGGAAGTTATGGAGTTAAGGAATTAAAAAAAGAAAAGAAAAGAAGAAACCCTCACCTAGCTCTCTTGTTCTCTTTCTTCATCTCTCGCTCGCGTGTATTCTCCCTTCCCCTCGTTTTTCTGTTTATGCCGCCGCCGTTCCTCCCATGTCGTCGTCTCCTCGTGTCGTCGTCTCCTCGTGCCGTCGTCGTCTCCTCCCTCACTGTCGACTATCTCTCCCTCATCTCTCTTTTTTGCCACTTCTGATTTCGTTTTCTTTTTTTCTTCGTGTCGTCACGTCCTTCCTCCGCCAGTTGCAAGAACCCACGCCGCCATTCTCGTTTTATCTTCTTCCTTTCGCGCCATCGTCGGTCATTACCAGAAAACGAAGATCCATGCATAGCGCCGTTCATTCCCTCAATTTCTCGTTGGATATCGAAGACCCACGAAAAGATCCTTGCATTTTAGCCTCCCTTATACTCTATCCAGCACCATTTTGCACCAATCTCGGCCATTACGGCATCGTATAGTGATTTCGATAAGATTTGGTTTGAGCCCATTCCTTATTGGCTTCTAATTTATGCTACCTAGTCCCTAACGTTTCCATATTCGCAAGATTGAGACCCTTAATGAACCAACCAGTGAGTGTTTGGGTTCAAAACTGACTTATGACGCTTGCCTATAAGTTGAAAGACCTCGAATTGGTTTACCCATAATCGTGAGAGTTGGAATCCTCGTTTTCGGGCCTAGACGATCATTTTCCAGCAAGCATTTGAGGTCATTTGGGTGTTGTTCAGTAAGTTTTGATCCCTTGAAACCATTAGAATTCATCTAAACTAGCTTTAGAATAACTTTTAACCATTGGGTGCTCTTTAAAGTGTAGTTTAGACCAATTCAGACTTCGTATAGCTCGTATCTAGAGAAATTTGGTTATGTTCGACAAATTCCAGAAAGGTTCCCGCCCCTTTTCAGTAAGTTTCAGCACCTTGCAACATGTTTTAGGTCCCTTTTAATCTATGTTAGGTGTTGGAAAGATTGTTAGGTTGTTCCCTTACCTCTAGGAAGCCATTTTTGTGCTTGTAGGTGTGCTTAGAGCCTAATTCGATATTTTCCAGCAAGTGTTAGATTGATTTAGGAACACTGACGGGCCGGAGTTGTCGAGGCTCCTATTGGTCAAATGAAATTTATAATCCACGACACTACAACTATTTTGTAGAAATAGTGGTCGGGGTCGAACACAAGGAAGGAGACCTAGTAAGAGTAGAATTTTGCGCTTACAAAACAGGGGGGATTTTTTGGAAAGAAAGACAAGCATAAATAAATAAATGTTGAATTTAAAAGAGGCAAAATAAAGCATGCAGAAGAGAAATAAGACGGAAGTCAATAACATGAAAGGGATCGTTGGATTGGGATTTCTTATGCTCGATTCTATTTCGTTTGGCTTCCTAGTTTTCTCTAATAATTATTCTAGACTGATTTCATTAGTCCGGTCGGCTTTTGGGTTACTCGGAGGACCCACCTACACTAACCTATGCTAATTAACTTGCTAACTGTGAATTCTACAATTAACAAGATTAATTAATATATTCTTTATCGCTCGCCACCCCTCATACGTGGTTCGTTGGATGAATATGTTACTAAAAGATAGATAATGAAATGAGAGTAATTCAGCCAACCTTAGTGCAAGTATACACTGTCGCACGTAGTAATAAAAACCTTAGAAGTATTCCAAGGGTATCGATCCCACGAGGACTAAATTGGAAACACAAATTTGAAGAAGAAACTGTTCAAAAATTGCTTAGAATAGGTAACCAAAGAAATAATTGATGATTGATTTTTGGAAAATAAACAAAACAAACAAGTAAAGAAATAACAATGATAAATAAAACGAGGTGTTCAATATAGATTCATCCCAAAGGTAAATAACTTTAATAATAGATTATTCAACTTAAGCCTATTCAATGCATTGGGTCAGATTTAACTTATATTTGGCCTTGCTCCCAAGAACCGTTAGAAGGCTAAGTGAGTACCGTTATGCACATTTCTGTGACTCGACTCCGACATAGATAAAGCAAGCATGCAATCTATAACCCTATAGTTGTTATAGGGTGCCTTAGGTAGCCTCGCCCTATAACACCGAATACACTCTTTCGAGCCCTTTCTCCTATATCCCCTTTATGAGAACTGATATCGTTCGTCCCTTTCGAGATCAAACTCACATGGCATGCAAAGTCTAAGTGATCAATTTAAACCCAGCAAGATTCAGAATGATAATCAATAAAGGATGACATGCATTGCATAAAACTTAAGCAAATAAACACTTTCAAGCTATTGAACCATAAGGGAATTCACTATATTGAACCCCTCAACGGGATTTAGCTAAGCATGGTGGGATAAAGTGCAAATGAACAACTTTTCATTGAAATAATTATAAAGAATACAAATAAATGAAAAGTGACAAGTGCTGGAAATAATGAGCAGTAGCTAAATACTAGGGTTTTTTCTTTTATCCAATCCTTCTAGAGTTCGCTCGACACTCTACTCTCCTTTACAAATGGGAATAGGGTGAAAATCCCTACAAACACTAAGGTTTGATGTCTAACTAAGGTTAGAATTTAGTCATCTAAGAAGGACCTCGGGCATCCCTACTCATGGGCGTCTCTTAGGGTTCTGTCACCACCATCTTCTTCCTAGTGAGTTCTGCATGGATTTGACTTCGAATCAAGGCCTTATATAGTGTGGGGAGTAGTTGAGAAGCCATGAAATAGGTGCTGGTAGGTAGCCCAGTCATTTTTGGGGTCAAAACGGTCGGTTAGGTGCGCAAAAGTCTCGTTCAAAACGACTCACGACGGACTCGGAACGACATCTGTTTTTCCAGAAATGTGATCGCACTTCTGGGTAATTTCCAGCTATCTTCTGTTTTCCTGCACAACACCAAATTGGGTCAAATTCATATCAAATTGAGTCTTTTTAAGTACAATTAAGCATATTTTGACAAATGTGACTCTCAACTCCCTAATTCATCAACTTTAACATATTTTGAGCTCGGGAATAGTAAAATTGATCTAAACATGCAACTTTTGACAAGAAAATGAGCTAAAGATAAGGGTAAAATAGGTATATTTTTTACCCTTATCAATGGCTCCAAAACTCCGTAATTGGCCCGAATTAACACCAAATTAGCGTGATCGGCTCCCGACATTGCCTAAGCTCAAAGATCCTGTAAATAAGACAAGTAGAGCATAAAATAACTCTAACAAGCTTAGATTAGAGGTGATAAAATAGGACTATTTAGGTCCTATCAAATACCCCCAACCTAAATCTTGCTAGTCCTCGAGCAAGGCACACACAGACCAAAGAAGAAGACGTTGTGCATATAATCAAAAAGTGGCTTAATCCTCAAAAACTCAAATATTCCAAAAACTAAAGCAATCAAGAGACATTCACAAGAGAGACAAATGAGGAGACAAATCAAAATTTTTCAGAGATTATCTTGCACAAGAGAGCTCCATCCCACATAAAGAAGACTTTATTAGCCCGAGATTAGTTTCCTTGACTCTCATCCCATCTTCTGCCTACACTGGCGCTAAGGTCTTGCTAAAAGGCCCAAATGGAACAAACTAGGTTGCTTCCTCTTGCTTAGGTGCCTGATCAAGGAATTCCTTTTTTCTCTTTTTCTTTTGCTTTTCTTTTTTTTTTTCTCTTTTTTTCCTTTTTTTTTTTTTTTTTTGCATTTCTTTTAGGATGGGGCACTAGCTTTCACACTATAATGCAGGGACCCATAACCTGAGTTTAACCCTTGGTTGGCCTAACTGATCACACTGTAGGTAACTCTTTTTACCCCTAAGCGTTAAGCTCAATGCAAGCATGCTTTTTCTTAAAATAAAAAATTACGAGCATATGATTTTTCTTTTGGCTCGCGCTCATTGACTTATTTTTCCACTCTTTTTTTTACCGGCATATTTTCTTTTTCTCTCCTAGGCAAGACTCCACACTCTATTTTGCAAAAAATTTAGACTTTCTCGCTTAACCTTACAGCTATCGAGGTGACAACAGGAATATGAGCTAAGTAACTTGCTCCTAAGCATTCAAGTCCTACTTTAAAGGAAGAAAGACACCCAACATGTGCAAGACATATCCTAGAAAAGTTTTAAAAAGGCTCATTTTTTGAGCACTTTCTGTCACAACTCATCGAAAGCAATAAATTCTCGAAAAACTTTGAGTCAATTCTAGGAAATCATCATCACTTAAACAAGCATATATACAACAAACATGCAAGACATTCATTAAGCACAAACGCTGGTTTGACGCTCAGATGCTCAAGGCCCAAAAGAAATATAAAGCATAATTCCCCACCCCCAACCTAAAGTTTACATTGCCCTCAATGTAATAAATCATGAAGAATAAGACAATATATAGGGAAAGAATAGAACTTCCCTGAATTTTGCGCTCATGGGTGGTGAATCATGTTTTCTTATAAATGTAGAAGCTTCGCTTTGGTACTGTCATTCCTAAAAGTCAAAATAAGAAAACAAGCATAAAAGCAACTAATAATAAATAAACCTATCTAAGAATTTAAAAGACAAAAAGTAGGAAAATTATAGGGTGCAATTGTTTAAGGTCGTTTGCTTGACCCTCTATTTCTTCTTATGGAGGCTTCTCTCCACAGGTCCAGAATACATCGTTCTTGGAAAATTCTTGCTTTAGTAATTTCGGGGCCTGTAAGGAAAGATCAGTAGAAGTAGAAAAAATATTGGAAGCAGAGGTGGGCTGACAGAAAATTCGCTCAGCCCTAATCCTAGAAGATGAACACTTGGTGACTCCACCAGATTTATCAGTGAGGGTTATTTGGTGCTCATCGACTACATCAATTAATTTTCCATCTAAGTCAGGGCATCTAACAGCAGAAGAATGCATCTCATTATTGGTGACCATGCATGATTTAGAATTTAAAGTGCGATCATTCACTGGGTCAGGTTCAAGCATGTAGTATTCAACAGAAGATGCATGAGGATTTTCAATATCATCAAAGATTTTAAAGTACAGGGTTTTATCCTGAAATCCTACCGATACAACACCCTCATCTACATCAATAACTGTCTTGGCAGTCTTCATGAAGGGACGACCAAGAAGTATTGTAGCAGAAGATGGATTGTAATCGGGATTAGGTGTATCTAAAACATAGAAGTCAGCAGGAAAAACCAAATCCTCTACCCTAACTAAAACATTCTCAACTATTCTTAGAGGTTTAATGCAAGACTTATTTGCTAGCTGAATGACTATGCCAGATGTTTCAATATTTGTCAAATTCAATCTTTTATAAACAGGCACAGACATAACATTTATCGATGCTCTTAGATCTAACATGGCATATTTTATCTTGCAATCTCCGATCATACATGGTAAAGTAAACATGTCAGGATTAGAACATTTTACAGGTAAGTCTTCAGAAAGTAATGCACTTACATTCTCGCTAACCTCCTCTTTACCTGAGGACTTTTCCTTACCTTCATACCAAGTCTTTAGGAACTCAGCATAGGCTGGAATTTTCAGGATTGCCTCAAGCAATGGAATGTTCACCTTGACTCACCTAAAAACATCTAGATTATCCTGCACACTTGGAATAGCAGGGTCAGTGAAGTTCACAGGAGAAGTAAGAAAAGAATTTTTATCATTTAAATTTAAAGAAAAAAATTTTCCAGAAGAAACAGAAAACTTATCAGCGACAGTAGAAAATCCAGGGGGACAGCTAGGTGTGGCCACTCCACTCCACACTACGTTCACATTTGCTTTAGGATTTACCTCAGGTTGGGCAGGCAACTTACCAGAGCTTTTATTGTCCATCTTACTGACTTCGGTTGCCAGCTAGGTGATTTGGTTTCCCAAATTCTGAATTGCATTCCTAGTCTCTTGCTAGAACTGTAAAGAGCTATCAGTAAGTTTCTTTAAGGCCTTATCAAAAGATGTACCCGAAGTTGAAGATGTGGAAGCTTTGAACATCAGTGGCTTCTGTTGGTTCCCATAGCTAAAATTTGGATGGTCTCTCCATCTTGGATTGTAAGTGTTGCTGTATGGGTTGTACTACCATTGATTCCCGTTGAATCTACCAATGGCATTCACCTCTCCATTGTCCTGTATCTCATTGCAGGCATCAGTAGTATGGGTAGTCATCGAGCAAAGTCCACAAGCTTTCGCCTGCACCTGTCCTGAACACAAAGAACGAACAAGTTTAGTTAATTCACTCATTTCAGAGCGCATCTCGTTTACCTTGCTTTTTGTGGCGGCTTGCACAACTGTAGGCAGTCCTCTCGTCCCGAATTGCTGAGAGTTCTCAGCCATACTTGAAATCAGTTGTCTAGCCTCAGCATGTGTCTTGTTGACTAATACTCCTCCACTGGCGGCATCCACCATACTTCGATCCATCGGTAGTAGTCCCTCATAAAAATACTGGATCAATAGTTGATTCGAGATCTGGTGATGTGGGAAACTGGCACATAAACGCTTGAATCTCTCCCAATATTTGTGAAGTGTCTCCCCAGTGATCTGCGAAATCTCATATATCTTCTTCCTGATGTTGGTAGCTCAACTGGCAGGGAAGAACTTCTCTGATAGAGCCGGAGGGAAGGTAATAGAGCCAATCTTTCGCTGAATCCTTTAGCGAAAAGGGGAATGCCCTCAGGTTTAGTGCTTCCTTTGTCACTCCATGATGTCTCATACTAGAACATACAATGTGAAATTCCTGCAAATGTTTGTGTGGGTCCTCTCCTGCACTACCACGAAAAATAGGGAGTAAGTGTATTAAACCTGACTTTAATTCAAAGTTACCTGTCATCTCGGGTTAGGTAATACAGAGTGGCTGCTGGTTCCGATCTAGCGCTGCCAGCTACCTTAATGTTCTCTCAGCCATGGCTGGTGCTTCAACCTCGTCGAGATTATTAACTCTTCTTCTTCTTGCTTGCCTTCTAAATCTCGTCTCCGCTCTTTAAATTTCAGGTTCAAATCTAAGATCGTTTCCCTACGAAGAACGTGTGATCATAAACCATGCAAACAAGAATTAAAAATACAAAATCCTAAAAATACTAGAAAACACCCTTCCCGGCAACGACACCAATTTGACGGGATGGAGTTGTCGAGGCTCTTGTTGGTCAAATAAAATTTACAATCCACGACACTACAACTATTTTGTAGAAATAGTGGTCGGGGTCGAACACAGGGAAGGGGACCTAGTAAGTGTAGAATTTTGCGCTTACAAAACAGGGGGATTTTTGGAAAGAAAGACAAGCATAAATAAATAAATGTTGAATTTAAAAGAGGCAAAATAAAGCATGCAGAAGAGAAATAAAACGGAAATCAATAACATGAAAGGGGGATCATTGGATTCGGATATCTTATGCTTGATTCTACTTTGCTTGGCTTCCTAGTTTTCTCTAATAATTATTCTAGACTGATTTCATTAGTCCGGTCGGCTTCAAGGTTACTCGGAGGACCCCCCTACACTAACATGTGCTAATTAACTTGCTAACCGTGAATTCTGCAATTAACAAGATTAATTAATATATTCTTTATCGCTCGCCATCCCTCATACATAAAATAACAACCATCCGAGACCTCGCAACGGTCACTAAATTATATCTAACTAGTTTTAGATTAAGCAATTTCACAATCACCTATTTAAACTAGTCGCTTTGGGATCGTGGGTCTAGAGTTGTATTAACTAAATTCAAATGCAATTCGAATCTAATTCCTACAACCTTTAACATGCATCCTAGGCCTATCAAGGGTCGTCTCGAGTAGAGAGTGGCTTGCCTCAACCTAGTGGCTATCTAAAAATAACTGATTGAATACACAAGCGGTAATCACATAGGGTCGTCAATCCTAATAGACTAGTTTCATGTATTGGTTTAAATAGGATAACATGCAAAACTTAATGAAAAGACAGCAAGAACAGTGCAATAAACTCCAGAAAACTCAGCCAATATCATTAGAAATCAAAGCATAATCCCAATCCAACGATATAAATGCGATTAGCTATTCATAAACGAAGTAAAAATACAAATAGACATGAAAGAATCCATGAAATATGACCTAAAAAGGTCTACAACAGTACTGAAACGTAAAGAAGAAGAAAGAAATCGTAAAAGGACCAAGTTTCTAACCTAACGGCGGACTAAACCGAGACTATGTATTTATAGAAAACTCAGCGGCGTCGAGATGCCAAGGGCAGCGTCGAGACGCTGCGAACTTTATATTGTGGCCAATTTTTGCGTCGATATCGAGACACCAGGGGCAGCGTCTTGACGCCGTCCTTGATCCTTGACTTGTTGTTTTATTTCTCGGTCTTGTCTCGTTTCTTCTCGGTACGGGGCTTCAATCTTCGGCTTTTGGTGTCGTTCTTCAGGCCCGCATTAGCACAATTGGGTCTTTTCACCTCCTCGCCGTCCAAGACACCGAGATGGCTCCAAAACTCCATAATTGCCCCGAATTAACACCAAATTAGCGTGATTGGCTCCCGACATTTCCTAAGCTCAAAGATCCTGTAAATAAGACAAGTAAAGCATAAAATAACTCTTACAAGCTTAGATTAAAGGTGATAAAATAGGACTATTTAGGTCCTATCAAACGCTTTTAAGCTAGAGTGTAAGTAGCTTCAACCTAATTAAGTCTGTTTGTTTTCTTGGGCATGCTCCTTGTTTTGCTTGCTTTATTTTTATATGTGGTGTTTGATATGTATGTAGTTCGTTATATGAATAAGTATGTTGCTTTGTTTAATTCATAAGCATGTGGTATTGTTGTTAGTGGGCTATGTTGCATGTGAGTCGAGTCTGCATAGTGTGTGTTCATTAGGGAGGGGTGGAGCATGACGCGTAAATCATGTGTTAGGTGTAATGCGGAGCGTGATGCGAAAATCACGTGCGGGTGTGAGTGCGGAGCGTGAAGCGAAAATCATGTGTGAGTGGTGCTGCACATGACGCGTAATTCATGTGTTGGGTGGGTTTGCGGAGCGTGACATGGAAATCATGTGTGAGTGTGCGGGCATGATGCAGAAACCATGTTGTCATCCTATTTTTGCATGAAGCATGTGTTAGCACCGTTTGTTTTCATGATTAAGAGCATGTTGGTTTCTTTACCACTTTATAAGCATGATATTGTGTGTGAATAACATGTCGATGTGGTTGTTTGTTGTTGGTGGCTTACCGGGTGTGAGCTACTTACTAGTACGGTGATTGTACTGATACCCCTCCTCTTTCTTCCCCCAACATTTTCAGATTATGCAGGTGACAACAAAATTTATGTGTCCGGTGATGTGGATGAAGAGGCTCACGAGGGATGACCACCATGGTTTTAGTATTTGTTTATTTTTATTCGTTGGATAGGTTAGTTCTTTGTTAGTTGATGTTTAGGTTGATTCTAGTCTTTTGTTGTTGAGATAGAGCAATCTTTAGTTGTTGATCTTGTTGTAGACTTTCATGTTTCAAGTAAATATGTTTAGATTTAATAAAACTAAGTTGATCCTAGAATGTTAAGTGCATACTTATTCTTGGTAGGTTGTGATTCTGATGATAGTTGTGAATACGAGATTTGACTCGTATTGTGGTAGTAAGAAGTTATTTCTATTATGTTAAAGTAAAGTGGAGTAGACTAGATTGTTATAGAAGTGTTGTTTGTGCTTTACAGGTGTTTAGAAATTTTGGTTTAGTCCTATGTGTGTCGTTATGCTGCAATTTTGGAGCTCTCGGCTAATTTGAAAATAGGAGTTAGTAATGTCACTAGGCTAGATAATAATAAAACCTGGGGCGTTATAGTTGGTATCAGAGCAAAGTTGTTCCTGTAGACTGACCTAGAAACTAGATTGTTAATAGTATAGGACTAGTGGTCTTCCTCGTTCTCCTCTCCATCACCAATATGTTGAACTAATGATGTTATTATGCTATTTGTTGCATGATATTTGTGTTACCTTGGATGAAAGAATTGTATGATTATTGTTTGTTACTTGTCTGGCTTATTTGAGCTTGCTTTTACTTCTACACCTGCTTTATCTTGTAGTAGTTAGGCTTAGGATGCTCCTTTTAGCCGGTTAGGTAGTTTTCTTTAATTGTGTGCTTGTTTGCTAGTAGGCATAGGATGTTGCCATAGTTTCCTAGATAGCTTTTGAGTTTTTGGTTTGTGTTTGCTGTTGTTAGTTGGTTTAGATTGTTGTCTTAGAGCTTAAGGTGTGATCTTTCTTTACCTTGGAAGGTTAGTAAGTTGGTTTTAAGAACCTAGCATGACAGCCTAAGCCCCTAAGGAAGTTTGCTCTTCGATACCTTTTGGCCAAAGTTTCAAGTTCAAGGAGTGAAGGATGGTTTCTCAATGAACCACGCAAGAGTGAATTAGTTGCTTTTGGTCTAGTCCCAGTTCAGTTGTTAAAACTCAAGTTTCCTTGGAAAGAGAAGTTGTAATCAAGGATAAGCGAGTAAAGTTGTTAAGTAAGCAACTTTCGAGGATGAAAGTTCCTAAAGGTGGGGAGTTGGTAACACCTCCCGTTCCCAAGTTAGTTCTCCTTCCTCAAGTCTATCTATTGCATTGGAATTTCTTTTCCCTCTTGTTATGCTTAGTCATGTGAATGTGGGTTATGTAGATTGGTTAGATCTTCTATATCATAGAAAATTAGAGAAAGGTAGTAAGTTTGGTTTCAAGGCTCTGTCAAGTGAGAGTTATAACCTAAGCCCTCGAGAAATTTCCTTGTGAAAGGTGAAGTTGTCGAACCTCTTAGTATAGGCCAACTTCAAGGGAATGGATTTTCCTAGGATAGTTTTGTAGCTTGGCTTCATAAGTTAAGGCCAAGGAAGTTAGCATTCCAAGGATGGCTTTCAAAACCAAGTATGAGCGTTACAAGTTTCGGTGATGTCTTTAGACTCATTAATGTTTCGCAATTGTTATGGACTTCGTGAACCAAGTCTCAAGGTCCTTTTGGACTTGCTCGTGACAATGTTATTGGCGATATGTTGATTTGTACTTAGACCAAAAGTCAAGCATTTATTGTGCAGCGAGATCTCAGCCTAAGACAAAGGTGTTGGGTTTTATGCCCTAAAACTCGTAGATAGTAAATGTAAATTATTGACTGTTATCAATAAAGTGATATTGATTATTATTCTATAAAGAGTTATCGAATTATTGTACTAGTTTTGTCTTAAATAACCCTATATCCAATAAACTAACATCCTAGGTTGTTGAATGAGTCTTGAATTGTATGTGGAGACATACGGGGATCAGTGTTCAAGATACAACCTAAAGGGTCTATAGTATAGGGATAAAGTTGGGTACCTTATCCTTGTAACAGTATAGATACGACCCACTTTGTATTTGATACAAACACAATGATCCAATGCGTTCATGTAGTTGACATGCGAGTGGGGGTATCCTATGCAATGAGTTTGCATAAGACTGGATCGTGAAATAATAACCACTAGATGTAACACCGTTGATTAGTTAGGTTTCTATTTCACTAGGATTACCTAGGCAACTTAGTCTCAATCCTGACTGTATTATGAACTCCTGTTCGCGAGGGATTGTCCTTTGATTTGTATGGGTGAGAGTGGCCAGTTCGCCGACTCAATAAGCCTACCATTTTGGGGACAAGATTGAGTGGGTTGCTAGGAACATAACCACACAAGATGGAATTCAATCATTCCCGACTTCAAGGTAAGTAGATGAGTGTTCCCTTAAGTGGTGTCTACAGGTCTTGAACAAAGGCCCCTACCCTCTCACTAGCCCGAGAGGGGTTTCTGTTTAATGGTTGGACCATAAACAGGTTGTTCATTAGATGAGCACTGGTACTTAAGGATATAGAGGTAACCCAGAGGTAAAACGGTAAGTTGACCCAACTGGTGTTACGATCACTCGTTAAGGAGTAACTTGCTGTTATTGGTCTATATCCATGGACACAGAAATATTCCGCAGTGAGAAGAGTGCAGTTGTCGGTCTTTAGTGCAGTGACCCGCAATTAATGAATATTGGTTAAATTGATTAATGAGTTTAGTCAGTTAACTTCATATCATTGGAGCTTCTGATCTGTAGGTCCATTAGGTCCCACTGCTAGCTTATAAAGGGTAATTAGGAACAAATAGTCTTGAAAGGAATTTGAATAATTCAAAATCCATTATGGAAAATCAAATTAATTGTATGAGATACAATAAATATAATATATGTGATACATTATAATATAAAGTTTAATTTGAGATTAAACTTTATTAATTGAGAGAAATACAATTAAATACGATTTAATTGTAGGCTTAAGTTAAATATAAGATATTTAATTTAGTAATTAATTCATTGGATAATTAATTAATTAATTAATTAATTAATTTAATTGAAAATTATAGGTTATGTGGGAGATGTTCATTTAAATATGATTCAAATGAAATTAATTAAATTTGATTTAATTAATTAATTATTATTAATTAATTAAATAAATCCTCACTGTTCACACGTAACTTCAAAGATGGAGACACGTGGAATAAAATCTATATTTGTATTGATGTAATATGTGTGTGAGTGTAAAATCTCTAACTTTAATCTTCTGATTCTCTCTCTTGTGTGTGAATGTTTTTCACTCGAGGACTGTAGCATTTGTTTTCGAGTCTGAAGCTTCAATTGATTCTTGGAGCTTTTGAAGTCTTGGGGTCTTGAAAAGTCTTTGGTCTTCAACGATTGTTGAAGTCTTCTAGTCTTAAAGGGTCTTCAGTCTTCAAGAAGTCTTGAGGTCTTGAGGTCTTGAAGCCTTGGACCCTTGAAGTCTTGAAGAGTCTTTGGTCATCAAGAAATGTTTAGATCTTGAAGAGTGTTTGGTCTTCAAGGAGTGTTGAAGTCTTGAAGAGTGTTTGGTCTTCAAGAAGTCTTCAAGTCTTGAAGAGTGTTTGGTCTTCAAGAAATGTTGAAGAGTCTTTTGTTTTCAAGAAGTGTTTATATCTTGAAGAGTGTTTGGTCTTCAAGGAGTGTTGAAATCTTGAAGAGTGTTCGGTCTTCAAGGAGTATTCAACACTTGGGAACTTATGGATTTCAGAGAGACTTCAATCTTCAGGCTTGGTGGAGTCTCTTTGAATTCTTTAGTTCTGGTTGAGAGCTTCAAAATTCTGACCCTCTTGTCTTTGTGAGAGTGTAGAATTTTTTAACCCTTGAAATGAAGGAGAACCCCTCTATTTATAGAGTTTTCCATGGATGGGTTCTGGTGACTTTTGGGCCTAACAACTTGGACTTGGGCTTTGTTGGTCTTGGGTCTAATTTATATCGTACGCAAAAACCATATGACCCAAATGTTAAAAGGACCAAATTGAAGGAGTGTGCGAGACACTGGCGGAAGCAATTCGGATCGAAACACTCTTAATTCGTTTAATTTTAGTTCATAAAAGCATGCACAAGTTTAACCGAAAAACAGAGGAACTCGGTTACCAACCTTTTTGGACGAAATTCTTGCAATCCGTGGATGAATTCTTTGTGCAATCTTGTTGTAGACAACCACGAGAGTCTTCCCCGCTATTCTCCGACCTTAGAACAAGTTGTGGGACTCGAATTTGTGATGAATAAAGATGGGAAGAGATGAAGGTTCAAGCATAAAGCTTGTGAGAGAATTGCAAATGAGAAATTGAAATCAGCTTGTTGTGTAACCCCATTCTAAGCCTTTTCATTTCCTATTTATAGAAGGAAATCATGCATAAAGAGTATGGGAGCTGAAGACACCAAAACATTTGGTGATTAGGTGTAAATGTATGTGGCTACTTGTGAGAAAATCCATTCTCCATGTCAAAACCCACCAAAATTTTACAAATTCAAATATTTTGAATTTTGTAAATTAAATTCTAATTTAAATAAAATTTAAATAATTAATTAAACTTTTTAATTAATTACTTAATTTAATATCAAATATTAAATTAATTATTTACACCTATTCTTGATTTCTTGCCCGATCAGCTTGAATCACTATTCAATTTTAAACCAAGATTTGTTTCTAATACATATTCAATATTTAAATCTCATTTAAATATTCCCGACTCTCTCTTTTAATTTAATTCGTAATTAAACTTTTAGCGTTAAATATAGCGAACGTAATTTAACAACAACTTTCCTAAGTCGAATTTGAACGTTTCAAATTCATTCATCACTATGTTCTAAGGTTTATTCCGTATGAGCTAGCAGGGGGACCTAATGGACCTACAGATCATGGGCTCCAACGATCTGAGATTAACTAGTTAAACTCTTTTAATCTAGTTAACCAACATTCGTTAACTACCGGGACACTCCACTATACCTCGATAGTTGAACTCCCCTCACCGTAGATATATTTCTGTCCACCCGATATAACCATGATTAGTAAGATGACCCTTCACAGGTCGTTCGTAACTAGAGCTAGGTCAAATGTTCGTTTTACCCCTGAAGTTACATATTGTTCCTTAAGTCTCTAGCTGAGTCCCTAATGAACAATTGGTTTGTGGTCCCACCACTAAACCTAAAACCTCTCGGGCCAATGAGAGGGCGGGATCCCTTTGTTCACGTTTCGGAGTCAGTACTTAAGTGAACAACCTCTCTACTATCCCTAAATTGGGTAGGAGTGAATTCTGTTTTGCAAGACTATGTCCCCAGCTATCTACCCGTTCCTATCCTTGAAATGGGAGGTTTATTGAGTCAGCGATGTTGGGCCACTCTCACCCATGCAGATCTAAGGATAAGCCCGAATAAACAGGAGTTCATAGTTAGCTCAGGATCAAGATCGAGTTACCTAGGTTATCGCATTGAAATAGTCAGTCTTGTCAGTAAACGGCGTTATGAAGCAAGAGTGACTTATTTCTCTGTCTTGGTCTTATGCAAACTCATTTACATAGGACGCCCCCATTTGCATGTCTTTACATGAACGATCCAGGATCACATCGTTTGTACTCAAACAAAGTGGCCCGCGTCACATAGTTTTCTTAGGATTAAGGTACCCAGCCTTATCCCTATACTATAAAGCGTTTAGGCTATTACTTGAACTTGATCCATATTTATGTCATAACATATAGTTCAAGCACTCATGTCATAGCCAAGGATACTAATTTATTGGATTTGGGTTATTTAACATGCAATTCACTCATTTAATAACTTGAGTGAACAATAACTCAATAACGACTTTATCGAACAAGTACATAACTATTTGTTTCATTCACTATCTACGAGTTTTAGGGCACCAGCCCTAACACAAATTTGATCCAATTAATTATATTTTTTTTAATTAATTGGTCAAATTAATTAATTTGATCAAAATAATTTATTTTTAATTAATTGATCAAATGGACATTTGGCCTTAAAATTTTATAATTGGCCAATTTTGTCTTCAAATTAAGTTTGGGACACATGTCAATTTATAATTGGTCCCAAATTTAATTATATGTAATTTCGTCATTAATCTTAAATAATGACGTGACAATTTGTGATTGACCGAAATTTGTCCTTCAACAAATGCCCCCTTTTCGAGATTTAGGCATAAGTTATGTGTGAGTGAATCTCGAAAAAGATATTTTGGAATCAAAATGCAAGATATTTATTCTTGATTTTGACTCTGTTTGATGTGTCAATTTAATCAAAATATGAATTTTGTTCAAAATTTTGATTATTTTTTTATTTGACACATTTTTATCGCCAATTAATCAAAATTTGAAGTTTGGTCAAAATCTTGATTTTCCTTATTTGTCAGCAAAGTTTGATTTGAACTTCAGTTTAGATAAAATTTGGATTATGCCCAAATTTTGACTTGAAGTAAAATTCTATCCAATTTTAGCTTGCATTTGGTGTAAAATTTGAGTTTGGACTTTGGTCGGGATAAAATTTGGATTATGCCCTTTGATTTGAGACAAAACTATATGGAATTGTAATTTGGATTGTGAATAGAATTTGAAAAAGTTCTACCCAATTGAAATTTGAAATTTGAATAGAATTTGAATTTGAATTGCCATTTGAAGGAGAATTTGGAGGATCATCAATTTTAGAGAGGAATAATTTAAAAATCTTCAGCTTAAACACACTTCAGTTTGACTTCAATTTAAAGTAACTGAACTTTGCCAAGATTTTAGGTGAAGGGTAAAATTTGGATTTTAAGATCTGGGCACACGAAGGCTAATTTTAAGCCAGAATGTATCAAATCCAATTTGGAATTGAATCAGAAAATCTCTTAAATTTCAAATTCTCTATATATATCAAATAAACGTGTGGGAGAATACACCAAATAAAGCTTTGAGCAATCAGAGTCGTCCTGCAACACCATCCAGAGGATAAGGAAAGAGTTCGCTTCAAATCTCCTGGAAGATGTTCACCTGTGATATGCCGAAGGAGATTTGGCGGTTGTCCATCGCTTTTGGTGGTCCATAACATCAAATTTGTGTGCATCGAGCAAGTCAGTAGAATCTTTGCCGCTACGGCACCACGCTTGATGTGTATCGGCCGTGTCATTGATTGTTGGTCGTGCATATTGTTTCATTGAGGGAGGAAGCTCTGTGGCGTCGGCAATGTGTGAACTCAATGCTTTAAACCCCCTTTTTTTAATTCTTTAAAGTTGAGACGGTGAACTCAATGCCATAGGTTTTTTTTCTTTTCTTTTTTTTTAACCTTTTCTTCCTTCCTTTTTTAAAACTTTCAGATTCTTTTTTTTCTTTTTTTTTTTTTATTTTTTTTTTGTGTTAGCTTTCTTTTCTTTTCCTTTTTCTTTCTTCAATTTTGTAACAGCCCATATTTTTCAATACGGTCAAATTTTCAAATATTGTGGAAGCGATTTAACAAAATGGAAAACACAACCTATTATTCAGAAAATGAACGTCAAACCACATATGAAACACACACATGAATCTACATTCCAAGGAACGTCAAACCACATAAGTTTCTTCTCACAAATAAGCTAAAGTCAGAACATTTCATACAAATACTTAAGAGTGAGGCCACGTGAGTGAAACACACACATAAATCTACATTCCAAAGGAACGTCAAACCACATAAGTGCCTTCTCACAAATAAGTTTCATTTAGAACATATAACCGTCAATTCCAATATGGCTACTACAAAGCATACAATCCCCAAAACAAAATTTGGCATATCCGGATAGCACAATCGATTCAATTCAAAGCACTTTTCAAAACATTCAAAACAGTAAACATGCTTTCATTTAACAAAACAGTAAACATGCTTTCATTTAACAAAACAGTTGAAACATAAACATTTTCAATCAAATCAATTTCAATTTTAAACAAACAATTTTTTACCAAAATTTCTATTTTGGAAGGGATGTGGAAATTGCTTACCTCAATCAGAACCTACAAATCTTAAGCTCAAAGCAAATCAAATTTCGATTCCTTGAATCCAACAATTTCCTAAACATATTCAATACTTCTCTAATTAGAAACCAACAAATCCATCTTAAAGGTCTAATGAACAACCCAAATGACATACTACTTATACTACCAATTTTCCCTACTTAAACCAAATTCTCTTCATAAAAAGTTGGGAAAATAGGTTCATTGGGTGCCAAAAACAGCATTAAAAATCTGGAAATTTTCACTTTAAAATCCAACTTTTTCATACCAAAAATCAGTCAAACAAATACCTTTCAATACCATTTAAATACAAAACAAGATTTCAATATTTTAACCTTTATAGCCATCAAAACTATCATAAAATTGGGACAAATAACCCAGAAATTTTTTGCAACAAAAATAAAGATTTTCAGAGCTTTCAATACCAAAACAAATCATTATTGCTATTTTTAATACCAAAAACCAGATCTGAAAAACAACATAAAACTGTTGTAAAAACAGTAAAATCATTTGCTTTTCATGGAGAAATCAAAGTCATAAATCATACTTCAATTTAGCAATCATATGACAAACTTTTTGAACAAAAAGAATCTAATTTAAACACAAAAACAGTCCAAAAATCAAAGAAATTCAAGGCTAGAAAATTCAGGAAAAAATCATTTTCATTGAATATTTGATTTTCAAACAAAAACTCTAAGAGGAAAAACTTTGATAAAAATTTAGGCCAAAACAAAAACCTTAATCTTTTTAGGGCAAAAGGTTTGAAAACCAATTTCATCCCAAATAGGACAAATAAAACTTCATACTAAAACTTTTCAAAAAGAAAGAAAACAAAAGAAAAACATAGAAAGGAAGAAAAACTTACTACTTTTTCTCTGGGAAAGAATGTGCAGAATGTGTTCTTCTTCTCTCTTCTTTTTGATTCAGAGTGTAAAAAGAATTAGGGCTAAAGAAAAGGTCTTTTAAAAAGAACCCTAATTAAAACCCTAAAAGACTATTTCCTTTTTTAAAAAGGAAAAGGATAATTCAAATTCATCTCCTAATTCAAAAAAGAAATAAATTCAAATCAAAGATTTTCTTGGAAAACATTAAAATAAATTAAACCTTTTTTTAATTTTTATCTTTTAGCCGGCTGTTACAAATTTCATCTCTTTTTTTTCTTTTTAATTTTTATCTTATGTTCTTTTTTTTTCACGATTTTCATTTTTTTTTTCTTTTGATTTGAAATTCAGTTTTTTTTCACCTTTTTTTCTTTTCCAAACACTTTTTTTTTTTCAATTTTCAACTCTTTCTTTTTTTTTTTTTTTTTTTTTTTTTTTTTTTTGCTATTTTCTTTTTTCTCTGATTTTTTTAACTTTTCTTTTTTCAACTTTTTTTTCAAGAATACTTTATCAATATTTCCACTACAAGGATAGTGTTTTCATCCACCATGCAAAAGGTAAGTAGGTAAGTGGCTTTTTTTTCCTTTTAAGAGTACATATCCTTGTTGTCTTCAATTTACAGGTACAACGTCTTTCGACATTAGCCCAAGGGAACAAGATGTTTTTGATTTTGGACTTTTGTCGTTATGATGTTTCACGGCCCAAGGATACATGATGTCATTTCCACTTCGGTTCCTTTACTCCTACAACGTCTTTCAGCATTAGTACAAGGACACATGATGTCTTTGGACTTTTGTTGCTATGACGTTTCCTGGCCCAAGGACGCATGATGTCATTCCCACTTGGGCTCCTTTACTGCTGCAACGTCTTACAACATTAGTACAAGGACACATGATGTCTTTGGACTTTTTTTGCTATGACGTTCCCGACCCAAGGACACATGATGTCATTCCCACTTGGGCTTTTTTACTGTTGCAACGTCTTTCAGCATTAGTACAAGGATACATGATGTCTTTGGACTTTTTTTGCTATGACGTTTCCCGACCCAAGGACACATGATGTCATTCCCACTTGGGCTCCTTTACTGCTGCAACGTCTTTCAACATTAGTACAAGGACACGTGATGTCTTTTTTGGACTATTGCTGGTATGACGTTCCTTGGCCCAAGGACACCGGATGTCATTCAAACTTGGGCTCCTTTTCTGTTGCAATATAAAAACCTTCGGACTAGTAGAAGGAACAGCGAGGCATGCAGCGTAAGAGGAAGAACCTTTGAACAACGTAGCGTGAGAACCTTCAAGAATTTGGAGAAGGAACATCAGCGAAATAGCGTACAACATGAGAACCTTCGGACTTGGAGAAGAAACTGCAGCGAAACAGCGTGAGAACCCTCACACTTAAAGAAGGAACAACAACGAAGCAACGTGAGAACCTTCAAACTTAGAGAGAATGAACAGCAGCGAAGCAGCGTGAGAACCTTTGAACTTGGAGTAAGGAACTGCAACAAAGCAACGTGAGAATCTTCGAACTTGGATGAAGGAACTGTAGCGAAGCAACGTGAGAACCTTCGAACTTGGAGAGAAGAAAATGCAGCGAAGCAGCATGAGAACCTTCAAACTTGGAAAGAAGGAACTACAACGAAGCAGTGTAAGAACCTTGGAACTTGGAGGAAGGAACTACAGCGAAGCAGCGTGAGAACCTTGGAACTTGAAGGAAGAAACAACAGAGAAGCAGCGTGAGAACCTTGGAACTTGAAGGAAGAAACAGCAGAGAAGCAACGTGAGAACCTTGGAACTTGAAGGAAGAAACAACAGAGAAGCAGCGTGAGAACCTTCGAACTTGAAGAGAAGGAAATGCAGCGAAGGAACTATAGCGAAGCAGCAGGAAACCTTCGAACTTAGAGGAAGGAACTGCAGCGAAGCAACGTGAGAACCTTCAAACTTGGAGAGAAGGAACTAAGAACCTTCGACCTTAAAGAAGGAACATCAGCGAAGCAGCATGAGAACCTTCAACTTGGAGAAGGAACAGCAGCGAAGCAGCGTGAGAACCTTCGGACTTGGAGAAGGAACAGCAGTGAAGCAGCATGGAACCTTCAAACTTCGAGAAGGAACAGCAACAAAGCAGCGTGAGAACCCTCGAACTTAAAAAAGGAACAGTAGTGAAGCAGCGTGAGAACCTTCGATTTGGAGAAGGAACAACAACGAAGTAGCGTGAGAACCTTCGACTTGGAGAAGGAACAACAACGAAGCTGCGTGAGAACCTTCGAACTTTGAGAAGGAACATCAGCGATGCAACGTGAGAACCTTCGACTTGGAGAAGGAACAACAGCGAAGCAGTGTAAGAACCTTCGAACTTGGAGGAAGAAACTGCAGCGAAGCAGCTTGAGAACCTTCAAACTTGGATGAAGGAACTGGAGAAGCAGCGAAGCAGCGTGAGAACCTTCGAACTTAGAGAGAAGGAATTGAGAACCTTCGAACTTGGAGAAACAGCGTGAGAACCTTCGAACTTGGAGAATTAGCGTGAGAACCTTCGAACTTGGAGAAACAGCGTGAGAACCTTCGAACTTGGAGAAACAACGTGAGAACCTTCGAACTTGGAGGAATGAACAACAGCGAAGCAGTGTGAGAACCTTCGAACTTGGAGAGAAGGAAATGCAGCGAAGCAGCGTGAGTACCTTCGAACTTGGAGAGAAGGAATACAGCGAAGCAGCAGGAAACCTTCGAACTTGGAGAAGGGAGAACCACAGCAGAGCAACGAAAGACCTTCAAACTTGAAGAAGAGGGAACAACGAACCTAAGATGAGTGGAACACCAAACTTGAGGCGACCGAGACATCGAATTTGGAGGAATGAAGCCCTCTTGTATTCATCCAACTCATAGCTTCACATTCACAATGGTGCATAACTTCAATTTGTTGTGTTGCCTCCAGTAGTGATGAGTTTCTTCAATTTGTATTATCGTGCTTCAATATTTGTCGCACTTTTTTTTTTATTTGTAGAGCTTGAACTTAAAGTTTTCTTTTAGCTGCCTACGTCCCCTTGAGGAATAGGGATCAAGTCATAACGTTAGCTCGTGTGGGCTAGAAGCATCATACAGTTTAGGCTCTTCCGATAATGAGCTTTTACATTTTAAAAGCTCTTATCTTTATCATGGTCTTGATCAGATCCTCCATTTATAAGATTGGTCAAGATAATGAGATTTGGCGTCACCTTCAAGAAACCTTTTGTATTTATGAGAACATAGAATTTCCTCTTCACACATGACGGGATGTTACTATGAAGCTTCTTGTCGTTGTTTACTTTATCGAAAAGTTTCACCTCCAAGTTGTCCATCTTTCTTTTAGGTTGATCGCTTGTTACTTTGAGGCGATCAAAAACAGATAACCAAGAATTCGATGATACCTGCTCTTGTCTTTGATTGCAGCAAGATTTGATTAAGCTACTTCATCAAGGTCAAGCTCAACTTTTCCTTCCTTAGCTAGCTTTAGGTTTAAGTCCTTTAGGACGAAACATCTTTTCACTGGATAAACAAGAATTCGATGATACTTGCAATACTTGGGATCATCGTCTTTCTTCATTTGTTCTGGTCGTTTACACTTAGGAAGCTCTATCATTTGCGCTTTCAACAGTTATTCTAACATGTAAGACATGTCAGAATCAGGAAAAGGATAGACTTTTTCTTTTGTCTTTCCTTCAAAGTTAAGTGATGTGTATTATCTCCTTGTCGATTTTCAATCTTCTTGTGCTTTTTTTTTAAGATGACTTAAGAAGGGTTGTGTTTACAACCATAGATTCTTTTATAGTCGCTGCGATGTTCTTCCTTCTTTCTTCAAGTTAGGAAGTAGTTCTTTGTTTCCTTGACTAGCAATACTAAGCTCCATATCGTAGGCGCGAGTTGCTAGCTCTTCAAAGGTGCGAGGTTTTATACCTTAAAGGATGTAAATGAAAGGGATAAAAGCCCTTTCGCAGCGGAAGATTTTTACAGAATCAAACACTGTTTTTAAAATTGTTTTAAATACTGATACAAAAGCAAATTATAGCAATTTAAATCATACAAAACTACTATAAATAGGTTATTAGCATGCTGATTTTTAATGGAAAAACCTCTAGATATAATCTAGATGATCCTAGTGATCAAGGTTTTCAAGGAAACTCACTTTCGTAGGAAGCCTTGATCGATTCGCCTTTTTCTTGCTTGTGAGATAAAAAACGCAGCAACCTTCTTGTGCAAACACCACCAATTGGTTACACCGGTATATCTCTGAGCCTTCTAGAAATAGGAGACTGTTGGGAGTCTTTTAGGAGAGATCTCTGAGAGAAGGAGAATGAATGGGATGTCTTTCACCCCACCCCAGAGGTCCTATTTATAGGTACAGGCTAAGACCTTTTCCTAATAGGAAAAGGTCTATGAATAAGTTCAAATTTATTATCTTATTCATATCTAATTTTAATAAATAATTAATTAATTCCATAATTAATTAACTACCCAATTAAATATCTCATATTTAATCTTAGGGATTTTATTAAAATTTAAATTAATATGAATCCAATTCATATTTAATTTATTTGAACTCTTTCAAATATTTTCTCTCAAGAATTAATTTTTGAAATTAATTAAAAAATTATATTATAAAGTTTCATAAACTTTATATTATAATGTATCAACATACATTATACGAATCCCCTAAATAAATTGAGCACTTTCAAATTACAATTTACACTTAATTGCCTCAAGTCTCTTTACGAGCTACCAGTGGGACCTAATGGACCTACAGATCAGAAGCTCCAACGATACGAGACTAATTGGCTAAACTCATTAATCAAGTTAGTCTCCATTCGTTAACTGTGGGTCACTCCACTAAAGACCCACAACTGCACTCTTCTCACTGCAGAATATTTCTGTGTCCACGGATATTGACCAATAACGACAAGTCAGTCTTTCACGTGTGTTCGTACCCCAGCTAGGTCAAATTACCGTTTTACCCCTGGGTTACATCTTTGTTCTTAAGTCCCCAGTGCTCCTCTAATGAACAACCTGTTTGAGGTCCAACCAACAAACAGAAGTCCCTCTCGTGCCATAGAGAGGGTACACACCTCTACTTACCCTCTCGTGCCCATTATTCAAGACCCGAAAACACCACTTAAGGGAACACACCTCTACTTACCCTAGAGTCGAAAAGGAGTGAATTCCATCTTGTGTGATTATGTTCCCAGCTCCTCACTCGATATTGTCCCTAAAATGGTAGGCTTATTGAGTCGGCGTGCAGGCCACTCTCACCGATACAAATCAAAGGACAACTCCTCATGAACAGGAGTCCATAATCCACTCAAGATTGAGACCGAGTTGCCTAGGTCATCCTAGTGAGATAGAAACCTAACTGACTAACGGTGTTAGAGCTAGTGGTTAACTATCTTGCGATCCGGTCTTGTGCAAACTCATTGCACAGGATACCCCCACGCGCATGTCCACTACACGAACGCGTTGGATCATTGCGTTTGTATCATAATACAAAGTGGGTCGTATCCATCGTGTCACCAGGATAAGGTACCCAGCCTTATCCCTATACTATAGACCCTTTAGGTTATATCTTGAACATTGATCCTCGTATGTCCCTACATACTAGTTCAAGCCTCATGCTAACAGCCTAGGATGTTTAGTTTATTAGATTAGGGTTAATAAGACAGGATTTATGTAATACAAACAAGATAAATCATTTTATTAATGTTCGGTCAAATGTTACATTTACTATCTACGAGTTTTAGGGCATAAAACCCAACAGTAAAGGAGTTCCCAGTGCATGCCTTGAATGCACAACTCAACAGCAGAGAGTTCGGTGAGACGATCTTTACAGTCTCGACTCATGGCTCTCCAGCGATTTATGTAGTTAACAACGAGTTCACATTTTCATTGCTTAGTATTTGTGAGCTTAAACATGCTGACTGTTCGTCTGGTGCTGTAGAAGCGATTCAAGAACTCTCTTTTGGATTGCTCTCAACTGTCTATTGACTCAGGTTCTAAATCAGTGTACCAGTCGAAGGCATTTCCTTTAAGTGTTCAAACGAACTGCTTGACTAGTAGGTCCTCTCGTGTACCAGCGTTCTCGCATGTCTCAACAAAGTGGGCAATGTGTTGTTTAGGATTGCCCTTTCCATCAAATTTATGAAACTTTGGTGGCTGATACCCGACTGGCATTCTCAAGTTATCTATCCTCTTAGTATAAGGTTTGGAATACAAGAGGGAGTCTTGAGTAGGTCCACCGTACTGAGCTCTGATACAGTTTGTGATCATATCTTAGAGTTGTTGGATGTATAGTGAAGTGATCGAAGCAGAACATTGTGGTTGATCATCTTGCACTATAGTCTTTCCTTTGTCGTGATTTTTTACGACTTGGGTCTGACTTGACTCAGTGCTATGTTGGTTCTCAATCTAACTCTTTAGGTGCTCAATTTGAGAATCTCTTTCTTCAATCACCTTCATCAAGGTGTTGATGTGTGTTGACAGTCGATACCAACAATGCCGCAAGCGCACGGGTCGTCACAAGTAATAGTAAAACGGAAGAATTCCGAGTATCGAAGCCACAGGGAGGCGAAGCGAAATTTAAGCAAGCAAAAATTCTTTTGAACACTAAAAATACTTGGGAGAAATAATATCTAGGGACCCAAACATACAATTAAAGAGAATTTAAAATCAAAGCAATTAAAGAAATTAATTTGATCAATCAAGGAAAATAAAATATGGAGAAAGAGTTTTTAATGGGAAGTGGGGTCTTGAAAATCAATTATTAGCTAAACATTTATTATAATTATCCTATCTCGTTGCCCAACTAATTATACTCCTAGAATCTCCGTTAATCACATAGGTTCTCCTGTCGGTCTCCCCTATTTGTAATTAATTCATTTTAACAACCTAAGTGTCCTTAGCGCTATTAAAATTCATTAATTATTATGCTTTGATTCATTTTAGGAATCTAAGCTTAACCAACTAATCTCGTTGTCACGACGGGCAATTAAACTAGTTGCATGGATTATGATCTATCCTAACTTCTCTCCGTCGAGTCTCCATTAAGAATCAGATCAATACACAATTGGCCAGATTGCATACAACATTAAGCACATCCATACAAATAATAAGGAAAAAGAGCAAGAGATAGGCAATAATAACAACATTTGAACTATAATTTCATTTCAAGACCCCAAATTAGGGTTTAGCTATACATAGCTAGAATATCCACAAAATTTACAATGGAAAACATAATTAAGAGCACAATAAAAGGAAAGGAATTGATCGTCGAAGACCCCTTCGCTGACGCTTGGAGTCCCTCCGAGCTCTCCTTGAGCCTCCTAGAATGCTCCCAAAATTCCCCCCAAAGTTTTCCCGCTAAAGAACTCTCAAAAAGGCTAAAAAGCCTTGAGAGAGGCTCCAAAGGAGCCAAAGGAAGCAAGGAAAGAATGGAAGAAATGATGATTGATGATTGAAATTGGATCCAAGGGGCGCTATTTATAGGCTCGGAAATGGGGTAGCGTCACGACGCTATTGGCACAGCGTCGCGACGCTGTGACGTCATCGACTTGCTGGCCAAGAAATGGGATCAGCGTCGCTACGCTGATCCTACAGCGTCTCGTCGCTAGGCGAATTCCAAGACTTTCAGCTACGGTTTTGGGCTTGAATTTGGGCCTCCCTTCATTTCCTTTGGGTCTCTTCTTCATGGTTGACCTTTATGGCTTCTCCCTTGACCCATGCATAGATTTTGGGCTTAAATGACTTCTTTTTGGGCACTTTTTCTCCAAAATCCATAACTTTGCTCCTAAAGACCAATTAACAAAATATATTAAATATATTCAATAAAAACACAATTAAAACACTAAAAAGCCTAATAAATTGGGACTAAAATAGCGACATTTCTGCTCGTTATCAATGTGCTTTTGCATCTCAGCCATTCTTTCTTCCATAGTCCTTGTCTCAGTCATCATGACAATCACTACATCAGAATCGAGTTCAAACAAAGGGTTATACTTAACAAGAAACTTGTCATTGGTACATGCCCCCTGCAATGTTGTTTCTTCGCTTGCAATGATAGAAGTTTTATCTTCTTGCAACCTCAGTTCATTGAAGTAACAATGGGCAGTAGAACCCATGTAAGACTTGTTCCTGACAGCGACTGACGGGAACGAGCTGTCAGGACTCGTGTCAAAGAAATTTATAATCCACGGCACTAAAACTATTTTGTAGAAATAGTGGTCGGGGTCGAACACAGCGAAGGGGACCTAGAAAATGCAGAGTTGTGTGCTTTTGAAAACAGGGGGATTTTGGAAAGAAGGACAAGCAGAAATAAATAAATTCTGAATTTAAAAGAGACAAAATAAAGCATGCAGAAGAGAAATAAGACGGAAATCAATAACATGAAAGGGATCTCTGGATTGAGATTTCTTATGCTTGACTCTATTTCATTTGGGCTTCCTAGTTTTCTCTAATAATTATTCTATGCTGATTTCATTAATCCGGTCGGCTTCTGAGTTACTTGGAGGACCCCCCTACACTAACCTATGCTAATTAACTCGTTAACCGTGAATTCTGCAATTTACAAGATTAATTAATTTATTCTTTATCGCTCGCCACCCCTCATACATAAAATAGCAACCATTCGAGACCTCGCAACGGTCACTAAATTATATCTAACTAATTTTAGAATAAGCAATTTTACAATCACCTACTTAAACTAGCCGCTTTGGGATCGTGGGTTAGGAATTGCATTAACTAAATTCAAATACAATTTAAATCTAATTCACATAACCTTTAACATGCATCCTAGGCCTATCAAGGGTCGTCTCACATAGAGACTGACTTGCCTCAACCTAGTGGCTATCTAAAAATAACTGATTAAATACACAAACGGTAATCACATAGGGTCGTCAATCCTAATAGACTAGCCTCATGTATTGGTTTAAACGGGATAACATGTAAAACTTAATGAAAACACAACAAGAACAGTGCATAAAACTCCAGAAAACTCAGCCAAACTAGATAGAAATCAAAGCATAATCTCAATCCAACGATCTAGATACGATTAGCTACTCATAAACAAAGTAGAAACACAAATAGACATGAAAGAATCCATGAAATATGACCTAAAAAGGTCTACAAAAGTACTGAAACGTAAAAGAGGCGAAAGAAATCGTAAAAGGACCAAATTTCTAACCTAACGGCGGACTAAATCGAGACTACATATTTATAGAAAACTCGGTGGCGGTCGAGACGCCAAGGGCAGCGTCGAGACGCTGCGAACTTTATAGTCCGGTTAACTTTCGCATCGGCGTCGAGACGCCGCCATCCCTGATCCTTGCCTTGCTGCTTTATTTCTCGGTCTTGTCTCGTTTCTTCTCGGTACGGGGCTTCAATCTTCGGCTTTTGGCGTTGTTCTTCAGGCCCGCTTTAGTACAATTGGGTCTTTTCACCTTCTTGTCGTTCAAGACACCGAGATGGCTTCAAAACTCCGTAATTGGCCCGAATTAACACCAAATTAGCGTGATTGGCTCCCGACATCACTTATGCTTAAAGATCCTGTAAATAAGACAAGTAGAGCATAAAATTACTCTAACAAGCTTAGATTAGAGGTGATAAAATAGGACTATTTAGGTCCTATCAGCGACCATTGAAGAAGTCTTGAATGACACGTTTACACTTATGTTTTGAGATAAGAGAAAGAGATAAGAGGTAGAAATTGTCCCACTGGGTGTGCCAATTTGTTCACACGTAACTTCAAAGATGGAGACACGTGAAATAAAATATATATTTGTATTGATGTAATATGTGTGCCGGCGTACAATCTCTAACTTAATAAACTTTGATTTTGTATTGATGTTGTATGCGTGTGGGTGTACAATCTCTAACTTTAATCCTCTGATTCTCTCTCTTATGTGTGAATGTGTTTCACTCGAGGGTTGTAGCGCTTGTTCTCGAGTTTGAAGCTTCAATTGATTCTTGGAGCTTTTGAAGTCTTTGAGTCTTGAAGAGTCTTTGGTCTTCAAGGATTGTTGAATTCTTCTAGTCTTGAAGGGTCTTCAGTCTTCAAGAAGTCTTGGGGTCTTGAAGTCTTGAAGAGTCTTTGGTCTTCAAGGATTGTTGAAGTCTTCTAGTCTTGAAGGGTCTTCAGTCTTCAAGAAGTCTTGGGGTCTTGAAGTCTTGAAGAGTCTTTGGTCTTCAAGGATTGTTGAAGTCTTCTAGTCTTTAAGGGTCTTCAGTCTTCAAGAAGTCTTGGGGTCTTGAGGTATTGAAACCTTGGAGTCTTGAAGAGTCTTTGGTCTTCAAGAAATGTTTAGATCTTGAAGAGTGTTTGGTCTTCAAGGAGTATTGAAGTCTTGAAGAGTGTTTGGTCTTCAAGGAGTCTTTAAGTCTTGAAGAGTGTTTGGTCTTCAAGAAATGTTGAAGAATCTTTGGTCTCCAAGAAGTGTTTAGATCCAAGGAGTGTTGAAATCTTGAATAGTGTTCGGTCTTCAAGGAGTATTCAACACTTGGGAACTTATGAATTTCAAAAAGTTTTCAGTCTTCAGCCTTGGTGGAGTCTCTTTGAATTCTCTAGTTCTGGTTGAGAGCTTCAAAATTCTGACCCTCTTGTCTTTATGAGAGTGTAGAATTCCTGAACCCTTGAAATGAAGAAGAACCCCTCTATTTATAGAGTTCTCCATGGATGGGCCCTAGTGATTTTTGGGCCTAACAACTTGGACTTGGGCTTTGCTGGTCTTGGGTCTGGTTTATATCTGACCCAAATGTTAAAAAGACCAAATATTATATTTCTTTTAATTAATCAAATGGACATTTGGCTTTAATATTTTATAATTGGTCAATTTTGTCTTCAAATTAAGTTTGGGACACATGTCAACTTATAATTGGTCCCAAATTTAGTTATTTTGTAATTTTGTCATTAATCTTAAATAATGACGTGGCAATTTGTGATTGGCTGAAATTTCTCCTTCAACACCCATCCTATTACAATTGGGAAAAGTAATTAATTATTAATTAATTAAATTTCTATCCTATTATGACTAGGAAAGGGATATGGCATTCTATATATAGCTCATGATGCCTTCCCAATTGACATAACTCACAACTTAAGACTTTGCTCTCAAGCAAAAATTTCTCTCTAAGAATTTTCACAACATTCTAGTGAAATTCTTTTCCCAAAATTCAAGAACACCAAGTCCCACAACTTGGTTCCTAGTCCCAGAGATATAGCATGGAAGATCTCGGTGGTAGTGTCCCTACTATGATCATACTGTTCTTGGTGGAATTCATTGAAGAAAGTCTTCAACAAGTAAGTATTTCGTTTTTTCAATTATTAGATTTAGATTTAATGCATGGTTAGTCTAGTTTATATATAGAATTGTTCTGTATGATTTGCCAATGTACTAGTATTTTAGAAAAATTAATTAAAATACAAATTGGTCCTATATGCTTCCGCTAGGAATTTAAGGATTCCAATCCTTCAAAAGGGATGTTGGGAATCAGGAAAGAATCATGATTGTAACATTGGTTATCATCATATGCAAGGCTATTGCGGTTTGCACTTCATAAGGCATCGGTCAGTGTGGCATTGGTGTCATCTCCTAGTCGTTGCTAAGAAGGTTGGACTTTTCGTTTATTAAATTGGTAGCAAAAGCTTTTTTTTGGCATTATTGGTTCAACTTTTTCGATGCCTAATTGGAAATGGTGGTTGCAAATAACCAACAAAGTGAGCTTAAAGTTGGTGAAGTTTGTTTTGAATGTTTATCAATGATTCTTCTTGTGCTGTAATTCAAAACCTTGGCGTTCTAGTAGAAAGTGGCTTGACGAGAAGAAAGTCACTTGTAAGAAGTGCCTGGGAAAAGAAAAAGTTGAGATCAAGGTCAATCATTCAAAGTGGCTAGGCGAGCAACTTTCGAGGACGAAAGTTTTTAAAGGTGGGGAGTTTGTAACACCCCGCACTTTGAAACTATGCCATTTTGGATTAATCGTGATTGAATTCTGATTTGGGAAAAAAAAAAACTAGAATTTAATTGTAGGCTTCAATTGATATTTTCAGAAGTTAATTGAGATATTTCTTTTTTTTCTTTATTCTGCGTAAATGGCTGAGTAGTGGGATTCAGTTAAAAATTTGGTAGGTTACGTGGGAGTGTAAATTGTTGTTTTCCCATTTTAATTGGGAGTTATGGAGTTAAGGAATTAAAAAAAAGAAAAGAAAAGAAAAGAAGAAACCCACACCTAGCTCTCTCGTTCTCTCTCTTCCTCTCTCCCTCGCATGTACGCCTCCCTTCCCCTCGTTTTTCTGTTTGCACCACTGTCGTTCTTCCCGTGTCGCCGTCTCCTCGCGCCCCTTCATCTCCTCCCTCACTACCAGCTATCTCTCCCTCATCTCTCTTTTTCGCCACCTCCGATTTCGTTTTCTTTTTCTCTTCGTGTCATCACCTCCTTCCTCCGCCGGTTGCAAGAACCCACGCCACCATTCCCGTTTTCTCTTCTTCCTTTCACGCCATCGTCGATTATTACTAGAAAACGAAGATCCACGTGCTGCTCATTCCCTTAATTTCTCGTTGGAGATCGAAGACCCACACAAAGATTCTTGCGTTTTAGCTGCCCTTGTACTCTGTTCACTGTCGTTTTGCACCAATCTCGGCCATTACGGCGTCGTACAGTGATTTTTGGTAAGATTTGGTTTGAGCCCATTCTCTATTGGCTTCGAATTTATGCTACCTAGTCCCTAACGGTTTCATATTCGCAGGATTGAGTCCCTTAATTCACCAACTAGCCAGTGTTTGGGTTCAAAACTGAGTTATGACGCTTGCCCATAAGTCGAAAGACCTCGAATTGGTTTACCTATAATCATGAGAGTTGGAATCCTTGTTTTCGGGCCTAGGTGATCATTTTCCAACAAGCATTTGAGGCCATTTGGGTGTTGTTCGGTAAGTTTTGATCCCTTGAAACCATTAGAATTCATCTAAACTAGCTTTAGAATAACTTTTAACCATTGAGTGCTCTTTAATGTGTAGTTTAGACCAATTCAAACTTCGTATAGCTCGTATATAGAGAATTTTGGTTATGTTTGACAAATTCCAGCAAGGCGTTCCCGCCCCTTTTCGGTAAGTTTCAGCACCTTACAACACGTTTTAGGTCCCTTTTAATCTATGTTAGGTATTGGTCTATCATCTCCTAGAGTGGAGCAGTTTAGTGGTGCAAAAGAATGATGAGGTAATGAGATTAAATTTAGATTTGTTGGAAGAGCATCGAGAAGCAGCTTGACTTCGAGTTGTCGAATACAAGAACAAAATTGCAAGATACTACAATGCAACAATAAAGAAACGCAGTTTCAGAGAGAGGGACCTTGTGTTGAGAAAAGTTATACAGAACACCAAAGACTCCAATGCGGGCGCCCTAGGGCCATCATGGGAAGGATCATATCAGATCAGCAGAATAGTTTGACCTAACACATACGCTCTGGTTGATGAAGATGGGAAGGCACTTCCTCACTCATGGAGTGTCGAACACCTGAAAATTTATTACCAGTAGCTTCAGCAAAGGTGGAGGACCGCCTCCCCACCTCAGGAAGGCCGAGACCGACCAGAGGAGGTCCGAGACCGATGCATTATCAATTTTCAATTTTGGTTAAATTTTAGTCCTTCATAAAGTTGACAATTAAAGCATAGCTCAATATATTTTGTCCAAAGTCAAATGTTTAAATCTCCTATGGGTTGAACTCATAATATATATATATATATATAGAAAAAATAAATTAAAAAAATGTTAAAAATCACTTTTGGTCCAAAGTAACAATTTAGCCCCTGAACTTTAATTTGTAACAATTTAGTCCTTGTACTTTTAATTTTGTAACAATATAGTCCTTGTACTTTCAATTTTGTAACAATTTAGCCCCTAAACTTTATTAAGTAACAATTTAGTCCCTATATTTTTAAATTTGTAACGATTCAGTCCCTATAGTGAAAATTAATGTAAAGACTTAATGAAATTTCTTACCTAGATAGATTAATAAACTAATTTTGAGACCCAATATATTTATAAACTACAAAGTTTAATCATTAAATAATAAAAATCAACATTTAATTTTAATGATTTTTTTTTTTGCGACAATGATTAAATTGTTACAAATTTGAAAGTACAAAAACTAAATTGTTATTACAAATTTGAAAATATAGAGACCAAATTGTTATTTATTCAAGTTCGGAAGTTTAATTTTTACAAAATTAAGAGTACAAGAACGAAATCGACGAAAGGTTAGGGACGAAAAGATTCATAAAGGACCATAATACAATATTATAAATATAATCAAAGAAAAGGGAGAAAAGAAAAACCATAGTTCAGATTTTGAAGCAGATGGGAAAATTGGAAGAAAAAGAACAGAAACAGAACAGCTTAGGAAACCTTTATAAGGAAGAAAAGACCTCAAAGATTTGCGAAGAAGAAGAAGAAGATGCCACTGGGAAAATATTACTGCGACTACTGCGAGAAACAGTTCCAAGACACTCCTTTTGCTCGAAAACGCCATCTTCAAAGCCTCTCCCATCAGAAGGCCAAAGCTCTATGGTTCGACTCCTTCAGAGGTCCTCCATCTCTCTGCTTTCTCCTTTTCCCCTCATTTCCTCTTCCTCGCTCATTCTTCCTTTTCATTGCAGACCCTAATCAAGCTTTCTCTGATGGCTTCGGACGAGGCGTCTGTAATCGATTCGTCAGAACGGTATTCTTATTCGCATTTGTTTTAAAACCTAATTTTTTATTTTATTTTCTGGCTCACTCTGCAATTATATACTTTGTTCGCTTTGATTTCGAAGGGGTTTTGCCAATACGGTGATTCTTGTAAATATTTTCACCCCAAGAACATCCCGCTGAACTCGAGTTCGCACCCGTTTGCAGGTAGGGCAACTACCTTTAGTATTTACTTTGATCGATATCCTATCTGATTCAAAATCAAAATCACAGGTTTCCCGGAAAATAATCAAGCCCCAAATATTCAGGTGAATCGATTCCTCGAGGGCAATTCTTTGACAGGTAACTTGAAGTGAACTTGTTGCTGCTAGTTTAGATTGTTGAAACCATCAGACAGCTTTATGTGTTCCATATTTTATTTGTATATCTATACAAATGCTGTTGTTGGTAAAAATTGGAATTGATGTTTACATAATTCCTATCCAGTCATAGGAATGATCAATTCCTTGCATTCCTCTTCCATTGATCCTTCTACTTTTACACAGTGCTTGTTATGAATCTGCAAGTCGTTGAGTTTTCAACAGCATTCATCATTGTTTATGAATCTGCAAGTCGTTGAGTTTTCAACAGCATTCATCATTGTTTATGAATTTGCAAATCATTATGAGTTCTATCTCGAATCATTTGTTCAAGGATTTGAGGTCACTTAAATCTTTCATAGTTTTCGACTTTCTTTTGCTTACATTTGATCATTCTTATTTTCAGGTAATTTAGTTAGCGATAGAATGGGAACATCATGGGGCAATTTACCTCCATCATTGATGCCTCCTCCAGAGGGTGGATATCCACATCTCCCTTTTGTAGATTGGGGATAATCCACGAATATTAGTTATTGGTACAAGTCTCCTCTGCATCTCCTGTTTATGTCCTACTTGTGCAGCATTTTGTAAAAATGTGATATCTATACTATAACAGCCAGACAAATTAGCTTTTCTTTGATTTCATTTTGGTTACGATATTCAACCCTTAAGTGTTATAAACTCCATCAATGTTAAAGTATTTAGTTGAACATGTTATAATTCAAGTTGTGATGTGTCTGAGTTTATGGTGCTCTAAACTAGTTGAGATCATCATGATCGAAGACAAGAAGTAAGAGGAGAGTTGATAAAGCAAATAAGCAAACACCTGATTCTGAACTCTTTTCACTAGCAAACTGAACTTTTCATTCATAAACCAGGCATGAGAGGCTCCAAATGTTATTGATCTCGACGAGTAGCCGAAATCTTCTTAAGATAAGTATGAAGAACATATGAATGCATGTTTCTAAGTACATACATTAGCCCTTAAACAATATTATTATTTATTTTATTCAAGCATCTTGACAAACAAGCATCACCCCAATACATCCTCCTATACATTGGTTGCCTAATAACTTGAAGACGCAAGCACCTCTAACAAGGAAGCAATAAATTGCATCTGGGTCTCTTCATCTATAGTTAAGAAGAGAGGGACGTGAACAAATAGAGATTTGATGCTGTTCTCTTCGGCGTAGCGGAGGGAATGATAGTAGACATAATTGCACACGAAGCGACCAGCATCATCGGAAGTCATCACTTCATATCCCTTCTTTGCCAATGTCTTGGTTATTTCCTCCACTGGAAGAGAAGTCTGCAGAGGAGAGTTGGGTAAGAAATCAGGAAATAAGAAAAGACATTCATGATTTAAGGTTATGCCATCTCCAAGTGTATAAGCAATGAAAATTTAGCTATAAATTTTGCAATCTTGATTAAATCCAATTCGTTACAATGATTCGATGTTGTACCAACTTCAAAAGCACGAACACAGAACACACAACAGGGAGACAATGAGATGTCATACATTTCAACATTTTCACGTATGTATGCTTTTAGTTAATGATATTTGCAAGTGAAAGACGTAATGAAATAGGCAATACTGAAGAAATTAAACAAATAGATGACGTATTTCTCAAATAAACAAACATTATTCTAAATGACTTGATATTTTATTAAAAAGAAATTCCAATTCAATGTTAACACATTTTTGACAAAGATCAAAGAATTTAATGTTCAATATGTGTGAGACATGGACATATAACCCTAACCTAAGTGTTCATGCTCCATAGGTGCCAACAAATTACCCTCAAGTTTTAGCAGATGCTGATATCTTAAAAACGTATATATTTTCTAAAAGAGAAGCAAATCCTGGTTCTGAACGCTTAAAAGCAGCTTAAGCAAGAAGGCATTTCCTAAAGTTCAAATATAATCAGAAAAGTGGCCTAAAAAAGACATGAAAATGGTTTCTTAATGGCAGTATATTTGGTCAAAAATTTCAAGATGAAATTTCATGATCATTTTACCTCTCTTGTACGTAAAATTTCACCGTCCTCGAGAACAATTGGTACTCTCTGCAGCAGATGAAACAAATAACTAATGATCAAACTCACAGCAAAATAAATGCTCAAGCAAAGTAAACTCCACAAGACTAGGAGATGGTAACACATTGAGCGAGTTATCTACCTGAGGTTTCCATCCCATTTCATCAGGACAACGAAAAGTGGCTTCGTTAAAGGCTTGACGTTCGATAGCAAACCTTGAAGCACCACTATTAACTCCCAAGTGAAGCTGCAAGAACAGTAATAATTTCTAAGTCATCATGAACAGACAGTAGTTAACATGATGCAAGGCACAAACTTGCATAAGTTCTGCTTTAAGTTCTCCTGTCAACAATCTGTATTTACATGTTCACAGGTTCTGATTTTATGATACGTATATCTATATTAGATGATGTCAATTCCATATACATGATCTCATACAAAGCCAACCTCTCCCAACTCTCTTTTACATCTTTTTTTTTTTTTCTCTATTTTCCTTTGTGTGCACATTTCTGGTATGTTCTCAACTTACCAAAAGGTTTTTCAGCATTATAATAGTATTCCTGTATTAAAAACTAACCAAGCCTCAAAGGAAAAGTGTTTTTAGATGTATGAGAGAGCCCCCAATACTGAATTAAGCTTTATCAATGGTAAAGTGGCTATTTTTTGTCATTTGCTTCTCCATTGACTTATCATTACACTGAAATTATTGATGTAGGAAAATTTGTATTGATGATTTAGACAACATTAAACTTGGGAGGTCCTCAGCTGAAGATCAGAAGCTTTCCAAGAAAATAGAGGAAAGTTAAACTATAACAAGTGGGAGCAATGTATCTTCCCAGTATGTTATGTTGTAGCTTTAATTATCCAGTTGCAGATGCTAAAACCAAAATAACTAATGACCAGCAGATCATAGCTCATAATGGAACATAAAACAAGAGTAAATAGATAAAAAGGAAGGTAGCTTCAGAGATGAGTTAGAGAGGAAATAAGCATTAAATAGAGAGAGGTTTGAGCTAGGTGCAGGGTTGACTGACCCAGATGATTCTTCTGGAATTAGTAGGTTCGGATCCCTTCCCCTCTACTGCAGATTGCAACGTCTTATGTAGCGTATCAAGAGCTCCCTGCCCAGCAGTCTCAAGAATGCTGCAACTCCCAAGAGTTAGACCTTCTGGCAAACCATTCTTTTCCAAATACTTTTTGAGATTGTTTACTATCGTCTCAGTTGGATTCTCAGAAACTCCATGGAACTTCTTAAACCCCGTTACATGAATCGTCACCGATGGAGGCCCTTCCGACCCCATTTACCAGAGATCTATTCTTGGTAACAGCACTACTACAGAGAGAAATCCAAAGGGAAAATTGTCCCCAACAATCTGCAAGATATGGGCGTAACTAGTTAACTAGTAGCAACTGAAAGTATAACTCTCAGCAGAAACAATCCACTTCTTTAGACTTCACGATCCAAAACACCAAAATCTCACTGTATAACTCATCCTTTCCTCTTAGATAACGATTGATAGGTCAAAGCTAACGCCCAATAGAATACAAATTTTACAAACATTAGCTAATAAATTTGGTACTATTAACAAGAAGTTCTTGAAACCAACAAAATCAGTGACCCAAAATCGCATCTCCAGTCTTCACTTCACTAGTTTGTATCCACAGAATCAAAGAAAAACACAGAAAATGAAATGAAAATTACATCACAAAGTAGCAGCACCAATCTCCATCCATCGAAATACCTAAGGAATCAAACAAATCGAGAAACAAAAAAAAAAAACCCAGCTCTCAAAACTACATAACAATAGAATAAAAGTAATGATCGATGTAAAGTTGAAGACAAAAACCCAACCATCCAGCAGATTCATCAACTCTGAAGCAAAAAAAAAAGAAGAGCTCAAGGGCAAAGAATTAATTCCCGATCGAGATTCCAAGTTAAATTGGAAGTGAATCAAAATCCCCCAAAATGATCAGAGACAAGAATTATTACAAAAATCTACCAAACTAGGCAAAGAAATGGAAATTAACGAACTGGGTAGATGAAAAAAACAGAGAAAAAGGAAAAATCCTAACAAGGAAAGGGGAATATAGCCATGTTTACCTGTAAAGATTGAAGAAGGAAAGGCAAAAACTCAACCACCAGTCTTATCTATTCTTTACCTAGTAAAAGGCGATCAGATTATCAGAGAAAAAAAAGGGATTAAATAGCATAGTAGAGAACGTGGAGATGGTGGGAGTTGGAAAGTTTGCATCGAAACGCCAAAACCCAAAATTATTACTCTCATTATTATTTTTATAATTTTGTGGGACATTTTTGAAATCGAATCCCATTTTTGGATAACATTTCGCAGTCCTAATCATTCACCGACATCGCCGACAAAAGCATATCTCAACTGGTATAAAGTTGTACTGATAACCACAAAGTCAGTGGTTCAAATCCTCCCACTCTATATTATAAAAAAAAAAAAAAAAATCATTCATCGACATCGCTACATTTTTTTTTTAATTTTAGAAATAGAAATAATTTATCATCAAAATATGAATATTGTCAAAAAAAAAAGAAAAAAAAAAGTTTAATACCCATCAACTTCAATAGGATAAAGTCTTGTTTGATGACTTTTCTTCTATATAATGACAATCATAAAGTTGTTTAGGGAGCTGGATACCAATATTCTAAACATTCATTGAATAAAACTAGCTTCTTTCTTTCTTGGTTTATTCAATTATTTATGATGCAAGATCTTTTTTTTTTCTTTAAAAAAATGGATTCTCCATTCTATCGGTATTTATTCTTTATTCCTACTATTAGGTAATAGATTCTTTTATGATAAAACAAAAAAAAATTATAAGGCACAACATAAGTGATTCTTATTGTTTAAGAAACTTTCCTATTTGCTAAGAATTATACCATTTCGAGTTGATAGTTTGATTGAAATTGAGGTCCTATTCATGCCTTCAATACAAAATAAACTTTTTACATTATTCTACCTGTCCCATCAAAGTTTTTCCTCATCTTCTTTATTGTACCCATTTTGTTCTTTTATAACACACAAACTAAATTATTATTCATTAATTTAATCAATATATCACGTTAATAATTAAGTGAAGAGTATCAATAAATACTTGACAGAATCAAAATTTTGATGGTTTTTTTTCAAAAAAAAAAAAATCAAAGACTAAATAAATAACGATAAAAGTCCAAAGTTTATGGACTTAGTTTATAATATAACCTTATTATCAAGGTAATAATTTGTGAGACATTGGTAACATTTCATACATCACTCCTTATTATGATTTTCTTATTGAAAAATTTATTAAAATATAAATAGGAAAAGATATCCTTCAACATCAAGATGATGTTTGTTTGATGACTTCTTTTTCTATAATGACAATCATAAAGTCTTATTTGATAGGCAGCTGAATTCCAATAATTCTAAAACACTTCAAACACTTCAACAAAAACAACCTTATTTTTTAGTTTGTTTAATTATTTGAGATAAAATACAATTTTTTTTTTTTTTTTATTGAAAGATATAATCAATTCTTCTTTCCAATTTAATCTCATTAAATAACATGTTACTTAAAAGGTGCACTCAAATCCAACTTGGATATGGACCTAAAGTAAACATTGTATTATCTTAATGTATTCATACATCATATAGAATATGAATATTTCTTTTTAAAATTAGATTGATTTGGACGTGCGAAGAGACTGAATTCTATCCGTATTTATTTCTCTTAATAGATAAATATATCATTTTATGATAAAAACTTCGTCTACTATTATGATGTGTATGGGTGGCCATCATAGATTGAACTCATTTCCTCTAAGTTCTTTATTTTTTCTATGACCCTTATTGACCACTAGGGCTAACCCATGATTAGTTTTAGAACTAAATTATTAAAATATAAATCTAAAAAAATAGGTTAAAAACACCTTTGGTCCTTAAACTTTCATAAAAGTTACAATTTGGTCCTTGGACTTTAGCTTGTGATGATTTAAGGACGTTCAAATAATTTCATCTTTGAACTTTATAATATATGTAACAATATAGTCCTTGAAATTTAAAATTTGTAACGATTTAGTCCCTATTATGAAAAATATTATAACGATCTAACGAAATATCTTTCATATATAGATTGATAACTTAGTTAAGGTCATATATGTTTATAAACTATAAAGATTAAATTATTATATAATAAAAATTGATACCTAATTTTGAAAATTTTCATGGTAGGGATAAAATGTTACAAATATTAAAGTACAAAAACTAAATTGTTACATATTAAAGTTTAGAAAGACTAAATCGTTACAAATTAAAATTTAGAAACTAAATTATTACTTTAATAAAGGTTGAGGACTTTTTTAACTTAGAAAAATATCACCCCTTCAACCTCAACATGATAGAGCTTTGTTTGATGACTTTTTTTTTTTTTTTTTTTTTTTTCTTCTGTACAAGGACAATCATAAAGTCATACTTGATTGGAATTTACATCACAATATTCCTAGAACACTCTTTCGATAAAAACACCATTTTTTTCTTAGTTTATTAATTGCGTGAGATAAAATCCAAATTTTTGTAGAAAAGTAATCCATTCATTCTTTTCAATTCAAGAATCAAACGGCATATTGTTTGAAGGCATGCTTGAATCCAAATTGAGTATAAACCAAAATAAATCCTTAATTTTTTTTTTTTTTTATTACATCAACATTTGGGGTGGGGGATTCGAATCTCTGACCTCTTGGTTGAGGATACATGTCAATTACCGTTAAGCTATGTCCGCTTTGACAAAATAAACATTTTAATTAGACAACCTATTTATACATTTAAATGAATATGGATCTTTCTTTTTTAAAATTAGATTGATTTGAATTGATGAAGAGGCAAAGTTCAATTAGTATTTTTTTTTTTTTTTTTTGAAAAAGTTCAATTAGTATTTATTTCTTCATCCCCATTTATATATTAATATATTCTTTTATGATATAACATTTGTATGCAATTGTCAAAGCGAGCTTATCTCAGCGGAAATTGGCATGTACCCTCGACCATGAGGTTAGAGGTTCGAATCCCCCACCCCAAAATATTGATGTACTAAAAAAAAACCTTTGTATGCAATTGATTATTAAAAAAAAAAAACTTATAAAAAGTTATAATGACCCAAAATTTGAGATTGGGTTGAAAATGGAGTCTTATTTATGCCTCTAAACCATTTAATTTAATTTGCATTGTAGTATTGTAAATTAAGCATATTTCTAAAAATACTATCATAGCCCTATCTAGTAGAGTGCCACTGTTGAATGTTATTAAAGCAACTTTGTACATAAAGTATTGCATTGACAAAAGGACCAAAATTTCATGAATCTAAAAGCAATAATAACTTCTTAGTTTTGAATAATTATTGAATAATTATTTTTTTTTTGTTAAAATATATTTTTAGTCTCTATTTTAAAATGTTTAATTTTAGTCTATATACTTTCAATAAAATTTAAAATTGGTCATTATCGTGGGATTAAATGTAATTTTTATCAAAATTGATTAAATAAAAATAATAATTTTCATACAAGAAAAGCCATAATGTGAACATATTTTTAAAATTCATGAAAAGAAAGTTAATAGAGATTATTTTTTTTTAAGGAAAAACTAATAATAATCTTACTGTAGGGACAAAATTTAAGTTTTATTGAGACTATCGACACTAAAATTGGATATTTTAAAGTATAGTAACTAAAATGAAACAAACCCGAAACAATAGGGACCAAAATGATATTTTAATATATTTTTAACTCAATGGTGGAGATTTAAACTTTTTGATGGATGATATATATATTTTAACCAATTGAATTATGCTTAGTTGTCAATATGAGTAGAGCTCAACTATAAAGTTGTACTATTGATCAAGAAGTCGATTTGTGGTTTGAATCTCCCCACCTCCTACATGTAAGAAAAAAAAAAAAAGAATTATGCATAGTTAAGATTATTTAATTATACTTGACAAATTTTTTTAATAAAGTTTTTTTTTTTGAAAAATGTTTTTAATAAAGATTAAATCATATTCAATTATTAACTGAACATATTATCAATAAATTCATGTGTTCAAATTACTTAGGGCATTATATTTATTTATGTAGTTGTATTGTTTTTTTTTTTATCATCAAAATGAGAAATTCATTAATTAGAGCAATCACAGTTTACAACACATTTGCAATGGGATTGTTTACCCAATGAGAGAAGCCATTGTGGAAAATTGTCTAGCCACAACATGGTACTATGGTGCACTAACGCATCCTTCGCTAAAGCATCCGCTTGTCTATTATTACTCCTTGGAACGTAAAAAAACGATACCGCATGTAAACTCTTGCATAGCTCATGGATAGTGGTTATCCAATGAGAAACTTCCGCCCATACTTCCAACTCTCCATTAATCATCCGAATGGCATTTATCGAATCTGAGAATACATTGACCACTTGGAACTCCATTCGAATAACCAATCTGAGGCCTTAAACGATAGCTTGGACCTCCGCTGCAAGAGGAGACAACGCTGCCATATCCAACATTTCCATAGCAACTCTCATTTGACCCTCTTCATTTACCACAAGAACACCATAACCAGCACCTTCAGCATTCGGAGAAACTGTCGCGTCTGTAAACATTTTTGCGCCCTTCGTGCAAGCCTTCAGACTTGCTGCCGAGTTAATGAGTCCCAGATCGTCAGTATGTCGTTTGCCCATGGTTTCTTCCCAATAATTAATTATCCACTCACACTGATGTTGCCATTCGGCAACCGGAGAACCCGTACGCCCAGAGTTTCTGTTGTTCCAATTGGACCAAAACGCAATGCACGCTTTCTCAAAGTCTTCTTTTTCCAGATTGGCCGCTAAGAAAACAATTCGATCTACAAAATTATTTCCCACTTTAATATGTTCATCCAATCGTTGGAAAATATGATCACAAATTGTCTTTGCTCTTTTACACCCACAGAGCGCATGGTCAATAGTTTCGAACTTCTTCCTACATATATCGCATGTAGGAGACACATCCATCTTCCTTTTCCAGAGGCAATAATTCGTTGGTAAACACTCATGGAATGCCTTCCATATAAACAGCTTAATCTTGGAAGGTATTTTTAAGCTCCATAATGTTCCCCACCACGCTTTCTGGCTTTTGACTGAAGTTGACGCTATATCATTACAAAGCTGCATGGCCAATTTATATCCACTTTTTACCGAATAACACCCGTTTTTGGAATAATGCCAAATCCATTTGTCCTCTTCGTTAACTGAACTTATAGGAATTGCGGCAATTATGTTTACATCCTCCTCCGTCACGACACCACGAAGCTTCTCCAAATCCCACCCCTTTGACGGAGTGATAAAATCAGCTACCACTTTATTATCCTGATTGTTCGGCTGACCAACTTGAATTGGCTTGAAAGTGGTTTCCTTTGGAATCCATGGATCCCCGAAAAAATGGATGGTAGTTCCATTGCCTACTTGTTTGCGAATTCCGTTGGAAAGTAGACTACGCGCCCAAACAAAACCTCTCCAGAAAACAGAGCAGTTGGATTTAATTGGTGCATTCAGAATATTCATATTGTAAGCATACCTTCCTTTTATGACTTTGGAGACCAGCTGATTTGGAGAAGTGAAAATTCGCCAAACCTGCTTTGCAAGTAATGCCCTGTTAAATTCTTTTAGGTCTCGAAAGTTCAAACCCCCTGCTTCTTTTGGCGCACACAGGCTCTCCCATTTTTTCCAATGCATTTTCCTTTTAAATTCTGTAGAGCCCCACCAGAATCTTGCCATCAATTTGTGGATGTCATCACAAAGAGTACTTGGAAGGCGGAAACAACTCATTATAAAAGTGGGTATAGCTTGAGCCACACTTTTAATGAGTGTCTCCTTTCCACCCATGGAGAAAAATTTCCCTTTCCAACCTTGCAAGGTTTGCCAAACTCTTTGTTTAACCCCCTTAAAATCCTCTCTCCTGCTTCTAGTGAAAGATGACGGTACCCCTAGATATCGTCCTAAATTCTCAACAACTTGCATGCCCATAATATTTTTTATATTATCACGGACCTCCTCTCTCACGTTAGGCGAAAAGAACATCGCTGATTTAGTTACGTTAACAACTTGGCCCGAGGCTAATTCATATTTATTTAGCACAGATCGCAACCCTACAATTTGATCCACAGACGCTTGACAGAAAACAAGACTGTCGTCCGCAAAAAACAGGTGAGAGATTTCTGGACAACGTTTACCCGCTTTGATACCTGTAAGAGTTTTGCGAGACATCGCCCCAGATAATAACGCAGATAAAGCTTCTGAGCAAAGCAGAAATAAATAAGGAGAAAGAGGGTCACCTTGACGCAGACCACGATGTGGTGTGATAGAGCTAGTGGGTGAACCATTAATCAACAGAGAAAATTTTGCAGTAGTAACACAATCCATAATGAGGGCAACCCATCTAGGATGGAAACCTAACTTCAGCATAAGCTGATTAACAAATTTCCACTCTACCCTATCATATGCTTTACTCATATCCAATTTCATCACAACCCATCCTTTTCGACCTTTTCGTCTCGATTTAATTGTATGAAGACATTCATGGCCAATGATAATGTTATCAAAAATAGATCCCCCTGTAACAAAGGCTGATTGATTTTCTGATATTAAATCCTGAAGAATCCATTTCATGCGATTAACTGTCACCTTGGCAATTATTTTATATGAGACATTACACAGGCTTATGGGCCTGAAATCCGACACCTGTTTCGGTTGATTTACTTTTGGTATGAGGGTAATATACGTCTCATTCCAATCTTTGACAGACCTTTTTTGATCCAAAATATCAAGGCAATTTAAAATAGTCGTTTCACCAACCTCATTCCAGTATTTTTGGTAGAAAAGTGCTGGGAATCCATCTGGTCCAGGAGCCCTAGATGGATGCATTTGCTTTACTGCGCTAATCACCTCTCCTCTGTCAAACGGCTCCATTAGTTTTTCGTTCATCACATCTGTCACCTTCCCATGTATGTCCTGTAATGCAACATCACAATAGTCTAATTGGGGATTAGTGGAGGAAAAGATATTTGCGAAGTAATCTGTGAACGTTTGTTCTATTTGAACTCTGTCCATAACCCATTCTCCATTATCAGCAGTGATTCCCGAGATTGTATTTCTGCGTTTTTTCATTGATGCACTTTTATGGAACCATCGAGTATTTTTATCACCCCATTTCAGCCAATTTTCGCGCGACCGTTGCTTCCAATATATTTCCTCCTGTTCCAGCGCCTTGTCTAGAAGACCCTCTGTGATACTGATTGATTGAAAATCCCACGGTCTTGGTTTGTTATAGTGTGCCTGAAGCATAGATTTATACTTCGAGATGTCCGTACAAATGTTAGACAAAGATCCTTTGCCCCATTGTTTCAAACCTGTCGACACATTTTTAAGCAGAGTTCTAAACGAGGAAAACCTGTATGATGAGACCCCCACTGGCCAGTCCGGGTGATTAGACTGCGACACTCTGGTTGAGTGGCCCAAACTTCTTCAAATCGGAAAATTCTGCGTTTATGCTTGCCAAGATCACTAGAATCCAAATCTGATGTTGCTTGTAACATTATTGGGCGATGGTCAGAATTAGCCCAATTTAAGTGCGTGACTGAGCAGTTGGGGAATAACTGCCAATATTCCTCATTTGCAATAAACCTGTCCAGCCTCTCAATAATTTGGTCTGATTCCCCTTGTCGATTTGTCCACGTGAATGTATCGCCTAAATAATCAAGATCTTGCAATCCACAATCATCCAGAGCCGATCTGAAATTCTCAATTTGAGATTCCCTTACCGGAACGCCTCCTTCTTTTTCCTCATATAAAAGTGTCGCATTGAAATCTCCACCTATGACCCACGCCGACTCATCTTGATTATGTAGTTGTATTGTTAATGTAGAAAAAATTGTTTATTTAATATGAATAATAAAAATAAATCCTTAATGTTATGTTTATTTGTTGTTATAGTTTAAATTCTCCTACATTAGAAAAATTATTGAAATCAACGGTGTGAACAACTAACAAGATAGCTCAAATGACATAAAACTTATACAAATTAATGACCTCAAACTTTGTGATAGCGCGCATAGCGAACTATATTTCTCGATAAATTATAGTTAGTCTTTGAGTATTTCTTGGCCAATTTAATGCACTTTAATGTTTATTTTGTAGGAAATTGTTTATTAGAGCTAAAAAGAGAATTTGGAGTTGATCGGGTGTTTGGGACGCCAAAAGAAGTCAAAGGAGCAAAGAGGAATAAAGTTGGAGACTTGACAAAAAAGGACAAAACCGAGAGCTAGCATCGAAACGTCACTCTCTAGGCGTCTCGATGCTGGAAAATTTCCTAAAGCAAAATGGGCGGTAAAGGCGACAGCGTCGCGACGCTGCCCTAAAGTGTCTCGATGTTGTCAAAGTTTTCCTTATTTTCCTGTGGCGGTAGAGGACAGTGTCGCAACGCTATCCATAACGTCTCAACGCTGTCGACAGATTTCCTATATATTCATCCTTATTTGCTATAGCCAAGGGGAGTCCAATTTGAGAGAATTTAACCCTAATTTCGACTAGAGACCTTCTGGGGGAGCTGAAGCAAGGCCAAGAAGCGGGAACCAAGCTTGGAAAACGTGGAGATCATGACGGGGACGTACCGGTTTCGACAGATTCAAGAGTTTTCCTTCCTTTTCCTTATCTTTAGTTAGATTTAATGGCTTTATCATGCTTAGTTTATATCGTAATGTCATGTATGAGTAGCTAAACTTGTTTCTTAGAGATTGATGTAGTAGTTTATGTTTATGGATTGATTTATGGGATGTTTTGTGCAATAGTTTTATGTATGCAATCATGTTTGAATGCTTTCAATTAATTGGCTATTATTTGAATGATCTAAGTGTTGAATCTTGCTCGAGAAAGGGGGTTTAGTGTAGACTTATCTAAGATTGCATAATTAAAGTAGAAATTCTAAGCTCATGACGGAATTTAGAATAACTTTAGAATTGGTCAAAAGAACCAAAAACCTTGCATGAGAAATAAGAAATAATAAGCCACAAAGAAAGGTTGTTTTAAGTAAATTAACTGATGAAGCTACAAAATCATCAACAAGAATTGTTGATAAGTCAACAAGGGTTGTTGATGATGCTAGACCATCAAAAAGAGTTGTTGATGGGACCAATACAATTGGTTAGTTACATCTATCTCAAGAGTTGAGAGTGTCTCGATGTAGTGGGAGGGTTGTTCTACAACCTGACCGTTACATGAGCTTAACTGAAGCCCAGATCGTCATACCTGATGATGGCATTGAGGATTCATTATCTTAAAGTAAGACACTGAATGATGTTAACAAAAACCAATTGGATTAAAGCAATGGACCCAAAATTAAAATATGTGATTTCAATTCCATCTAGGATCTTGTAGATCTATCTAATGGGGTAACACCTATGGATTACAAATGAATCTACAAGAAGAAATGAGACGTAACCTTATGGTTAGGCTCATGACAAAGGGTTACACCCAGAGAGAGGGGACTGTAAGGAAACCTTTTCTTCTGTTGCCATAATGAAGTCTATTAGAACTCTTGTCCATTTTGAATGGATGTCAAGACTACCCTTTATGAATGGTAATATTGAGAAGAGTATTACATGTCTCAACCAGAAGAGTTCATACAGCAAGATCAAGAGCAAAAGGTTTGTGAGCTTAATCGATCCGATCCATTCATGGATTGATTGAAGCATTTCAATCTTGGTATAGAAGATTTGATACTGCGATCAAATCTTTTGGGCTTTAATCAGAACATTGATGAGTCTTGTGTCTACAAGAAGATCATCAATAATTTAGTAGCTTACTTAGTGTTGTATATGATTGATATCCTAGTCATTGGGATGATGTAGGTTATCTTACTGACTAGTAAAAGGAGCTAGCAGCTCATTTCCAAATGAAAATATGGGAGAAGCCGAGTTTGTTCTTGGGATCCAAAGTGTTAGGAACTGTAAGAACAAAAAGCTAGCCTTTTCTTAAGTGTCTTATATCTACAAGATGTTAGTTAGATATAAGATGTAGAATTCCAAGAAGGGTTCACTACCTTTCAGACATGGAATTCTTTTGTCTAAGAAACTGTTTCTTGAGACACCTCAAAAAGTTGAGGACATGAGACGAATGGCCTATGCAGTAGGGATTGTCAGTAAATATCAATCTAATCCAAAATTTGATCACTGGAAAACCGTTAAGTATCTTAGGAGAACGAGGAACTATATGCTCGTGTATGGGACTAAGGATTTGATCCTTACAGGATACACTGACACGGATTTTAAGACTGATAAGGATTTGAGGAAATCTATATCAGTATCCATGGTCAATCTTTACGAAGGAGCTATAGTATGGCATAATTACAGTCTTGACCATATAGGCCGAAAATATAGCTGCGAGTGAAGCAACAATAGAGACTTTTAGGCTTAGGAAGTTCTTGACTGATTTAGAATGTGTTCCAAATGTGAACTTGCCCATCACACTTTATAATGATACAGTGGTGTTGTGGCAAATTCAAAAGAACCTCACAACCCAAGACAAGCAAGCACATTGAATTGAATGGAATATTGTTGATTCATTCACAAAGGCTCTCTCGACTAAAGTGTACGCTGGTCATCTAGAAGGTCTGGGTCTACGAATTATGTACAAAGATGAAATCTAGGGCAAGTGGGAGAAATGTAACGGGTATAGTGATACCATTATGTAATGGGTATAGTGATGCCCTAGTTTATTGTATTTGTACATTGTATATGTTTTATACATGTATTTATTCACCCACTGCTGTATAGATTATTGTACATCCCACTAAACTAGAGTTTTAGTTCAAGTGGGAGTTTGTTGGGTTTTATGCCCTAAAACTCATAGATAGTTTGAATGTAAACAAATTGTATACTTGTTTCAATAAAGTGTTATTGAGTTTCTACAATAAAAGGTTATTGTTAAATATTGCACAATTTGACCCAAATCCAATAAACTAAGATCCAAGGTTGTTTGTATGTAACTTGAACTAGAATGTGGGGACATACAGGGATCGATGTTCAAGTAACAACCTAAAAGGTCTATAGTACAAGGATAAGGCTAGGTACCTTATCCTGGTAATACTATGTGATACGACCCACTTTGTATTTGATACAGACGTATTGATCCAAAGCGTCCATGTAGTAGACATGGGAGTGGGGATATCCTATGCAATGAGTTTGCATAAGACCGGACCATGAAATAGTAAACCACTAGATATAACACCGTTAACTAGTTAGGTTACTGTTTCAATAGGATGACCTAGGTAGCTCAGTCTGAATCCTGAGTGTGTCATGAACTCCTTCTCATGAGGGATTGTCCTTTGATTAGCATGGGTGAGAGTGGCCAATACGCCGACTCAATGCCTTTCTTTTTTGGGACAAAACCGAGTGGGAGGCTGAGGACATGACAACACTAGAAGGAATTCACTCCTCCCCTCTTCTAAGAGAAGTAGATGAGTGTTCCCATAAGTGGTGACTCCGGGACTTGAACAAAGAGATCTCGCCCTCTCACTGGCCCGAGAGGGACTTTTTGTTTATTGGTTGGACCATAAACAAGTTGTTCATTAGAAGAGCACTGGTACTTAAGGAGACGGATGTAACACAGGGGTAAAACGGTAATTTGTCCTAGTTGTGGTTACGAACACTTGTGAAGGATTGACTTACCGATATTGGTCTATATTCGTGGACACAGAATTATGTTTGCAGTGAGAAGAGTGCAACTGTGGGTCTTTAGTGGAGTGAACCCACAGTTAACGAAAATTGATTAATTGGTTAATGAGTTTAGCCGATTAAATCTCATATCGTTGGAGCTTCTGATCTGCAGGTCCGTTAGGTCCCACTGGTAGCTCGTAAAGAGACTTGAGGAAATTAAGTATAAATTGTAAATTGAAAGTGTTCAATCTATTTAGGAGAATCATATAATGTATATTGATACAATATAATTTAAAGTTTATGAAACTTTATAATATAATTTTGAATTAATTTCAAAATTAATTCTTGAGAGAAAATATTTGAAAGAGTTCAAATAATTAATATGAATTGGATTCATATTAATATGAATAATTTAATAAAATCCCTAAGATTAAATATATGATATTTAATAGGGCAATTAATTAATTATGGAATTAATTAATTATTTATTAAAATTAGATATGAATAAGATAATAGATTTGATTAGATCTTATTCATGACATTTTCCTATAAGGAAAATGTATTGGTCTTTTCCTATAAATAGTGTTGGGTTTTATGCCCTAAAACTCGTAGATAGTGAATATAAACAAATTGTATACTTATTTCAATAAAGTGTTATTGTTAAATATTGCACAATTTGACCCAAATCCAATAAACTAAGATCCAAGGTTGTTTGTATGTAACTTGAACTAGCATGTGGGGACATAAGGGGATCGATGTTCAAGTAACAACCTAAAAGGTCTATAGTACAAGGATAAGGTTGGGTACCTTATCTTGGTAACACTATGTGATACGACTCGTTTTGTATTTGATACAAACGTATTGATCCAAAACGTCCATGTAGTAGACATGCGAGCGGGGGTATACTATGCAATGAGTTTGCATAAGACCAGACCATGAAATGGTAAACCACTAGATATAACACTGTTAACTAGTTAGGTTACTGTTTCAATAGGATGATGTAGGTAACTCAGTCTTAATCCTGAGTGTGTCATGAACTCCTTCTCATGAGGAATTGTCCTTTGATTAGCATGGGTGAGAGTGACCAATACGCCGACTCAATATGCCTTCCTTTTTGGGGACAAGACCGAGTGGGAGGCTGGGGACATGACAACACAAGAAGGAATTCACTCATTCTCACTTCTAGGAGAAGTAGATGAGTGTTCCCTTAAGTGGTGACTCCGAGACTTGAACAAAGGGATCCCGCCCTCTCACTGGCCCGAGAGGGACTTTCTGTTTATTGGTTGGACCATAAACAGGTTGTTCATTAGAGGAACACTGGTACTTAAGGAGACAGATGTAACATAGGGGAAAAACGGTAATTTGACCCAGTTGTGATTACGGACACTCGTGAAGGATTGACTTACCGGTATAGGTCTATATCCGTGGACACAAAAATGTTCTACAGTGAGAAGAGTTCAGCTGTGGGTCTTTAGTGGAATGACCCACAGTTAATGAATTTTGGTTAACGTGATTAATGAGTTTAATCAGTTAACCTCATATCATTGGAGCTTCTGATCTGTAGGTCCATTAGGTCCCCCTGCTAGCTCGTAAAGGAGTAATTAGGAACAATTATATTTTGAGAGAATTTGAATAGTTCAAATTCATATTGGGAATTAAGTTAATTGTATGAGATACAAATTAATATAATGTATAGTGATACATTAAACTTTATTATTATGAGAGAAATAAATATTTGAAGAAGTTCAAATTTTAATATGAATTTGATTCATACTAAATTTATAGGGATTCATATTATAAAATTAATTAATTGAAGGCCTGAAATTAAATATATGATATTTAATTGAGTAATTAATTAATTAACTAATAGAAGGTCTGAAATTAAATATACGATATTTAATTGGTGATTAATTAATTAAAGAATTAATTAATTGGAAATTAATCAATTATTGAAATGATTAATCACTTATGGAAGTAACTAATCATTTATGGAAATGATTTAATCACTTTTGGAAGTGATCAATCATTTATGGAAAAGATTAATCAATTATGGAATTGATTGGTTATGGAATTGATTAATTATGGAAAAGATTAAATCAGTTATGGAAATAATGATTTTAAATGAATATTTTATTCAAGGCCTTTCTCCTATAAATAGAACACTAGACCTAGGGTTTAAGTACTACAACATATGGCCACCATAAGTCCCTCTCATATTCACTCAACTCAAGAACTCTAGGGAGAATTTTCTCTCTAGAGTTTTTCCCATTCAAGATTAGGTAGTCCCACAACTACGTTCCTAATCTCAGAGTTATAGCGGGGAAGATCAAATGGTGGTGTTCTTCGTTGTTGTGGAGCAATCAAGAATCATTCTTGATTTTCAGAGACGTCAACGGAGGTTTGCTTCTCTTTTCTTTATTATAGATTTAGATCTAAATTTTGTATGCTTAGCTTTAAGTTTCTATAGAATTTGTTCTATGATTTTTGCCAATGTAATGATATTTTTTTGATAAACAAAATTAACTACGAATCGGTCCCAATTACGCTTCCGCTTTATCGGAATTAGGGAATTCCAAATCCTTCAAATAGGAACCCTGGGGTGGGGTGAAAGGCATCCCATTCATTCTCCTACTCTCAGAGAATTCTCCTGAAGGCTCCCACCAGTCTCTTGCCTCTAGTAGTCTCAGAGTCATACCGGTGTAGCCATAGTGGTAGTGTTCGCAGTAGTTTGTGATTATTTCACAATCAGTTGGTGAATTTAATCTTAGTCGTCAACGAGAGTAAGTAACTTGTTACTATATAAATTAGATTTAGATCTAATGTTTTTGTATGCTTAGCCTTAATAATTGATTTAGAATAGCTATCTAAATTTTTGCCAATGTATTGGTATTTTGGTAGAAACAAAATTAACTACGAATCGGTCCCAATTACGCTTCCGGTTTACGGAATTACAGAATTCCAATCCTTCACGACTAAGAAGTTTACTATCGTCGTCACTGTATTCTGTCCATCCCCAAAGGTCACAGGGAGTTCTACGCTACCCTCTGGTGTCACCCTTTCTCCCCCAAACCCTACAAGTGGGGTAAGACTTGGTTTTAAGAGTTCTCTCCCTAACTTCATTGCCTCAAAGGCTGTTTGAGAAAGGACATCAGTCGAACTTCCTCCATCGATCAGAATCCGATGGATTTCACATTGGCTACCATTAAAGTGACCACCAGAGCATCATTATATGGCTGATGAATGCTTGCTGCCTCAACCTCAGTGAACTCCAAAGGGGGGTGTGCCTTTGCTAGATGGACAGAGTACATACCTCGGTATTCTGGTTCGAACCTTGCTTCTTTGGCAATAGCTTTTCTTTTTCTACTTGAACCTCTTCCAGCTAGTCCTCCAAAGATGGTTCTGATCTCTCGTGGGGGTTCTTCTTTGTCTCGGGCATCTTTGGTCAGCCTCGACCTCGACGATCTCTGGTCGACCTCGGCCTTAGTCCCGGTGTCGGCGACAAACTTCTTTAGCTATCCATTCTGGATCAGTGCCTCGATTTCATCTTTCAACTGAATACAATTTCTGGTTGAATGTCCATGGTCCCGATGGAAAAGACAAGAGCCAGTAAACTATATTTTATGTTTTAATAAAATTTTACTTGAGTAAGGGGGCTACACAGAGGATATGCACTCCCTATTAAACAAAAAACAAGTAACAGGGGCTTGAGGTCGAGGTCGACCTCGACTTTCTTCTTGCGACCTCGGCGGGTGGTTCTCTACTCGTGACCTTTGCAGATGACTGTTATTTTCTGAAGGTTCTGTGTTTGGATTCTGCCTTTTCTTCTCCATCCTCTTACTCGTTAGGTAACTGATGCACATATTTCACTAGCAAGCTTTCTTTCCTACAGACGGCGCCAACTGTTGATGCCAAAATCTAGGCAGGGATAACTCATCTGACCTTCACGTGACACCAACAGTAAATTTGTTTGAGAGGGGGAAGACGTGACCTGCAAGACAGAAGAAACCTGCACACCGGTGTGGTGCTTGCCACACTGCCTCCGATGCTTAAGTCAGCAAGCAGATAGATGGGAAGCAATTAGAGAGCAAGAGTAAGAGAAGAAAGGGTTCAAAGATTGAGTTTTAGGATCCTTTCTTCAGGGTTGAAGAAGGGTTTATATACCTCTTTCCTTTTTAGGGTTTCTAGGCGTTTGAAGATAGATTCGGGCGGGACTAGGACACCAGGGACCGAGCGGAGGGGATTGTAGGTATTAATATCACACATGCGGAAGCAATTTTGAATCTTAGGCACACAATTTGATCAATTTAATCCTTGAAGTCATGTTGTTCATAAGAACAAAAAACAGAGTAATAAGGTTCCTACCTCTTGAAGCTCCCAATTCGTGTAACCCGATGCTTTATAATTCACACCAACGACTTTTGGACAACCACTTGGATCTTCTCTACTATCCTCAGGCCTTGGAACGGATTGTGGGATCCTCAATTAATAGGAATTGGAAAGGAAAGCTTATGGGTATAAGCAAACTTGAGAGTATGAACATGGAAGTTCTTGGGAGAATTTTGACAGCATTTTAGGTTGAAGAAATCCACTAATTCTCATTAACTTATCCTTTATATATATAGAGGAAAATCATGCACAAAAATTGCACCAAAAATTGACAACAATTTGGGAGTGATTTGAGTCATGGATTATGTGGTGCAAGAAGGCTAATCTAAGGTGATTAGTCATTAAGCACCACCTCCAAAAATTACCAACTTTTTGAATTTCTTTTAAATTCAAAATTTTGTAATTTTAAATATAAAATATGAACAATCCCACTCAATTATGATTTTATTTTAATTTAAATAAAACTTTATTTAATTAAAAATAAAATCATTTAATTTAATATCTTATATTAAATTAATACCACTTGTGCAATCTTAGTTTTTTTCCCAACGAAATTTCTCGAACATGAATCTTTATTCACGTGTTTAATATTTAAATCATATTTAAATATATAACTCTCATTTTAAGTTTAATTCATAATTAAAATTAGGGAAAAATACACTTTTAGTCCCTGAGGTTTGAGTTAGGTTTCATTTTGGTCCCTGAGGTTTCAAACTCAACAATTTAGTCCCTGAGGTTTGAGATAAGGAGCAATTTGGTCCCTGCCATCCATTTTTCTGTTAAATCTAACGGATTGCTGACGTGACACTATTATTTTAATTAAAAAATTAATTTTTTATTTTTTAAATTAAAAATATATTAAAATAATAAAAATATTATTATTTTTAATTTATTTTTATTTCTTTTTCTTCCTCACCCTTTTTCTTCCTCTTCACCATCTTCTTCATCATCACTCTCCATCACCAACTGGTATGGCTGCCACAGCTCCGACCGCCGCTCACCGGCATAACTTTTTTTTTCTTCTTTCGTTTCATTTTCTCTCTTCATTTTCTCTTTTCCAAAAACGAAAGACCAACACCTTGAAGACCATAGTTGCCAGAATCGGAAGACCCACGATCTGAAGCCCACGACCGTAATAAAAAAACCCACGCGCAGTTCTGGTTTTAGTGAGTTTCGATGGTGTGTTCCAGATCTGAACTTCAGGAACTTCTCGACAATGCAATCTGAAGCCCACGGCTGTCGGAAACCAAAGACCCACTCGCGATTTTTGGTTTCGGTGAGTTTCAACGGCGCGATTCCAGATTTGAAGCGCACGAACTGCTCGACGGCGCGATTTGAAACCCACGATACGAAGCTTGACGGCGCAATCCGAAACCCAGATCTGAAGGGAGGTTACGGTTTTTTTGTGGGTTTCTTGTTGCCGGCGAAGGACACGACACCTAATACGAACTGCTCAATGGCGCGTTCCGAAACCCAGATCTGAGAGGGGTGTTGCGGTTTTTTTTTTGTGGGTTTCAAGGTGTGGGTCTTTCATTTTTGGAAAAAAGAAAATGAAGAGAGGAAATGAAAAGAAAGAAGAAAAGAAAGAAGAAAAGAAGAAAAAAAAAAAGTCGGTGAGCGGCGGTCGGAGCTGCGGCAGCCATACCAGTTGGTGATGGAGAGTGATGATGAAGAAGAAGGTGAAGAGGAAGAAAGAGGGGGAAGAAGAAAAAGAAATAAAAAATAAATTAAAAATAATAATATTTTTATTATTTTAATATATTTTTAATTTAAAAAATAAAAAATTAATTTTTTTAATTAAAATAATATTGACACGTCAGCAATCTGTTAGATTTAACAGAAAAATGGATGGCAGGGACCAAATTGCTCCTTATCTCAAACTTGAGGGACTAAATTGTTGAGTTTGAAACCTCAGGGACCAAAATGAAACCTAACTCAAACCTCAGGGACTAAAAGTGTATTTTTCCCTTAAACTTAATATGTCGTTAAATATCGTATATAAGCGACTTTTGTATCCTTTTTTGAATTTGAACATTTTAAATATTAACCTATCATTTTGTTCCAAGTTTTATTCCTATTGAGCTAGTAGAGTGACCTAATGGACCTACAGATCATGGGCTCCAACGAAATGATGATAACAAGTTAATCTCATTAACCTAGTCATTTATCGTTCGTTAGCTTTCGGGACACTCCACTATAGCCCATAGCTGCACTCCCCTCACTGTAGATATATTTATTGTCCACTTTAGATAACCATGATTAGTAAGTCAACCATTCACTTGTTGTTCGTAACTAGAGCTAGGTCAAATGTCCGTTTTACCCCTATAGTTACATCTTGTTCCTTAAGTTTCACTGATCCTCTAATGAACAACTAGTTCGTGATACAATCACTGAACCAAGTCCCTCTCAAGGTTATGAGAGGGCGGGGCCCCTTTGTTCAAGACTCGGAGTCAGCACTTAAGGGAACAACCTTTACTAACCCTAAAACGGGTAGCAGTGAATTCCATCTTGTAAAGCTATGTCCCCAGCTATCCATTTAGTCTTGTCCCCAAAATGGTAAGCTTATTGAGTCGGCAATGTTTTGGCCACTCTCACCCATGCAAATCAAAGGAAAATCCTAAATAAACAGGAGTTCATAGTTAGCTCAGGATTAAGATCGAGTTACCTAGGTTATATGTATGAGATGTTCAGTTTCAACAATAAACGGTGTTGTAAAGTGAAAGTGGCTTATCTCCTGGTCCGATCTCTATGCAAACTCTTTGAATAGGACGCCATCACTCACATGTCTTATACATGAACGATTAGGATCACATCATCTGTCTTAAAAGAACAAAGCGAGCAATGCCAATAGTGTCCCCAAGATTAAGGTACCCAACCTTATCCATATACTATAGATCGTTTAGACTATTTACTTGAACTTGATCCATACTTATGTCACACATAAACTTCAAGTATACATAATATAGTCATGGGCTCTTAGTTTATTGGATTTGTGGTTATATTTACGCAATACTAATAATTTAAAATCAATAACACTTTATTGAATGGAAATAACTCTTTATTATAAATAGTCGTCAAAATGTTACATTTACTATCTACGAGTTTTAGGGCATAAAACCCAACAGGGATAATACTCGACCCACCGAAGTGGGCCGAGGCCATGGTATTAGGCCTTGGCCTAATTCCATTTGGCCTACCTCTCCTCTGGAGTTTGCTTCCTGGTTGTGTCCTTGGGTTGGTGTTGTGCTGTCCTCGTCGACCCCTTACATCTCGGAGTGGTCCAAAATTACGTATAATAATTAGAACATTATCTTGACATGCATATTAGATTAAATTTGATTTAATTAGCATGATGCGGCAAAAACTTAAAAAGACTGATTCAACAGTGAAGCGAGAAATGTTTAGAAGGAGAGGCAAAATTTTACATTCTAACTTTTTACATATTATTTAATCATTCAATTTTTTTTTTTTTTTTTTTTTGAAAATGTACAACAAATTATAGGAAAGACTTTAAAATTTTAACATTTTGATTAAAACAAAATCGGTTAAATTACAAATTTAGTCCTTGAATTTTGAGGTTTGTGTCTATTTGGTTCTTGAACTTTCAAAAGTGTCCAATAGTTATGAACTTTCAATTTTGTGTCTAAGAGATCTCCGAAAAATTCTAAATTCTTAAAAATGAATTGATCTATTAGATATAAATTAAAATTTTATGTTTAATGGAACCCTAAAATTTCAATTTTTTGTGTTTGGAAGATCCGTAAATTTAAAAAATTTGAAAGTTCAAGGACTAAATTTGTATTTTTAAAAGTTTAGGGACTAAATTTGTAATTTAACAAAAAAAAAAAAATTCCTTCCTTTTTTTTCTTCACTCTGTCCTCAATTAAAAAACATATTAGGTCAACTTTCTATTATTAACAATACATTAATTATAACATGAATACAATAGAAACAAAACCAAAAGTTTAATAAACATAATTAAAAGGATTTTAAACTTGAAAAAGAAAACAAAAGACACAATGTGTAAAGTTTATAAATATTAAATTTATAGTTTAGAAGTAATATTATTGAGATAAGGTTGAATAAAGAATGGGCGAAAAGGAAAAGAAAAAAAATATAATAAGGAAGATATGGTTGTTGTGTAAAGATGACATGTCGGTTATGATTCCAATGCTCACAGACGCCTGTCATTGGATCATCGATTCTGGTTTTTTAATGTGAGAGGCAGAGATGCGGTGATAATAAAATCGAAAAGTAGAGGCTGTCATTTGTCTGTTAAGAAATAATAAAGTGGGTGGCATGGAACATGTTGGATTAATCCAACGGTTCAGATTGATTTCTTTATTTTAATAAAATAATTTGCCATTCTTACAATTAGACCCGCGGTTCTACCGCTGATGGATTCCCACTCCCGACCCCACCACGCACAAAACGTGGGGTTTCTTTTTTCTTTTAAAAATTTTAAAACTGAAACAAATGCTTCAAATTAGGAGTGCTCGTGAATTGAGTTAGATTATTTTTTTCAAGACAATAAAATTCATTACAAATTAGTAATGATGATAACAACAGGCACAATTCACCAAAATCATAATCTATTTTGGAAAAGGTTGTGTCCATAAACTAGCTTCTTTAGAATGATTTCTTTTTTTTTCCTTTGACTTGTTATGCTAATTGATGTGCAACAGAATTCTCATATTTGGTTATATGGTAGAAACTAACAAGTTGAAACTCACTATCCATGATGCAAGCCATCCCAAATGAGATTGACCCAGTGATACTTTCCAAAATGAGGCTTTAAAATATTTTATAACAAGATTGTAAAATATCAAAATTCATTGTATTATACAATTGTTTCTTACAAAAAATTAAAACAAAATATATGAAACTAACGAAATGTCACCAAACAATTATATAACAGTGATATTTTATTTAAAAAGTGTCATCCTCCGAACTTTCTTTGAAGCAAAATCGTCAATCAACTGTTTATATAGTCAACTCTCTCCAAAATATCACTCTCAATCGCTATTAATGATTAAAATTGAATTTCTAAGATGACAAGTGAGAAAATTAAAAGGTTTGATGTTTAATTTAGCCAGGAATTGACAAAAGGAGAAATTGGAAGAGTTTTGCTTGGTTAAAAAGGAGAGGGAAATGAAGAGGTGAGGAGTTGATGAAGAGAGAAAAGTTTGGTCAACTTCTGTTTGTTGTCAAGGTATGCACGCCAAGCACACTAAAGAGGTTTTTTTTGGTTGAGCAACTTTTTCAATTTGGGCCCCTTAAATTTTGGACTCTGTGATAGATCACAACCCAAGGACGGCCCTGTCGTGATGTAAGTGAAAGACTCATATAACACCTGAATATTACTATTAAGCATCTAAATATTCAATAGCGTGTATAAGATATGTTGAACGTGACTCAAGTTATCCAGCAAATTTGATATTGGGCTTTATGTTATTAATATGTTGTGTACAAAGCCCAATTCCTATTCAGTTTTATTATACAGTTTATTGGTCCATCATTTTTCAGTTTTATGGAGAGTGCAACATCGTGGTTTTTTGGGTCTTCTTCTTCGTTGTACAGAAACTGAAAAAGGGGCAGCAGCAGTGTTAAAAAAATTGCAGAAGAACAGTGTGTTTTTCTTTCTTGAAGCAAGTGGCTTTTGGTTATTTTAAGAGAGAAATTTTGTCTCTTTGTGAGAGTGTTTCTTCTGCATATTTTATTGGGATTTGAGAGATTTGTTGCTGGAAGTTTTTCTCTCTTTTTCGATTGTATCTTGTTCTTGGATTGAAGTTAATAAAGAAGATTGATCTCGCCTTGCACAGTGGATGTAGACCTCATTGGTCGAACCGCTATAAATATTTGTGTCTTCTCTATTTTTCTATGCTTGATTTAGTTTGCAAAGTGTGAAATTTGTTGAGTGTGATTTTCTGGAATGCTGTATTTTTAGGCATTGTTTTTGCAGTTCTTCACAACAAATGGTATCAGAGCTGTGTTGATTAAGGCAGTAGCAGCAGTGGGTTTCTTGATTTCGTGAATCTGTGAGTGTATCTCTGTTTTTCGTTGGTTTGATATTTAATCTGGAATTTTCTGTTTGGCTGAGTTGTGTTATTTGTTGGGTGTATCTGAAATTGTGTTTGGACTGAAAAAAAAATTCAGTGAGATTGATTGGCTGTTAAAATTCTTAATATGTCTGCAAAATTCGAACTAGATAAGTTTGATGGAAAAGGAGATTTTAGCCTTTGGAGAAAAAAGCTGAAAGCTCTTTTAGTTCAACAGAAAGTGGGTAAAATTTTAGATAAACCAGAAACTTGGCCTGCAGATATGACCAAAGAAAAACAAGCTGAAATGGAGGAAATAGCATATAGCACAATGATTCTTCACTTATCTGATAATGTGCTTCGACAGGTTAATGATATTGAAAAACCAGAGGAATTGTGGACTAAGTTGGAGTCACTTTATTTAAGTAAATCTCTGCCAAATAAGATTTACTTGAAGGAAAGATTTTTTGGATTTAAGATGCAACCATCAAAATCCTTAGAAGATAATTTAGATGATTTCAACAAGATATGTGTAGATCTGGAAAATACAGGGGAGAAGTTAGATGATGAAAATCAAGTTGTTATTCTCCTAAATTCATTACCTGAAAGTTATAAGGAAGTTAAGGCTGCAATAAAATATGGCAGAGACTCGTTAACTTTAGCCATTGTTTTAAATGCCTTGAGATCCAAAGATTTTGAAATCATGTCTGAGAAAAGGGATGTTGAAGCCTTAGTGGTTAGAGGGAGATCAGAATCTAAAGGAAAATCACAGGTGAAGAACACTAAGCATAGATCCAAATCTAGAGGTAAAGAGAAGTGAAGATGTTATTATTGCCATAAAGAAGGGCATTTGATTAAAAACTGTTTTCAGTTAAAAAACAAGAACAAGAAAGAGGAGAAAAATGATGAACAAACTGTTGCAAATGTGCATGAAGGATATGAATCAGCAGGAGTGTTAACTGTGTCTGAGATTGCAGTTGTTAATGAGTGGATACTTGATTCTGGATGTTCCTATCATATGACACCTCATAGACATTACTTTCAAGATTTTGAGGAACTTGAAGGTAACAAGGTTTTGATGGGCAATGACCAACATTGTCTTGTGAAGGGTATAGGATCTGTCAGGTTGAAACTTTATGGTGGAATGGAGAAGATCCTGTCTGATGTTCGGTTTGTTCCAGATTTAAAGAGAAATTTAGTTTCTCTTGGACAGCTTGATAAAAGAGGTTTCAGTTGCAAGTTAGAGGGAGGCGTTCTTCGAATTTATAAAGGTTCACTTCTTGAAATGAAAGGTAACCTTAGAAATGGCTTGTATGTTTTGAATGGAACCTCAGCTGTAGCTAATTGTGCAAATGTTGTTTTAGGACAAGGTGATAAAGAAACTGTCCTTTGGCACAATAGATTAGCCCATGTCTCTCAAAGAAGCTTAAATGAATTGCACAAACAAGGTTTGTTTGGTAAGTTCAAGCCTTCAGAAATACCTTTCTGTGAACATTGTACTCTTGGAAAGTCAACCAGGGTGAAATTTTCTAAGAGCACCGAGTTATCCAAAGGGATTTTAGATTATGTTCATTCAGATTTGTGGGGACCAGCAAGGGTTTCAACACTTGGAGGAGCAAAATACTTTATGAGTATTGTTGATGACTTCTCAAGGAAATTGTGGGTGTTTACTTTGAAGAACAAGAGTGATGCATTTGAAACCTTTAGAGATTGGAAAGTCCTGGTTGAAAATCAAACTATGAGGAAAATTAAGGTTTTGAGAACAGATAATGGTCTGGAGTATTTGAATGACAGCTTTGTAACTTTGTGTAAAAAAGCTGGAATTAAGAGGCATCACACAGTTCCTTACACACCACAACAGAACGGTCTTGCAGAACGGTTCAATAGGACTTTGCTTGAAAGGGTGAGATGTATGCTAGCAAATGCAAAACTTCCTAAGATGTTTTGGGGTGAAGCAGTTTCGACAGCAGCGTATCTCATAAATAGAAGTCCTTCAGTTGCCTTGAATATGAAAACTCCTCAAGAAGTTTGGTCAGGAAAGCCTCCCAATCTTAGTCATTTGAAGGTATTCGGATGTGCTGCATATGCACATATTAAACAGGACAAGCTAGAGCCACGTGCAAGGAAGTGCATCTTCCTTGGTTATCCATCTGAGGTGAAGGGTTATAAGCTATGGCTTCTTCAACCAGGTGAGAGACGATGTATTATCAGTAGAGATGTAAAATTCGATGAATTTGACATGCCTTGGGAGCTGTCAGGTAGTGTGAGTTTTAAGAAATCTGTTAATAATGTGTCTTCAAACTCTTTTGAGATTGAGTTAGAAAACACACACACTGCCGGATCTTCAGGTGAGCAATCTATTTCCAATAATGAAGCTGCAAGGGTTGATGATCAGTTAACTAGTGAGTCATCAGAGGAACAACCTAAGTCTGTAGGTACTGAAAATGATCAATCAGAATCTCGCTTATCAGATTATCAGTTAGCTAGAGATAGACAGAGAAGAGTTGTTAGACCGCCAGCAAGATATGATGAAGCCAGTTGTGCAGTAGAACAGGGGAAAGAAATAGCTTATGCCTTAAACTGTGATGAAATCTTGTTAAATCATGAACCTGCAAATTTTGATGAAGCAATGCAGTCGAAAGAAAGTGATATGTGGTTAATTGCTATGAATGAAGAAATGGCCTCATTGATGAAAAATGAGACTTGGGTGCTTTCAGAAAAACCGCCAGATCATAAGCTTGTTGATTGCAAATGGTTGTATAAAGTAAAACCTAGTATCAGTGGTGAAGACAAACCTAGATTTAAAGCTAGGTTGGTAGCAAGAGGTTTTACTCAAGAATATGGGATTGACTATAATGAGGTTTATTCTCCTGTTGTAAGACATTCTTCCATTCGTGTTTTGTTGTCTTTAGTTGCTCATTTTAATCTTGAGTTGGAGCAAATGGATGTGACAACAGCGTTTTTGCATGGAGAGCTAGAGGAAGAAATTTACATGTCTCAACCCCTTGGCTTTGTTGAAAAAGGAAAATAACATTTGGTTTGTAGATTGAAAAAGTCACTTTATGGACTTAAACAATCTCCAAGGCAATGGTATAAAAGGTTTGATACTTTTATTATTAAGTGTGGTTTTAATAGAAGTGATTATGACAGCTGTGTTTATGTTAAACATGTTTCGAAAGATGTGTCTGTGTTTTTGTTACTGTATGTGGATGATATGCTTATATCTTCTCATGTATATTCTGAAATTGTTGACTTAAAAGCACAATTATGCAGAGAGTTTGATATGAAAGATTTAGGTCCAGCTAGAAAGATTCTAGGCATGGAAATTATCAGAGATAGAGCTGCTGGAAAACTCATAATTACACAACAGGGTTACCTTGACAGTATGGTTAAGAGGTTTCACCTTGATGTTGCAAAGGCAGTTGCTGTCCCTTTGGCCTCTCATTTCAAATTGTCAAAGCTTCAGTCTCCAAAGACAGACACAGAACTTGCAGGTATGACAAAGGTACCTTACTCAAATCCAGTGGGTTGTTTAATGTATGGAATGACATGTACTCGTCCAGATTTAGCCTATGCAATGAGTGTTATTAGCCGTTTTATGAGTTGTCAAGGAAAACGTCATTGGGAAGCTGTAAAATGGGTTATCAGATATGTAAAAGGTACTAAGAACTATGGTTTAATTTACACAGTTGGTGATTCTGACGTTCAGTGTTTGGAAGGTTTTGTTGATGCTGATTTTGCCTCTGATTTAGATAAAATAAGATCTACATCTAGTTTTGTGTTTAAATTGTTTGGTAATACAGTTAATTGGAGATCTTCACTTCAATCTGTAGTAGCTTTATCTACTACCGAGTCAGAGTATATAGCATTATCTGAGTCAGTTAAGGAAGCAATTTGGTTGAAAGGGCTGTTTCAGACATGCTGGGAGATATAGCAGAACCTATCATACACTGTGATAGTCAAAGTGCTCTTGCACTTTCGAAAAATCCTTTATACCATGATCGAACCAAGCATGTAGATGTGAAGTTTCATTTCTTGAGAGATGAAGTGAACAAGAAAACAGTGGAGCTAGAGAAGATTGCATCTGAAAATAATCTTGCTGATATGTTTACAAAGTCTTTGTCAGGAGTGAAGTTTAAATTCTTCTGTGACCTACTTAAAGTAGGTATTGGCTAATGTTGCTTGTTGATGCTTAAAGTGCAGGTGAGTTCAAGATTGTGTTTTGCTTCTTTATCCAAGGATATACTTGATTCAAGAGGGTGATTTGTTGAACGTGACTCAAGTTATCCAGCAAATTTGATATTGGGCTTTATGGTATTAATATGTTGTGTACAAAGCCCAATTCCTATTCAGTTTTATTATACAGTTTATTGGTCCATCATTTTTCAGTTTTACGGAGAGTGCAACATCGTGGTTTTTTGGGTCTTCTTCTTCGTTGTACAGAAATTGAAAAAGGGGCAGCAGCAGTGTTAAAAAAATTGCAGAAGAACAGTGTGTTTTTCTTTCTTGAAGCAAGTGGCTTTTGGTTATTTTAAGAGAGAAATTTTGTCTCTTTGTGAGAGTGTTTCTTCTGCATATTTTATTGGGATTTGAGAGATTTGTTGCTGGAAGTTTTTCTCTCTTTTTCGATTGTATCTTGTTCTTGGATTGAAGTTAATAAAGAAGATTGATCTCGCCTTGCACAGTGGATGTAGACCTCATTGGTCGAACCACTATAAATATTTGTGTCTTCTCTATTTTTCTATGCTTGATTTAGTTAGCAAAGTGTGAAATTTGTTGAGTGTGATTTTCTGGAATGCTGTATTTTTAGGCATTGTTTTTGCAGTTCTTCACAACAAGATAAAATCAAAACTTTCCTGTATCCCAATCTTTGGATTACTTGTATAAATGGCAATCGCTTCAATACAAATTGGTGAGAAGGATGAGGATTTAAAACCTTACAATAACGTGCTATTATATCTCCTTTTGAGGTTTGAGGGCAAGCCCCAAACGCCAAACCCCATATTACAAGTTCATCGCTACGGCAAGTTGCAGCCACAACAAGGGTGAATCAAATTAGTGTATATGCATGTCTAGTTGCTTTGAGCTGGATTTTTCATATCCATGCTTTGGTTTAAAGACATAAAAACTTTGTAAGCACTTTTGACACTATTTGTCATGCTTATCATAATGTCACACCCATCCATCATTGACCCAACAATACTAATAGGATAATGATCATCTTTACAAAGAACTTGTAATTTAGATACGTCTATTGAATAGAGGAGGTAATAAAATCTGAAAGAACATACTCATCCATTAGACTTGATAACATAAGAACTTTGAATGAATGGTCTAGAAAACTGATGATGCTCATTTATGAGTGTTATTAAACCTTAAAAATCAAGCTTATCGAGTGGAAAGTGTTGTGGGTGAATTTAGACCTAGTTCTAAAGAAAATCAAAATGATAAGAGTCCAAAGGAGAAACAAGCCCACAGAGGTCCATTGGGCCCGAATCAATCAATAGGGCTATTATTCCCTCTCCTAAAAGGAATGAAGAAAAACCCTAATTTCAACTATAAATAGAAGAGGCTAACCCCAAGGTAGGGGGACTCAACTTGGTATCTATTTTCTTCCTCTATATTATTAATTTACAATTGACTTAAGCATCGGAGTCGGTGGGTGTGGCAAGCACCACACCGGTGCACAGTTTTCTCTTGTTGTCTTTTTGTTGATATCACGTGAAGGTCAGGTGAGTTGTCGTTGATGTCACGTGAAGGTTAGGTGGTTTTGAGAAAGAACTGCTATAGCAATTGACATGCCAATGAATGTAAATGCCGTGATCATCTATCTTGCCATAGTTCTGGCTGATCATATGGTTGTCTCCATAGCTAATATTTTTGTTGCAGGTGAAATATCCACAAGAGTCAATAAATATATCAAAAGCAAAAGCTATATATTTATTCAGGTAAGTGCAACTCTCCTTGGAAAAGATAGGCACCAAGTCTTGCAATGGTTTAATTCCCAATGTCTCAAACGCTAACGTGAAAAGGAAAAGTTTGAGCTGGTTGAAATTTTTAGCGAGTTTCTTTTTATGAGTTTTGTTCAATCTATCGATATAGACAATGCATATGTAGCACACTGTTAAACCAACCTCACTTGCTTACCTATTTCATGCACCTTTCCCTACCAGCTGATTGTTATGAATTTAGAATGCTTACGATGTTCACCAAATCATGTTTAGTCAAATGTTGCATAAAATAGAGGGTTTGGCTTGTGCTTGATACGTGATCTAGATTGGCTTAATGGTTAAACAACTTTTATGGCTATATATAAATTCATGTTTAACCAAATAATGAATTTAGATTTTTAATGTCGTTGTTCCACTTTTGTTAAAAGATAACCTAAATGGATTTAAGAATTTAGAATAGAATATCTAACTTCACTCAACCTTCAAATTTAAAAGATAATTCCATAAGATTCGAACAAATGAAAAGATTTGATCGTACGAGATTTCATTCAAGATTTTCAAGAAAAATTAAATTAACTATTAGCCCAAATTAAAATTGTTAGTTTGGGTAGGAGTATGTTAAAAAAGATTGAATATTCATATATTTAGTTTAACACTTCCGACTCATTATTTTTATATTATATTATTAGATTTGTTGTTGTTGTTATATATATATATATATATATATATAGATAGATATATATATTCTTCAGTGTGATATTCATTAAGCGCAATTTGAATAGTGAATTAAATATTATAAGATAGATTTATTAATCTATGCTTCAAATTGGATACTCACCTAATTTTCTTATCTTTAAACTCTCTAAATATCCGTCCACAAAATTTTAAAATTCTAATTGATTTCAATGCTAACATTTACCCTTTTTTACTTCAATCAATTTCTTATGAAATAAGGTCTTTAAATTTTAATGTTTAAGTTTCAAGGGTAAGCCCACCAGAACCATATATAAACATTAAATAACCAGTTATGGCCATATTTAAAACTTTTGAATAGTTTAGCCATTACTATTTAATTTAGTCATTTGTGTGGTTAACCCTTATTTATATTGAGAATAGAAAAGAGAATGGATGGGCTTTTGTAAAACCAAAAGGGATCATATTGAAAATTATAAAATGACTTGGACTGAATGAAGAGTTGGAATTAAGTAGACTACGTAAATCAAGTTAGTTATTTACTTGCACAAAAATTGTGCTATGACATCTTCATAAATATCCAACTATAAATATTACAAAGTTTTTATTTATTTCTAAATTTGAATACAACAATATGGAGTGAAAAAATCAAGGAAGTTGAAGATAGCTCATATTAGCTAAATGAAAGTCTTTACCATTTCATAGGCTTAACATTTTGGTTGCAAGCTACTCATAACATACTTATATTTTTTTATCAATGACTGATTTTCTTCTCGTATCTACATAATGTTATTTACTAACGTTATTTCACGAGGAGACAAAATGGAGCTCCTGAAAGCCCGAGTAGCTGGGCCAACAAAATGTCCTTGGAAGAGTGGAAAAACTTATACTCTCCAAGGCACTTGACTTATGAAATGACCTTAGCCGAGTCAAAAAACGCTCAAGAATGATGATGTTGAAGGTCTCAGTGACAATGACAGAGCCGACATGCAAGGAGCTGAGGCTGACCCGTAGGAGGCTGACGCCCACAAATGCCAATAGGGGAGAGTTATGCGACATGAAAACGCTAAGGTATGTCGACATTGATTACTCAAGCATAACTTTTACTTCGAGAAAAACCTTGCTTGAGTAGGGGGCTACACAGGGAATATGCTTCCCTAATTAAGTAAAAAACAGTCAGAAAGGCAGTAAATTTGGCCTCATGACTTTGTGGTCATTTATTTACGCATAAAAACTCATACTATTCTCAATTCCATAAAAAATTTGATCCAGGTATTTATGTTATCTACATTTTCAAAGATTTAGTATTTACATTCCTAAGCTATTTGACTGTTCCTATGTCTAGAATATTCTTGAGTAAGGGTAGTACTTTTTTCCTATTAATAGGTGCTCTTATTATACTCTGATTGGCTAGAAGCTTAATGATACACTCGCTTATGAAAAACCTATGTGTAGATTAATTCTTGCAGGGGTTGACATATTTCTCAACCTCTCCAAGTCCTCGACAGAGTGTACGCAAGGTTGGGATGAGACTAATTCTTGCAGGGGTTGACATATCTTCTCAACCATTCCAAGTCTCCGACGGAGTGTACGCACGGTCGTGATGAGACTAATTCTTGCAGGGGTTGACATATCTTCTCAACCTCTCCAAGTCCTCGACGGAGTGTACGCACGATCGGGATGAGACTAATTCTTGCAGGGGTTGACATATCTGAAAGGATTTGGAATTCCCTAATTCCGTTAAAGCGGAAGCGTAATTGGGACCGATTCGTAGTTAATTTTGTTTATCCAAAAATACTATTGCATTGGTTAAAACATAGAACAAATTCTATAGAAACTTAAGGCTAAGCATACAAAATTTAGATCTAAATCTATAATAAAGAAAAGAGAAGCAAACCTCCGTTGACGACTCTGAATACTTCAACGGATGATTCTTGCTTGTTCTGCAACAACGAAGAACACCACCATTTGATCTTCCCCGCTATAACTCTGAGATTAGGAACGTAGTTGTGGGACTACCTAATCTTGAATGGGAAAAACTCTAGAGAGAAAATTCTCCCTAAAGTTCCTGAGTTGAGAGAATATGAGAGGGAGGCTAGAGAGAATGCAAGAGTGCATTCTTGTGGCCTTATGTTGTTGTACTTAAACCCTAGGTTTAGTGTTCTATTTATAGGAGAAAGGCCATGAATAAAATATTCATTTAAAATCAATTATTTCCATAATTGATTTAATCTTTTCCATAATTAATCAATTTCATAACCAACCAATTCCATGACCAATCAATTCCATAATTGATTAATCTTTTCCATAAATGATTGATCACTTCCATAAGTGATTAAATCATTTCCATAAATGATTAATTACTTCCATAAGTGATTAATCATTTTCATAATTGATTAATTTCCAATTAATTAATTCTTTAATTAATTAATCACCAATTAAATATCATATATTTAATTTCAGACCTTCTATTAGTTAATTAATTAATTACCCAATTAAATATCATATATTTAATTTGAGACCTTCAATTAATTAATTCTATAATATGAATCAAATTCATATTAAAATTTGAACTCCTTCAAATTCTCTTATATCCTATAAATTTAATATGAATCAAATTCATATTAATATTTGAACTTCTTCAAATATTTATTTCTCTGATAGACTATAGTTTAATTAAATCTCATTTAATTTAAACTAAATTGAATAATTAATTAATTCATAATTAATTAATTTATCTTCTAATTAAATACCATATATTTAATTAGACATATATTTGAACTCTTTCAAATATATCAATCTCTCAATATAATAAAGTTTAATCTAAAATTAAACTTTATATTTTAATGCATCACTATACATTATATTAATTTTTATCTCGTACAATTAACTTAATTCCCAATATGAATTTGAACTATTCAAATTCTCTCAAGATATATTTGTTCCTAATTACTCTTTACGAGCTAGCAGGGGGACCTAATGGACCTACAGATCAGAAGCTCCAATGATATGAGGTTAATAGATTAAACTCATTAATCAGGTTAACCAATATTCATTAACTGTGGGTCATTCCACTAAAGACCCACAGCTGAACTCTTCTCACTGTAGAACATTTCTGTGTCCATGGATGTAGACCTATGCCGGTAAGTCAATCCTCCACGAGTGTTCGTAATCACGGCTGGGTCAAATTACCGTTTTACCCTTGTGTTACATCTGTCTCCTTAAGTACCAGTGCTCCTATAATGAACAACCTGTTTATGGTCCAACCATTAAACAGAAAGTCCCTCTCGGGCCAGTGAGAGGGCGGGATCCCTTTGTTCAAGTCCCGGCGTCACCACTTAAGGGAACACTCATCTACTTCTCCTAGATGTGGGAAGGAGTGAATTCCTTCTTGTGTTGTCATGTCCCCAGCCTCCCACTCGGTCTTGTCCCCAAAAAGGAAGGCATATTGAGTCGGCGTATTGGCCACTCTCACCCATGCTAATCAAAGGACAATCCCTCATGAGAAGGAGTTCATGACACACTCAGGATTAAGACTGAGTTACCTAGGTCATCGTATTGAAACAGTAAACTAACTAGTTAACGGTGTTACATCTAGTGGTTTACTATTTCGTGGTCCGGTCTTATGCAAACTCATTGCATAGGATACCCCCGCTCGCATGTCTCCTACATGGACGCCTTGGATTAATACGTCTGTATCGAATACAAAGCGGGTCGTATCACATAGTGTTACCAGGATAAGGTACCCAACATTATCCTTGTACTATAGACCTTTTAGGTTGTTACTTGAACACCAATCCCCGTATGTCCCCACATACTAGTTCAAGTCACATGTAAACAACCTTGGATCTTAGTTTATTGGATTTGGGTCAAATTGTGCAATATTTAACAATAACACTTTATTGTAGAAACTCAATAACACTTTATTGAAACAAGTATACAATTTGTTTACATTCACTATCTACGAGTTTTAGGGCATAAAACCCAACAAACTCCCACTTGAACTAAAACTCTAGTTTAGTGGGATGTACAATAATCTATACAGCAGCAAGTGTATAAATACATGTATAAAACATATACAATGTACAAATACAATAAACTAGGGCATCACTATACCCATTACATAATGGTATCACTATACCAATTACATTTCTCCCACTTGCCCTAGATTTCATTTTTGTACATAACTCGTAGACCTAGACCTTCTAGATGACCCTCAAACACTTTAGCCGAGAGAGCCTTCGTGAATTAATCAGCAAAATCCCATTCAATTCAATGTGTCTGTTTGTCTTGGGCTGCGAGGTTCTTTTGAATTTGCCATAACACCACTGTATCACTATAAAGTGTGATGGGCAAGTTCACATTTGGAACACATTCCAAATCAGTCAAGAACTTCTTAAGCCATACAGTCTCTATCGTTGCTTCACAAGTAGCTATATTTTCAGCCTATATGGTCAAGACTGTAACTATGTCATACTATAGCTCATTTGTAAAGATTGACCATAGATGCTGATGTAGATTTCCTTAAATCCTTATCAGTCTTAAAATCCATGTCAGTGTATCCTGTAAGGATCAAATCCTTAGTCCCATACACGAACATATAGTTCCTCGTTCTTCTAAGATGCTTGAGGATATTCTTAACGGTTTTCCAGTGATCAAATCTTGGATTAGATTGATACTTACTGACAATCCCTATTGCATAGGGCATTCGTCTCATGTCCTCAACCTCTTGAGGTGTCTTAGGAAACATTTTCTTAGACAAAAGAATTCCATGTCTAAAAGGTAGTGAACCCTTATTGGAATTCTGCATCTTATATCTAACTAACATTTTGTAGATATAAGATACTTGAGACAAGGCTAGCTTTTTGTTCTTACGGTTCCTAAAAAATTTGGATCCCAAGAACAAACTCAGCTTCTCCCAAATTTTCATTTGGAATTGAGCTGCTAGCTCCTTTTACTAGTCAGTAAGATAATCTACATCATTCCCAATGATTAGGATATCAATCATATACAACACTAAGTAAGCTACTAAACTATTGATGATCACTTGTAAACACAAGACTCACCAATGTTCTGATTAAAGCCAAAAGATTTGGTCACTATATCAAATCTTATATTTCAAGATCGAAATGCTTAGGTCAATCCATGAATGGATCACTTAAGCTTGCAAACCCTTTTGCTTTTGATCTTGTTGTATGAACCCTTCTGGTTAAGACATGAATGTCTCGTTTCCTCTCGTAAATCCACTTGTAACTAATAGGTGTTACCCATCAAGCAGATCTACAAGATCCCAGATGGAAGTGAAATACAAAAGACTTCATTTCTAGGTTCATGGCTTTAATCCTCTGGTCGTTGTCAACATCATTCATTTTCTTTCTAAAAGATAATGAATCCTCTAATGCCATCATCAAGTATGATGACCTAGGCTTCAATCAAGCCCATGTAACGTTCAGGTTATAATATAACCCTCCCACTACATCGAGGCACTCTCAACTATTGAGATGGATGTGTCTGACTAGATGCATTGATCCATCAACAACTCTTGTTGAACAGCCAACCTCATCAACAACTCTTGTGGATGTTACTGTAGCTTCATTAGTTAACTTACTTAAACCGACTTTACTCTTGTGGTTTATGATTTTTGATGTGGACTTCTTCTGAGAATTTAGCATTTGTCGATACAAATTCTTTATTCTCTTGTGAATTGAAGAAGTATCCACTTCTCGTTTTCTTTGGGGTTGCCTACTGCAGTATGCAATGCAGTCAACACTGCATGACCCCAAAACGAGTCAGACAATTGAGCATAGCTCAACATGGAATGAACCATATCCAATAGGGTTCCATTTCTCCTAAATGAGATTTAGGGTGTGATACCATGTACTATCAAATAGTCCTGGAATCTCAAATCCCTATACTCAACACTTTGATCAGATCGAAGTGTTTTTATCATCTCACCTAACAAGTTTTCAACTTCAGTCCTAAGCCCCTTCGAATATCTCAAGAGCTTCAGACTTAAGTTGCATTAGGTAAAGATACTCATACCTTTGAATAATCATCCAAAAAAAAATGAATTATTCATGCCCTCCCACTGCTTTAACATATTGAACCACAAGGATCCAAATGTACAAGCTCCAAGGGCTCTTTAGCTCTTAGATCTTTTCCAGTAAAAGACCTATCAGTCATATTGCCCATAAGGCATGACTTACAAGGTAGTAGAGAGTCATCTTCTAACTTGCTTAGAAGTTCACTCTTGACCAATCTCCCAATCATATTGAGATTAATATGGTCTACCTTAAAACCAAAGAAATGTATTTTCCTTTAGGAGAAACTTTGCCTCTTTTCACATTGAGTAGTAGCAGTCTTAAACAACTCAGTGTTCATGACTGCTTTACTCTTGATTAGTCTTAAAACATTTAGGTTACTTTCCAGTAAAGCTAAACAAATGTCAACTCCCTTTCTTGAAACAAAAACTGCGTTAGCAGAGAAAGGTAAAGAGTAACATTGTTCCAGCAAATAAGACACAGAAATCAAATTTCTTTTGATCTTAGGAATTAAATACACATTATCTAATAATATGTGTTTTCTCCGACTGAGAAAAATAACTTAATGTTCCCCACTGATATAACCAAAATAACCTCTCTAATTCTAACTTTGAGAGTTATTACACAAGCAGCAAGCTCTTGCCAGGAACTTATTCCTTTAAAAGAAGAACACACGTGATTTGTGGCCCCTGAATCAAGTATTCAGGGAGAATCACTATTCTTCACTAATCACGTTTTCAAGACAGGTAAATGAAAATTACGGTCTTGAACAAGTTCTCCTTTTGCTAAGCAAGGTTCTATGTCATATTCACCAAGAACAATTCTTAATGAATTAAACATATGGGGCATGAGGACATTCCTCAGTTAAGAATAATCCTAGACTTATTTACCACAATTTGTCGTTTAAGCTTGTTGTATTACCGTTATTTATAAAATGACGTAAGACAATACACATAAAATTATTATAAAATTGCTGAAGTAACAAATTACTTGTATTATTAATTGCACTAACCCATTACAAATAATCCAATCAAATTCTGCAAAAACAAATAAGCAATCAAAGAAACCCTATAAAACTATTGATTTAGTTTTTGCAACGGTACTTCAAAGGTTTAGAACAACAGCCACCGAAGGGTGGTCAGCTACTCATCCTCTGAATTGAGACAATCTCAACCAAACTCTAACACCAGAATAACTCATATTCCGTTAGCGTTTAGTTACCGTTGTTCGGTCAAGGGTTAGTTAACACATTTAACTCATCCCCGTAAGTGTAACCCTCCCACTTTCAGATCTCAGAGGCACGCACCAACAGGCTACCGAAGGGAAAGACAACTGTTGGTAATTAGCCTAAGAGTTCCTATCCCATTCAGGAGTTCACGATGTTCCGAATCCTATGATCAGGCCCTCCGAAGGGATGGTTGCGCCAGGACAACCTGCAGGCGGATCATAGGACTCTCACGGTGTGAACTAGGGGCGGAGACCGAGGGATACGTTGACACGTGTCCCGCTCCCACTTACTCTAGACATTTTTCCCATTCACCTTGTTATTGATTCATGCAAACACTTTCCGAAGGGAGGCCGCTCCTAGGGCGACTCGAAGCCGAGCATGAACCTCACGTTGTGAATATAGGGACGTAGGAGCAAAACTTGATTTAAATCTCGTTTTGTAATTTTTTTCTCCCACTGAAAATGTCCTAAGGTTAATTTAGGGTTGTTTAACTTAGATAAAATTCGGCTAAGTCAATCTATCTAAGTCTGATCCTATTATAACAATTATGGAAAGGATTCAACCGCAATGTTTTAGGTGAATTAAACTTCTTTTAATAAACCCAACTTTGCAAGTCAACATTACTATGGTTAATTCAACTCAAGGTTCGGATCAGTTCCCAGGTAGGAGGTGTTCCGTAAATCGTCATCTTAAGTACCCCCAGCCTTAGACAGAACTTTACCGAGAGAGTTCCCTTATAACCACAGTAATGTAAGGTCTTTACTCTAAAGATCTAGGTGTATTAAATACTTTTAACAAACCTAGTGACCTTGCATGCTAACATTTAACTATGATTAATTCAACTCCGGTATTCCGGGTCAGTTCCCAGGTAGGAGGTGTTCCGTAAACCGTCAACTTAAATACCCCCAACCTTAGACAGAACTTTACCGGTGGAGTTCCCTTATAATCATAGCAATGTTTTTCCTACTTAGTCAATTAAAACTAATTTTAATTCTAAGTAAGAATAATTCTAATCCTATTAGAAATGTGATCTTAGATCTAATTAATTTTAAACATTTTAAAATTAATTCATTTATCCTAAGATCCTATGTTTGCATGCAATTCTTTGTTATAGGTTAACGGTTTCTATTCATTAATTTTATAACTATTATAAATTTTAATGAATTAACCCTATAACATGCTACTATGGTGAATAAATTAACAATCAAATTCTAATTAATTTATAAAACCATACATTAGCATACATGACATACCAAAAATATAACAATTATATTAATCTAAGGTAATGTCATGCTCAATGCAATTTAATTTCCTTTTAATTAACCTAACTCTTAAATTAATTATACAAGAAAATTAAAATTAAGCATTACCATTTTCATACATTAACATAACACTTATATTAATAGCTCATGAAAATTAAGCATGTAAATTACTAATATAAATATAACTCTTATATTTTTTAAACTAAAGTAATTTCATGCTCAATGCAAATTAATTTTCTTTAATTAATCTAACTCTTAAATTAATTACTCAAGAAAATTTTCATACATTAACATAACACTTTATATTAATAGCTCATGAAAATAAATAAGCATATAAATTACTTTCATAAATATAACTTTTTATATTTTTAAACTAAAGTAATTTCATGCTCGATGCAAATTAATTTTCTTCAATTAATCTAACTCTTAAATTAATTACCCAAGAAAATTAAAATAAGCATTCACATTTTCATACATTAACATAACACTTTATATTAATTGCTCATGAAAATAAATAAGCATATAAATTACTTTCATAAATATAACTCTTTATATTATTTACTAAAGTAATTTCATGCTCAATGCTTCTCAATTTTCATCCATTTAATCTTAACAATTTATATTAAATACTCATGAAAATAAGCATTGATCTTTTATTTTCATCCATAATATAACTAATTATATTAATACTTATGAAAATAAACCTAAGCATGGATGCTCCATTAATATAATATAACACTTTATATTTATCTAATTAATGTCATGCATCATGCTTTTCCAATTTCATATATTTAATATAACAATTATACTAAATAACTCATGAAATTTAAATCATGCATAATTATCATATATTATAACATTTATAACATAAAATTGCATGAATCATGCTTAACCTATGGTGGGATCTAGCTAAATGACATTCATAAAGCAATAAATAGCTATAAAGACCGGTATTTTGGCATCCTAGGGCAAAAATAATGAAAAATTACATTAATAATTCAAAATCTAGCCCTAAACCGCCTTGTAATTGGTTTGAACTGCCTCGAACCGCTTAGAACCAGCCCAAACCGTGTTAGAATCGCCCAAACCGGACCCAAATTTCTCAAATCGTACCAAATTCTCCATGAACCGGACCAACCAGCTTTGAACCGGACCAAACCCTCAGTGAACCGGACCGCAACTATCCATTCAACAGCTGCACGCGAAATTAAAAAAAATATGCCCCACGTCTGGATCGAACCGTCGACCTCACGAAAGCTAAAAACGCACGCCTACCAACATGGTACAAACAATCATGAACGCAAAATTAATTTATTTATTCGTAACCGTTTGAAAACTTCACGCGTGATTGACCGTACTGTCGCCAGCGTCGAGACGCTGAAGGCATAGCGTCGCGACGCTGGCCCGAAAAAATCTCCGTTTTCCATTCGTTTTACAGCGTCGCGACTCTAATGAGCACGGTCGCGACGCTACGTCTCTGGACAGCGCTCTGTCCTTCGATTCAGCAGCAGTTCTTCTCCGATTTCAACCCCGATTCGAACACCGATCAACAAATTGATCCTAAATCTCTAGACACGGACTTACAAGACTCGATTTACAACAATTTTGCCCCAAAAACATGGGCCCTTACATGATCAAATCATAGGAAATTTGTAAATCTAATGCCAAAAAAATACCAAAACAGTCTTTAAACAAACCACATTCATAATGCAAATCGATCCCACAAAAAACCAATGCAAATTTTGTAAAACAAAATTAAGCATACGATCGGCTCTGATACCAATTGAAGGATTGGAATTCCCAATTCCGTTACAGCGGAAGCAATTGGACCGTTCGTAGTTAATTTTGTTTCTACTAAAATACCAATGCATTGGCAAAAGGTTAAGCGGTGAGAAACATACCTTCGTTGACGACTCTGAATACTTCAACGGATGATTCTTGCTTGTTCTGCAACAACGAAGAACACCACCATTTGATCTTCCCCGCTATAACTCTGAGATTAGGAACGTAGTTGTGGGACTACCTAATCTTGAATGGGAAAAACTCTAGAGAGAAAATTCTCCCTAAAGTTCCTGAGTTGAGAGAATATGAGAGGGAGGCTAGAGAGAATGCAAGAGTGCATTCTTGTGGCCTTATGTTGTTGTACTTAAACCCTAGGTTTAGTGTTCTATTTATAGGAGAAAGGCCATGAATAAAATATTCATTTAAAATCAATTATTTCCATAATTGATTTAATCTTTTCCATAATTAATCAATTCCATAACCAACCAATTCCATGACCAATCAATTCCATAATTGATTAATCTTTTCCATAAATGATTGATCACTTCCATCAGTGATTAAATCATTTCCATAAATGATTAATTACTTCCATAAGTGATTAATCATTTTCATAATTGATTAATTTCCAATTAATTAATTCTTTAATTAATTAATCACCAATTAAATATCATATATTTAATTTCAGACCTTCTATTAGTTAATTAATTAATTACCCAATTAAATATCATATATTTAATTTGAGACCTTCAATTAATTAATTCTATAATATGAATCAAATTCATATTAAAATTTGAACTCCTTCAAATTCTCTTATATCCTATAAATTTAATATGAATCAAATTCATATTAATATTTGAACTTCTTCAAATATTTATTTCTCTGATAGACTATAGTTTAATTAAATCTCATTTAATTTAAACTAAATTGAATAATTAATTAATTCATAATTAATTAATTTATCTTCTAATTAAATACCATATATTTAATTAGACATATATTTGAACTCTTTCAAATATATCAATCTCTCAATATAATAAAGTTTAATCTAAAATTAAACTTTATATTTTAATGCATCACTATACATTATATTAATTTTTATCTCGTACAATTAACTTAATTCCCAATATGAATTTGAACTATTCAAATTCTCTCAAGATATATTTGTTCCTAATTACTCTTTACGAGCTAGCAGGGGGACCTAATGGACCTACAGATCAGAAGCTCCAATGATATGAGGTTAATAGATTAAACTCATTAATCAGGTTAACCAATATTCATTAACTGTGGGTCATTCCACTAAAGACCCACAGCTGAACTCTTCTCACTGTAGAACATTTCTGTGTCCATGGATGTAGACCTATGCCGGTAAGTCAATCCTCCACGAGTGTTCGTAATCACGGCTGGGTCAAATTACCGTTTTACCCTTGTGTTACATCTGTCTCCTTAAGTACCAGTGCTCCTATAATGAACAACCTGTTTATGGTCCAACCATTAAACAGAAAGTCCCTCTCGGGCCAGTGAGAGGGCGGGATCCCTTTGTTCAAGTCCCGGCGTCACCACTTAAGGGAACACTCATCTACTTCTCCTAGATGTGGGAAGGAGTGAATTCCTTCTTGTGTTGTCATGTCCCCAGCCTCCCACTCGGTCTTGTCCCCAAAAAGGAAGGCATATTGAGTCGGCGTATTGGCCACTCTCACCCATGCTAATCAAAGGACAATCCCTCATGAGAAGGAGTTCATGACACACTCAGGATTAAGACTGAGTTACCTAGGTCATCGTATTGAAACAGTAAACTAACTAGTTAACGGTGTTACATCTAGTGGTTTACTATTTCGTGGTCCGGTCTTATGCAAACTCATTGCATAGGATACCCCCGCTCGCATGTCTCCTACATGGACGCCTTGGATTAATACGTCTGTATCGAATACAAAGCGGGTCGTATCACATAGTGTTACCAGGATAAGGTACCCAACATTATCCTTGTACTATAGACCTTTTAGGTTGTTACTTGAACACCAATCCCCGTATGTCCCCACATACTAGTTCAAGTCACATGTAAACAACCTTGGATCTTAGTTTATTGGATTTGGGTCAAATTGTGCAATATTTAACAATAACACTTTATTGTAGAAACTCAATAACACTTTATTGTAGAAACTCAATAACACTTTATTGAAACAAGTATACAATTTCTTTACATTCACTATCTACGAGTTTTAGGGCATAAAACCCAACAATATCTTCTCAACCTCTCCAAGTCCACGACGGAGTGTATGCACGGTCGGGATGAGACTAATTCTTGCAGGGGTTGACATATCTTCTCAACCTCTCCAAGTCCCCGACGGAGTGTACGCATAGTCAAGATGAGACTAATTCTTGCAGGGGTTGACATATCTTCTTAACCTCTCCAAGTCCTCGACCGAGTGTACGCACGGTCGGGATGAGACTAATTCTTACAGGGGTTAACATATCTTCTCAACCTCTTCAAGTCCCCGACGGAGTGTACGCACGGCCGGGATGAGACTAATTCTTGCAAGGGTTGACATATCTTCTCAACCTCTCCAAGTCCCCGACGAAGTGTACGCACGATCGAGATGAGACTAATTCTTGCAGGGGTTGACATATCTTCTCAACCTCTCCAAGTCCTTGACGGAGTGCACGCACGGTCGAGTGGAGATTGATTCTTGCAGAGGCTAAACCTCCATATTTCCAACCTCTCCGAGTCCCTGACGGAGTGTACGCACGGTCGAGATGAGATTGATTCTTGCAGGGGTTGATCCATCTTTTCAACCTCTCCAAGTCCTCGACCAAGTGTACACACCGTCGAGATGAGATTGTTTGTTGTAGAAGGTGATCCACCTTTTCAACCTCTCCAAGTCCTCGACCGAGTGTAAGCACCGTAGAGACGAGATTGATTCTCGCGAAAGTGGAGCCACCCATATTCTCCACTTAGCTGAGCCTATATGAAAACAAAGTCTTATGATCTGAAGAAGACAATGCCAGGGCTTAATTTTAAGGAGTCAAGGTCGACCAGTACACTAAAGAACTCAAAATTTGCAATAGCATGAAAGTGCATGAGGACGACCCTATAGTCTTACCGTGTTAATCACATAAATGACTAATGGAAAAGAAGCACCTACACAGGAGACTTCAAAATAGTAAACTACACTTGTAGTTGAGGTTAAGACCTAAATCATTTCATACAAGCAAAGTGAATGGCAAAAAATCAGAATAATCTCTTTTGCAGGATATTAAATTAGGTACAAGCGAAAAGTCAGATACCGGTTGGTGATAAAAAAGACACATCTGGAAATCGATTTTCATCCATCTCCCTTCACAATAAGGCATCTAGGGCAAGCCTTGGAATATTTGAACTCCGAAGGGCTTATGTAACTGCCCAAGTGAAGTGAAGAGGAAATCAGCACACAAATCGATACGAGTGAGAATTATACTTTTAAATTGGGTAGGGCGTTTGACCTATAGCAACAGGCCATCCTTTAATCCCAATTTAAGAGTGGAGACTTAATGTTATGGGTGAATTTGGACCTAGTTCTAAAGAAAGTCAGAATGATAAGAGCCCAAAGGAGAAACAAGCCCACAGAGACCCATTGGGCCCGAATCAATCTCTAGGGCTATTCCCTCCCCTAAAAGGAAGGGGGAAATCCTAATTTCAACTATAAATAGAAGAGGTTAACCCCAAGGTAAGGGGACTCAACTTGGTATCTATTTTCTTCCTCTATATTATTAATTTACTTGTTTCACTTATGATCTCCCAACTGACTTAAGCATCGGAGTCGGTGTGGCAAGCAGCACACCGGTGAACAGTTTTATCTTGTTTTGCAGGCCATGTCTTTCCCCTTCAAATAAATCCACCATTGATGTCACGTGAAGGTCAGGTGAGTTGTTTGGCCAAATTTTGCCATCAACAGTACCCATAATTAACGAATGTTGATTAATGTGGTTAATGAGTTTAGCCAATTAATCTCCATATCGTTTGAGCTTCTGATCTTTAGGTCCATTAGATGCCCTTCCTACCTCGTAAAGAGTATTGAGATAATTTAGTCTTGAATGAAATTTGAAATGTTCAAATTCACTTAGAGAATTAATATAGTGTATGGCAATACATTATAATATAAAGTCTATATTTTAATTAAACTTTATAATATAAATTTAATTTTGGATATGATTCAAAATTAATTTAGGAAAGAATTAAATATTTGAAGGAGTTCGAATATTAATTTAATATAAATTAGATTCATATTAAAACTATAGGTTAAAATTAATGTGCATTAGCTGTACATTAAAACTATATGTTATGAGAGAAATATACAATTGAATATGATTCAAATGTAGGTTCAAATTAAATATGTGACATTTAATTTGATAATTAATTAATTAGTGAAATAATTAATTATTTAATTTAATTTAATTTAGTTAAATTTGATTTAATTAATTATTAATTAATTAATTTAATTTAAATTTAATTTATTTTTAAATTAAATTAAATGAATTAATAACCAACATGGTCCAGTCGAGCATGCCAAAGTGTTGCACTATCATTCTGACCTTTCTTTTCAACATAAGCATCACTTGTAGACAAAACATTGAGGAAATCTTTCCAATTTCAAGTTAATAAAATATCAACTTCAAATTACTTAATATTAGAAACAATTTTCACATCATTTGGACCAAAGAGAACATACCTCCCAGAGTCAGCAATTTGAGAGATTGAAACCAAATTATTTTTTAGACATGGAACATGATAAACATCTTCAAGAGAAACACCACTAACATTTGACACACCATCATTAACATTAACACGCCCTTCTTCAACAACAAGATGTAAGGAATTATCAATCATTGTAATAACTCTCTTTTTCCATGATGGGTATGGACATCAGCGAGAAGAGAAACATTTCCAGTAGCATGATGAGAACAACCAGAATCAACAATCCAATCCTCATTATAATCTATAGAAGCATTAGCATGCAAATTAATGGGTTGATCAAAAGCTTCAATTGACAAGCATTATTCCCAAGTAAGTTGTTCAGGTTTGTTACTTTCTTGTACAACATTTACTTCTACTTCTTTGAGATTCATTCGACAATTTGGTCTAATATGACCCGATTTCCCACAATGATCACACACCATCTTCACCCGACAATCACGTTTGATATGCCCTGGCTTGCCACACCTAAAACATCTTTTTAAATTGCCCATGGACTGCCCTTTAACTTTGAAATCCTTGCTATCATTTGAAGAACACTTGGAGAAAGAATTAACTTTTTCCTTGTTTTTTTTGCATAAGCAACAGCTTCTACCTCATAGTGAGTTTGCTTGTTGTTGCCAAGCATTTGTTTCATCGATGCTTCCTAATTTGAGAGCAAGTTTTCCAGCTCAACGATAGAAAGGTTGATTTACCCAACCTTGTATCGAAGAAACAAATGGCATAAACTTCTTTTGCAATCCACGAATAAGATATTAACACAAACGGGCATCACTAATAGGCTCCTCTTTGTCCAAATCTATAATTTCATAACACAAAATCTTAATTTTTAGAAAATATTCTGAAATCGACAAGTTACCTTGAGTAGTTCCAGCAAGTTTTTGTTCTCCAAGCAAAAAAAGCTTTTCCACATTTGACATTCTACTTCCTTTGTGCCTCAACATTCTCCAAGGTGGCTTTTGGAATTTCAGTATCATCATCGGAAAGAAGATCCCACAAATCTCGTCCTTGTAGAAAAGCTTCCATATATAGCCTCCAATAGATATAATTATCATCCACACAAATATTGTTCCCACCATTCATTTTCACCAAGTATAAGATTCAAACACACGAGATAAAGAATCTGACAACTCTGATACCATGAAAACAAAAAAGAAAAAATAGTGGAAACAATATAGAAATTGCAAAAAGGAAGTAAATCAATTGTGTTTTGATGCATTGAAAATGAAAATTTACATGAATTTATAGGAAAGTAAAATGAACAATCACTAACCCTCTAACCTTGAAAATCTCCTAAATCAACTTCATTAAGTCACTATGTCACATCCCTCCAAACTAGGAGGCACTACCCTAAACAAATGCCATTAAAAATTACTTTCTAGACAAGTAAATTTTAACCAAGTCAAACTACTTGTCTACTAAGTTTGCACTAATTTTAACACGTGTGTGGCCACAAAACCACACAGCTCTAATGAACAACATTGTAAGTGACTTCTTAGGATAAAACGTCATACTAATAGGCCAATCACTAAGCATATGACTCGTCGTGTAGCTAAAAGTTTTCACCAAACTATAGGTTAAATATTGACTATAGTGTTGCTAAAACTAGTATAATTTCTCTTCTTTTAGTTGTTGCACTAATAAGACGATAGGTTCTTTATCAATTGGTATTCATATTTCACATGGTTTTCTTGAAGAATAAAATGTTCATATGAAACAACCTTTTAAACTCAAAGCAAGTGATATGTAAATTGTAGCGATTGAGATCAATACCTCTGTTTTCCAATTTGATATTATTCTAAATACCTTTAATTTCTATTTGTTTATTGAATGTACCTTATCTAACTTTTGTATGTGTAGAAGATATATATGGTGATTAAAGGAAACCATACTTTTATTTCTAAAATGCACCAAATATTTAGTTGAAAGGATTTTGGTACTCTTTGTCTAAAAAAAAAAACAAAAAGTGGTTTTGTAATAATAACACTAACATGATAATATATAAATTTTAACAACCTAGGATAGTTAAAGTTTTTATTTCAACAATGTTGCTTTTTAGAAGTATTTATTTTTCTTTTGCCATAAAATACTAATTTCATGTATATTCTGTTAAAAAAAACTCTTCTAGTAAAACTAAAAAAAGAATTATTCTTAATTGTTGAAAGCATAAAGCAATCTTCAATAGGCCTATGTATTTATGAACACTTACTTTATATAGTTTTAAATGTTTGATGAAAATGGATAAATTCTTGACCCATAGCCTTCACCCATTCTCATCACCCACAGCTCACAAAGAAAGGAATTTAGCCTTTTCAAGCTCACCACTACAAAAAGTAACATATATATAAAATAACCCATAAGCAATATGTTTAGGTTAATAAAATTTAAACCACACTATGAAATACAGACTTATTCTAGTACAGCAATATTTTATATATTATATGATTAAAAATATATATAGTTTCACTCCATAAAACTTCATGTTTCTAGTTTGGTCTAAGCTCGTGTTATGTTTTGTGGAGTCTAATCATCGAGATGACTAAGTTCTCATGACCCATTTTGACTCTAGATTAAAGCCCAAGAAAAGAAGCTAGGACCTATATATATGTTGTATCGTGATGCAAAACTCTGATGTAGACATCGCGTTTAGGTGCCTAGAATATACTTAGAAGTTGCATCATTGATGCGATGTGATTCCAATTGAGAGGCTTAGCTTTTGGGATATTGTAATAGTGTTTAATGATTTCTCAAACAAAATATTAAAGAGAAACACTTGAGAAAATGAAATTTAGGTCCAATCGAACCCACCTAAATTTAACACCTAGAAAATCTAAGGGAAAAGAATAACATTTTCAAACTTGACAAAATTAGAAACAAGGGTAAAAACTTTAAAGAGCAAATTTATATTCTTAACCATAATATATATTTAGCCAAGACTCCTTTATATTGATTTCATTATACTACAAACTCACCCAAAAAATATTGTCAATTAGTTTATGGAAAATGTCGTCTAGCTCCTCTCTCTCTCCAAAAGAAGAAATAAAAAATTTAATTAAAACAAAAAAAAAAAAAATACTTTTCTCCAAAAAAAAAAAAAAAAATTTCACCGTGACGTTTGAATATTATATCGAAATTGTTCCCACTAAATTTTTGTATCGTATGTAAAAAAAAATATCCTACGCGATGCCACATACGCTTCCATTAAGAGGTAGAATTAAAAAACAATACTTATAGTTGCATACGGGTATGTATGGATCTTCTTACGTACCTCATTAAAATCTTGATAATTAAGAAAGAGAAAGGTAGAAAATGTTTTAACGGTGACATGTAGAAAGATCCCTACATATCGATATGTAGCCAAGTATTTTCCACAATTAAATGAGAAAAACCTAAGATATTTGTTGAAAGGACAAAAACAAAAACAACCTAATGAAAAAATATAAACTCGTATACGTATTCCTATAATTCATGTGCGTAAAAGAAAAGTAAAGAACTCCTCTTCCTTTAACGCCTTGTCTATGATATTAACGAATACGTAGATTCACCAAATAGATCTCATTTTTGCTTCTTTCTAGAAAATCCAATCACAATATGCAGCTTCTTGGTGCCACAGCCAACTTTTTCCTTTTCCATAAGCTTCATCTTTTGCCTCTAAAGGGAAACAAAATATCCTTTTGAGTTAAGCCATGGAATCATTTGACACCTTCGTCTCCCCCACGATCTTCTTTTGTTTTATTCTTCAATACCCTCGACTTTTATCCACTTTCATTGTAGTGAAAACTAATGGAAAACAGATAGGAAAATATTTGACTGCATACCGATATGTAGGGATCTCCCTGTACACCATCCCTGCACACCTTGGTGTACAACCAAGAATATATTGTTCAAACAGATATGAGATCCGTTAAATATAATATGTTATTAAAAAGATATAGGGGAAGACTTGGGAGAAGGCACATGAAGGAGCAAGTAGCAGAAAATGTGGAAGAAAGAAATCAGTTGCTTCAAGTTACAAAATCTGGTGAAGCCTAAGAGGACAAAAACAAATTTAAGGCTGTTTTTATGGTGTAAGCAGTAACCTCTGTTTTTGGTGCCATGCAAAATATAAATAAAATCAATGTCAATATCTCATTCTCATTCTTTTAAACGGTTTGCTTTTGCTTTTTTCAATGCTAAAGATTTTTTTTTTTATATACAACTTTCTGTTATTGATCATCATCATCATCTTCTTCTTCTTCTTCTTCTTCACTCCTCATCTCTATAAAATGGCTTCTCCACTCTCTAAACCACTCAGCCCTTTCCTTTCTGCTCACACAAGAGAAAGAGAGAGAGACAGAAAGAGAAGTGAGAGCTATGGCTGCTGGTGGTGATTTCTTGCCACCCTTGGTTATGTTGGTTGTCCAATTCCTCTATGCAGGCTTGAACATTACATCAAAGTTAGCCATGGAGTTTGGGATGAATCCACTTGTTCTAGTTGCTTACAGGCAGATGTTTGCTACCATAGCCATAGCTCCTTGTGCTTATTGGTTCGAAAGGTATGCATAACATACATTTTGTTTTACTTCACGACTTTTGAATATATAAGTCTATCTAACGTTGTTGTATGTTAGTCATCATCGTGGAACGAGTTGAATGTTCGTTTCATAAGAATGAGGGAGTTCACCTCACCTGACCTCACCTCTTGAGCTAACTTTATGGATGGAAAAATCCATTTTGCATCAATAGGTAGTATCAGAGCCTGTGTTATAACGACAATCCCACCAAACGAACGACAATATGGTGCAAAAATCTAATTTGAAACCTAACTTTCAAAAATGGAATTGTTGAGTCTTTTCTTTTATATCCATGTGGAAGGAGTTCAAATATAGGGGAAAAAAAAAAGAGTAAGTTTGAAGCTAACCAATAAAGAGCCAAGTTTCGTTCTTGAGAAAATTTGAGAATTCAAAAGCCAAAATAAGTCATATTAGATCAGTTGTTCTTAAAAGATATTAAAAGTATATATAAATAAATCATGCTTTCTTCCTCTACATTTATCAATAACCAGTAATCTTCAGGAGGGAGTTCTATTTTGACCACCATGAATACATCCATCAGGATCATAATCCTTTGACAAAAAATGATCTAAATATCACATTCACAACATGAGATACAAAACAACTTTTTGGTACATATGTTTGATAGTGCTCCCCTAATGATTCAAAAGTTTAGATTCAATTCTTTATTCTTCTTAACAACATGACTGGTTCGATCAACTATGAACCAGGATCGAGAGTTCGAAGAAATCTCGAACTCCTTTGCTCAAATAAACAACCTGTTCACAACTCAAAATCGATATGGGTCACAAAGAACCTTCTTCATTTTATGAAGTATTCAAGTTCTAAACTTGTTACTAATGGATATCATATTAAACAAACAAATCAATGTGCAGAAAAGGGAGACCCAAGATTACAAAGCCTATCCTGTTTCAGATTCTACTGTGTTCCTTAACTGGGTAAGCCTAACCACTTTTGTTTCATTCCCATTGCTAAACTTTGTAAAACTCTGAATATAATATTCTACTCTATAATCTGCAGGGCAACAGCTAACCAAGTTTTTTACTATGTTGGGTTAAAATATTCAACCCCCACCATCGCATGTGCATTGACCAATGTCCTGCCTGCTGCAACTTTTGTCCTCGCTGTTCTTTTCAGGTACATAAAAATTCCTTCCCTTTTCACTATTTTCAGATCAGTAGCAGACATTTTTGCACTGGTTTCTAACTAATTCTATCATGCTCCTAAGTTTTTCATACAACTATTTTTTGTTTGGTAGACAAGAATCTCTGGCGATCAAGACAAGTGCAGGTGCAGCCAAGGTGATCGGAACTGTTGTGTGTGTCGGAGGAGCAATGTTTCTGTCGTTCTACCGTGGACAAACCATCGAGCTGGGTGAATCTGGGGTTCATTGGAAGTATGCTGAGATTATGAGGGGGGAAAGTCCCTCCAGCCAAGGCAGCAGCATATGGGGCTCTCTCTGCTTAATCATAAGCTCTGTTGCTTGGGCGGCTTGGTTTGTAATCCAAGTCAGTGTACTCAACTTTTCCTCCCTTGACTTCATTGTTCTCAGAGTTCATGTTTTTCTTTTCTCCCAGAGTCAAATCTAAGACTGTACTGTTACTCCTGCAGGCGAGAGTGAACGAGAAGTTTCCAGCTCCCTACACGAGCACGGCTCTCATGACTTTCATGGCAACCATTCAATGTGGAGCAATCGCCATAGGCATTGAACACAAGTCTGCTGCAGCTTGGTCATTGAAAAACTCAATCAGGCTCGTCGGCGCTCTCTATTCGGTATGATCATTCTCAAACTAAACCTTCTCCTAAAAAGAATTAATAATGTCTGAAATCGATAATCTGACGAAGAAACCTCAAATACCGATTCCTCTTCTCGTAAAAATACATAGGATTCTTGAACATGACTATGCTTCTAGAACCTACACAAAAAGCTTAATACTAATGACCATATTGATCTTCTCCATTTCTAATAGATGTGTGACTTTAGCCACATTCTTTTGAAAGATAACACTCGAGTCGAAACATTTTCTTTTGAAGTTTTCATTATGCTATGTTCTATATTCCCGCCACCCCACAAGACCTCGTTGTACTGAGTTTACAAGGCAACACCAATTACACTTTCAGGGAGTGGCGTGCTCTGGGCTTGCATTTTGCCTAACCTCCTGGGGTATCCAAAAGAAAGGTCCTCTCTATGCCTCAGTTTTCAGCCCCTTCTTGCTCGTTATCGTGGCCATTTTCAGCTGGGCCTTCTTTCAAGAAAAATTATACGTAGGAACGTAAGTAAAAACTTCCATCTACAACTTCTGGTTCATAAGTTAACATTGTATATTGAACTTGGGTTGAAATGCCAACCAAAAGCATGTTCTAAAGAGTAGTTGTTTTTTTCTCTTGCTGGCTTCTCTCAGTGTTGTAGGGTCATTGTTGATTGTTGTTGGGCTATATGCTGTCCTATGGGGAAAGACCAAAGAGGTGAAACTACAACAAGATATCGAAATGGTGGCCGCAGCAGAGGCAAAGCTAGATGACTGTAATAACAAAGATGACTTGGAAGAACAGTCCTATGTGGTTTCAAATGCCAATATTCTCCATAAGTAATAGCTAAGAGAAAGAAGAAAACGAATATAGCTTGGTGTGACATTTGAGGGTTCTGCTGAGAATACAGATCAAAATCCATCCACTTTCAACAGATAGAGTTAAGAAAATGTACAAGAGAAGATATAGTATCCCTGATTGTTGCCATGTTGCATCCTTTTTATGTAATGAAAATTTCACGTTGTTCAAGTCTAAATATTCACTACTATACATTCTGTAGAAGCAAAGTCATCATGTGAAAAACTTGATTGTAGCTTACCAAATTACAATAATAGATATTGTCCACCAAAAAGTAAAACTTCAAGATCATAATCATTAACTAATCAAATACCAGAAGGCTGCAGAAATAGAATCAAAGTCATTTAACTGTGCAGAGAATATATGTGTTTGGATTGTTGTGGTTTTGGTCGGCAGAAGATTAAAAATTTATAGAAAAAACACTGATCTAATGTTTCTTTTTCCTAAAAATGTCCGTAAGGAAAATGGTTTGTTTCTGATAATGCTTCCAAAACCATTCTCTAACACACTATAAATGTTAAACTTCTTACATCTATACCTACTCCCAGAGTTAACTTTATGACGCTTTTAGCATTGCAAAAGAGAAGTGGCCATTACTTAAACAGAAACAAGAGACCACCTATATTAGCTAGGCTAGGCTAGGCTAAAATCTATTTGTCAACATTTGAGGCAGCCATAACTTTATGGATGATGGAAATTATGTTTTCCATCTCATCCACCTAGAATGTTCTAGCTCAAGACAGGATTCTGATTATGCTACAACTGCATTGACGGTCTAGGAGTTTTGTACTATTGTACTGCTTGCATACCTAAAGAGTTGGCGTCGTGCCCGAAGGATAAACAAAGTAAAGAAGATACTGTTGAAGAGGATCCAACCTTCTAATAGTTTTTTGGGTGATATGTGTAGAGGGAAATGAAGGAATTGACAAAATAGAAGCAATTCTCCTAGATGATGGAGGGCATGTTCAAAATCACTCTCAAATATACCTGAAGAATAACTTGGGGAGACAGGAGAGTGCATTACTTGCAATAGGTGGAAACAGTTTTTAAATACCCACAACAACAACATTGCCACACAGAGAGAAAAGAACAAGAGACTGCATTATTTGCAAGTTGCAAACTGGCAACTGGTAGAAACAGCTTGCATTACTTGCAAATGGTATAGGCATGATGAGAGCATTGGTCAGGCTCACTAACTTAGCCAGTCTAATGATTCTATAATAGACCATGAGTACTAGAACACTGTATTCAGCTTAATGATTCTTTGGACAAGCATTAGAGAAGAAGCAACTTCTGCAACGAGTGGCTTGATGTACTAGAGCACTGAGATTAGGCATCAAAGAGAATTGCATATATATATATATATATATATATATATATATATTCAATTACAACCGAGTCCAAGAGGAGTCTCATACATGTTCATACTTTTCAATGTTGAGTTTTAGCATCAAAGAGAGACCTCAACTTTGAAACTCGTGGAAGAGAGTTAAGTAAAAGGGGCAATGAGAGATTAGGGACAATATTGAACTTGATGACTTTTCCATTTTCTTTTTTAATAATTCTCTTGTATCTCTGTGTTCATCCATTCTAGATTGGCTTCAAACATCTTATCTTTATGTTGAATTGAAACCCACATCTAGAGTGATGATGGATCTTTGTTTGCTTCTTTAATTTAATACCTTTTGACTTCCACTTCCTATTTGTTCTCTTAACCAGATTGTGCAAATAATGGTGTCTAATTCTGCTTTAACTGATAAGATGCTTGGTTGCTTGGTTTCCAACACTTGGCGAGAAAGAAATTTTAGGTTAGACCTTAGTAACTTAAAATAGGATCTACAAAATCGAGAAGTTGACAGAACCTGTGAGGCATGCAAACAATAATAGTTAGATATCTTGCTTAGAAGAATCCTTCCTTTCTTAGCTTTTATTTCTTTTTATGTCTTAACTTTTTTAATTTATTTTCATTTAATTATCTAAATAATGTTAAGAGATATCAGAATGCAATACCTAAAAGAAGTAATCCTAATCTTAGAAGATGACATCTTTTTCCTTTTATTTAACTAAGAGTTAGATCATACATTTCAGATAATTATATCCCCAGTTGTAGAAGATGACAATTTTATGGTGTTTTCACTTTGCATGAACGTCTCTTTTACTTTCCAGAGTGAATGTGATCCAGCTTGTTTCAACTCAAACCATACAAAAGTATATGAAAAACAGTTGGCACCCAAGAAGCATTCAACTTCGTAAGAATGAACTTTCTTGATTTAATAGCAATTCTACAACACTGGATCTAACAAGATGACTTACTTTTCGAGGTAATTTTATATAGAAAACAATATCATGAATTAAAATGAGAGCACCCTATGAATACGTATAGAAATTAAATGCTTCCACGAATTTTTTTTCATGGCTGACTATTACGATGGGCTTTGAGCCTTTTCTAGTTCTTTCTCTAAATTTTGCAAAGATAAAAGGAAGACTCCTTACTGCCTGAGAACTCTGTTTGAACTGAACAAGAAGTTCTCTTCTCCGGCAACAGTGGAGTGAAGCCGTCCTGCTGCCCAACCATTGTTTACCACTCGAACAGCAGAGCGGGCTGGATCCCCAGTCACACGGCTTCCCTCTACTCTTTCTTCAAATTCAGGCAGACCATTTGCCTTTCTTTCCCTCTTCCTCTGCCGTTCCTCGTCCCGCTCCTTCCTTAGCCAACTCTCAACCGTTCTCTGAGTGTAAAATTTCAAAAGGGCATTGTTAGAAGCTAAGACTTGAACTAATGAAATACTTTTTCAATTTGTTCAGTTTTCTGTACAAACCATAAGAGATAATTTGCTGATCTCCTTAACTTTATCCATTGGCATGGAAATCTGCAACTTCCCATGAGACACATAAACCTACCACAACAAAATAGACTTTAAAAAGAGAATATAACATCAAAAGATGTAGAGATAGAAGAAAAACAGAAGAATTGAGCATACCAGGTGCGACGGCCAGTCTTCCAGACCATCAAATATATGTGTGGCATAGATTATTGTGGCCCCTCGTTCTTCACATTCCCTTCTAAGAAACTTCAAAAGATTAGCCCTTGCCAGCACGTCAAGATCCACAGTTATCTCATCAAGAAGAAGAACCTAGAAGGAAAAGAGCAAATCAACTTTGTTTTACCATATAACATTACAATAAACAATATCAATATTTCACTAGAAAAAGAAGAAGAAAGAAGCAAGTGACCCAATTATTATAATAACAAATGTGTTTTCCCATATAAGTATAATAACAAGATCCTAAACGTAAGGTAAATGTAAGAAGTGTGTGATAAGGTAGGAGAAGAAGAAAAACTGGAATACCTTGTATGCCTTGAGAAGACCCATGCATATTTGCACCCGTCTTCTCTGACCATCAGACACCTTGTGCATCTTCCATGATAGATCAATGTCTAAAATCTAAAGCGCCAAAAAAGAAGAGAAAACATAATCTATGAGCTGACAGGATGAAATTGACACTGTTGCTTAAACTTTATGGGAGCAATCTACAGTACAAGGAAAACCATTAGATCACCAAAGGTGAATATATCAAAGAAAACACAGCAACCAAAATTCACTTCTGAATGATAGCTGATTTTAGCAAACTTTTTTAAAGAAGACAATATGAGCGACCAGAAAATTAAGTTCACAGAAGTGAAGGATTCAATTGCAGGACTATCTTACATTAATGAGTTCGGCTCTCCTTTTTGGATCAACCCCAGCTACTCCAAAAATTAGTTTCTCTGTAGATACAGCCATTTGAATGGGAACTTCAAATCCTGCAAAGGCCACATCTCTCCTCCACTGCAGAAAAGGGCTTATCAGCACTTTTGCTATTTTTTTTTCATTCACACAAGCATATAGAAAAAAAAGGTACTAGAATTGGGCATTCGTGGTTCAGCCACAATGAGGTCCATTTGAAACAAAACTTTGGAAAAATGAAAGAACAGAGTATAAACTTAGACAAACACAGCACATTGGAAAAGCAAGAAAATAATTCACACAGCATGAAAGAATATTTTTTAAAAGCTGATAAAAGTTCGAGGGAAAAAAATCAACAAACATGCAAGCAAAACTTATAACAATTTCTCAAAATCAAGCTGTTATTGCTTTGTAAACCCAATAAACTCAAAAAGCAACAAGCTAGATCTAACACTCACACAGTCCCAGCAAAAACACCCTGTAAATTTTCAATGAATTCCTTTGTTTGTTAAACTTCAAATAAAATGTTGTTACTTCTAAGCATTTCAAACAAAAATAGTCCAGTTTTGTATGGTTTCAAAGTTGATTACTCATTAAACTTCATCTAATTTTAACTTTCCATTGAAAAATTATGATCAAAGAGATACACAAGTAAAATCCTTACGATCCACAAAATTATTAACCACATTCCTTACAAATCATTCTCATTCTAGTCGAAACAAAAAAAAAAAAAACATTTCTAATTTTTCAAATCACAAGATTTAAAACTATTTCCAACACCTCTTGATTCCAAATGGAGGGTAAGTCAGTTCTCTAAGCACAATGCACATACCAAACCACAGTGAAAACGAAACAAAATCGAAGCCAAGAGGGATCAGTAACTAATAGCAATTCATGAACACCCTTATTTCCACAAGCACCTTCAGAAAACACAGAAAAACACAAAGAAACAAATTAAAAAAGAAAGTGAGAAAGAATAAAGATGAACCTCTCCTCCTAGATAACAAAGATCACCAGAAACAGTCAAAGCAGTATCATGAAAAGCCGACCTTCCAAGCACTCGAACCATATGAGGCTCCACCATATGCTTCCCTCCCAAAATCTTCAAAATCGTGGTCTTCCCTGACATCAACATCACAAACTCAAAAGGGTCAGACACAAATCCCCTCAACATTCGAAAAGATCCATAACGGGTTGGGGACTCACCAGCGCCATTGGATCCGACAAGAAGGCAACGATCCCCAGCGTTGAGGGTGAGGGATAAATCATCGATGAGGGGCTTGGAACCGGGCGGAGGGTGGCCGTCGATTCCGGGGTAAGTGAATCGGAGGCCGTCGATGACGATGGTGGGGTCGGAGGAAGGGTTCATGATCGGCATTTTGCAGAGTGGAGGATTGGAATTGGGGGCTGAGAAATGGAGTTAAAAAGAGGGATTGAAGAGGAAACAGATGGAATTGAGCAATTGGGTTGGTGGATGATGGAGAAAGAAGCCGAATCGAGGCGTGGCATTGTTTCAGGCACTCAATTCTTCAACCGCCATTGCTTTTGCAGACAAGCTTCGATTTGAAAATCAGTTTCCAAAAAAAAAAAAAAAAGGAAAATCTTGGCCCATGCAGGTCTCGAACCTGCGACCTTCGCGTTATTAGCACGACGCTCTAACCAACTGAGCTAATAGGCCTTTGGTTGAAAATTTCTTTTTTATTGTATTTACTACATACCGTCGAGATTTCCTTGCTCGAACTTCGAACCTACTAAAAGCTATTTAATACCAAATATTTTGTTATTTTTTAATCCCTTACATGCAAGGTGTTAAATTTCGATCGAGAAATGTCGGTATGTCGACCGTGTCGACATTTTCAAGGGGGGAAGTGTCATTCTTCCCCCCATGTCGTTGACATTTCAACCAAAATTTCGCCTGTGATTTTTTTTTTTTTTTTTAAATTTAAATGTTGATTTTGATTTGTCGCCTGTGAGTCCGTGACTCCCTTGATTCCCACGTGCACAACAAGGCCTATATATATATATATATTATTTCTAGATTTAGTTTTTTTATATATATTTCTTTTCTTTTTATTATTTTTTAATTTTTAATTTTAACCCACATTTTTTTAACCTTTTTTACCATTTTCTTTTATCTTTTCATTTATCAATTCTCAAATCAATTTCCCATCAGAATATTACAAATTCCCAAATTCATTTTTTATCACAAAAAATATTTTTAATTAATTATTTCAATTTTACATTTTTATTATTTTATTATTTTTACCACATATAAATACCCTCACTTCATTTCAATTTCTTCCCACCTCAATTTTCAAACTCTCTCCCAAACTCACTCAATTCTCTCAAATTCTCCCAATTTTCCCAAATTCTTTTAATTCTCCCAATTCTCCCAAATTATCTCAATTCTCCCAAATTATATCAATTATCTCAATTATTAATTTTTTTGTTAAGTTAAGAAGTTTAATTTTAAAAGATTACCAACTTATCATCTTTCTTTACATATTACTTTATTAGTTTTATTTATTTATTTATTTTCTTTGAAAAGTACACTATTAGTCTTATTGATTTTATAGTTATCAATTATTTAATGTCGATTATTATTTCATTAAGTTTTATTTTCTTCAATGTCAAGTGATTACTTTTTTAATTACTAGGTTTTTACCACGTGCGTTGCACATGTAATAATTTGATGAAAATATTATGAACTAAAATGAATTTAAAACTAATTAAGATTAGTTCTATACATTCTTATAGAAGTGTAAGCAATATATAGCTGGAGATTCTTAGAAGTTTAAGGAATGTATCTTTAAATTATCCCAATAGATCGAAAACATGAACAAAAAAACATTTAAATTGGCAAAATCTTCCGGTAGACACAAAATGTGAACAAAAAAACATTTAAATTGACAATCTTTCCGATAGACACAAAATGTGAACAAAAAAAATTAAATGAAAAAAAAATTAAATTTTAATGAAACAGGATTTAAAAAAAAAATTTACAAAATTGAAATCCTTCCTAGTAGACACAAGACGTGACAAAAAAATTAAATAGAAAAACAAACTTTTAAAGAAACTTGATTTTAAAAAAAAAATGAAAAAATCTAAATCATTCCCACAAAATGTGACAAAAAATTGAAAAAAATCAAATTTTAATAAAACTTGATTTTAAAAAAAAAATAAAAATTGAAAAAATCGAAATCCTCCCCAGTAGACAAAAAATGTGAAACAAACAAAAAATTAATTTACAAAATCAAAACTTAATCAACTTCAGTTTAAAAATAATAATAAAGAAAATTGACAAAATCGAACTCTTTCCAGTAGACACAAAACATGAAACAAAAAATAATAATAAATTGAAAAAATCAAATTTTAATGAAACTTGATTTTTTTTTTAAGCAAAGAACATTAACAAAATCAAAATCCTTCCAAGTAGACACAAAAATCTGAACAAAAAAACATTTAAATTGAAAAAATCAAATGTTAATGAAACTTAATTTAAAAAAAGAAAAAAAAGAAAATGGACAAAATTAATGTTCTCCCTTGTAGACACAAAATGTGAACAAAAAAAATTAAATTGAATAAATTAAATTTTAAAGAAATTAAACTTGTTTTTTTTTAAAAAAAAAAAAAAAAAAGTTGACAAAATCAAAATCCTACTGTTCACACGAGATTTTCGAAGAGAAAATTTAATTCGTGGAAAAAAACGACTTCTTGTATATATTGATTTCTATATAAGTAATTGTGGAATACAATCTCTAGTTACAATCCTTTGATGTTTTCTCTCAAGGTAGCTTTGATCTACAAAGTCTTCAAGAAACTTTAATCTTCGGAGTCTTGAAGGTTTGTTCACCTTTGAAGGATTCTCCTGGATGATTGAAGTAGACTCCAGGCTTCAAGTCTTCAGTCTTTAGATGACTTCACTTCAATCTTCAAGCTTGCAAGAAAATTTAGATTTTGGTCTTCAAAGTCTTGTGGGAGGATTGGAGCTTCAATCTTCAGGATCTTGCAGACAGCTTCAATCTTCTAAATCTTTAGGGTCTTGCAGAGAGCTTTGATCTTCTGAATCTTGCAGAGGCTTCAGTCTTCAGAGTCTTGGAGGAAGCTTCAAGCTTTTGAACTTTGCAAAAGCTTCGATCTTCAGAGTCTTGCAGCAGGATCTGGACTTCAATCTTCAAGATTCTTGCAGGAGGAATGGAGCTTCAATCTTCAAGTCTTGTAGAAGGAATGGAGCTTCAGTTTTCAAGTCTTGTAGGAGGATCAGAGCTTCAGTTTTCAGAGTCTTCTGAAAGCTTCAATCTTTCTGTCCCCCTTTCAAATGAGCCAAGACCTCTATTTATAGAGTTTCCAAAGCCTTCATGGGCTTGGGCTTAAATTGGGTTTGGGCCCATCCATGGGCTTGGATGAATTTTGGGCTTCAGGCCCAATTATCTTAATAACCTTGGGTTTAAATTGAACCCAATTTAACCTAACCTTATGAACTTAATCATACTTTAATTTAATTTCATGAATTTTAGGCTAAATTGAATTTTTAGGCTAAATGATCATTCGATCTTGATTTTAATCATCGTTGGATTCGATCAAGACCATTAACGCAATTAAACGATCACAAAAAGGACACGTGATCTTTCTTATTTTGCCATGATTAATTTTGAGATATGTATTAATTTGTGACACCCCAAAATTAAATAATGACGTGGCAATTTCTAATTGGTTGGAAAATTTCTATGCCAACACCTACCGACTCAAAACGTGAAAAAAATTTAAATGGACAAAATAAACTTTTAATGAAATTTGATTTTTTTTTAAAAAAATAACAAAACCGGAATCCGCCCCATTAAGCACAAAACGTGGAAAAAATTTTAATTGACAAAAGAAAATTTTAATGAAACATGATTTAAAAATAAATTGACAAAAGAAAATTTCTTTTGAATTTAAATTGATATCCTTCATCATTTGTAGGCGGAGTAATTGGTATGTGTGGAAGAAAAACTCTTTCTTTCATATTGTCCAGTTGCGATTTCTGCATAAATGACGTTTTTGTGAAATTCATGACAAACCATTCAAGTTCCATTACATAGACCATTTGGTGGGTCATCTAAGTTTTTCAATAACATGATTGGACAATGTTTTCAATATCAATTTGTGAGGAGAAACACCATTTGACAATAATGAATTGAGGAATTCTTCTTGATAGTAATTATGTGAGTCGTCAATTGCCTCATTAAAACTCACAAATTCTTCTATTTTTATAGGAAATAGATTAATCATTTTCTCATTCATTTGATCAACATATTCATTTGTGGTTGAAAGAATTGTCCTATTTGTTATGTACTTTGTCGAAGTAGCATTTTTTTCAAGATCAGGATAAACAATATTTAATAATTTTTATATTACATCATCTTCGCTTTCACCTGTGTAATGAAAACATCATTTGGGAGGCAAATATAATTTTCTTTTTCTATCAACATCCATATTTCCTTGCTAACAAAATTTATAGAAATTAATTAATTATTTAAAACAAAAATAGTAAGATAAGTGTATTTGTGAAACTATTTAACTTAAACAATCAAAATAACACAATGATATATGTAAAGTTTATATGCGTGGAGAATGAATGTAATATGTGATTGATATATTAAACTTTATTTTATTATATAACTGGAATTAATTAATTGGAAAATCAAAATATTAAAATAGTTTAGCTATTAGATATAAATTAACATGAAAATGGTTAAGCTATTTTTTTTATGCACTTATTATTAGTTTGGAGTTTTAAGTTATACCACTCTAGAGTTTAATGGTATGAATTGTTTTTTTTTTTAAAAAAAAAAAATTATTGTTTTCCATAATCATCATGGCATATAATATATGTTTTGGAAACTTTCAAATTTACTCAAGTTCAGCAAGTAATTGAGTCCAACATAATCACAAAGTAATCATAATCTTATATTATTGAAATAAGTCTAACAAATTTTATCAATCTTCAATAACTTAAAAAAAACATAAAAAATAGTTATGAAAACCAAATTCTTAAGGATTGATAGGAGTATATAAGAATGGGAGGATGCGAATGAGAATGATTTTATGATGAGATAACGACATAAATGGCTAAATTTGAATGATCGTTTTAATATGGTCAAACGACTTTTTGGATAACTGATAAATAAATAGATTAATTGAGATAATCTAATTGACTAAAATACCCTCCTACCAAATCAGATAACCAAATCCCTCCTACCAAATCAGATAACCAAATCCTAAAATTATGATGTATTTAAAACATATCAAAAAAGAAAAATCCTAAAATCATGACATATTTAAAAAAACATATCAAAAAATCAAACTAAAACAACCAAATCAGGGTTAAATTCATTCAAAATTGAAGTATATTGAAAAATTAATTGAGATAATCTAATCGGTTAAAATATCACTAAATCCTAAAATTATGGTGTATTTAAAAAAATATAAAAATCCTAAAAATTTTGAAACCAATCAATAAATCAAATCAACAACTCAATTATAAAAATTATGAGATAATTAAACTCATCGAAAAGAGAAGTATGTCTAGAATCTAGAGGAAAAAAAACCTTAAATTTGAATATTTTTCAAAATCAAACTTTCATATGATATCCAAGCATGGGGATATTTGAAGAACGGTGATGGATTAAGGATTAGGAAAATAAATTTGAGTCAAGCAAAAATGAGATCAATAATGGAGGGGCTTGGTAAAAATTATAGAGGAAATGTTTATAATATAATCCTAAGAAATTGCAACTATTTTTGCTGCATATCTACATCAAACTCATAATTAACTATTTCTATTTTTTATATTCTCCATTGAAATCTCACAATACTCTTCCTCATCCTTCCCTTGGCCCCAAACCTTGATCACTCATTGTCCACCAGTTTTAATTACAAAATTTGATTTAACCATGCAAATGCAATATAAAAAGTATAACGTACTTAAATTTGACAGTAGATTGTTTTAGCTTCAAAAAGTGGAGAGTCCTATATTACCTAGATGTCCGGTATCTAAAACTTGTTAGTGGATTGAGCAAGGAGGTGATGAAAATTGATAGTCAATAATGATGTAACTAATCCAATAAAGAAACAATAAAGGTGATTAGACATTGACTGCTGCAAAAAAAAATGGCAAATCTAAAAACAAATATACATTTATGTTTAAAAATTAAAAAGATATACATTACGATATTTTGAATATAAAATCACATAACAAAAAAGTGTGAGAAATAAGAGATTTAGCCGGAAAATTCAAATACAGAGGTATTTGAGTGTGGGAGGTAAATACCAGCGGCTCTAGACGAAGAAGTTGCAAGAGTTTCAACATGTTTGTAAAGTTTCGAAGAAGTTGCAAGAGTTTCACCATGTTTGTAAAATTTCCTCAATGTGAAAACCAATGGAAGAACGTGAAATATTTATAGAGGGAATTTAGATTCAAATTCTAATTTGATTAGATTTTGGATCAAATCAACAAACCATAAAATAAAATATATAGACCATAATATTAATCTATGTTATTAAATTTCATAAGATAAAAAGAATATTAAGCAAAAAAAAAAAAAAAAAAAAGAATAAAACGCAAAATTTAATCTAGAGACCATAAGATATTATTCTGTTATTAAATTTCATATTTGAAAAAATAATATTAGATTTTGACAATTAAAAAATAAATTATTTATATCTTTACTTTTTTATATTTTTTAATTAAAACGTGTTACATAATTTATTTTTTTAATCTTTTTTAATTAATTAATTAAACAATTACAAAATCTATTTTTTTATTTTTTACTTTTTTAATTAATTAATTAAAATAATTACAAAATTTAATTTTTTTAAAATTAAAATACTTATTTTTTATCTTATCTTTTTTTTTTTTAAAATTAAAACAATTATTATTTTTTTTATCTTTTTTTTTAATTAAAACAATTACGAAATTCGATTTTTTTTTAATATTTTTTATTAAAACAATTATTTTTTAATCTTTTTTAATTAAAACAATTATTTTTTCGTTTTTCTTTTTTTTTTTAATTAAAACAATTACGAAATTTGATTTCGAAAATTTAAAACTAATTAATTTTAATATATTATAGATTAAAGAAAATAAAATATTAAAAAATAAAAAAATACCCTATTTGTTTTTATTAAAAAAAATTAAAAAAAAAACAAACAGAATTCATTTTAACCATAAATACGTTGTTTTTTTTTTCTTATTTTTTATAGGAAAATATTTTTTTTTTCAAAATTTCATATTGGTTTTTTAAATTTGGTAGGGATTACGGATTTTTTTTTTTATTTTCTTAATCATTTATTATTGATAATTATTAAAATCACTACGCTTGTTTTTTTTCTTATTTTTTCTTCTTTTTTTATAGGAAAATATTTTTTTTTTTCAAAATTTCATATTTGTGTTTTAATTTTTTATAGATTACCACTTTTTAATTTTTGTATCTTTTATTTTTTTAGTTCAAATAATTAGATTTTAACTAAAGTAATTATCTTAAATTTAAGGAGGTATTTTAGTCTAAAAATGTTTTTCAGGGATCCTTGCTTTTTAATATATTTTTTTTTCAAAATTTCATATTGGTTTTTTAAATTTGGTAGGGATTACGGATTTTTTTTTTAATTTTCTTAATCATTTATTATTGATAATTATTAAAATCACTACGCTTGTTTTTTTCTTATTTTTTCTTCTTTTTTTTTTTATAGGAAAAGATTTTTTTTTTCAAAATTTCATATTTGTTTTTTAATTTTTTATAGATTACCACTTTTTAATTTTTGTGTCTTTTATTTTTTTAGTTCAAATAATTAGATTTTAACTAAAGTAATTATCTTAAATTTAAGGAGGTATTTTAGTCTAAAAATGTTTTTCATGGATCCTTGCTTTTTAATATATTATAGAATTATAGATAGAAAGAACTTTGGTGGGATGAACATGAAGGGTCAAATGGGGGTTAGTTTGGGAAGGCTAACAAACAAAGACACGTGTCCAACATTACACCATATTTATTTTTCCTTTTATTTTCGAAGTAACATCTCACCAGATTTTGATAGCCACAGTGATTCTTTGGTTTAATTCTTTGGTTTTTGAATGTCTGTAATTCTCTACTGATCTTATTTGATAGACACAGTGATTTTCTAATGAGTTCAATAAGGCAATATATATAAACTATTATCATACAAATGATCTATTAGGTGTGTATCTACACGTGTGGGAAATATTGTTTCATCGAACATTAATTTCCTCCGCCTAAAACTACTGTTGCAAGAGTTTTAAGTATAGCTTCTGCAGTTCTAATATGATATCAAGCAATATTAGAGGGCTAAAGCTCATCTTTATTTTCCGATGCTGCTTACAAAAACCATCAAATATACGCCCCTAACATATTCCATTGGTTTTGTAATAGGTGTAAATTTATGAACTTCTACAGATATATATTCTGCTTAAAGTGTAAAACAGAAGGGCCGAAGAAGATTAATGTTGATGAAATTGAAATCTATAAGCTTTAAGTTTTAAAATTTTATTCAATTGTTATTTTAAGTTTTATAGAACAAATATATTAAGAGACTATCAAGGTAGAGTAGCAAAATTTAACACGTCCCAAAAAGAAAATAACTGAATTCATGGACTCACATTCGCAACATAGATTACATTTATATTTAAATAAATAAACTATTAAAAGTCAAACTAAAAAAAATACTTGAAATATAAACGAACAATTGGAAGAAATTGGAAAATACCTAAAATATAAACAAACAATTAGAAGAAATTGGAAGAGATAAGTAATTTTACACCTGAAAAAAAAAAGTTGGAGGAGAAAAAGAAATTAAAGTCAGTCAGTCATAACAAAAAATATTTGAGAATGACTTTTTTCTAATTAAATTGATAAAATTAAACATTACCTAAAACCAATAATGGAGCAGATTAATAGTTTTTTTATGTGAAAACTAATGGGAGAAGGTGAACAATTTATAAAGGGAATTTAGATTCAAATTCTAATTTGATTAGATTTTGGATAGAGTGTATATAGATCATATGATAAAAAAAATACCTTATTTGTTTTTATTAAAAAAAAAAGATTTTTTTTTTTTAAAGAAACAATCCGATCAGTAAATTTCTGATTGGTTTTTAAATCCGATCAGTAAACTAAAATAAGTATCATTAGATTTTTTTTTTAATTTCATATTAAATTTCAGATTGGTTTTTTAATATTTTGATCCAATCGTGAAAGTCAATTGGTTTTTATCATTATGTTGGTTTTTTTCTTATTTTTTCTTCTTTTTAATTAAAATAATTAGATTTAAGTAAAATAATTATCTTACGATTTTTTCTTTCAAAATTTCATATTGGTTTTTAAATTTTTTTTGATCAAATCGTGTAAATCAATTGTTTTTTTATCATTATGTTTGTTTTGTTCTTATTTTTTCTCCTTTTTAATTAAAATAATTAGATTTAAGTAAAATAATTATCTTAAGATTTTTTCTTTCAAAATTTCATATTAAATTTCATATTAGTTTTTAAATTTTTTTATCAAATCGTGTAAGTCAATTGTTTTTTATCATTATGTTTGTTTTTTTTCTTATTTTTTCTTCTTTTTAATTAAAATAATTAGATTTAAGTAAAATAGTTATCTTAAGATTTTTTCTTTCAAAATTTCATATTGGTTTTTAAATTTTTTTTTTATCAAATCGTGTAAGTCAATTGTTTTTTATCATTATGTTTGTTCTTTTCTTATTTTTTTTTCTTCTTTTTAATTAAAATAATTAGATTTAAGTAAAATAATTATCTTAAGATTTTTTCTTTCAAAATTTCATATTAAATCCGATCATATTGGTTTTTAAATTTTTTTTATCAAATCGTGAAAGTCAATTGTTTTTTTATCATTATGTTGGTTTTTTTTTCTTATTTTTTATTTTATTTTTTAATTAAAATAATTAGATTTTAACTAAAGTAATTATCTGAAATTTAAAGGGGTATTCTGGTCTAAAAATATTTTTCACGGATCCTACCTTTTAATATAGTAAGTATAGATAATTGTTTTATAGTTATCATATATATCCTTGCAATTTGAATAAATTGACCATATTTTGTATGATTATGAAGTAATTGATCATTTTATTTTTTGTATTTATATACTATTAATTTCAAGTTTACTTAATCATTGTATTTTACTTTTTTTTTTTGTTATACTTATTATTGTTGTTCTTTGTTCGTTGATGGAAGGAGGACGCTTAGATCCTCCTTGGGCTTACTGTAGCCTAATTGACGGAAATAAATCTAGCACTGTATGCAATTTTTGTTAGTTAGCGATTAAAAGTGGTGGCATCACTAGGTTCAAATACCGAAATGATCCAAAAAAAACATCAGGCCATGCCTCAACGTGCCTCCAGAAGTAAAGCAATAGATTGCAAATGCACAAAAAACGAAGAAGACAAAGAAGATGAAAAATGCAAAAAAAAAAAAAATAAAAATGAAAGAGATCGAAGAAGATTTGTGGTCAAATTTGAAGGGCTACGAAGTTCTGGACAGCAGCAATGACGAAGACGACATGTTCCCACCAGATATGACCTACACTGAGCGCAGACAGTACAAAGAAGTTCTGCATAACTCGAAACAAACTGCACACAAGGAGGAAGAACTTCAAAGGAGTGGACTTCATCAAGGTCAAGGCTCAAGTAACTTTCAACGATCTAGTAGTATGAAGGAACCTGCATACTACAAGTCAGTAGGGGCTCGACAAAAAAGTATAAAAGACATGTTCAAAAAGAAGAATTTTGAAGGAGTTGGACGTTTAATCTCTCGATTTTTTATCTACGATAATATCCCTCCAAATTAACTAAAATCCCACCATTTTAAAAATATGGTGGTGGGAATACAACAAGCGGGTAAGTGTGCTTACATACATTATATTTTCACATCACGTATTCTTAATATTATTATATACTTAAATTTTAATTCGCTCGGTTGGTCATATTGTTTATAGGTTCAAATCTTAAGTCTCCGACACCGTATGAAACCCGTACCAAATATTTGGACATGGAGTACAAGGAAATGGAAGAATATGCCCGTACACAGCAAAAATGATGGGACGATCTCGACTGCACGATCATGTGTGATGGATGGACCGGACCAACAAAACTTCTATCATCAACTTCATGGTGTACTCTAATGGTACAACCATTTTATTAAGGTCAGTTGACGCTTTCAAACAAGTGAAAGACCATAAATATATTTACAATCTGTTGAAAAGCGTCATACGTGAAATAGGGTCCGAGAAAGTGGTCTAAATTGTCACAGACAATGGGTTTGCTTTCAAGAAGGCGAGTTAGTTAATAATGAAAAATTTTAATATTTATTGGACCCCTTGTGCAGCACATTGCATAGATTTAATGTTTGAAGATATAGGAAAACGAGAATTAGTAGGATCTGTTATTAGAGCTGCACAAGGGGAGACAAATTACATTTATAATCATGGATGGTTACTTAGTAAGATGCGCGAGATTTGTGAAGGTGATATAATCTGACCTGGGAGCACTAGGTTTGCAACAAACTACCTTGCATTAAATAGCATGTTGAAAAAGAATGCTGGATTAAAACGGTTATTCACTGATGATTCATGGAATAATGACAAGTTAAGTCGGACGGCTATAGGAAAACAGACCGAGTCTCATGTACTAAGTAACACGTTTTTGGACAATGTAGAGAGGAGAGTCCAAATTTTTTAGCCAATGTACACAGCTCTTCGCATTGTGGACTCCGAGGTTGTTCTAACCCTACCTATTGTGTATAGTTTGATTGAGAATTTGAAATATAGAATCAGTCAGATCAGAGGCAGAGCTTGGGTCAACCAAATAATTCAAGCCCGATGGGATAGTATGCTTTCTCATCCTTTCCATGTTGCAAGTAAAACTATTATTTATTATATTATTATTTTATTCATCACATCCAATATGATTATTTTTTTAATATTACTATACTAACCACTTTGTCATATCATTTGTAGCTCATTTTTTTAATCCAAAATATCATTACACCAATTAGCTTGGAAGAAATTCTAATTTAATTGACGTTGTTCATAAAGTCTATATGAAATTATTTCTCGATTGTCCAAATGTTGGAGATTTTGGAATTGAGGTAACTATATACATATTTTTAGTAGACAAACATCACCATTTTAATTGATATGTACTCACTTAATCAATACTATTTTAATGCAGCTTATGAATTTTATACAAGCTAAACATACATTCGGTGAGCGCCCTACTATTATGGCAAGAAACAAAATAGTTGCAGGTCGGTAGTTTGAGAAAATTAAACATTAGACTATCTACACTATAAAGTGAGCATAATGTACTAGTTTTTTCTATACTTTTGTGTTCGTAGGCCATTGGTGGGACATGTATGGCTCCTGTGCTCCTATAGTACGTAAGCTAGCGATGAAGGTTTTGGCTCAAATAATAGCTTCATCATTTGCAAGTGACCAGAATTGGAGTACGTTTGCTTTAGTACACACAAAGCAACGTAATCGGTTGGCTTACGAAAAGCTCCACAAGCTTGTCTATTGCTACTACAACATGAAATTGAAGATTAGAGACATGGAGGCTAGAGATGAAAAAGTAGCAGATAAGGACTGCATCAATCTGGTCAATGTTGTAGCAGATCCAAATGATGACAGTGATGACCCACTTTTTCAATGGGTTCGACCAACACATCTGGATGACGAATCTGGTAATCTAGAGCCTGAGATTGCCAACATGGCTACAAATACTGACATCAATGTGGAGAGAGTAATTGCTGAGGAGGTTGGCACACGTGACTCACCAATGAGTGACCCTGAATATGAAACATGTTTAAAATCTGGCTATACCTTGTTAGACCTTCAAAACGTGAGGAAAAGACCTCGTATAGGTAAGTCGAAAGATGGCGATGATGATGACGATAGTATAGACTGTTGGGTTTTATGCCCTAAAACTCTTAGATGGTGGATGTAAACAAATTGTATACTTTTTTTCAATAAAGTGTTATTGAGTTTCTACAATAAAGTGCTATTGTTAAATATTGCACAATTTGACCCAAATCTAATAAACTAAGATTCAAGGTTGTTTATATGTAACTTGAACTAGGATGTGGGGACATACGGTGATCGATGTTCAAGTAACAACCTAAAAGGTCTATAGTACAAGGATAAGGCTAGGTACCTTATTCTGGTAACACTATGTGATACGACCCACTTTGTATTTGATACAAAAGCCATGATCCAACGCGTTCGTGTAGGAGACATGCGAGTGGGGGTACCCTATGTAATGCGTTTGCATAAGACTGGACTGCGAAATAGTAACTATTGGTTATAACACCGTTAACTAGTTAGGTTTCTATTTCACTAGGACGACCTAGACAACTTAGTCTTAATCCTAAGTTGGTTTATGGACTCCTGCTCATGAGGGATTGTCCTTTGATTTTTATGGGTGAGAGTGGCCAATACGTCGACTCAATAAGCCTATCATTTTGGGGACAAGACCGAGTGAGGAGCTGGGAACATAATCACATAAGATGGAATTCACTCCTTCCCAACTGTAGAGAAGCAGATGAGTGTTCCCTTAAGTGGTGTCTCCGAGTCTTGAACAAAGGGCCCTACCCTCTCAATGGCACGAGAGGGTTTTCTGTTTGATGATTGGACCACAAATAGGTTGTTCATTAGAGGAGAACTGGTACTTAAGGACATAGAAGTAACCCAGGGGTAACACGATAATTTGACCCAACTGATGTTACGAACACTCGTGAAGGACTAACTTGTTGTTATTGGTCTATATCCGTGGACACAGAAATATGTCTGCAGTGAGAAGAGTGCAACTATGAGTCTATAGTGGAATGTACCCACAGTTAACGAATAATGATTAATTTGGTTAATGAGTTTAACCAATTAATCTCATATCGTTGGAACTTTTGATCTGCAGGTCCATTAGGTCCCACTGGTAGCTCGTAAAGTAATTTGAGGTAACTAAGTAATAAATGTAAATTGAAAATGTTCAATTTGCTAAGGGAAACAATATAATGTATGTTGATACATTATTATGAGAGAAATAAATATTTGAAGAAATTCAAATATTAATATGAATTTGATTCATATTAAATTTATAGGATATAAGAGAATTTGAAGAGTTCAAATATGAATTAACTAATTTAAGGCCAAAAATTAAATATACGATATTTAATTGGGCAATTAATCAATTCAAGGCCGAAAATTAAATATATGATATTTAATTGGTGATTAATTAATTAAAGAATTAATTAATTGAGTAATTAATCAATTATGAAAATGATTAATCACTTATGGAAGTAATTAATCATTTATGGAAATGATTTAATCACTTATGGAAGTAATTAATCATTTATGGAAAAGATTAATCAATTATGGAATTGATTGGTCATGAAATTAATTAATTATGGAAAAGATTAAATCAGTTATGGAAATAATTGATTTTATATGAATATTTTATTCATGACCTTTCTCCTATAAATAGAACACTAGACCTAAAGGTTTAGGTGCTCAAGTTTCATATTCACAATACAAGACCGAAAGGTTGTCTTGTATTCTCTCAAGCCTCCCTTTTAGAGAAAGACTTCCACCAGTCCATTGCCTCCTAGACTTAGAAACGTACCAGTGTAACCTCATTGGTAGTGTTTTTTTGGAGAAGAAAATTCCAGCAAAGGATTCTTAGAGTTGCTGCGTTTTCAACGTAAGAGCGTGGTTGGCGAGAATCGGTCCAGTCTACAACGAGGGTTTGTATCGATTCTTTCTTTTTCGTTTGAAAAGCATGAATGTAAAAATAGTTTTATTCTTCTTGTTTTTCCAGCATGTTTATAATAGATTTACAACGATTTTAATGTATGATTAAAATAGCGTTTTGCCTTTTCGTATTGGTATTTTAATGTTGAATAATATACAGTGTGAGATCCTTTCGATACGCTCCCGCTATGTTGGGGCTTTCATCCCTACACAGACGATGGTAACACATCTGGTGGAGGAGGGACAAATGTGGGGACTTCGAGCGGTGAGGGACAGTCTAGTCAACCAGGATTAAGTCCCTTTTCATGTGGCTGAATTTGATCATGTCACTCAAGATGAAGACCACGGATCTAGAGAGGGTGGCGAGAGGATTGCTGCTATTGGCAAACCATTCTATAGACAACGAGATGCAGATTATTTTTATTCGACGCAGTCAGATGAAAATTCTTTGATTTCAAGTATGGAAATAATGAGCATAAGCAGCAACACACAAGGATATGGTCAAGGAAGTTATTCTTACTCCAATTACGAAGACTTTTCAAGCCTTGGCTATAGCAACATCGAGCCTAGATTCTCACAGCCCACTCATGAAATGTGTCCACCAATAGGATCTATATGTTGGTCGTACGAGTCATATCGCTTTCATTTATACAATTTTCTTCAAAATTATCAGTATAGGATGACTTGGGAGCAATATTGTAACTTCTATCAGAATTACCAAAATTCTAGATTAGAAGCTCCATGATCATCTTTTTGGTATTAGCCATTATAAAATTTTATATTCAATAATTCAAAGTTATTTTTCATCCATCAATATTTCATATCTATTTTAATTTTCAAATTAAAGTCTCATTTAATAATTCAAATAAGTTCAAAAATTTCTGCATGCATTGACATTTTCCCTATTGCATAAAATATGTCGGGCCTTGTACACAACATGACATACATTAAGCTGCCCACAGCTGAAGCATAGGGTATGGGTCTCATGTCCTCAACTTCTTAAGGTGTCTTAGGACAATGTGTTCCTAAGACAAATAAATTCCATGCCTGAAAGATAGTAAACCCTTCTTGGAATTTTGTATCTTATATCAAACCAACATCTTGTCGATATAAGACGCTTGAGACAAGGCTAGCGTTTTGTTCTTACGGTTCCAAACAATTTGGATCTCAAGAACAAACTGAGCTTCTCCCAAATCTTTCATATGGAATTGAGCTGCTAGCCACTTCTTTATGTCAGTAAGATAACCTACATCATTCCTAATGAGTAGGATATCATCCACACACAACACTAAGAAAGCTACTAAACTATTGACAATCTTCTTGTAAATACAAGGCTCATCAATGTTCTGATCAAAGCCAAAAGATTTGATCGCAGTATCAAATCTTATATTCCAAGATCGAGATGCTTGTTTCAATCCATAACTGGATCAATTAAGCCTGCAGACCTTTTGCTCTTGACCTTGCTAAATGAACCTTTCTGGTTGAGACATATAAATACTCTTCTCAAGATTGTCATTTGGAAAAAAAACAGTCTTGAAATCCATTTGCCATATTTCATAATTATAAAATGTGGCAATGGAAAAGAGTATCCTAATAGATTTCAGCATCGCAACGTGAGAGAAGGTTTCCTCATATTCCAACCCTCCCTCTAGGTGTAACCCTTTGCCACGAGTCTAGCTTTGAAGGTTTGTACTTTACCTTCTATGTCTCGTTTTCTCTTGTAGATCCATTTGCAACCTATAGGTTTTACCCCATCAGGTTGATCTACAAGATCTCAGACGGAATTGAAGTACATAGACTCCATTTCCAAGTCCAGGTCCATGGCTTTAATCCATTTGTTATTGTCTACATCATTCATTGCCTGTCTGTAAGACAATGGATCTGCTATGCCATCATCAGGTATAACTACCTGGGCTTTAGTTGAGCCCATGTATCGGTTAGGCTGTATAACAACCCTCCCACTACGTCGATGCACTGTCAACTCTTGAGATGGATGTGACTGACCAGATGAACTGACCCCATCAACAACTCTTGTTGAAGGGTCAGCCTCATCAACAACTCTTGTTGATGTGTTTATGTAGCTTCATTAGTTAATTCATGATAACTTGCAACAAGCAAGTTATTTCTCCCTTAAATTTAAGCTAAATAAGGCTGAAAAGTGCATAGTTGCGCCAATCTAGCGCATAAAGATAAGAGAATTGTAATAAAGATAAGGGGGGAGTTAGTAATGAAATTATATGTTTTTAAGGTGCTAACGCATGAAAAGTATAGTTGTTTTGTTGCCCAAGTTTTCTTCAGCGCAGGCGCAGATCCCAGAGCTATTCGTACAATGAAAGCTGGATGAAAAGATCGCGCTGACATATGACTGATGTGCTAGCTGGCGAAAGATAACTAGGACACGCATGCCAATTTCTTTGAGAAGTCAGCCTCCTCAGCCTATAAGAAGCATCCACCTGCCCAAGAGAAGAGAGGAGGCGAGACCAGAGAGCAAGGAGAGAAAAGTCAGAAGAAAGGATACCATCGTAGGGTAGACTTGTATTGCGTTAGAATGTATTGCTTGGTGTATTTCTTTGTCAACATGAGCTAATTTTCTTTTATCAAGGCTTAGCATAGGCACCCATGCGGTGATAAGTTTATTTTGTATGTGTACACTTTGATTGAATGGGAAATTAATGCTTTCTGCTTAGATGCGATAATGCTTTCATTACTAACTCCCGCCTGGCCAGCCGGATGCGGTAGAAACATGATAAATCCTTGACAGGTAACGCATGTGGAAATATCTAAGTAGAGCAAGCTAGCGCATTACATGTAGTCTTGGTAGTGTTAACACTACTACAAATTTGGGTTTTCATGACATTGAAAAATTGTCATAAGCACATTTCATGACATTTTTTTTGCGTCCTAGAAGCCCCCATCAAGGAAAGTGTATACATGACGCTATTAGAAAAACTGTCATAATTATATTTTTCACGACACTTACCAGCTGTAAAAAAAAATATATTAATGACATTTAGTAACTGTCACAATAAATTTTTTTATGACAATTGAACATTGTCAATAAATAACTCCTGAAAATCATCTTTCCGTCAAGATATATATACTAATGACAGTTAATTACTATCAACAAAAGGTTATTGATGACAACAGATCAATGTCACAAAAATTTCAACAAGGACAGTGTTTTATTGTCAAACAAAACTGTTCGTTGACAGTTTTTTGTTGTCAATAAAAAAAATATCATGACAGTTATAAAACTGTCACAAAAATGCTTATAATGATGCTGAATAGTTGTCATCCAAATAATTTCTATGACTTTGATGAACCGTCATAAGTCTATACATCACTATTTATTTATGTTGATTCATCAAAGCCATAGAAATTATTTTGTTCAATACCTGCGAATAAACGTATGTTTCCAAAATAAAGCACTCAAATCTTGACACAAAATAAATAGATACATAAATAACAACTTTTATATATCATTGAACCCAAATTGGTCAAATTTTTACATACAAGCTAAGTGTAAAAGATTTTATACACTACAACAATTCATACACAAGACTTCAACCATAAGGGAATATACTATATGTTTTTTTGCCACTAACCCAACAAAAAAGATCATACATCAATTGTCCACAATATGGTTTTTCTTGGCTTCGTTGAGTTCCTGCAAGACATAACCAACCAAACAATATTCATTTTAGAGTTGAATGCAAAATTTCTTACATCAAGATAAGAACAATAATATTCATTTTAACAATATGTATGAGTTATACCTTTAAAATGGTGACAATATTCTCAACTCAATACATTCGATCTTGCGTGAATCTCCTTCTTGCTCAAAACATTGATCCCACAAACTAAACACAAAAAAACGAACAAAAAAAACGTAATGTGAAAACCAACAACTCATCCAGAGGAAGAAGTTATAAAAAAATTATAGGTGAAAATATAATTTTAAGACGTTCAAACTCGTTAAGACAACATTCAAGATCGCATACATTAGAAGATGATTCAAAAGAGTAACACCTACTCCATAACCACAAACACGTCCATGTTCTCTAGTCGAAATACTTGCACAAAAATCTCACCCTAGTTCATGTCATGATTTGAGTTCTTACTCTAAATACAAATTCAAAATTTAAAGCAAGCACAAATATAAATAGAGCTTTCAAAGAAAAAAGAAAAAAAAACATCAATACCCCCCCCCCCCCCAATAGTTTTTTAACGTCAATAGTCCTCATATTATTTACAAAATGATATTGACATGGCAGACAATGAAACACACTTCTATATACATTACTAAGCCCCTATCTTAACTCTAAACCAGATGCTCCAAAAATTTCGACAACATAACAACATACATAAGACTAACCCAAAATTTTCCTTAACCTGTTAAACATGAGAAACACACTTCTATAGACACAGAATTCAACAACAAACTCCCACAAATCAAAGCGAGTCAATGCTAGCATTTCAATCACTAACTTACACAACAACTAAAAATGCCTCAGACTTCTAAACAAGTTTATCACATTTGGAAATTCTCCCCAGTTTAGACAGTCTTAACAAAGAGCCCTTTAATATAGAGAGTGACAGAAGACAAGCACATAAAACATTTGCTTGATTAGATCAGCATGGAAGTCTCTTAGTTCCTTATTATCTTTCCTGCATTGTGTTCTGGTAGCCATGACATGTTTTTTTTTCCTTGTTCGCTATAGAAGACAAACATCTTGTGCTTCTTTTCCTTTTTCTTGGTTGTCTAAGAGTGGCAAGAATAAAACTATACTCTTTCTAAAATGAACTTCAACGTGCCTAAGCGAGCCTAGTCCACTTAACCCACCCTCCAAACCTACATAAGTGTCTTAAAGGTACCTAAGTCCTCTTTCATACCAAAAACTAGCTTAAAACAACCCAAGGTCATTTTGACTCTGAAACAAACCTAGAAAATGCCTAAAGTGAACTTAAAGCACAAAATTTGTCTTACTTGCACAATAAAAGTAGTTTAAAGGTGCTTAAGTGTGCTAAAAGTCGCTACTTAAATGCTAAAAAAATTGTCTAAAGCTAAAAAAAAAAAAAACACACTCCAAAGATCACAAACTCATCCAAACTACTTAAAAGCAAACAAACACATCTTAACTTACTCAAATTCACTCCACATCTCACCAAACTAACCCTTACAAGTCAAAACAAATGTTTCTAATTCCCTCCAAAACTCACTCCAAATCCCACAAACTCATCCAAACTAACCTCTAAAAGTTTAGGAAAAAACAAATGCCCCCCTCGTTGAAGTTCACCCAAACTAACACTAAACAAAAAAAAAAAGAAAGAAAAATAAAAGTGTCTAACTCATCTAATCGTAATTCAAATCTCTCTAACTTATCCAATCTAACCTTTCAAAAAATGTGTCTAACTCACTGAATCTAACTCTCTATTTGCATGACTACCATAACTGCAGGATATTCATACAACCAAATAAACTATGACACTAAAGGAAGAACCCTAATTCACCTAAACTGATTTTGAAATTCAATTATGGCTACAATATTAATTTCTAAACGTTCATACAAGCTAATAATTAAATGTAAAGTACAATATAAACTAACAAATTAATATGATCTGAGCTTGAGGTGATGTAAACTAACAAATTAATATCAAAGTCAGATCACAACTTAAAACAATTACAAGAACATCTACCAAGTAGTAAAATCAACTAGCTAAGTCTAGCAGAAACAAAACTTTAAAGGAAGAACAACGAAACTAATCAATGGTTATAAACTATACTAAAGTTAATCTAGCTGCATTCTAAAGGTAATATTAAATTTGTTCCTTTCAGGAAGCTGAAAGAAAATTCTAAGATATAGCCCCCATTTCCAAGCATTATGAAACCATTGAAGTCAATGGAGCTTCAATAACAATGAAAAGAACAATGATCTACTTGTACAAGGTGTCGTAATAGGCAGTACAATATGATCTGAGCTTGAGGTGATGGCTCAAAACATGGAAAGTCTATGCTTGCCAGAAATGACATTCTTTGAGATACACCTACAACAACACCAACATTTTGGAGAAGTCCAAGTGGGTATGCCTCCCGATCCAACTCTGGATCCAACTACAAGAAGGTTTATTACCTTAAACATGAAATCCCAAACCTAAGTACAACCAAAACATAAATAAGAGAAATGACCATGGAATAACAAACCCATGCTTACATGATCATCGAGCCTACATAATAATTATAGCAGCCACACATTCCATCGAGCACAAATATATAGATATGCAATGAACCAACAAAAGGAAATGAAGAAAAACATAAATTCAGAACTTCAAAAGCAAAATGAAATTGAGAACTGAATAAATAAATGTTCATCTTGAGCAATGAAGTCAGAGAAATCAAATATTTTACTTGTCCAACTATTGTTTAGATTATGGAGGCAGTCAACTCATATGCTCTTGTTATTTCTCTAGATTAGTAAAGGCAAGTTAAAATTAAAATAAAAATAACAATAAAAAAAAGAATGCATTACAAAATTAGATGATCATAATTCTCGAGTGTCACTTTGATAGAATGGACAAACAAAACTTGTATTGCAGTTAAACCATGATAGGAGACATCATTTTTTTAGTGCATGTACAAACTACACTCTTAAAAGTAAAGTTCAAATTGTATAACTATGCTACATTGGTTAAAGAACCTTAGTTGACGATACTGATTGGAGAACCTATACCACAACATTATCATGACACTAGAGGGTTGAACTAAGAAACTCAATTTGAAAGCACACCAAAGGAACTTTCGAAAAAATATACATCTTGAAAGACCACATAGAACTAACCCTGATCGAGTAAGATCATCTTAAAGCCAAGTTCTCTCTCTCATTTTGATTTTAAGTGAAGAACATTGATTCAACAAAGAAACAATGAAACAAGATTAATCAAATTCAATTACATCCCAAATCATAAACAGTCAAAAAGGCTAAACAAAATTATGATATAAAAAGCATTACCTGTCCGCAACTCCCTTGACTTTCTTCGAAAGAATTGCCCCCTTCCTTGGTTTTTTGCTCTGATCAGAGAAAGTATAAAGCTCTTATGCTTGGAGATTGATAAATTGGAAAAAGGCCCACGAACTAAAAATTCAAGAAAACGAACAAATAGAAAACAAACCAAGTTTAAAAAACACAAACCAAGCCACTGCAAATACTATTACTAGCCACACCCACAAACCAATCTACCATTGCAACTTAGGAGTCTTCTTTTTAAAACCTAGTATCTGCAATCAAACAATCTAAAACAAACCAACAAATTTTAAGAAATTGAAGAGAATTTGTGTTAAGATATCATATAAGGGAAAAAAAAACACACAAAGTTGGAGATTAAACCCAGAAAACACAATAAAAATTTAAATAACATCAAAGTAAAAAAAAAAAAAAAAGTACCAATAAGAAACCGCAAGCTTATGGATTAGGAAACAAGAAATATCTCATTTTTTTTCTATTAAGTGCAAGATTTCAGCGTCTATAGTACTAGTGTCTCCATCTCCCTGCAAAAATTCCTAAACACCCTTCAATACAAATTCTTCACTCTTATTACATATAGTCTGACCAGTTAACAAAATACTTCATTCTCATTCACTTTAATTGTCACTAACCAACTAACTCTAACATTTGATACAATAGCAACTCTAGAAGTCTAGGCTCAATCGACAGCTCTAAATTAACAACATATAAAAGGGTTGCAAACAAAAAAATTTATGTTGAGAGATAAGTTCATCCACCACTGTAATCTAAGTTTCTCACCTTGAAAAAAGGTTCTCAAAGGTAGAACAAGTATTATTAGTGGGATATTGTCAAGATCATTTAATCTAACCAGTAAACAAGGTAAATAAGCAATTTATAGATAGCGTATAATGGAGGAACACTAATCTAGTTTCCACAATCAAACTTTGAACCTCAAATACCCTAATGTGTTGGACCTAGTAGAGGAAATGGTTTATGTTGAGTTAAGTGTGGCTATTTAACTTACATAGCGATAATGTGAATTATAAAGGCAAAACCCTAACATGTTATAGTTTTAGAAAAGAAGATTTGAGACTACAAGCTTGAGCAGACCATCAAAACAGTATTTAAGAAAAAAAAAAAAGACAAACAAAAGTAATTTCCTCTTCCACATTTCCACAAACACCTTACTTGCATATCAAACGCGTCTATGCTTCAATGACGATTACAACAGACAAAATGCCAAGAACAAATATCAGCGATGCCTGAAAATAAATCAAATAAACGACTGAATTCCATACCATATTTTTTAAAAATCAAGAACGAGAATGAAAAACCTAGAGAGAGAGAGACAGAGTACCTACCTCTTCAAGAGAGAACACAAAACAAAGAGATATTTGGGGCAATGAAATGGAAAAGAAACCCACAGATGAATTTTCAACGACGATGGAGAATTTCCAGCAGTACAAGCAAGTGGCAGTGGCGGCAAGAGTGGAAGAGTCGGCCTGTGTGTAATATTGAGTGAGTGTTGGGAGGAAAGAGAGAAAGGAGAGAAAACAAGGATGAAAAAGAAAAAGAAAAATGGGTGTCGATGGGAAAGAGAGAATGGGGACTTACTGGTAGTGGCGGTGACGACTTCCCTACGATAGCACCGGCGATTTTCTGGCAACCCAAGTAGACCTGAGAAATCGTTCTTCTGTTGAGGGAAAAAGGAGATATATCGAGGGAAAGAGAGGAATGAGAGATGTGGGTGGGGAAAAGAGAGGGAAAGGGAAGAAGGAAAATCGTGATGCTTTCCTTCCTCTAATTTTTCTCTATTTTTCTTTTTTTCTTTAAAATAGCACTTATGTAAAATAAAATAAAAAAATTGTTAATGACAGTTAAACAATGTCATAGATTTATGACATTGAAAAAATGTCATAAATTTCCGAAAAATGAAAATCTCCGTCTTTTCCCGCCAAAAACGCGCCCCCAGCTATTTATGACATTTTTTTTTCTCCCTTTCCTTTATTTGGTTTTGTTATGGTGTCATAGAATGTCATTTTTGTAGTAGTGTAAAGATAATACTGCCGCAATAAGATAATGCATGAATGAACTTAAACTGTTTTAGGACTAACGCAGTCACTTGCAAGTTATTAGAGAACTGGAACAACACATGAGCTAATTAAACAAAATAGTTGTTAGTTCTACGCCAAACGCATGAGTAGTATCGGAAGGGAATCTTGTGATTATTTCTCACTTAGGCATTAATGGATCAATTAGTCAAAGTATGCGATACAAGATTACTTATAAACGCATGAGGTCGCCACAACAAAAGCCTTGATAGCCTTGTCATCTAATATTTTCCTTAAATCTTATTGCATATTTTATGTTCACCACACTGTTTTACCAACCAACTCCAAACAACATCTTTTGCAATTGCCATGATACCATGTAGTGGCAGATCCAGAACTTTAGGTGAGGGGGGGCTACATAGAAATAATTTTAGTCTATGCTTAAAATTGGCCCATACCGTAAGTTTAAGTTAATTTTATCAGAATTTGTTAAATAGTAATTTTCATACAATAAGAGACCCGATGTGAACATATTTCTAAAATTTCTAAAAAATACTAATAGAGACCAATTGTTTTAGAAAAAATAACAATAAACTTACTATAGAGACCAATTTTAAACTTTATTGAAAGTACTTGGACTAAAATTGGACATTTTAACGTACAATGACTAAAAATGAAACAAAATCCAAAGTACAATAACCAAAATGATATTTTGAACATATTGATATATGTTATCAATTCGTACATTTTGATATTAAGTTTTTTAAATTATAAATTTAGTCATTAAGTATTCAAGATTATGCTCAATAAATCACTAACGTAACTTTAAAAAGTTTTTACTAAGTCTCTAAACCTTCATTTTTCTATCTAATAGGTTTCTGAATTTTTTATTTTGTATCTAATAGAACTTTGAACTAAAAAAAATTGTTTATTAGTTTCTTAGGTCACAGATTTATTAGACACTAAATCGAAAACTAGATATAGAATTGAAAGTTTAAAGGCCAATTGCACGCTTTTTTTTAACTCAAAAGCCTATTACTGAAATTTAAAAATATTTTTATTGTTCCATAATTATTTGACTCAAAAAATAAAATAAATTTCAAAAAAGAACTATAATGCATATGTTTGTTATTATTTTATATTCATAAATACAAAATTAAATTTAAATTTAATCAATTTTAAACCTATGGAAAAAAAATGAAGAAAAATGAGAAAGAAAAGAAGAAAACGAAAAAACATAAAGATGTGGAGAAAAAACGAAAAAGAATGCCGGAAAAAGGAAAAAAGAAAACAAAAGACAAAAAACAAAATCAAGAAGAATAAGAAAAAAGAAACGGAAAAAATAAATCAAAAAAGAAAAAACAAAAAGGAGAAACGCTGATTGCACACGGTGGGACTTGAACTAAGGAGTGAAAAGATTTTAGGAGGGGCTTACGCCACAAGGGCCATTCAAAACGATGATACTTAGTTTCAATTTATAATATAAATATAAATAAAGAATAAGTTGAGGGGGGGCTTGAGCCCCCCCTGGGCCCATGGTGGCTCTGCCACTGATACCATGCGTCCAAGAGTTTAGTCAGCAAGTTATTAAAAATCTTTAACCGCCCTTCCCTGTGGATTCGACCCTAGAACTCTCTAGGTACTACTTGATTGTGTTAATTTATACTTGGGTTAACGTAAATAAGAGACAAATTTCGTATTAATTAATCGACCTTCTGTCTAGCGATCAAGTTTTTAGTGCCGTTGCCGGGGAAGGCAACCAAATTTTTAATATTCTTTTTGATCTAACAGTCTGTTTGATATTATTCACCTTGTTTCCTGTAACAACCAGTTTTGTTAAAAAAAAAAAAAAAAAAAGAAATGGGGGGAAGGTGGGCATTTTTGCCTGGTCAAAGAGTGGGAAAAAGGGGGGAAATTTCCCCCCCAAATTTCGGTCAAACTGACCGTTAAAAAAAAAAAAATCAGAATCAGATTTTTTTTTCTTATTCCTCACGCTGCTCTCTCTCTCTTTCTCTCTCTCTCCCCGATAACTCCCTCCCTCTCATCTCCCTTTCAGCTCTCTCCTTGCCGCCCACAGCCTGCCGACGTCGACGCCGCCACTGCACTCCGCCGCCAACGCCGCACGCCGTCCCGTCGGTTAATCTCTCTCTCTCTCTCTCTCTCTCGTTTCTGTCTTTTGGTTTGAGATCTCTCTCCCGTGTGCAGCTCACCGCCGCGAACCCTCGCCACGCCGGCGTTCCACGCCGCCGCCACTCTCTCTCTCTCTCTCTCTCATCTCCCTCTGTATCAGGCTGCTGCCGCCGCGAATCGCCTTCGACCGTACGCGAGCCGCCCTCCATTGCCGTGAATCGCCGCGTCGTCGCCGATCTGCAGCTCCGTCGTCGCCGATCTGCAGCTCCGTCGTCGCCGCTGCGTCCGGATCTGTTTGTTTCCTTTGACGCACAGATCTGATCACCGTTGCCGCCACCTTAAGACAAACAGTTGAACGCCTCTTGAACGTTCGATGATTACAACTGGTGGTTAAGGAGTTTGTAGTTCAGATGCATTGGTCTTTTGTGCCTTAAATGGGATACTAATTGATGTCGTGTGTTAATCTAATTTACCCAAGGTAGTTGTTGGTCAAATCTTTAAAAGCGGAGCGAATTTGGAAACTGGACAGCAAGCATTAGTTTCAGTTGGGTGAGTTTCGACCCTCTCAAGTATTGTGTTTTAGGAAATTTATTGAGATTGGTATGCCTCTGATGTGAGACCCCTTTTATGTGTGTATTAGATCACTTTTTCGTATAACGTGGTTGGCGATATATCAAATTGTTCGGTGTTTTTCATCAAGCTTAGTTACCTCAAGGTAAGTTAACTTTCTGAATTGGAATGTAATTTTATGCGTTGAAATGACAGTTATACTTCTGGCATGAGATTGTATTATATGTTTGAGTTAAGACTGAGATGACATGAATGTGTTTATTTTCAAGAATTTTGGATGTTGTGTACTTGTGCTATGGGATAGATGTGAGTGCGTTTGTGGTATCTTGTGGTTGGCTGACAGTGTAAGTAGACAACTAGAAGTTATGTTCTCTCTGATTAGAAATGTGGAATGCCTGTTATGTTTCCTGTATGTGACTGAGTTGGGATGATGCATACTGGTTTAGTCAATTAATAAATTTTGAGATATAAGTTCCATTGGTTAGGTTGCAGCTAAAATTAGCGAGTGCTAAGAGGCCTTAAAGGGAAAGGAGTAAGAAAGGGAAAAGAATAAGCTAGTCGCTCTAGTAGGGGGTCGTGTCAGTTAAACACCTAGGACTGAGATGTATTAGACTGAAATGAGGAGTTATATGGGCGGGATTTGGCTTCGCAGTCTAGGTGCCATTTACTAACTGTGGAAGTTAATTTCCGACTTAAAACCCATGGACGCCCCACCAGTGAAATGGTAGTTAGTGCTCTATGCGCACAATAGTGCCCTGATGGGTGAGACTTGGCTCCACTGACTGGGTGCCTTCTACCAACAGTAGGAGTAGAGATCTCCCAATACACCCACCTGTGCACCTTCAGTGAGTTGGCAAATTTTTATAGGTGAGTTAATTGATCACTAGACCCATACTACAAGATGAATGAAATGAAATGAATGGGAATGAGATGACATAACCTTTAGGCCCTTAGCCCACACAACCTTTTGAAACCTTGAATGTTGCTTGTCTAGTAGTATTGTTACTTACTAAGTATTTTTCTTAAATACTCATTCTTTTCCCTAACATGTAATTGCAGGTAAAGGCAAAGGTGTGTAGAACGCGTGACGGAGTGCTGCTCAACGAGCCATGGATTTCCTTAGGATAGTCTTCCGCATTTTATGTTTTCGAAATTCTTCTTTTGAACTTGTATTGCGATGTTTTAAGGTTTATTCCGCTTTAAGTTTTGCTTGAATGGCTAAAAAAAAAAAAAAAAAATCTTCTTGTTCTATTTTAACTGGGATCCCAGGCTGAAAAGTTTTGCGTATTTTCCAAGCATGTTTTACTTTAAATGTTGTTCCTTCGTCTTTCTTTATAAGCGAAATGAAATGCTTGTGGTAATGATCCTAGGATTTAGGCACGAAATGTAGGGTCATTACATTTCCTGTTGAGCATTTTTCTCTAGGCAAGCAAGATTGTATGTGTGCTGCTCGCCAGATCAATATTGAGATTGACCCCGAGATTGATCGAACTTATCACAGAAGAAGAAGAAATCGACGTGCTCGAAGACCAACAGTTGAGCAACCAAGAGAGATGACAGCTCCCAACCAACAAAATCTGCCAGTAAATCTCATACAAATGGCTGATGATAGAGCCAGAGGAATCAAAGATTATGCAGCCCCTTCAAACTGCAACTTTAATCTTGGAATAATACAAACAACCTTGGAAACTGAAAGGTTTGAGCTCAAGCCAGTTATGTTCCAAATGCTAACTGCTGCAGGGCAATTTGGATGAAGCGTAGCTGAAGATCCACATTCGCATCTCAAATCATTCCTGGATATCTGCAACAAATTCATCATTCTAGGAGTAACCCAGGAACAACTACAGGTTATCCTTTTTCCTTATTCTCCTAGAGATGCTGCCAAAGTCTGGTTAAACCAACAACCAGCCAATTCCATCACTACATGGAATGATCTAGTTGAGAAGTTTCTGGAGAAATATTTCCCACCGACAGCAAACTCAAGACTTAGAAAAGAAATTATGACCTTCACTCAAATGGAAGACGAAACACTCAGTGATGCATGGGAACACTTTAAAAATTTGTTACAAAGATGCCCAAATCATGGATTGCCACATTGTATTCAGTTGGAGACCTTCTATGTCGGACTAAACAAAAATTCACAAGTTTTAGTGGATTCATCCGCTAACGGTGCAGTCCTTAGAAAAACTTACGATGAAGCACATGCAATTCTCGACCACATCGCGCGTAACAACTATGAGTGGGGCACCGCAGAAGACAAAAGAAAAAGACCATTGAAGACCAGTTCTTTGAAGTTGACCCATTGACTTCAGTAAACACAAAAATTGATGCATTGACCACAAAGATGGATGCGCTGACAGCAAGCACAGTACCCTTAATCGCACAACTCAATGCAGTAGGATGCGGAATCTGCGGAGAAGGACACACGCATGACCAGTGCTCTTCTAACTCAGAATCGGTGTTCTATGTGGGTCCGCAAGGAGTAGTGCGCAACAATCCGTTTTCAAATACATACAACCCTGGATGGAGGAATCATCCAAATTTTTCATGGAATAATGGCGCAAACAAACAGACGCAGCAAGGTAACACAAATCCTGCGCCAAGGCAGTTTAATTCTAACAATGAGCAACCATCGCAGGGACAGTTTCAGCGCACCATCAACGCAAGTGGTAGCAACCAAGGCGCATCATCTTCAAATTCACTAGAGACAATGATGAAAGATTTCATGGCAAGCCAAAAAGAATACATGCCCAAGAACGATGCGGTAGTCCAGAGTCAAGCCGCATCTTTATGGAACTTGGAAATCCAGGTGGGACAACTTGCGTCTGAACTCAAGAACAGACCCGCAGGAGCACTGCCAAGCAACACAGAAGCCTCGCATTGCACCTACTACCACATCACTGGCATCGCACATCACCTCGAATGGCAAACTCCAGTTGGGTGCACAAACAATGGGCGCTGAGATCAAAGCAGCCTTTAAAGTCTCAAAAGCCTTACTACAATCTGCATCAAAGTCAAAAACACTATCAACACACAACAATTTACAAAGAGGTTTACTAATGTTAGAAAAATCCTTTATGAATCTTCTATAAAATCCAACATGTCCTAAAAAGCTCTTAATCCCTTTGACTGAATTCGGTGGTTCTAACTTTTCAATAACCTCTATTGTTGCTCGATCAACTTCTAGACCTCTCTTTGAAATTTTATGACCTAACACAATGCCCTCCTTCACCATGAAGTGACATTTCTCCCAATTAAGAACTAGATGGGTATCATCACATCTCTTAAGCACCTTACCTAAATTATTCAAACAATGCTGAAAAGACCCTCCAAAAACTGAAAAATCGTCCATGAATACCTCAACAGTGGACTCAATCATATCAGAAAAAATAGCTACCATACACCGCTGAAATGTTGCTGGAGCATTGCAAAGGTCGAAAGGCATTCGCCTGAAAGCAAATGTCCCATAAGGGCAAGTGAAAGTTGTTTTCTCCTACTCTTCAGGAGCAATGGTAATTTGGTTATACCCAGAATAACCATCCAAGAAACAATAGTAAGCCTGACCAGCCAGCCTATCCAACATCTGGTCAATAAATGGTAGAGGGAAATAGTTCTTACGGGTGGCTTTGTTAAGCCTCCTGTAATCCATGCAAACCCTCCAACCAGTTACTGTCCTGGTGGGGATCAACTCATTGTACTTATTAGTCACTACCGTAACACCTCCTTTCTTAGGAACACATTGGGCAGGGCTTACGCAATTGCTATCTGCAATTGGATAGATAATCCCAACATCCAACCATTTAATCACTTCCTTCTTAACAACTTCTTTCATTGCAGGGTTAAGCCTTCTCTATTGCTCAATACTCCTAAAGGATCCCTCCTCTAGAGTTATTTTATGCATACAGAAAGATGGGCTAATCCCCTGAATGTCAGCCAATGTCCAACCTATTTGTAGACCCCTAAATTTGTCCGAAATTTTATTTAATTTTAATTTAGCCATTTTTCAAAAATGAGAAAAAAAAGAATATTCTAGATCTTTAATTTAGCCAATTCAAATGTTTTTTTTAATTAGGTCAAATATTTTATTTTTGATTAATTAATTTGCCAAATCAAATATTAGGTTTATTTGGTAAAGATAATTAAACAAAATATTTTTTTTTCCTTAGGTGGTTGATTGTCAAATAATATCTTGTAAATTTGGAAGGTAAAATTTGTGTATTTATTTAATTCCCTTTTCATTTTTTTTATTGGATTTTAATTTTATTGATCACCTTCCTAATTTGTGGTGGTTGGAATTGGCTATAAAAAGGGAGCCCTCCCATCTTGTAATACACGATTTTCTTTAGCCTTGGGATACCCTCTCTACACGTTTTTTTGGCTAAGAATAGACTCCCCAAATCTCTCTCCCTGAAAAACCCTAGATACACTTTTCCCTCTTTCCCACCTAACTTCCCTCCCCTACTCCTCAAGATTTTTTTCCCCATCTCACGTTTTCCCTCCATCTCGCCATCACTCTCTCTCAATCTCACGTTGCCATTTCATAAGTCTTATTCCCAATCCAACGGTCACAAGCATTCTTTGTAAGTATTTTTTTTAAAAACCTTTGTCTTTAATTCTTTTTTTCAATAGCTTTTTTTCGTTTCATGAGGCTAATATTCTTTCTTTTCATGCTTTTATAAAGATTAGTTTATTTATCGTTTCTTTTGCTTTATTTTAATATGTTTTCTTTTTTAGCATTTAAGAAGTTACGTGATTTTTTTTAGGGAACATTGGACAATTGCATGCATGTTTTCAATTCCAATTTTATCATGTATATTTTTATGTACTTAAACGTTTAGAGTTGATTATTATATGTTGCTTATGTTGAACTTGTAATTTTATTTTATTTTGTTTTTTTTTTTTGCAATGGAATATAGTATTATTATTTATAGTTTGGTCATATATTTTCATTAAATCAATATGTAGATATTTTGCTTAAACCAATGTTTTCTTTTGTTAAATGTGTTAAAAAATAAAGGAATCTCCAACGACGGAATCTCAATATTTGGAATGCCGATGTTGAGTTTTCTTGAGGTAAGAAATCAATGTCTTGGAATGCCGAGATTTGATTTCAATATGGTTCCTTTAAAGCCAATGAATTTAATGAATTTTTAATTCTTGAATTTGGTAGTTTTCTTCTCTTTTTAAGCATTTTATCTCAATTGTATATTGTTGAATTTTTTTTTAATATTTTATTTCACTATGTTATGATATGGTGTTTAATCTATTTTCCTCTATATTTCTTTTCGTAATTAAATATTTTCCAAAAATAAAAAATCTTCCAACGATGGAATCTTGAATTTTCGGAATGCCGATATTTGAGTTTCTTGAGGAAAAAAAAAATCCCGGGATGCCGGGGTTTGATTTTAATATTTCTTTCCATTTTTACATTTTTTTTTCTTTTAAAACTTTTTCCTTCCAAAGAAGCATATTTCATTAAAGACATTTTCTTTAAGAGGAATATATTAAAAGCTTTTGCTAAAAATTTTTCATAAATATTATTTTAAAAAATAGTAAGTCAATCCAAAACCCATTTTCCATAAAAGGCCACTTTCTTTAAAATTAAAATTAATTAAGAGTTTTCTTTAAAAAAATATTCTTTACTCACAATTTTCAAAATTAATAAATCAAACGTTTTTAAAAAAAAATAAACTTTCCTATGACGGAAATTAGGAAATCAAGATATTGACTTTCCCAATATTCTTGAGGTATAATGAATTTAAATTTGGGATGCCAAATTAAATTCATACAAATTTTGAATGGCTTTACGCCACCCACAATTATTGCTCATTATTTATTTATGGAATAATGAGAATTAAATGTGGGACATTTAAAAATCAACAAAAAATCTTCTTTAGTATTTATAATAGCCAATTTTCTTAAATAACACAAGAAAAATAAAATTTTGTTCTTTGAACGAGTGTTGTGGGGTGTTAATACCTTCCCCATAAACAAAAGACCCCCGAACCTTAAATCTTTTATTTGTAGACCATTTTAGCGTATTTTTGGGTGCCCAGTCACACCCTCTAAATCAAGACTGGTGGCGACTCCATTTTCCTCCTCTTGGGAACAAAGTCGGCCGCTCCGCGTCCCAAACCCGTAGCGACACTATTGCTTTGTGATATTGCTGCAGTAACTTTACTAAGACCTTTTCATCCTCCGACACTAAATCTGATGCAACAATAATGGGCAACGTCTCACCTTCCCCAAGATACGCATACTTTAGATGATCTGGAAAAGGCTTCAAATCTAAAGTAGGTGCCTCAAACAAGGATGACTTAATAGGAGGAGCCTTCCTTTCATCCAAATCTAAAGACTCAAAAACATCCTCACACCTAGACACTTCTTTTTCATTTTTTCTTTCTAAAGTACAAATTGCTAAATCCTCCATACTAATCTCTCCATAATCCTCAAAATGTTGATTTGTTAAATCCTAAATTGTTGTCTCGATAATTGTGTTCTCCAGAATCTGAATGAAAGAGCAATCTTCCACTTCATCTGGATACTTCATGGCTTTAAAAACATTAAATTTCACTTCTTCATTATGAACCATCTATTGGGTTTTATGCCCTAAAACTCGTAGATAGTAAATGTACATTTGACCAAACATTAATAAAAGTGATGTATTATTCAATGTTTGTATTATATCTTGTCTTATCAACCCTAATCCAATAAACTAAACAGCCAAGGCTAATAGAATGAGGCTTGAACCAGTATGTAGGGACATACGGGGATCAATGTTCAAGTTTTAGCCTAAAGGGTCTGTAGTATAGAGATAAGGCTGGGTACCTTATCCTGGTGACACTATGGATACGGCCCGCTTTGTATATTGATACAAACGTAATGATCCAACGCGTTCATGTAGTTGACATGCGAGTGGGGGTATCCTGTGCAATGAGTTTGCACAAAGACCGAACCGTGAAATAGTTAACCACTAACTATAACACCGTTAGTTAGCTCGGTTTCTATTTCACTAGGATGACCTAGGCAACTTGGCCTTAATCCTGAGTGGATTGTGGACTCCTGTCCATGAGGGATTGTCCTTTGATTTGTATGGGTGAGAGTGGCCTGTTCGCCGACTCAATAAGCCTATCATTTTGGGGACAAGACCGAGTGGGGAGCTGGGAACATAGTCTTACAAGATGGAATTCACTCCTTCCCGATATTAGGGTAAGTAGAGGTGTGTTCCCTTAAGTGGTGTCTCCGGGTCTTGAACAATGGGCCCTACCCTCTTTATGGCACGAGAGGGATTTCTGTTTGTTGGTTGGACCTCAAACAGGTTGTTCATTAGAGGAGCACTGGTACTTAAGGACCAAGAGGTAGCCCAGGGGTAAAACGGTAATTTGACCTAGCTTGGGTACGAACACACGTGAAGGGCTAACTTGCTGTTGATGGTCTATATCCGTGGACACAGAAATATATCTGCAGTGAGAAGAGTGCAGCTGTGGTTATTTAGAGGAGTGAACCACAGTTAATGAACATTGATTAACTTGGTTAATGAGTTTAGCCAATTAATCTCATATCGTTGGAGCTTCTGATCTGTAGGTCCATTAGGTCTCACCGGTAGCTCCATTGGGGTGTTGAGGTAAATTTTCTAAAGGGAGTTATATATTTGAAGGGGTTCAAATATTTTATTAAAGTATGAATATGATTCATAATAAAGAAAACTATAGGTTATAATTAATGCTCATATGATGAATATTAATTCTATAGTTTATTTGAGAGAAACATAATTAAATATATGATATTTAATTGAAATATTAATTAATTGGTGAATTAATTAATATTGATGTTTTAATTTAATTTTAATTAAATTATGATTTAATTAAGTTAAATTAAAACTTTGGGTTAAGTGGAATATGCACATAAAAGTGTTTTATGTATTAATAATTCAATTAAATATTAATTTAATTTAATTATCTATTATTTATTAACTGATCAGTTGAAAAACTGATCAGTCAAAAACCAACCCCTTAACCCTACAGGCGTGAACTGCCTTTTTTTAAGGGAGTGGGACGTTTTCTTGTGGGTGATAATTTTTCTTTTTCCCGTAATTCATTTGGGAAGTTCTAGAGATCACTCCTCCCATCTATCTCACGCAAACCCTCTCTCTCACTAGAGTTCTTTGTGCTTTCAAAGAACATACAGAGGCCAAAAATTCTCCCTACCTTAGAGTTTTGGTTGGTTCCCACAAGCCACTCAACCTAAAATCCTAGGAGAATACCGGTGATTCTACGTGGTGGTGTTCGTGAGCGGTTTGCAGCATCAAAAGGAAAAATTCTTGCTGCTGGAATTTTCGGATTCAACAAGAATTTGTTGGCGAAACGATCAAGAACGACTACTAAAGTAAGTTTTCTTGATCCCGGATCAATAGGGTCCTTTATAGATGAGATCTTCAGCATATAGAGTTGTTTTAGCATGCTTTACATGAAAAATTTCAGTAGTTTTCTTATGTTATTTACTGCTGTAATTTTATTCCAACGTATTGGTATTTTTGTTCCTAAATTAAATCGGGGTTAAAGGTTCTGTACGTTTCCGCTGCACAAGGGCTATTATCCCTTCACCATCATTGTTAATTCCCCCTTTCTGAACATCTATCAATGCCCTACCAGTAGCCAAAAATGGACGACCAAGAATAATTGGGACATATTTATCTACCTCATAATCTAAAATAATAAAATCAGCAGGAAATATGAATTTATCTAATTTCACTAAGACATCCTCAATCTTACCCTCAGGATATGTGATAGACCTATAAGCTAATTGAAGTGTGACCGTGGTAGGCCTAGCTTCACCAATACCTAGCTTTCGATAGACCGAAAGAGGCATTAGGTTAATGCTTGCGCCTAAATCACAAAGTGCTCTACAAAACTCTTTTCCACTGATCGAACGAGTTTGTCGAGTCCTCGGAACAAATAAATTTATAATTCCACGGCACTACAACTATTTTTGTAGAAATAGTGGCCGGGGTCGAACGCAGGGAGCAACCGAATTAATTAAATTAACCTAAGATTTTTCAATTAGTAACCAAAAGGGGGGGTTTGGCATAGAAGAAGATTTGAGGACGGAAAATTAAAATACAGGAAATTAAATTACCAAAATTAAAATAACCGGAATATAAAAGGATGGACTGACTAATCTTACCTCGGGATCGTGCAATTGGTTATCCGAATTCAGTTTGGCAATTCCAAATCATAGACTCTCTTTATTAACGAATTACTAGCTAATTGTTTAACCTCCCACAGGAAAATCCAACAAGATTAATGATCCCAATTATTTCTAATCTGACCAATGCATCGAGGCTAGAACCTAATTATAAATCTAACTAATGACGTCTCACTAATTAGATTTTAATCGCATTAAGAACCATGGATTGTTAGATAGAATGCATAAACTAGGCAAAGCGTAAATTCATACGATTCTAAGCCTTAACTCCTAAATCTATCATGCAATTTTGATCAATTGGGATAAAACGCCTTCTAATCAAGATTAACAATAGATTTATTCGCTGCCAATTCTTGCAAAGCAATCGATTCAAACACAATAGGTTGTCAATCTAAAGATTCAAATCAATTGTAATATAAATAGGAATTAAGAACACAATTAGACTATAATTCTATGAAGTATGAAATATACAAGGTTTCAAAGGAATGCCAAACTTACATTCGGAGTCCCCAATTACGACGATCTACACTTAGCCGGACATTGCAATGCTCCAACTAAGCGTAAGGGCTCGATTAGTCATTCCTATATCTAAAAACTAATCTAATCTAATGCAAATACAATGGAAACTAGAAAAATACAGAGAGAAGCGAGGTGTTGCAGTGAGAATCAGAGGAAAAACGGACTTGAGAATGACCTAAAATTGGAAAAGATGATATTTATAAACCGTGACAGCGTCGAGACGTCGTGGCCAGCGTCGAGACGCTGATGCTGGTTTGGGCCACCTAGAATTTCTGTGGCGTCTCGATGCCGTGAGGTAGCGTCTCGACGCCAACTCTCGAGAAAATTGGTGAATTTTTGCTCCTTGTTGACTTTTTGGTTGACTTTCGCTTCTAGATCCCGAGAACACCAAATTGACCTATACATCAATAAGACTCAGAATTAGTCAATTTTCACAAATAATAGCATTAGGATAAGCAAAATTTACAGAAATAATTAGCACCAATTTGGTGCTATCATCCACCTATAGAGACATGAATAGTAAATGACCTTGGATCCTTAGCCTTGGTTTGTAGCTCATTCTTAAGAATAGCACTACATTCCTCAGTAAGAGATATAGTTTCAAATTCTCCTAACCTCTTCTTTTTAGTCAAAATATCCTTTAAGAAATTTTGCATAATTTGGCATTTGCTCTATAGCTTCTACTAAAAGAATATTTATGTGCAACTGCTTAAGAATCTCTAAAAACTTCTTAAATTGACCATCCTGATTCTTAGACTTCTGCCTTTGTGGAAAAGGTAGAGGTGGTACATAAGGTGGGGGCGGTACATAAGGTGGTTCTACATTTGGAACCGAACCAGATGCTCCAGCATTTTACTATTGCTGCCTCTATCACTTTTACCAGACTCAACCTCTTTCTCAACAACAACATTTTTATCACTACTCTTCTCTACATCTTGGGTTTTACTAGGCTCTCTTTTCTCTTCAAGTGGCTTACCACTCCTTAGAGTCACTGCCTGCACCTGCTTCTTACCTTCCCTTCTAGGGTGCTCAGTATCCGAAGGAAGTTTCCCTTGAGGTCGTTGATGCGGTGTCGGGCTGAAATATGGATGTGAGAAAAGATGGTAAATAATGATTAAGATAAATTCAGCCAACCTAGTGCAAGTATACACTATTGCATGCAGTAATAAAAACCTTAGAAGTATTCCAAGGGTATCGATCCCACGAGGACTAAATTGGAAACACATATTTGAAGAAGAAATTGTTCAAAGATTGCTTAGATAAGGTAACCAAAGAAATAGTTGATGATGATTTTTTTTGGAAAATAAACAAAATAAACAAGTAAAGAAAACAATAATAAATAAACGAGGTGTTCAATATAGTTTCAACCCTAAGGCAAAATAACTCTAATCCTTGCTTATTAAACCTAAGTCTATTCATGCATTGGGTCAGATTTAACTTCTATTTGGCCTTGCTCCCAAGAACCGTAAGAATGCTAAGCGAGTACCGTTATGCACATGTCTGTGACTCGACTCCGACATAGATAAATCAAGCATGCAATCTATAACCCTATAGTTGTTATAGGGTGCCTTAGGCAGCCTCGCCCTAGAACACCGAATACACTCTTTCGAGCCATTTCTCCTATATCACCTTTATGAGAACCGATATCATTTGTCTCTTTCGAGTATCAAACTCACATAGCATGCAAAGTCTAAGTGATCAATTTAAACTCAGCAAGACTCAGAATGATATTCAATAAAGAGTGACATGCAATGAATAGAACTTAAGTAAATAAACACTTCCAAGCTATTTTAACCATAAGGGAATTCACTACATTGAACCCCTCAACGGGATTTAGTTACGCATGATGGAATAAGATGCAAAAAAATAACTTTTCATTGACATAATGAATGTAAAAATACAGAAATAATGAAAAGAACAATTGCTGGAAATAAGGTGCAGTAGCTAAAACTAGAGTTTTTTTCTTTTATCCAGTCCTTCTAGAGTTCGCTCGACACTCTACTCTCCTTTACAAGTGGGAATAGGGTGAAAATCTCTACAAACACTCAAGTTTGATGTCTAACTAAAGGTTAGAATTCAGTCATCTAAGAAGGACCATGTGTTGGGTTTTATGCCCTAAAACTCGTAGATAATAAATGTACATTTGACCAAACATTAATAAAAGTGATGTATTATTCATTGTTTGTATTATATTTTGTCTTATTAACCCTAATCCAATAAACTAAACATCCAAGGCTAATAGAATGAGGCTTGAACTAGTATGTAGGGACATACGGGGATCGATGTTCAAGTTTTAGCCTAAAGGGTCTGTAGTATAGGGATAAGGCTGGGTACCTTATCCTGGTGACACTATGGATACGGCCCGCTTTGTATTTTGATACAAACGTAATGATCCAACGCGTTCGTGTAGTTGACATGCGAGCGGGGGTATCCTGTGCAATGAGTTTGCACAAAGACCGGACCGCGAAATAGTTAACCACTAACTGTAACACCGTTAGTTAGTTCGATTTCTATTTCACTAGGATGACCTAGGCAACTTGGCCTTAATCTTGAGTGGATTATGGACTCCTGTCCATGAGGGATTGTCCTTTGATTTGTACGGGTGAGAGTGGCCTATTCGCCGACTCAATAAGCCTACCATTTTGGGGACAAGACCGATTGAGGAGCTGAGAACATAGTTACAAGATAGAATTCACTCCTTCCCAACTTTAGGGTAAGTAGAGGTGTGTTCCCTTAAGTGGTGTCTCCGGGTCTTGAACAATGGGCCCTACCCTCTCTATGGCACGAGAGGGACTTCTGTTTGTTTGTTGGACCTCAAACAGGTTGTTCATTAGAGGAGCACTGGTACTTAAGGATGAAGAGGTAGCCCAGGGGTAAAACGGTAATTTGACCTAGCTGGGGTACGAACACATGTGAAGGGCTAACTTGCTGTTGATGGTCGATATCCGTGGACACAGAAATATATCTGCAGTGAGAAGAGTGCAGCTGTGGTTCTATAGTGGAGTGAACCATAGTTAACGAATATTGATTAATTTGGTTAATGAGTTTAGCCAATTAATCTCACATCGTTGGAGCTTCTGATCTGTAGGTCCATTAGGTCCCACCGGTAGCTCTATAAGGGCGTTGAGGTAAATTTCTAAGGGAGAATTGAATATTCGAAGGTGTTCGAATATTAAGATAAAATATGAATTTGATTTATATTTTAAAAACTATAGGTTATAATTAATGCACATTAGATGTACATTAATACTATAGTTTATTTTTGAGAGAAATATAATTAAATATGAGATATTTAATTATGATATTAATTAATTGGAGAATTAATTAATTATCGTTTTAATTCAGTTCAATTAAATTTGATTTAATTGAATTAGATTAAAACTTTAGGTTATGTGGGAATGTTATGTAAATATGATTTACATTAATTATAATAATTAGTTAGTTTAATTGTTAAATTAATTATATTATTAAAGATTAGTTAATGATTTTGAATTATTAATTAATTTTATTTATCAGTTAATTGAACTGATAAAGTCTTCCACTTACTTAGGGTTTACGTGTGAAGGGGAGTTTATTTAGGGAGTGGGAAGTTTTATCCGTAAAATAACCACTTCCCCAGTATAATCTCATTCGTTGAGTTGGTTACCATTATTCAAGCCCTCATACGCAATTCCCTCTCTCTCTCTCAGTAGAACTCTCTGTGATTATTCTCTCAAGGATACAGAGAAGAAAAATACTCCTAACCCTTAGAAAATCACGCTCCCACAAGCACCTATCGCATATCCTTCAAGAGAATACCGGTGCACCCTTTGGTGGTGTTCGTGATTAATTTCCAGCAAAGAAAAGGAGACTTTTGCTGCTGTTTTTGGGTGGAAGATCAAGGAATTTTGGTGAAACGGGTCAAGAACGTCTTCAAAGGTATAGTGTTCTACATCTTGGATCAATAGGATCCAATTTAGATTAGATCTAAGGTGTAAGCATGTTTTATAATTAAAATTCAGCATGTTAAATTATGTTTACTGCTGTGTTTTTTATTTTCCAACGTACTGGTATTTTGATCTTAAATTAAATCAGAGTTAAAGGTTCTGTACGTTTCCGCTGCGCAAGGGCTTTTATCCCTTCACCATGGGCATCCCTACTCATGGGCGTCTACTAGGGTTCTGTCACCACCCTCTTCTTCCCAGTGAGTTCTGCTTGAATTTTCCTTCGAATCAATGCCTTTTATAGTGTGAGAAGTGGTTGAAGAGTCACGAAAATGGTGTTGGTAGGTAGCCCAGTCAATTATGGAGTCAAAATAGCCAGTTAGTTGAGTGAAAAAGCTCGTTTAAAACGACTTGCGACGGACTCGGACTTTTCTGTTTCTACCCAGAAATGCAGTCGCATTTCATTTTGCCTTGGAAAAAATGCGGTCGCATTTCAATAGCATTTCTCTATTTTCCTCTGTTTTCTGCAAAACACCAAAACTAAGTCAAATTTACACCAAAATGAGTTCTTTTAAGCACAAATATGTATAATTTGACAGGCATGACTCTCAAAGACCTAACTTACCAACTTTTACACTTTTTAGGCTCGGGAATAGTAATTTTGACCAAAAACATACAAGTTTCACAAGAAATTAGCTAAGAATAAGGGGCAAAATAGGTATACTTTTGGCACTTATCAGTCGTGCCTTCAGCTCATTAGCTAGCTGTCTCATTTGCAATTCAAGGGCTCTCAATGAAGCTTGATTACTTTGAATTGTGGCATCGGTACGAACCATATATTCTTTCATCAATGACTCCAAAGAACTCTCTGAATTTTGCTGGGGCAAGACCTGCTTATTTTGTTGGGGCATTCCCTGTGATTTAGCAAATCCTGACTCGGTTGCCACTTTTTGCTATGCTTGGGGGGCTTGTGAATTGCTCCCTTGCCCTCCCCATGCAAAGTTGGGGTGGTTACGCCAACTTGGATTATAAAAATTCGAATAAGGGTTATTCCTTTGATTACCTACAAAAAACACAGAAGCTGGATTGCTGGGGCAAAACTCATAATTATGATCTTCACCACAATAGGCACATGATTCTTCTGTAACTTGATTTACAATTGCAGCAGGCTCCACCACTGGTGGCTACTGAACATGGCTAACCACTGTTACATTTTTAAGAGCATTAGCTAACATTGCAATATCGGCCCTAATGGTAGACACACCATCAACTTCTAACACACTCTTAACTTTCTTGCTAGAGCCTCTAACATCTGACCACTGACAACTATTGGTTGATATTCTTTCTAAAATCTCATGGGCTTCATTAAAGGTTTTTGCCAAAAGGGCCCCTCCCGCTGAAGCATCGACCATACTTTGGGTTGCTACGTTTAGCCCATTGTAAAACATTTCCATTTGGATACAATGCGGTAAACCATGGTGGGGACACTTTTGCAAAAGCTCCTTAAACCTCTCCCAAGCCTCACTAAAAGTTTCATCTTCGAGTTGCCTAAATCCCACTATCTCACTCCTTAACTTGGCATTCCTAGTTGGTGGAAAATACTTACTAAGAAATTTTTCCGCTAACTCATTCCATGTTCTAATTTATCCTAGAGCAAAAGAATTTAACCATGTCTTTGCTCCATCTCTAAGAGAATACGAGAACGAAGTTAATCTAAGGGCATCTCTAGATACTCCCTGAATCACAAACGAATCACTAACTCCTAGAAAAAACTTAAGATGTAAATGGGGGTCTTCAAATGATAAACCATGGAATTGACCCACGGTCTGCAACATCTGAAACATTATCGGTTTCATTTCAAAATTTTCTACCTCAATTTGAGGACGCGCAATTCATGGATTTAACTCATCAAACATCGAAAAAGCATACGCTCGAATGGCTCTAGCCCTATCATTTGCTACCAGAATAGGGTTCTCATCCTGGTTATTTTGTTGTTCATTTTGCTCCAGCGGTTGATTTTGCTGCAACCCACGATTCTGCTGGGGATCAACTTGATCTTCTGGAATTTCTGGAAGACGCGACACGTTATCCATTGGATTTAGATTTCTTCACTGCCCTCTCCTTCTTCTTCTAAATGTCCGCTCAATCTCAGGATCAAGTTCGAATCTCACCCCGGAGGATCGCTCATGCACCAATCTCACACCTACAAAAACAAAAGAAACAATCAAAAAGTTCACGCACCAAACCACTAAAAAACATACACAAAACAGATCAGATAAAAACTTATTCAAGTCCCCGGTAACGGCGCCAAAAACTTATTGCCTTCTAGAGTGGGTTAAAATTATGATAGAAATTAGCTCTAGAATACTATGCAAGTACACATAGTCTGCAACAAGTGATAAGTAATTTATCGTATCAACAAAGTTTTGAATAGCCTTCACTCTACCTATCTTGTGTAGCGTTTTAGTGATTTCAAGACTGTTAAAATGATTGGGTTTTGAAATAATGCTGAAGCAAAAGAAATAACAGGGTAGAATGTAAACGGATAAAGTAGACAGATTGGAAACAGGCGTTGGTTAAGATTTTTGTAATTGTTAAAAAGATGCTATAGCAATTATATTGATCAGGCATTCTCTTGCAGTCTTATCAGCAGGATCCTCCCGGAACTCTGAATCTTTTGGAATGTGTTTCAACTCTAATGACGCTCTACCGATCAAGCACTAGGTGACTGGTTATCCCTAACTCAGTTACTGGCATCCACCAACACATAATGGTCTAGTGTGATTACAAGCCTCACATCCCTTAAATCATCCATGAAGCTAAGAGATGGTATTCATACCAGCTGGCCAGGCGGGCACAAAATAAGAATAAACACAACAAGTAATCAAGATGCTCAAAATCAATATCAATTACTAGATTATGAAGTACGACAATTACATAGTCCTAACCAACACCTAAAGTAAATTTAGTTCATGGAATGAAAATCAACACACGCTACAATTTGATCGCGTGCATCCATAACTACAAACTTTACAAGAAAAGATAATTTTCCTTGATGAAATTCGTAGTTGATGGTCCGCTTGAGTCTCCAATTGTTCCTCCTTTATTCGGCTCCAAGAATGGAAAGGATGAGACTTTCCTCTCGAATGAATTGACTTGAGACGGATACTGCCTTTTATAGAGTGAAGTCAACCCTAATTAGGTCAAAGATTACATGTGGAGGGTTCTCCATAGATCCGAGATTGCTTCATAAAACGCCACCTCATTAATGAATCACGTGCAGCTCACATGGCCAGTTTTGCTCCTAGCTTTGTTGGATCATGGAATTTGCTCCTTCAAGTCGCTCAACATTATTTTCTTTGCAAAAGAACTTCCAAAGCATACATTCTTCTAAATAGGGTAAAACATATAACATTCCTCTAATAATACACCTATTTGGCACAAATGACACACAAATCACTATAGAAATAAGGCCTAAATAACTCCATTTTGGAGAGTTATTAGAAATCATTTTCAAAATTTGTTTTGTCACACACAGCCTTGGGCTGGTTCCCTGGCCTGTAGACTCGGCCTATTCCTTCTTGGCCTGTCAAACAAACCAAAACCGAGCATCAAAACCTTAAATAATCTTATCTTTCTATAATAAGTTTAAGATGACGTACAGGAGATATCGCTCATGAATTCTAAACTTTAGAAACAAAATCACGTTTCACACTTTTCCCAGAATTTTCCATATTCAATACCCTAACTTCAAACACTCATAACTTCCTCAATACTTGACCAAAATTAATGTACTTTATATCAAACTCTTCATTTTGGAACCCTCTACAATGTACTTGAAGGAATAAAAATGAGATTCTCAATGGATTTGTCCAGAAACCCCCCGAACACAGCTATTCCAAATTCGTATTTTCTGCTACCCTCTACTTTTCTCCTGAAATTAAACCTACTTCCAGTCCTTTTTTGGCTCCCGAGATTTTCATGAGAGTTATAGGAAATTGAATAAGCTTTCCAACCTTACCCAATTGAGCTTCTAATTCCATTTGTACACTCCGGGACGTTGGGAAAACCAAAGACTCTTCAGATTTGCGCGAAAATTCTGTGCTCTGTCTTTCTCTTCAAAAATCATTAACTTAACATCAGAATTAGCTCAAGCTTTCTTCATGAAATTTGTTAGAAAATGAATTAACTTTCATGAAAGTCAAATCTCACCTCTTAATTCTTCTTGTGTAGCTCAAACCGAATTAAAAACCAGAGATGGGCAGATTGAACCAAGATTCTGCCATGGTTGCACTTGCGTGAGTTTTCCCCTCTCTTCTTCAACCTCAAAACTCCAGTAAGCTTCCTCTTCTTCTTCCTTCAAACTCTCTCTCGAATGGTTCTGCAAATTTGATGGGAAATGAAAAGAAAATGGGTAGGAATGTCCTTAGGCGGTGGATTCCTTTAAGCACCGAAAGCTTTCTTTTCTTTTCTTTTTTTTTTTCCTTTTCCTCTTTTTTTTTTTCTTTTCTTTATTTCCTTCATTTTCTTTTTTTTTTTAATTAATAAATTCCAAAATTATAAAAAAAAAAAAAAAAACAACTTCAACCAAAAGCTTTGCCATTTTTCTTCAACAATGAAACAACTACAACTTTAATCCAACTTCCCACAATATGTGACAAGAGCAAATAATCCAAGGAAAGTCTCGGGTTTACACAAAGTATGTTGATGCATGTGAAGCAGCAAAGGAAGCAGTATGGCTATGGAAGTTTCTGACAGATTTGGAAGTCATTCCAAACATGAACTTGCCCATAACTTTATATTGTGATAATAGTGGGGCAGTAGCCAATTCTAAAAAGCCTCGCAGCCACAAACGAGGCAAACACATTAAGAGGAAGTATCACATGATTCGGGAGATAGTGTAGTGCGGAGATGTAATTGTCACAAAGATCGCTTCAGAGCACAACATAGCTGATCCATTTACAAAGACTCTCGACTAAAGTGTTTGAGGGTCATCTATAGAGCTTAGGTCTACGAGATATGTATATAACATAACTTAGGGCAAGTGGGAAATGTATAGGGTCTAGGAGTGTCCTAGTTTATTACATTTGTAACATTTCCTTGCTTTGGTATTATTAAATGCATATACATTTCCACTCACTAGAGTTTTAGTGCAAGTGGGAGTTTGTTGGGTTTTATGCCCTAAAACTCGTAGATTGTAAATGTAACACTTGACTTGCTTTAATGAAAGTATTATTTCAATATATTCATTTTGTCTAAAATAACCACAAATCCAATAAACTAAGAACCCCTGGCTATATTATGTATACTTGAAGTTTATGTATGACATAAGTATGGATCAAGTTCAAGTAAATAGCCTAAAAGATCTATAGTACATGGATAAGGCTGGGTACCTTAATCCCAGGGACACTATTGGCGCGACTCGCTTTGTTTTCTGAGACAAACGATGTGATCCTAATCGTTCATATATAAGACATGTGAGTGAGGGCGTCCTATACGATGAGTTTGCATAGAGATCAGACCAGGAGATAAGTCACTTTCGCTTTATATAACATCGTTTACTGTTGAAACTGAATATCTCATACAATGACCTAGGTAACTCGATCATATTCCTGAGCTAACTATGAACTCCTGTTTATTTAGGGTTGTTCTTAGATTTGCATGGGTGAGAGTGGCCAATCATCGCCGACTCAATAAGCCTATCATTTTGGGGATGAAACTAAATAGATAGCTATGGACATAGTTTTGCAAGACGAAATTCACTGATGCCCGTTTTAGGGTTAGTAAGAAGGTTGTTCCCTTAAGTACTAACTCCAAGTCTTGGACAAGGGGCCCCGCCGTCTCATAACCTTGAGAGGGACTTGGTTCAGTGATTGTATCACGAACTAATTGTTCATTAGAGGATCAGTGGAACTTAAGGAACAAGATGTAACTATAGGGGTAAAACGGACATTTGACCCAGCTCTAGTTACGAACAACCGGTGAAGGATTGACTTACTACTCATGGTTATTTCGAGTGGACAAGAAATATATCTATAGTGAGGGGAGTGCAGCTACGGGCTATAGTGGAGTGTCCCGGAAGCTAACGAACATTAAATAACTAGGTTAATGAGTTTAACCGATTATGCTTGTATCGTTGGAGTCCATGATCTGTAGGTCCATTAGGTCCCTCTACTAGCTCAATAGGAATAAAACTTGAAACATATGATAGGTTAATATTTGAAACGTTCAAATTCGGAAAGGGACACAAAAGTCGGTTATATACGATATTTAAACGACATATTGGTTTCATTTCGAATTAAACTTAAAATGAGAGTTGGTTATATTTAAATATGATTTACATATTAAACACGTGAATAGGGATTCATGTTCGAGAAATTTCGTTTGGAGAAAAGTTGGGATTGAGCAAATAATATTAATTTAATATAAGATATTAAATTAATTGAATTTATTATTATTTTAATTAAATAAGTTTTATTTAAATTAAAATTAAAATAAGAAAGTTGGATTTTCAGATTATTTGAATTAAAAACAAAATTTGAATTTTTGAATTTTAGAAATTCAAAATTGCCTAATTTTTGGAGGTGGTGGGTTTTGACTAATCCATGGTATTAAGCCCTTCTTTAGACACCTAATTTGTCTCCTAATTGGTGTCAATCTTGGTTGAATCCTCTTTGCATGTTTTCTTCTATATATACATGGTTGAATGGTGAAGAAATTATGCTTGATCAGTAATGAAATGCTGCTGAAATTTCCCCATACTCTCACAACCACTCAAACCCATTGTTCAAGCTTGAACTTCAAGCTTTTCTTTCCAATTCCTATCAAATAAGGATCCCACAATCCGTTCCAAGGCCTGAGGATAGTAGAGAAGATCCAAGTGGTTGTCCAAGAGCCATTGGTGTGAAGATCAAAGCCTCGGATTACACGAATTGGGAGCTAGAAGAGGTAGGTGCATCTTGCTCTGTTTTATCTCTTATGAACAACATGTTTTCTAAGATAAAATTGATGAAATTGTGTGCCTAAGATCCAAAATTGCTTCTGCATGTTTAATATTAACTCTTTCAGACTAAAAAACCGAACCGTGACACATGGGCTATTGGGAAAATAAAATAAAAAATATTTTTGCCAAAAAGTAAAACTCATTTCTTTGTTACGCGCGTGCGATCGTAGTTACCCGAAGCCGCCCGCCCATCAGCAGCGCACGCATGTGGGAAAAGGTCTAAGTATCACCGTTAACCACTTTTACAAGAGTAAGGAAGAGTGATTGTATAAAAACACTCTTCCCAACTCCAAATCTTCCCATGTGGGACAAATATACAGTAAAACATCAAATAAAGGCCAAAATATACAAGTAAATATCCAAGCCATTCCCAACAGATTCAACACTTAAATCATTTAACTAGTGGCAAATTAATTGAAAGCATTATTTAACCATAATCACATGAATAAAATAAAGACACAAAACATCCCAATAATCAATTCATAATCATAAACGACTACTTCAATCCCTATGAAACACATCTAGTTACTCATACACATTGTGTTACGATATATGCTAGATATGAAACAACCATAAAAACTAACTAGAGATAAGGTAAAGATACGGAAAAACTCAATTCCGCCGAAAATTGCACGTCCTCGTCACGATCTCCACACGTTCTTGAGTGATTCCCGCTTCTTGGCCTTGCTTCAGCTTCCACAAAAGGTCTCTAATCGACTTTAGGTCTAAAAAATCCCAAATTTAACTCTCTTTGGTCGTGCAAGACAAGAATGTATTTATAGAAAATTTGTCGACAGCGTCGAGACGCTATGGACAGCATTGCGACGCTGTCCTATTTACTGCCCAAATCAGAAAAGGAAAATTGGTAGCGTCGAGACGCTAAGGAGGCAGTGTCTCGACGCTACCTCTCGGGTTTGCAACATTTGTTGAGCTTCCAACTTGATTCTTTTTTGCTTCTTTTTCTCTTCTTTATTTCTCAATCACCCGATCAACTCCAATTTCTCTAATTAATCTTCAAAACTCAATTTCCTACAAAATTAAACATTAAAGTGCATAATTTGGCCAAATAATACTCAAAGATTAACTAAAATTAACCGAGAAAAATAGCTCACTATGTGCGCTATCACATATATAAAAACATGAAGGGTGTTTCATTGAAATTAGGGCAATAGTTAGCAAAACTTACCTTTAAATTATAGAATCTTCACAATCTTCCTTTCCATTCTAGAAAACCTACAAAATAATAATAATAATAATAATAATAAATAAATAAATAAATAAATAAAAATAAGAGTATAGTTAGAAATGATAATAAATTAAAACTATATATTCTAATCTTGTTACCACATTCAAGATTCCACGTCATTTTACGCTATTATATTTACAAAATTGCATCACTTTATAATTAGCGCAAATAAGCAACTCAAATGTTTATCTACAACTCCACAGGAAGATATTTTCATTTCATGTGGCTTACCTACCCTAATTAAACCTTGAAAGAATTTTTTGAAATATAAATTGGGCTTTTTAACGATGATATAAATTGACATTTTAATGTGAAATAAAGAAAGAAAATCAAAGGATTACAACTAAAATCATCGATATTACTTTCTTTTTTTTTTTTTTGGAGAAAAAATCATCGATATTACTTAGTTTGCTAATTGCTAATTAACAAATAGTTATATTAAAATAAATGAAAAAAGTACAGTAATAAAATATATTGATGACAAAACAAATTCATAACTCAACAATGTTTCAACCATGAACATACAATTTCAATCTTCAAGAATGCTGAGACTAATGGAGAAGAAGGTAAATCGAATTATCATTCACAAAAGAAACTTAAACTTGAACCGATTGTCAAATTTATGTTGCATGATATGATCGATTGTGAAAAGGCTAATATAGAAAAAGCTTTTCCTTCTTAATCCAAATAAATTACATACAAACATATAACATTTTGAAAGTGTTATATATATATATATATATATATATATATGAAGGATAAAGTGTGTTCTCTAAAAATTTCATTATGGGTTAAATATAGAATATTACTTTTAAAAATTATGATGGAAAACACATGTAGACACCAAAATTACTCTTCAATGTCCTCCACTATGCTCTCCACCCTGGATGATAAAAAAGGAAAAAAGAAAAAAAGAAGGATACACAGTATAATTTGAAATCATAACCATGGATATTGTCTTGTTTCTTTTATTTTTATTTTTTTTTTAATATTAAATGCTTATAAAAAAATAATTTTATTTATTTATTTTATTAATATTTTAAATCTAACTTATTTATTTAGTTTCTTTTTCAAAGTTTTTTTTTTTTTTATATATCTTAGTAAATAATAATAATAATAAAAAAATATAAAAAATGAAACTAATTGTTTTAATTTTAAAATTTAGGTAAGATTTTAGAAACATTTTAGAGAGTAGATTAGAAAAGAAAGAAAATTGTTAGTAAATAAATTAAATAATAAATATGATGTTTAAAAACAAAAGTTGTTCATTAAAATGTGTAGATGGGTTAAAGTGGTTGAAATAATAAATAATAAATTAAAGATGCATACCTGTTTGTGTGAACAAATTTTCTCATCCTTCCGTAAGTCTTGGATAATGTGATTCACACCATGTGTTGGCGATATTGGAACTTTATGATATTGATCTATTCTCACGAATGACAACTTGGGCGTGCTTATTATTCCATGTGAAAATGTGTTCATTTTAGGGCATCCTTGTATGTCCAAGTCCTCCAAGCAGGGGAACTCAAGCGTGCATTTTTCAGAATGAAAGCTAGCCAGACTTGAGTTCATCATTCTCTTGAAAATAATTTCCTCACCATTTTCTTCTTTTCCCACACCTCCTTCTGGTGTAACTATACAAGTCATGCCTTGACAATCATCTATACGCATTCTTGAGAGATTCACCAGACTTTTTGCCATTGAGGAACTAAACAAACTCATCATTCTATTGCAACCATCAACTTGAAGAGATGTCAAGTTGAGGAATGTCATCGATGATGGCAGTATACACTTCAAGTTCTCACATCCCTGTATATCAATCTGTTCTAAACTATCAAAGCAGTTTGTGGGAATTTCAATGTTGTCCTCCCACACCTGCATAAGGTTAGGAAGATTTTCCAAACATAAATTCTTCAATTTCACATGACTTTGATTATGCTTATTTTCTCTGAATACTTGTACCAATTGACAGGCATTTTGTATTCCCAAGTATTCAATTTTTAATAATATTATTTCACTCAATTCTGATAGCAAAGTAACCATGTTGTCATCTTTTGAACCCACCAACATAAGACTTTCGAGTTTAGAAAATGACTCTGTTCTAAGCCAAAATCTTCTTTTCTCCACTACCTTGCAATGTATTCCCAATTCTCTCAAGCGTGGGAACAAAACAATCTGAAAATAACACAAAAGTCTCGAAACTATTATTTTAATTAACTGATGTTTTTTTAAGTTCCACGAAAATAAAACCTTAATTTCCAAGTCTCTAACGTTAGTACGAAATTAAATTAATTAATGTTGCATAAATATATATGAGATGCATTACCTTAGGGAACACCAACTTTGAGGTTTCATCCTCTACAAATATTTCATTTTCCTCATTTGCGGATAAACTTTCAATTATCTCCATATGTTTGACGAAGGAAGCTGGAAATATACTTTTAAGCAGAGGACAATCAAAAACACCAACTTCCTTTAGATTTGGAAAGGTTACAAGTCCGTCCGGATCGTTGTTCCACACGTACTTTAAATTCGGTAGATTATATAAGTGTAACTTTGTCAATGGCACTACTTTATTGACATCATCCATCAACTCTTCAATTTCAAATATCCTTTCTAGTAACCCACAATTGCTTACTTCTAATTTATTTAAGAAAACAAGTGATGTCACTATATGTGAAGGAAACAAGTATGTTAATTTGTCGCACCCTTGAATGAATATATTTTGGAGTTTGCAAAGGAAGTTGCAATTAGTCGTCCATTATTATGCCATAACATCTCCAAATTATCTCCTTCCCTAATTATTAAATCCTTCAACTGAGGAAATGAAACCTGCAATTTTGTAGTCCAAAGATGTAAGTAAATAAAACTTTAAAAACAACACAAAGTTGTAATTTATTGGTTCCATTTAATAACGACTTTAAAAACTAAACTGGTTTAATTTACTGACAATTTCTTATTTTTCTTTTTTTTTTAAAAAAAAAAAAAGGTTAAGGTCCTACTTTTGTTTTGTTTCTCTTTACTTTGTTAGGATTTGTAGCATGTCGTAAACAGATAAAATTTTTGAAAACAACAAATAAAAAAGTAAAATGAAAAAAAAAAACGTTACGTTTGAGAAGAAAGAAATATTGGTACCCGAGCATGAAAAAGTGGAGTGATATTTCCATTCCGACGTGGCACGTGCATGTTCGAGCTTTGATTGATGTCAATGTGGAGATACTTCAAATTGGGATAATAGTAATTTCCATTTGGTTTGAGATTGAGAAGAGCCTTTGTAGAATCCTCTGAAGCACCCAATTGCTCACATCGCTGCAATAGTATTTCAAGTACCCCACCAATTGAATCAATTTTCGACTCTATATCAAGGAACAAACTTGTTGCATATTTGGGTGAAAGACACGTGTCGTAATAACCAGCTCTAATCATAAATTCTTCTAAATTCTGTGCTCTTTCTAAACTCAACTCATTTGACAGCATGTCAACATTCTGAACTTGTAACTTCAAACTGAAAAGACGAGTCAAACCATTCAATTCAGAAAGTTTGACATTCTTAATCAATTTATTTTTGTATGATACTTCCTCTCCCCATCTTTCGAAGCTTTCCCATAAACTCAACTCTTCTAGTTTTGTCATACTTGAAATAATGTTTGGATGAATCACCTCCAAGAAGGGGCATTGTGACACTTCTAGCACCTTGAGTTCTGTCAATTGACTCATACTCTCTGGTAGCTCTTCGATTGTACTACAAAAAATAATCCTCAAAATCTTCAACGTCTTTAGTTCACCAATTGTATCAATAGAATTACATTCACATGTAAAATTTAACATACATAATGTTTGAAGGTTCTTTAATGAGTGCATTAATGATGGTTCAAAATGCATATCTGTTATTTTCAAAACTCTTAGGGGCTGTTTGGGGCGCTGAATTGGTTATAATATCTGGTGGTTATAATAATCTGGCAATTATAATAATCTGGGGGTTATAATAATCTGTGTTTGGGGTGCAGATTATTATAGTCTGGGATAAAATAATCTGTGTTTGGGGTGCAGATTATTTTAATCTGGGATAAAATAATCTGTGTTTGGAGTGTTGATCTGTTTTAACATGAGGTTCTGAATCAAAGGTTCAAACTGACTGTTTTCTTTTTCTAGTTTTTTTTTATGATATACAACACTTTGATTTGATTTAGGGTTATGCTTTTTTTTTTTTTTGTTACAAAGCAAAAAAGTTTAGGTTTTGGTATAGAAAAATCATATTAGTTGACTTTTAGTATTGCCAAAATAAAAATTGTAAATGTTTAGTTCAAAAATCATATTAGTTTTTTTTTTTTAATCAATAAAATCATTTGAAATAAACTTGAGTGTGGTAAATATAATTTCGTTTGAATGTTTTTTTTTTAAGTTGATTAACCTTCGATGTTGTCAACGACTTTTCCGGCAACCTTTGATGTTTTTTTTTCTTTATTTTTATTTTTTATATTTTTCAAAATGAAATTGAGAAGAAATATGGAAAAAAAAAAAATTGGTGGCCGGAAAAGTCATCGGCGATCGCCGGAAAAGTCGTCGGCGGTCGTCGGAAAATTCATCGGAAACTTCGCCGGCTGACGGCGGCCGGCGGTCGTCGGAAAAGTCAAGGAGTCGCATGGAAGAAGTGAGGAGATAGTTACTGTAGTGGGTTGAATAATGGTTACTGTAGAAAATGGATAAAATAATCGGGGGTTAAAATAACCCACCTCACCAATTATTTTTGTTGGTGCCCCAAACATTGAATAGGTTATAATAAGGGGGGTTATTATAACCTATTCAGTGCCCCAAACACCCCCTTAGGTTTTCCGTTCCTTCAAAAAAAGCGTCTGAAATTTGAAGTGTGTGCATCCCTCTCCAATTATATAATATTAACAACTGAAGGTTTGGAAACTCCAACTTTAGAGGAAGGTTGGAAAATTTGCTACAATTTACAAAGATTGCATTATAAGATCCACGTCTATCCTCTTCTTGCCATTCACTTTGTTCACACCCATAGGTCAATGAGGACATCTTACCTATCTTTGATGCAATGTATTTGGCAACATCACGGACCACATCATGCATTCGTACATAATCATCTCTTTCGTTATTGGACTCTAGAAGTAAATAGGAAGTTTTAAGATCATCAACCAACTTCATTACTCTATCCCTTGCATCTTCCCAATTCTTTATGTCATCATTTAGCAATCCCATACCCATAGAGTACATCTGCAAATCTTCCACAGAAATCTCATGATTATCTGGAAATACACTGCACATGAGAAATAGTAACTTTGCTTCACCATCTATCGAATCATAACAGATTTTAAGGCAAGTATACAATTGGTCACTCACATCTCGAATATTCACTGAAAGAGGATTTTTCAATTTCTTCAAAACATCCTTCCACACCCGTACATTTCTCCCCTTCAATGTTTTTGCAAGAATGTTAAGTGCAATTGGTAACCCTCCACATTTTTTTACCACACTCTTTGCTATCTGTTCTATACCAACTTCCATAGACTCACCAACTATTTTCACAAAAAACTTCCAAGACTCTTCTTCATTTAGGGAGTTCACTTCAAACCACTTGTCTATGTTCATCTGTTTTAATAAATTTTGAAATCGACTTGTTATAACTATCTTACACCCTTCTTTTCTTGATTCTGAACGACAAGGAATTCCAAACTCTCTTTCAAGATCACATTCCTTCCACAAATCATCAACCATAATGAGGATATTATCTTTCATCTCGACAATCTTAGTTCATAGAAGAGACGTTTTTACCTCCTTGTTATTCTCATTTAATTCCATATTTAACTTACCTTTAACTTCATCTTGTATATCTGTTGCACCCTTCAATTGACCTACAGTCACGACAACCACTCGATGAAACAAATTGTTTTCCAGTACTAATTTCTTAACTTCATCCAACAACTTAGTTTTGCCGACACCTCCCATACCACATACTCCAACCTTGTTGACATTAGGATCTGCAAGTGCATCCTTAATTTGTTCTGCCAATAACGTTCTTGTTTTTAAAATTTGATAATCTGCAGGGAGAGTAGGACATTTAGTATCTGGAAGAGGTGCACGATGACCAACGTTATCCTTATTATATTCCCTCTTCTTTGTTTTTCTAGCTAGCTGATGCCATTGGACACAATTAAAGCAAGATATGTTAGAACCTTCATTTTGTTGTGGCATTTCGAGTAGTTCACCATCCACTTCGGCTAACCACGTTAAAACATAATTATCTATTTCATATGAATTGCTTCTTTGTTCATTAACCAAACTTTGCACCTTTTCTCTAATATCTTGAAGATATTTCAGTTGCTTTTCAAGATCCTTAATATTTCTCTTGTAGAAGAAAAGGTAACCGAGTTGACGTCCAATGGGTACAATTATGTACTTTACAACTGGTTCTACAATTATAGTTAAAGTTTCCATTATTTGTTACGGTCCTTTTGTTCCTTCAAATTCTTGGTTGTCCCTGTGGATTCAAGATGGTAAAATGATCTAAATAGTTAGAGGAATAAAAAACCATATTATCCTAATTAACAATGTGATTGATTAAACTAGGAGCTACCAAATTATATGCATTGAGGCGAAACAATGTAGAAATTTGTATTATTTCTTATACTTGTAGTTAGAAGATCAAGAGAGATAATAATTAATAATCTTGACAAATATTATTTTTTAATAATAAGATTAAATAATTTTAACCTTGCATAAACTCCTTCGAACAAAAATAATAATAATATTAATTACCGAAATAACTAATTTCCTTTAATTAAAAAAAAAAAAAAAAAAAAAAAAAAAAAAAAACCTTAAAAACATCCATGAAAGAAATTAGTACCTCAAATTGAGATTGTTTTCTTCAAGTATCTTTTTCTCTTTTAGGGTGTTTAAGATCAAACTAACAATTATTTCTTAAAATGCAATGATACATAATTTCCAAACAACTTGCTTTGCAATTCATGAAGAAAAAAAAAAAAAAAAAAAAACTTATTATTGTACTTATCTAGTATGCCATCATAACATATGAAATGAAGAATTTTTAGGAGAAAGAAGTTGAGGGACGAAGAAAAATAAACTAAGAGAAGATATAAAATTTTTCTATGGAAGAAAAAAAGTGTTTATCTACTATGCTCTACCAAACCAAAATCAAGAAACCTGTGAGGAAAAGAGTCAAGAGAGGAAAAAAAAAAAAAACAATGAGAAGATGAGTTTTTTGTTGAAAAAAAGAGAGAATAGCTTCTTATATAGTTGTAAGAGTTTAATGATGTTTAAACTATTAAAATTCCAACATTAATTATATTTAAATGTAGCCAAAGCAAGCATAGCTCAGCGGTAATTGACATTTATCATCGACCAAGAGGCCAGAGATCTGAATCCTCCCACCCCCAAATGCTCTTGTACTAAAAAAAATGTAAAGTCATAACTTAAAAAAAAAATAATCCGTAGAGTCATAAATTTTTATAATTATTAAAAAATTTAATATCAAAGCCTTTCATATTTTACCTTTTCACATTCTCTCACGTTTATTTTTTAAAAAAAAAAAACACTCTAACCTCTAATTATAATAGTTAACCATGAAATTTGAATGGTTAAATAGTTTTAAAAAGTAAAAGTACCACTTAACTATTTTAGTAATAAATAATCTCAAACAAACAAAGACTTAAACAAAGGAGGCAAACATGGGGAGTGGGATGGAGCAATGTTAAAAGGGTTGAGTGGTTTTAAATATTGCAAGTCATTACTCAATCATTTTACTTTTTATTATTTTTAGTTAACAAAAAAAAAATCTTACATGAAGGATAATTTTTTTGGTAATATTTTAAAAAGTATGGTTAGCATTATTATATAAAAAAAAGTTTATACCACATTCGTATTTTTATATATACCAGTATTTTAAAACTCTTGTTCTTTTATCTAAGTGAATAGAGGTTTTTTCTTTTTTAATTTTTTTTGAGTTCATTGTTTTTTAATTTTATCATGTTCGTATTTTCCTTAAATAAAATAAAGATGATTGATTATTTTATTTAAAATGAATGGAATAACTTGAGTATTAAAAAACAATTGTGGTAGAGTGAGAATGTGGGAATTCGCATTCTTTTATTTTTTTATTTTTTATTTTATATAAATTATTTTAATATGAGAAAATAAATAATTTTGTGTAATAGAATGTATTTGACTTTAGACATGAAATTAATGTATTTATATAAATTATTTTAAAAGATTGGAGAAAGTATAAAATAATTTTTTAAATCAATTACTTAAATAAAATGTCTTTTATGAAATTTATAGTTTATTTTACAATATAAATAAATTGTTATTATATTATATGGGCTTCCATCTCAAAACCAATCGACAATGAGTGAAGTGACCCTTGTAGCTTATATATTGTGAGGTCTCCACTAATCTTTTCAATGTGGGATCCTCAACAATTGTAGACATTGATAAAATAACAAAAATAAATATTATTTAATTTAATAAATATAAACAATTGGTTTCAACATCTTATTATTGTTTATAATTTTAAACAATTCTTTTTCAACATCTTTTTTTCTCACAATAAAAGGTTCAACTAGTATTAATAACAAAGAGGTGCTCTCACCCACGTGTTGTAAAAAAAAAAAAAGTTGTTAATTTTTTTTAAAAATGCTTATTAAATATTTTATTTTAGGACCTATGACTCTACTTCATAATAATCCTTGCCGTAGTTTTGTACTTTTTTTTTTTTGAAATGCCGTAGTTTTGTACTTTTAAACAACTGAGTTCGATTACTAGTCGTCTTTCTTTTTTTTTTTTTTTTAATGTTTCATTTTCTTTTTTTATATAAAAAGTATTTTTTCTTTGTATCATTTGACTAAAATCTGAAAAGTATTTTCAGAAAAAAAAACTACCAAACAAAGAAAATTTAAATTTCATAAACTCAATTTTTAAAATTATAAAAACTCTGAATTAGTTATCAAACAATTCTTTTTTTTTTTTCAAAAAATGAAAAACACAAAAACCAACAGTAAAATAGTTACCAAACATGGTCACAAAAGTTTTTATAAAATAATGTTTTTTTTTTTTACAATATGTAGAGGTGGAGGATTCGAACCACAGACCTCATGGTTATGAGTATATGCCGGTTGAGTTATGCTCTTGTTGGTTTTTATAAAATAATGTTACGTTTTCTCAACTTTTAAAAACCATAACATATACGTTCAGGTCAAACCACCCGTTCTCAAAATGTCAACTTTTTCTTTGATGATAAACGGACAAAGTAAAAGCCTTATGTAGGTTTCAAGATGACTGATCAGTACATAAAGAATTACTAATGATGTTAATGTAGGGTTTCTTTAGCAAAATATTAGAAGGGAGCAATCCCACATTGAAAAGGTGTGCAAGGAAGTGATGAGCTCCAAATACTATAAAAGGAGTCTATGACTTTTGTTTCAAATCATCTCAATTAAAATCATTTTAAGTTGGGTATATATACCACCAACTCTAGTATAAGTGGCATAAAGCTTTGAGAAAGTGTTTTTTGATAGTTGGAGTTGGGGAGAGAATTTTGTATGATTATTAATAATTTTTCACATAGTGAAATTTCTTTATGTGAGTCGTGATTTTTATTTTTTTATTTTTTCGGTTTTGGAGTTTCCACATAAATTCTTGTGTTTCTCATTTTGTTGTTTTCTTTTAATTTCTCTGTTATTTTTCTACTTGTTCCTGCAAAAGGATTGAAACTTTTTTTCCCATCAGTTAATGGGACAAAAGAACCAAAATCCAATATTTTACCAAATTAAATCTCCATTCTGATTAATACCTTGTGAACTAGAAGAGTAGGTCAACAAATGATTGGAACATCACCAAATCTACAAAATATCAATAATAATATCCTATCTACTGTTGTGACTACCAAACCAATGATTTAACATATAAGTTTATCTCGATAATAAACAAGTTTCAAAACAGAAGAAAGTAACATTTACGTACTTGCAACTTGTGATAAAGAGAGACGAACGAGGACCAAACTTAATTTTTTGCGGATTCAAATTTTTCGTAGACTTGATCGATCTCCACAAAATATAAGTTTGACGAATGCATGAGTCTCAAAACTGAAGCAGATCAAGGTTCGAATTCCTTCCTCCGCACACCAACGTTCGTTGTCGTTGCTGTGCGACTGGAGAAAATCTAGAGGGAGGGGAGAGAACCTAAAGTTCTTTAATTCTTTTTCTTTTCACTGCTTTGAAAGTTGAAAATGAAAATGAAAGGAAGGAAATGTTGTAGAATGATATTTTTAGTCCAAGAGAGATGTAAAGAGAGATGTAATTTAAACCATTAGAGTAATAGCATCTTATTCTTTACTTTGCGAATGGGTAAACTTTGTTGTGAGAATCTGATCCTCCCGATCTCATAAAAAAAAAAAAAAAAAATCTTACTGATGCTTGACGTTTCTTCTGTCCTTTAATTTGGCCTATTTTTTTTTTTCCTTCCTCACATCTTTTTTTTTTTTTTTTTTTTTTTTGAAATATTCATCACATTATTTCAATGCTCAATATCTCTAATCTCTAATCTCTAATCTCTAATGTATAAAAAGTCAGGATCTTGAAAAAACATTTTTGGACTATCATATCCCTACTTCTATTTCTAAATTTACAATTATGCCATTGCAAAGAGTTTAACCTACCTATTTATTTATTATCAATAATTAATAATTTATTTATAAAATACTTATGCTTTAAATAAGACTTAGAAAAAAAAAATAAGAAATAAAAAAAAATTACCAACTTAACGATTTCCACGTTGAGGAATGGCTGTTACTTTTACCAATTTTAAAATGACATTTATAATTTTTAATAACTTTAATTAAAATGAAATTGAAAAATTTAAGAATATGAAGAGTTTCAATTACCTATTTATTTCTAGAAATAAATTCTAAAAAATTAATCTCACATTTAATTAAAATTAATAATGAGATTTGAAAGGTTTTGGAACTCAATAGTTTTGCAACTTATTCATCTCATACAATATATAAAGGCATATCTTCTACTTTTTTCTACAACGATTTAGCTTTCTCATTTTGATTTGTTTTTCTTCATCTATTAGTTTCTTCTTATAGTTTTAGATTAAGAAGCTTGCATTGCATATTGGTGTAGTGGTAAGTTGTAGGAATTTGCTAATTTTTTGTAATTAGATGTCGTTTTATCTTGGAAAAATTGTTTGATCTCAAGTGACAAACACCAATCAAAGGTGAACCTCCCTCCAGATAATCGTATGAATCAAAGGTATCGATATCTTATAAATTATTCCTATTATTTTATAAATAATTTTCTTATTGTGTTTGTTGTTTATGTATGATCATTTTCTTAGAAGAGATTATATTTAGAACAAACATCTTACCACGTTGAAAATCCCTTTTGGCAAGCGAAACAATTCGGTTGGAAAAATCAAATCATTTATCAAATTCTATTTCGTACATTTTTTTATCTAATTAATTATATATATTGTTATAGGTAATTTTGGACCACACTGACGCACAAGGAGCTGACAAGGACAATCGAAGAGAGGTAGGACCAAAAGACCGACCCCGAGGAAGAACGAACCAAAGGGTCGGGCCGACATGGCCCGACCCCTATGGTCGGCCTCGGACTTTTGCCGAGGCCGAGCATAATGGTCGGCCTCAGCAAAAGGCCGAGGCCGACCATTTGGCCCGCTTGCGCGGGCCGAGCCCGGTGGCCTCTTTTCGGTCCCTGATGCCCCGAATCGCCCCGGTTCCGCCTGGTTCGCCCCGCAACACCTCCGGATTCGTAAAAACCCTAGGAGGATGAGGTCGGCCTCGGCCCATTTCCGAGGCTGACCAGGGCCAAAGGCCCGAAGATCATTTGAAGTTCGGCATCGACGAAAACCCTAAGGGAAAATCTATAAAAAGAGAGACCGCACACGCACTCAGGTATGCAAGCATCAAACCCTAAATATATTCTACGTACTTTCCGGCCACGGCTGACTTAAGCATCGGAGTGTGCGTGGTCTACACCACACCGGTGTGCAGCGTTTGCTCGTCTTGCAGGTCACGTTTTCCCCGCTCATTTACAAATTCACTGTCGACCGTCACGTGGAGCGAGGGGTAAATTCCTGAGCGAAATTTGACCATCAACAGTTGGCGCCGTCTGTGGGGAAGAACGCTGACTAGCAAACGCTGGGTTCGGCAGGAAAACGTAGCAACGATGGAACACCAAGGTCAACCAGTGACTAACGAACCGAATCCCCAAGTTCGACTCCAAGCCCAGGAAATCGAGATCGCAGCGATCAAGGGAAGGATGAACGAGATGGGGCAAAATTTGACTGAAATCCTCAGTCTGTTGAAGAAACCCGAGTCTATGAGGCCCGAGGAAGAGGATGTACGCAGAGACCCCAAGAAGGGTAAAGGAATAGCAGATGAGGAGGTTGGGGATTCGGAGAGTGTAACTAGCCGAATGCCTCCTCCCGGGGGCGAACAGACCGAAAAGGAAGCTGGACCAAGCCGCAAAAAGACCCGCAGGAATTCTCCGCAAAGGGCAGCACCAGGTACGTACACAGCAAATAATGACAGGAGAAAGCTGGAGGCACGGGCAAAGTCCGAGGCTGACCAGGACCGAAAGAGGCAAGAGCCATCCAAATGGCTAAAAGAAGGAGACAGCTACCAAACCTCCCAAAGGAGGATAGAGAACGAGGACATAGAAGGGCTGATTGGACAGGTGGGGCCAGTCTTCACCGATGAAATAATGGGAGGAGAGGTGCCGCACAAATTCAAAATACCGAATTTCCCGCAGTATGATGGGAAGAAGGACCCGAAACAGCACCTGGATGCATACCAAACTTGGATGGACTTTCACGGAGCGAACGAAGCGACAAGGTGCCGGGCCTTTGCACTGACACTCACAGGTTTGGCAAGGCAGTGGTTTGGCAAGATCCCACGAAAGTCAATTGGTTCGTTCAGGGAGCTGGCCCGAGCGTTTGTCACGCAATTCTTAGGAGCCCGTAGCCGACAGAAGCCTCAGATCAATTTGCTAACAGTAAAGCAGGGACCCCGGGAAAGCCTGAAAGATTACATTAACCGGTTTAGCAACGAAGTTTTGCAGGTGGAAGGTTATGACGACGGAGTCGCCCTGACTGCAGTAATTTCAGGTTTGCAGGATGAAAGGTTGCTCAACTCGATTGGCGAAAGCCAGCCACGAACATATGTGGAGTTCATGACCCGAGCGCAGAGGTACATCAGCGCCGAGGAACTGCTTAAATCCAAGCAGGAAGAGAGAGAGAGCCGAGGGGTTTTTTCATCCGACCGGCACCGAGAGGATCGGGCGAAGGGGCGTCGAGCCGAGGATAGAAGCCGAGGCCGACATGAACAGCCCTCGGCCAATGGCCGAGGCCGAGCAGAAGCTAAGGAGCTGTGGGGCCGTGGGGAGCCAAAAGCCAAGTTCGACAGGTATACCCCGCTAACAGCTTCACTTGAACAGGTTTTGGCCGCGATACAGGATACAAATCTGTTAAAACGGCCAGAGAGGCTGAGGTCGGACCTAGACAGGAGGAACAGGAACAAGTATTGCATGTTCCATGGAGACCACGGCCACACAACTCGGGAGTGCATACAGTTAAGGGATGAAATCGAAACTCTAATCCGAGAGGGTTACCTCAAGGAGTTCGTGGGACATGGTCGGGAGAAGAAGCCAGCGCAGACAGAGCCAGGCAAGGGAGGCAACAACCCGCCGCTGGAGATACGAACTATCCTTGGAGGACCCACCGGGGGAGAGGCACATATGGAGCCCAGAGAGCAAGGTATGTACTCGCTCTTACTCGATAGAAACTCACCAAACTTGGAGTTCTCAGAAAAAGAAGCAGCGGGCATACACCATCCGCACAATGACGCGCTGGTGGTGACCCTAACTGTGGCCAACGTCAGGGTGCATCGAATATTGATTGATGGGGGGAGCTCAGCCGATGTTCTCTCAACCGCAGCATTCGATGCCATGAAGCTGGGGAGCGACCGCCTAAGGCCGAGCTTCACACCATTGGTGGGCTTTGGTGGAGAAAAAGTGAGCCCAAGGGGAAGCATCGAGCTGCCGGTGACGTTTGGTGAGGGGCCGCAGAAAGTTACCAGAATGATAAACTTCCTAGTGGTAGACTGTGTCCCGGCATACAACGCGATCCTGGGACGGCCAACACTGCATGGGCTCAAGGCAGTAGCCTCAACCTACCACCAAATCCTGAAGTTCCCAACCGAAGAAGGCGTAGGAGAGGTACGAGGGGAGCAGAGGACATCGAGAGAGTGCTATTTCATGGCGCTCAAGAATATGGACAAAAAGGCCCAAGCGGCACCCACCTCGGGAAATGGCCGAGGCCGAGCGCCCAAGGGGCTGGATCGTTCACTTCCAATGGAGCATTGATTTCTCCCCGCAATGCATCCTATCAGGGATTTGTCAAAGCTTTGTTTAAGTTTCTCTTATTTTTTACAGCAAATTAGCAAAGTGTAATCAAGCTTATTTGAAATAAAATGATTTGGATTTCGTTTAGAGCAGTTTGCACTGGAAAAGAGGCCTGGGGACTCCCTAGGTCTCCCCAAGTTTTTCCCCAGAAGAGTGTACGCACCCCTGGGATGATTCCAAGACGCTTGAAGAGAGGCCTGGGAATTTCCTCAGCCTCCCCAAGCTTGCCCCAGAAGAGTGTACGCACCCCTGGGATGATTCCGAGACGCTTGAAGAGAGGCTTGGGAATTTCCTCAGCCTCCCCAAGCTTGCCCCAGAAGAGTGTACGCACCCCTGGGATGATTCCGAGACGCTTGAAGAGAGGCCTGGGAATTTCCTCAGCCTCCCCAAGCTTGCCCCAGAAGAGTGTACGCACCCCTGGGATGATTCCGAGACGCTTGAAGAGAGGCCTGGGAATTTCCTCAGCCTCCCCAAGCTTGCCCCAGAAGAGTGTACGCACCCCTGGGATGATTCCGAGACGCTTGAAGAGAGGCCTGGGAATTTCCTCAGCCTCCCCAAGCTTGCCCCAGAAGAGTGTACGCACCCCTGGGATGATCCCAAGACGCTTGAGGAGAGGCTTGGGAATTTCCTCAGCCTCCCTAAGCTTGCCCCAGAAGAGTGTACGCACCCCTGGGATGACCACAAGACGCTTGAAGAGGGGCCTGGGAATTTCCTCAGCCTCCCCAAGCTTTCCCTTAGAAGGAGGTATGCACCCTTGACATGAGCACGACAGGACGGATCGGCAGGCAATGCAAGCGAAATGCTCGGCCTCATGCCAAGGCCGAGGCCGAGCATTCAGCAAAGCTCGATCGATTCGAAGTTTGTTAATCAATTCACTCTTTCAGCGTAGCTCAAACGGTCAAAGCAGTGAGGAAGTGCTCAGGTAGGGAGTAAGTCTGCACATAAGCCCAACGACGGAGCAAGTAAGAAGATAACGAAGACAGATGGTCCGCCTCATGCCAAGGCCAAGGTGAACCACCTGTACTCAAAAAAATCCACCCACCGAAGCTCAGGTACAAATTAAATTTATCTGTACTCAAAAAAACGCATGTCAAAAGTATTGAATACATGTTTTTGAGTGGGGGCTGGGAGTAGCATTGATTATTGAGGTAAATGGTGACGCTTGTGACTTGTCTTCTTTGCTTGCTTGAGTTATAATGGGTCATTTTCGAACTTCAAGTTTCCGATTGTTCCTGGTAAGCACGCCATAACTGTGTGTGCCATTAAAATTGCATGAAATGTGATAAAGAGGCAATTGGAGCATAAAATGTATACTTCTTCATTCATGAAAGGGAAAAGTACAGGATACATGGTAGAAAACAGAATTTATGAAAGCAGAATTGAGAAAGCATAAAGTCAGGAAAGAGAGGCTCAGGAATTTCCTTAGCCTCCCCAAGTTTCCCCCGACTGAGTGTACGCACCCTCGGGATGACTACAATACTTGAAGAGAGGCTCGGGTATTTCTCCGGCCTCCCCAAGTTTTCCCCGACTGAGTGTACGCACCATCGAGATGGATACAACAGAGCAAGTTAGCAAGCAAAGCAGAAGAAATGCTCGGCCTCGTGCCAAGGCCGAGGCCGACCCTCAGGCACGCATTCAGAGCAGCGTGACTGGTTCGAGTTCTCAGTCACTTCACTTTTTAGCACAGCCGAAGCGCCCAAAACCGCAGGGAGATGCTTAAGGTGGAGCGCGCAAATAAACAGCACCGAAGAGCGGGTCAGCCTCATGCCAAGGCCGAGGCCGACCATCCACCTTAAAAAGGCCAGGTATGAAATCAGTTCTTCTTACTCGAAAAATGCAACTCCTGAAGTAATAAATGCACATGTTGAGTGGGGGCTGGGAATAAGGATAGGTTAAGACCATTCCATTCCTTTGTTGTAATCATCATGCAACTCTCCCATTATTTTCCAGCAAGGACCGACATATGAATGCAGGGGGCTAAGTGTTGAGCTAACAGAGGCTTGGGGCCAAGGCCGATCCTAGCCTCCCCCCTCATTTTCTTTTTGCAGAAATTAACTTTTTCAATACAGGATTGTGAAGTCTTTTGTTTTCCCTAATTTTAATTATGGATAAGCCCTGGATCTGGAATGAAGCACTCCGAATGACCAAGTACGGGGGTGGGAAAGTGTTGTGCTCGGCCTCTTCCCGAGGCCGAGGCCGACCAGAGAGGCCCTCCAACCACTTTTGATAACGAGGAAGTCACACATGGGTCAACATGAGACAAGAGTCGTACTCTTAAACTGGGCTTAAGGGGCTTAGCCTATAGCATTAAGTCGCACCTGAATCCCAATTCAAGAGTGGGGGCTTAATGTTATAGGTAATTTTGGACCACACTGACGCACAAGGAGCTGACAAGGACAATCGAAGAGAGGTAGGACCAAAAGACCGACCCCGAGGAAGAACGAACCAAAGGGTCGGGCCGACATGGCCCGACCCCTATGGTCGGCCTCGGACTTTTGCCGAGGCCGAGCATAATGGTCGGCCTCGGCAAAAGGCCGAGGCCGACCATTTGGCCCGCTTGCGCGGGCCGAGCCCGGTGGCCTCTTTTCGGTCCCTGATGCCCCGAATCGCCCCGGTTCCGCCTGGTTCGCCCCGCAACACCTCCGGATTCGTAAAAACCCTAGGAGGATGAGGTCGGCCTCGGCCCATTTCCGAGGCTGACCAGGGCCAAAGGCCCGAAGATCATTTGAAGTTCGGCATCGACGAAAACCCTAAGGGAAAATCTATAAAAAGAGAGACCGCACACGCACTCAGGTATGCAAGCATCAAACCCTAAATATATTCTACGTACTTTCCGGCCACGGCTGACTTAAGCATCGGAGTGTGCGTGGTCTACACCACACCGGTGTGCAGCGTTTGCTCGTCTTGCAGGTCACGTTTTCCCCGCTCATTTACAAATTCACTGTCGACCGTCACGTGGAGCGAGGGGTAAATTCCTGAGCGAAATTTGACCATCAACATATATATTTTCTCATCTTCTAATATTGGAAAATAAATATTATTTTCTTTAATTTTAGTTTTCTTAATTAACATTTTTAAGTATTAAACAAGAAAAAATAACTAAAAAAAAAACTATATATATATATATAAGAAAAAAAAAGAAATAAGGGTCTTATAAAAACATTGGTAGACGTAGATCATCCTATTCTTTTAATTTTAGTTAAATTACCATCGTGCTCTTTCAGTAATTATAAAACCATCAAAATAATTACAATAACAAATTGATGGTATTACACAAAAAAAGAAAATTGTATCTGATTAAAAAAATTGGGGTTTTCATTATGCCCTTTTAATTTAAATTATTTTGCGACAACAATTTTAATTTTAAATCAGTTACGATCATAACTCTATAGGTAATTTGAAATAAGTAGAATGATAAATTGAAAATGTTACAAAAAAAAAAAAAGACTTTAATTTATGAGAGTTTGATTTAAATAATTGCATAGTTTTCAATTAATAGAGAATGACAAGATTTTCATTGAAATGATAAAAAAAAAAAAAAAAAAAAAAAAAAAAAAAAAAAAGGGAAGTTTACAAAAAAAGTAATAGTTTTTACCATTCGTACTAACAAAATATATAGGGTTAACTTTACCTATTTAAATTCTTCTCAAATTAAAAATATAAATTGACAATGTTTCTTACTATATAGCTCATTGTAATTGAAGAGTTCATCCCATTAAAATGAATTTCTAATGATACCGATAAGGAAAGCAAGAAGAATTAATAATAGAGTTTTTTGCCATTATGGAACGTCAACTTCAATTTAGATGAGGAAACAAAACTCCAAATCAAATATAGACTTGGTAACTTTATAAATATTTGTTTTTTTTTTTTTTTTTTTGAGATTATAAATATTTTTTCTTTCTATTAAAAATTTATATTGCATTGTCAACTGTAGTGAAAATTTAATAAATAACAAATGTTTGTTACGAACAACAACTATTGAACAAAAAATGTCAAAGTCAGTCTCAAATAATGTTGTTGAACTCAAAAAAATATATTTAACATAAAATTATTATGACTTGAACTTGCATTCTCTATGAAATAAAATTATTAGAATACAACTACTATAAAGTAGAAAAAAAAACTAATAGAAAAACAGTATTGTAAATAAATTATACGTCTTCATCAATCAAAATTAATTTCAACTTACTTCGAGATAATTTTTATATCATTCGTTGAAAGGATCAAAAATGTTATAACAAGGTATGATATACTACAAACATGTGGCAGTATATGATTATTGATTAAAATAGTAATTAACAACTAAAGGAGTTATTTGCCAACAAGAGCATGACTCAACTGGCATAAAGTTGTACTGATAACCACGAGATCTGTGGTTTAAATCTCCCCCTCAAATTGTCAAAAAAAACTAAAGGAGTTATTTTTCATTCCTTATATATATATTTTTATAAATGTGATATTTAAATACTAAATATATTATGCCTAAAAAATTATATTTTTATAGGATAAATATATTTTGCCTTTGATTTTATTTATTTTTTTCTTTTGGTTATAGATAAAACGAAGATGAAAATTTTTAAGTAATATTCATTAAAAATAATATATATTTTATGAAAAAAAGTATATTAAATGTAATCAAAATTTTAAACACATTTAGTAATTTAATGTATAATTAATATTTTAATTGATAAAATATATTTTAAAATAATGAAAGTATAAGAATCTAAAAGGTTAGAATGTGAAAAGCTACCATGAAAAATAGTTTTTGTTGATTTAATTTCTATAATTCAATTCTAAAATTAATGACTTTACATTTAATTGTAATTAATATTAGAATCAAGAGCTTCAAAATTTGATTAGTCATGCAACCTTCTTAAACTTCTAGCTACAACTATATAAATACACACATTCTCTACTTTTTCCACAAACACTTGAGTCTCTTCCTTATTAATTTGTTCTTCTTTCTTAATTAAGTTTATGTTTTTAAACATGATGCTCTTTTTATTTTATTTATTTTATTTTTAACTCAGATTTGAAAATATATCCGAACTGTTGATGGTCGATTTTGGTCAGAGGAAACTCACCTGACCTTCACGTGCCACCAACGGTAAATTTGTAGATGAGGGGGAAGACGTGGCCTGCAAAAGAGAAAACCTGCACACCGGTGTGGTGCTAGCCACACCGCCTCCGATGCTTAAGTCAGAAAACGGAAGGGAGAGCTAGAGAGCAAGAGAAGAGAGTCGAGAATTGAGTTCGGGTCCCCTTCTTCAGTGGTGAAGAGGGGTATAAATACCTGCTCGTGCTCCTAGGGTTTTTAGGAATCCGGAGGCGTTTCGGGACCAACCAGGCGAAATCGGGGCGGCTAGAGGCATCAGGGACCGAGAGGAGGTGACCGAGCTCGGCCCGCGCAAGCGGGCCGACCATTTGGGTCGGGCCAAGTTGGCCCGGCCCTTTGGTCGGTTCTTCCTCGGGCTCGGTCTCCTAACCCTATTTTCGCCCGGACGTCCTCGTCAGCTCCTTGTGCGTCAGGTGGTCCAAAATTGCCTATAACACTAACTAAAATTTTTTAAGTAGTTCTTAATTTTAAAAATTGAACCCAAAAATTGAATAACTCATTGAACCAATTTTAATTTAAGTAATAAAATATTAAAACATTCAACCACCAACAAAAAAAAAACATTATAATTAATTTTAAAAATAATTATACTTAATAACATTTTAATTAAAAAAAATACACGTGCATTTGCACGTGGTAATACACTAGTATTATAAATGGGAGTGGAAAAAAGGATATGTTGCTCTCCAAATTTTGGGCTCCTAATCCATATATTTAGTAGCTTAATTATGTGTACCCACTCAAAAAACAAGTATTTAATGGTTGGTCATTAAATACTTTGAAATGTCTTTTCCAATTCAGCTTAATTATTTCCCTTTATGCTTTAAATTTTTTGGACAAATTGCTTAGAAGAAATTTTTGGAATTCTTCAACATTGAGAGATACCCAAAAGATAAGAAACAGAATAAATTAGGCCCCGTTTGATAACCATTTGATTTTTGGTTTTTGGTTTTTGAAAATTAAGCTTATAAACACTACTTTCAACTCCAAGTTTCTATGTTTTTCTAATACCCTTCTTTCCATGTTTTTAAAAACCAAGCCAATTTTTGAAAACCAAAAAAAGTAGTTTTCAAAAACTTGTTTTTGTTTTTGGAATTTGGCTAGGAATTCAAATGTATCCTTGACAAGGATGAAAATCATGGTAGGGAAATGGGGAGAAAATAAGCCTAATTTTCAAAAACCAAAAACCAAAAACCAAATGGTTATCAAACGGGGCCTTAATTAGTGGAATTAATTATCTGAGAGGCTTTATGGCTAGTTTGGTTCTTGCTGTGGAAGAAGCACCCAACGAACATTTAGAATCGAATTTGTATTTGTACCACCAAAGATGGGGAAATGGAGGAACTTTAATTTGCATGTTGAAAGATAAAATAATCATTTCTGAGTCCATTCAAATGGGCTCTCCTCTTCTTTTGAGTTCAACGATGTGGAGATGGGAGATTATTCCATCGACATTAGGATGATAATTTAGTTCTATTGAACTATGCTCGCACACCAGCATTCAATTCAACCCTTTGTAAAGGAACTATCATTTCATTTTATTTTATTGATTTAAATCCTAAAACTTTTAATTTTATTATATTTTAATTCTTAATCTTTAAAATATATATTTTGGTCCTTGAATAATGTCATTATTTTTTCCCTTGGATAATCTCCCTTTAGTTCTATCCACAAGTTCTAAGAGCACATAATAAAACCTAGTCGTCAATGGCTCAAAATGTAAGAAATTATATAACGGGCAGACCAAAGTGAGCTTAGTTCAATGATAGTTGGCATATACTCTTGATCTAGAGGTTGAATGTTCAAATCTTCCTACCCTAAATGTTGTTGAACTAAAAGAAATGTCAAAATCATGTAGTTAGATCCATGTGGTGCATAATTGATAAATAGTCAAATTGCTAATTAAGTATTGTCCTTATGTGAATTAGAATATATGATTCTTTAAAACAAAGTTAGCATGACATCTTTGTATGCAACTAATTTTCCCATAAAACCGATACCTTCATAAGAAGAAAAAAAAAATCAGCCATTACAATGTGATTTTCCATAGGGTTGGTTGCATATAATGATAAAATTGACCAAAATATTAGCAAAAATAGCAGCCCGCAAAAAGAATTGCAAAAATAGCAAAATCTTATACTCAAAGGGTCTAAATTACTAAATTACCCTTCTTATCACTAATAGAAACGTATCACTAAATAGTTTTCTATCAGTGATAGAAATTTAACTTTCTATCACGTTTCTATCATTGATAGAAACATATCACTTATATATAGATTTCTATCTCCGATAGATTCAACTCACTAATTTACCTTATATTCTAATTATCTTTTAATAATAATCAATTAAATTTTAGAGATTTTGATTCACATCCTTAAGATTCTCTAGCATTCTCTGCACCAACAATTACTTTGTTATTATATATTCTAATAGGATCGACCTAAAAAAACATAATAAAAAAACATAAAAATGTTATTTAAAAAAATATCAAAGTATCACAATAGGTTTCTATAGTGATAGAATCTATCACTGATAGATTTATAATTACAAACTATCCATCCCCACCGTAACATTATATAGCTTGTTAGTTTTCCTAATTAAATTCTAATCGTATAGCCAATGATATATAATGCGTCACAAATTTAATACAATATGGATTATCATAAGGCATAATTATTTTCATTAAGCTTTACTAATTGAGTGATCCTTAAAGATTTTCTTACGATTGGATGTGCTACAATAATGAAAATTGTAGTGATTTTTCCTTGTTCTCCAAGCAATATTTCTTGGTTACCTATAACAAAGCACATCTTTAGGTGATGAGCATTGGCCTATATTGCTTATACCAAGTTTGTTTTTGTACTTAATGTTGAGCCTAGCATGCATACACAATATATGTTGTGTGTGTTGGGCTTAATATGGGATATCTTATCTTATAAATAGAGCAAAGCCACTTAGTTACCATGGGCTTGGATCTTCAACTTACTAAAATGTCAATTGGAACCCTACTAATTATTTATTATTTCACGTAATCCACATATGTTGAGGGTCTCATTAGCACAATTCACATGAATTTAAATTAAAAGAAAGAGGGAATTATTCAAAAAGTGGATTCAAAATAGCACATTAGAAGGAAAACCTTCTATTTTATTTTGGTTAAAGATCAAATTGCTATTTTGATATGAACTAAGGATCGTCCTATAACATATTGATATTATCTCTGAAGACGTTGATTTTGAAAATAAATTGTACTCATTTTTTAGAGAAGGGACTTTATAGTTTGATGACCTATTCATAGAAATGAATAGATTAGAATAAAACTCTAGGACCAAAGGTAAAAGGCCTTAAGAGAAGATTCTCATGTAAGAAAGAGAAAAAAAAAAAAAAAAAAAAAAAAAAAAGTATTTTTTCATTGAGAATATTGAAGTACACTGGTGATATATGTTGAATTGACTTAAGAGTTGAAGTATATAAAACCATACCATATATATTTAATTTTGATATAGAAATTTACCATACATAATTTGTATACAATATAGAAAAATGGAAGTGGAAAGAAAAAAAAATCCAATCATTACAAAAAGATCAAGACATGTAGTACATTAAATTCCTTTTCAAAGCACTCTAATTTACATATTAAAACTCACAGATTAATGATTTTCCACTATAACAATCTCCTCTTCTTCGATTTTTAATATTTGTAAATAAAAAAAAAAAACGTAACAAGATGCCTATATACTTATATCACAAATGGCATATATATGTAGTTATATTAATTATTGACCCAGCTCTATCGTCTGATTAAGCTGCAGATGGGGCAGTATGGTATTGAACAACACCAGCCTCCGACAGTGCTGCCAGAAATGGTTGTCGGGCATTGTTGTTGTCGCCCTCGATCTTATAGTTGAAATCCAACGTCTCATCGTCATAAATTTCCCACCATTTCTTGATCAGCATCTTTATGTCTTCCCTCTCCATGTTCTCCTCTTTCCCGGTGTACCTCCACGGTTTCGATCCCTGAAAAAAATCAAACCAATTAAATTAATCAAAATCCATGACTCAAAATACGCGGCTAATAAATGCATCTTTAGGAGTAACGGTAAAATAACCAAAATCACTTGTCACAAATGGAATACTTACTGCAGCACAATAGTGAACCACCTTGACTTTGTCAAGCTCGACGTTTTCTGGATGGCGCCATAACATGGCCATCACCAGGTTGTAGACTGGTGGTATTGGCCTGTATTTTTCTCGAAAGAACATGTTCAAAAAATCCTGTAGAGAAATAGAGTGTTTTAATGTCAAACGAACAAAATCACTTTTGTCATGTCATTTTTTCTTTTAACGACGAATACCTGCTCTGCGAAAGGGGTGGGAGGGGTGGTGTTGAGAGTGGAGAGGAGGCGGTGGTAGGTGGGCAAATTGGGCTCGAAGACGAACATGCCAGCGTTGAAGTAGAGAGGAGGCTTGGGGCCGAAGTCCGATGGCCAATGGACATCGTTGGGGCACTGCTGGCAGTAGCCGATCTCGTACTGCGGCGTGTGGCTCCATGTCTTCTCGCAGAAACAATCCATCACTGCGTAAAAGTAGGAGTCTTCCATGTCGAAAAGATGGTCTATGTTCTCCAACACTTGGATGTCTCCATCCAGATAGATCATCTTCCCGAACTCCACGAACTCCCAAATCCGGAGCTTGGAGTAATTGATGACGTAGTAAGCCATGGCGAACCGGGTCTGGTTCTCGGGAGGATGAACCGGCTCGATCTCCTTCACGACGCAGCCCTGCCACCTCAGCAAGTCCCGGTGGTCCTCCGGGACGTCCGGCAGCACCGCCACGACCAGCGGGTACTTACTCTTGACTTTCCTGAGCCCCTTCGCCAGCCCCACCACGCCCTTCACGTAGTCCCCATTTCCGGCCAAAAACGTCACGTATCCGCGCTTCGCCGCCGCATCCATAGCGCCGATCATCTCAGGAGCCATTGCTGAATGAATCTCAATGAGTTTCTTTTTTACTTTGAAGATTGTGATGATGTTCAGTTGATGAGAAACTTAGCGGCAGAGCCAAGGGGATTTTATAGCAGAATTTTTGGGCTTCATTTAATTTAATTAATTAATTAATTCTCCGAATACCCATTTTTTTCCTTTGGTCTTATTTTTGTCTTTTGACTATCTGATTTTTTTTTTTTTTTTTTGGATCTGATCTGGCCGTACGTGTGGCGAGGATTGTGATCGGACGGTGGGAGGAGGAGGGGTTGTGGATTTGGACGGTGGGTTAGTTTTCCAAATTTACCCTTTATTTCTATTGCATTTCTTACTGTGATTTTTGGTGGTGTGATTGTAAATAAGTTGAAAAATGGAGGGTAAATGTCATCTGAGAAGTACTTGAAAAGCGACGGCTGAGATTGCGCCTGTTACACTAACGAAGCATTGAATTACGGGTGTTGTCTTATCTTTACTACAATGCATTTGCCATGAAGCTTCTTTGCCTTGTCACTTTGTTTTTTAGTGTGGGTAAAGTCGTAATTTCAATACATGGTTTAAATAATATATATATATATATATATATATTTTTTTTTTTCTTTTTCTTTTTGCTTTTCTTTTTTGTGGTTGAACTATGCATGTAGTCGGAATTCAAACTTTTGATTTTTTAGTTTGGCTCGAGTCGGTAAATATTCTTTTATTTTCATGTTTTGATCTTTAATATCACTCTATCACCTTTTCGAGTATAATATGTGTAGAATGAAGATTATTTAACAAATTATATGAAGTGAACTGTGAATATAGGCATTTGACCTCAAGAAAATGAATATATATCTTAACTGCTATGTAATGTTTATGTTGACATTTTTATCGTCTAACATTATTTGCATAACCACTGCTTTTATTAATCTAAATGATTTCAATTTGTGCCTACATCGATATGAATTAATATACACATTGGTCTTGAAATTAGTATTTGGAAAAATTTGAGAAACTATAATAAAATAAAGTTAAAAAAATTAGAGACTAACATATATTTATTTAGTTCAACAACATGTGGAGGGTGGGAATATAAATTTACGATATTTTCATTGAGAATGTAATGTTTTATGTGAGAACGAGGGATACAAATCTCTGAACCTCTGGTTGGAGGTGATGTCTTAATAAATTAAACTATGTTTAGATTAGCTAATGTTTTAATCGGCTGAACTATGACTCCATTTGAGAATGGTGTAGCTTTTAAACAGTTGTTGATAGCTGTTGATGCCAAAATCCGGACAGAGGACTCACCTTGACTTTCACGTGACACCAACAGTGAATTTGTAGAAGTTGGGAAAGACGTGACCTGCAAAACCAGCAAAACTGCTGCACACCGGTGTGGTGTAGGCCACACCGCCTTCGATGCCTAAGTCAGAAAACCGAGGAGACACCAGAAAGTAAGGGGAGAAGTCGAGAATAAAGTTTCGGAACCCTTCTTCTGTGATGAAGAAGGGGTTTAAATACCTGTTTTTACTCCTAGGGTTTTTAGGAATTCGGAGGTGTTTCGGGTCGAACCAAGCGGAACCGGGGCGATCCGGGGCATCAGGGACCGAGAGGAGGTGACCAAGCTCGGCCCGCGCAAGCGGGCCGAATGGTCGGCCTCGACCTTTTGCCGAGGTCGACCATATGGGTCGAGCCATGTTGGCCCGACCCTTTGGTCTGGTCTTCCTCTGGGTCGGTCTTTTGGTCCTACCTCTGCCCGATTGTTCTCGTCAGCTCTTTGTGCGTCTGTGTGGTCCAAAATTACCTATAACAATAGCTATGCTTTTATGAGAAGATCAACCATCATACGGAATAGATTAGTGTTATTAAATTTCAAATTTAGATCTAAAATAGTTTGGTAAATCAATGGAAATACTCCATGAAAAAAAGTTTAAACCCCGTTTATCTCTCTAAAATCTTTCTAAATAAAGATTTCTTTTTCATTTTTATTCATAACTATTACAGTATCCCTTGTTATCCCTCTCTTCATTTCAAAATCCAATATCAAGGGTAAATCTAAAAGATACAATACAACTATATTCAAAGAGAAAAAGCAAACCAATCAAAAAAATAAAATTTTTAAAAAATTAGATTAGAAAAAAAATCACAAAAATCGAATACTATAACATTCAACACCTCATCTAAAAATATTTTGACTCAATTGTTTTCATATCTTTGAGAGGTGGAAAAGATCCATGAACAAATTTGGAGAACAAAAATGGGACAAAGAAAAAGGAAAAAGAAAACAGTATAATGGAACAAATTTGGAATATATTTTAATTTAAATGTTTTTCAAGAATGCATTTTTAAAAAAAAAAACATTTTGTATTTTTCCAAAAAAAGAAAAAAAATTTGTATATAAAAATTGTTTAGAATTTAATAAGTCATATGTTTGGTTGCATTTCCTCACAAATGTTTTTATACACAAGTTATTGTTTACTTAAGAAGTCTATTTTAAAAGGTTGGTTTTAAGTGTTTCTCTCAAAATGGTTTATTTATCAATCTCATTTTCTAATAAGTCTTTTTTAATGGTTGCCAAACACTAGAAATTTTTTCAAAATGATTTATTTTCAAAATTAAACAATTGAAAAGTTAAACCAAACACACCATTCTTCTACTTAAATGGCGTTGAAAGAAAACAACCTCTTTCGACGTGCCTTAAATGGTGTCGGAAGAGGGAGAGGGAAACTAAAATGCTCTAAATCCCTTTTACTTCTAACGTGCTTTAAAGTGGCATTGGAAGAAATGATTTCTACCGACGGAATTTAAATCATGTCGGTAGAAACTCTCTCTTCCAACGCAACTTAAAGCGGTCGGAAGAGCAAGGTTGTCATTTCTTAAAATGTCCTAAATCTCTTTCATTCTTCATTCATGTGCGATTCCATCTTCCCCTCCCCCCTCATTCGACTACAGTTTCACCTTTCACTATCGCTACCGGTCATGTTCGTCGTTGTGCCATAGCCGCCAATCGTGTTTGTCATTGCCCGTGTTTGTCATCGCCCGTGTGTGTCTCCACTCTCGTCACTCATGAGCTTCTTTTTTTCTCGATTTTTCTCCGAACAACTCTTTTTTTCCTATTTTAGGTTTAAATGTTAGCGCATTCTTCTTTATATTCTTCATGTTATGCATCTTCAAAATGTGGCCACTAACATGAAGATGTCACAATTATCGACTACAAACCCAAAATCGTCAGTCCCAAAAAGTACACCTTCACATATAAATACTCAACTTGTTTGATAACTATTTTTTACTGTTTTCTGTTTCTTAAAATAAAATTAATCGTCTACAAATGTTTGTAGTGATTTTTAGCAAATTCTTTTATGATTCTTTAATTATTGTAGTTTTATGGACAGAAGTTTGAGATTTGTGGAAGCCTGGAAAGGATGGACAAAGTTTGAAAATTGCAAATTGTGTATTAACAAAATTTGATGGGCATTTTCAAAATAGACCTAACTTAATAAACAAATGAAAATGTTCATTTTTAGATTTAGAACACAAGCATGCTCATGGGTTGGTGTAATGTGCTACTAATAAAGTGGCAGTAAGTGATTTTATTTAGCCTTTTTTTAAAATCTTGTTACTATGAGTGGAAATGGAAACCCTTAGGGGCCGTTTGGTGCAAGGTTTTGGAGATGGGAATGGGCAAGAGTTTCTGATACCCTTGTTTGTTTCAAGGTTTCTGTGGTGGGCCCCTAAGAATAAAACATTCTCATGCATCATTTTTTTTTTTTTTGACAATATGAGGGTGGGGGGATTCGAACCACAGACCTCGTGGTTATCAATACAACTTTATGCCAGTTGAGTTATGCTCTTGTTGGCTCTCATGCATCATTTATGCTCATAGACAAGAGCTTTCTATGCCCTTGCAAAAGCATGTGTGTTTTCTCTTTGTCCATGTCTTTTTTTTTTTTTTTAATTTGCAATTTTATTTTGAATATAGTTAATTAATTAACGAATGGATACTAAATTAAAAAATAATATAATAAATTATTTAATTAGATTAAATAAATAATAATTTGTAAGAATTTCAAGTTTTTTTTAAACAAATACTTAGTCCAAGTTTACTAAATGGATGCAATTACATATTTAATAAGATTATAATTAATTAGTTAACATTATCAAAAATATATTTAATTATTGAATTTAAATTATTTAAATGAATTTAGTATAAAAAATCATTTTTCAATAATTATAATTAGTTACTTATTGATTATTTATAATCAATTAATTATTTTTTTGGATTTCTTTATAATAAATAAATAATCATATTATTATTAGAATATTTATCTAATTAATTTTTATGGACAAAAATATATTAAATTATTGTAGTTAAGGATATTTATTAAAAAAAATTAATTAAATAATTTTAATTAGTTAAATTAACTTAGTTTATCCAATTAAATTTTTTTCATGATTATTAATTCATTAATTTTTATTAATACTTTGAATTAATTTTGATTATTTTATTGATTAATTTATTAAAATTACATAAAATTTACATGATTAATTCTAAAAAATAAATACAGACATAATTCGTTCTCATAAAATCCTGATGACATTCTCATGCACAACCAAACACAGTTATCTTTGATTTCCAACAATCTTATTCTCAGACATCCTTTATTCCTAGACATCTATAAAACCTTAAACCAAACGTAGTTATCTTTGATTCTCAACAATCTTATTAACACAATTCTCGTTTTTTGTTTCTCGTTTCTTGTTTTTTAAGAACTAAAAACAGGAACATGTTTAATAATTATTTATGTTTCTTATTTGTTTAAAAAAAAAAAACAGAAACAGAAATGTGTTTGATAATTGTTTCTTGTTTTTTTAGATCAAATAAAATTTAGTATATAAAATATATAACATGCATTAAAACAAATATAAAACTATTATAAAGAGGCTTATAGCATTTATTCAGCCTCAATCCATAATTAAGAGAAAAAAAAATCATCCTTCAATGTTGTTCAAATTTGATCTGCAATGTCATCTCTCATAGCTCCAACCAATTCATCTTAAACAATGTTGGTTTACCCGAGTTAGTTCAATTAGATTAATTTGTGAATTGTCTGATAAACTTTGAAAATTTTCAATGACCATGAATTTATTGCAAAACATGCTATTTATATATATCTTTTGTGTGTTGGTAATAAGACATTTATTTAAGATTAGACAATTGAGCGTATATCTACACATTTCTTGAATTCAATAATAAAATTTATTTTTATTTTTGTTTAAAAATGCATGTGTGTCTCATTAATCAATTATACATACAAGTAAAATTAGAAAATGAGAAAAAAAGATTTTTTTTCTTTCGCAATTAATGGCAAAAATGAAATATCTTATTAATTTATTAATTTAATAAAAATAAATTAAAACTCTACCAAAATTGAAAAAAAAAAAATAGACATTTAAATAGAAAATAATTATTAAAGGCTTGTTAATGAAAAAATAAGGATAAAAGAAAAGGAAAAGGGAAATGAGAGAGAAGGGAAAGAAAGGAAAGAAAAAGGAAAAAAAATGAAAAAAAAAATGATAAGTATTAAAAAGACATAATGTAAGAGAGTGGAAGATGAGAGATGGGTGTAGGAAAGGGGAGAAAGAATTTGGGGTACATGCATGCAATGCAACGGGAAAAAGAAAAAAAACACATTTTGAGAAACTACTTTTTGTAGTTTCTCAAATTTTTCCTCATTTTTAGAAACGTTTCTAAAAATTTAGAAAGAAAACATAATGAGTTATCAAACATATCTGTCTTTCAAAAGAATGAGAAACAAGAACCAAAAACAAAAAACGAGAACATCGTTATCAAACGAGTCCTTAAAAGTTGGTGCTGCCTTTTCTGAATGCATGCACCGGCAATGGGTAAAGAATCTTTATTATGGTTCCTAGAAGATGACGTTGATAAATTGCCCAATTGGAGAGATGTATTTTCCTAATTTAGAGAATATAGGATTCTTGCAAACTTCTAAGTTTCAAAAGTTTTGGCTACTAATCTAACGTGGATCATGACATTATTCGCATTCTCAATAAGTTGATTTAAAATACCTTCAACAGTTTGTATGGTATTCATAGCTGATAATAACTCTTAAATATCTTGATTTGTAAGCCTGAGTTAATGTAACACATTTCTGAAACTTTTGTTAAAAGATCTATGTTGTTTATCTGTAGGAGAAAGTATTAGCATCTATGTTTGTTTGGCGAGGTTAACTTCTTTATTCGACAACAAAGGTACACCGACTGAAAATTTTGAACTTTATTTGTTTGGCCTAGAGAATGGGAGAACCATGAGATTTAATTCTAGATTTTTGAAGTCTAAATTTGATTGTTGAAATATTGTAGTTTATTGTTGTGAGAAAGTTGAGAAAAATAAACTTACTTGATGAGGTGGTGTTGGTTGAAAACCTCCCTCGACAGATTTATGTCGATGTTTGTTTATGCATCAACAAAACTTTTGCTTATGCATTTTGGACTTCTCCCAACGCTTGTATGCGTCGAAAAAAGCCCAAAATTGTAGTGGTAATTGAAAGATGATGACGGCCAAACATTCACTTAAGGAAAAAAGGAAAGTTTTTTTTTAAAAAAAAACCTGAATTGTTGTCGATGCAAAAAAAAAAAAACCATAAACCCTGATTCTTGTTTTAATTTGCTTCAAGGTCAATGATGATGTCGGAATTGTACAGAAGATTCCATACATTATACGACTAGAGGAATTGATATATATATATATATATATATATATAGATACATACATACATACACACAATAGAAGCTTCAATACGTGACAGGAATGAGAAATCGTTAATAAAACGTGTCTAATTATTGGAGAAACTAAAATCAAAAGTTATTGTTTCAAGAGATTTTGGAAATCAAATGGTTTAAAAAGTGATTTTATATAAATTTATAAAAATTTGTATTACCAAACATAAAAAATGGTTAGGATTTTTTCAAAACTGATTTTATGTATTCCCACCGCAATCTCAAACGGATGCGGTCCAAGTCAACTAAAAATGAAACAAGCATAAGTTAAGGCATGTTTAGTTTGTGATCCATTTTTGTTTTTATGTTTTCGAAAATAAAAATACAGGGAAAACAATGAAAATGTATTTGGTATGCTCATTTTCAAAAACCAATTAAAAAAAACTAAAAAAAAAATAGCCTATTTTCAAAAACGATAAAATATGATTTTCATTGTTTTTCAACTTTGTTTTCAAAATAAGGGAAACACGGGATACAACTTTAAAAACACTAGATACACCATTTTTCCGTCAAACAATGTTGTTTTATCCACCAACAACATTTTCTATTTCTAGTATCCAAATTCTCCCCGACTCTAAAAATAATGTACAACATGATGAATTTTTTTATTTTTTTATTTTTTTGAGAATAATGTACAACATGATTGGTAAGGCTCACCTTTGGATATTGAATGTATGTACCAAGGAATAATAGTTTGTGAAAATATTGTTGTATAAATAGTGTTTTTGCCAAAAGTAATGTTTTGGTTGTTATTTTTACATAACTTTGTCAATTTTGATGTAACCACCAATTGAGACTTTCTAGCTATTGTTTTAAAATTTTCCTTAAGTTAATGGAATTTAGGTTTTACAAAATAATAAGTAAAGTAATTTAATCCAACTCACAACTAGGAGACCACGAACAAAAAGGAGTATTTATTTTTCTTTCTCATCTTAGAAAAAAATTATTTTTCATTCTCTAATCTAACAAGAATTATTCTTCTATTTTCTTACTAGTTATTTCGTTCTCTTATCGAAAATGATTTATTATTCCTCTAATAAATGGTAACACTCGTGTTAAAGTAAACCAAGAATCCTTTCTGGTTTTTTTTAACTTTATAATTAATTATTAATTTTATGGAAAATCAAATTATAACCCTCAAACAATCTCTTGAAAATGTACTACAATTTTTTTATTGTACACATCTAAGTTTTTTTTTTCTTTTACTAATAATATTCACCTTCACACACTTTTCAATTTCACAAAACTATTTGATCATATATATTAAATTAAATTTTCCTTAAAAAATGAATTTTACTCCATTTTTAAATTCAAAACCAATCACAATTTTTAAATTTTGAATTCAAATTTAAAGTTTTTAAATTAGAACTAAATATGTAAAAATAAGATTTTTTTTTTCGATTAAATTATTTATTTTTTAAAACAATTTCGAATCACAAACTGAATGGATTGTTTCTTATACATTTATCGTAAAAAGAATACTAAAAAAAAAGATAAAGAACAAAAATGTTTAATCTTAAAAGTCAAAATCAAAATAATGTAGAGTCTAGATTAACAACCTCAATGCAAGCATAGCTCAATGACAATTGTAACCTGGATCAAGAAGTCAGAGTTTGAATTAGGGATGTCAATGGGGCGGGGACGGGGATGGCTTCCCCGTCCCCATCCCCGCCTCCCATTTCAATCACCATCCCCGCGAAATTTCCCATTAAATTTCGCAGGGGATGGGACGGGGATTCCCCGTGGGGAATTTGTGGAGATCGGGTTCCCCACGGGGAATATTCCCCATTTAGTTTTTTTCTTTTTTCTTTTTTTGTCTTCATTGAATCAAATAATTCTTTTGATAAATTTTCAAATAGTTAACTTGGCATGGAAAATATTCATTAATTTTCAATTAGATAGTTGATTATTCACATAAAATTTTCATTTAAATAGTTAATTTCATTTTTTAAAAAAAAAAATCTCTATTTAAACTTTAAAGATCAAATTCTTAAATCTCCTAATAAAAACAAAATAATATTTCATATCAAACTATCTAATTATATATACATATAATGCAAATGTTAAACCATATAATTTAAACATATCCAATTTCCTAAATCATTAACCATAAAACTTTAAATTTATTTATATATATAGAAAAATAAAAATTAGAATAATGATAATAATACTAATAATTTAAAAAAAAAAAAAAAAAAGGTAAACAGGGCGAGGAACGGGGATGGGGAATGCATTCCCCGTCCCCGTCCCCGTTTAGCTCGCGAGGAATTTTTTTCCCTCACTCTTTCTCCCATTCTCCACCCCATTAGAGACGGATCCCCACGGAGTCCCATTCCTGCGGGACAAATGGACATCCCTAGTTCGAATCTCTTATCCATAAATTTGGTTGAACTAAGAAAAAGAAGAGAAAGAAAGAAAGAAAAAAAAAATCTAGATTAACCACCGTCTTAGTGCCACCGACCAAGAAAGGGGAGGGCCTACAGTAGTTCGAAAGTAGCCTATTATAATTTCTCCACACGGAATTGCTGAGACTGAGAGGACAGCCACGTCCAGTGTAATGGACACGTGGCGGTTTCATAAACGTCATTACCGGTTTGGTAAGTTAGTGGCTGTATCCATCCTGCGGGGTCCACGCTCTTCATTCCAGCACGTACACAAATTCACTTCCACGTGGCACTCATACAGAAGTCACATTTTATTTTATTTTATTTTCTTACTCTTTTATTTAATTAAATTCAAAGTATAGTTCAACTCACATTCACTGTTCTTCCAGGAGAAGGAAAAAAAAAACATCGCATTCACTGTTTTTCAAAAAAAAAAAAAAAAAAAAAAAAAAAAATCGCATTCACTGAATCCATTTATCTTTCATTCTCAAGAAATTCATAGCGGTAAAATGTTAATTAAATTACATGTTTAGTTCCTGAACTTTTAAGGTTACGTCAATTAAGCTCTTGAACCTTAAAATGTCTCAAATAAGTTCTCAAATTTTCAAATTTGTTTCTAGTAGGTCCTTGAATTTTAAAAAGTATCTAATAGATTCTTAAACTTTTACTTTTTTGTCCAATAAGTTCTTCAACTTTTAATTTTGTGTATAATAAATCATTGACCTATTCAACATTTTTTAAATTTCACAAGTCTACTAGATACAAAATTGGAAGTTTTTACAGTTTGAGTAGGCATAAAATTCAATTTTATACATAGTAAATTGGTTAATTTCACAAGTCTACTAGATACAAAATTGGAAGTTTTTACAGTTTGAGTAGGCATAAAATTCAATTTTATACATAGTAAATTGGTTAATTTTTTAAAATATCAAATATATCAAAGACCTATTAAACACAGGAAAAAAATCATTATATAAATTGTATTGTTCTTTATCTTTCTTTTTATGATAAAACCTAAAATGTATTTAAGATTGTCAATACGAACCTAATTGGATCGACAAAATATCAATTATTGAACTAAAAAATAAATTGTATTTAAAATCAGATGGTTTAACTAAAAAAAAGTGCATTTGAAATTTGGAAGGTTTTAAAATAAATCTATGGTGAAATTATTTCAAGTATTTTGATGGATATAATATTTTTTTTTAACGTTTAATTTCTAGAGATTAAAAATGCTTTTGAACTCTTTGTTGATCAATTTATACTAAAAATACCTCCCATGACTGTTGTTGATGGTCAGATTTGGTCGGAGGACCTCACCTGACCTTCACGTGCCACCAACGGTAAATTTGTAAATGAGGAGGAAGATGTGGCCTGCAAAACGGTAAACCTGCACACCGGTGTGGTGCTAGCCACACCGCCTCCGATGCTTAAGTCAGAAAACGGAAGGAAGAGCTAGAGAGCAAGAGGAGAGAGTAGAGAATAGAGTTCGAGATCCCTTCTTCAGTGACGAAGAGGGGTTTAAATACCTGCTCATGCTCCTAGGGTTTTTAGGAATTCGGAGGCGTTTCGGGACAAACCAAGCGGAACCGAGACGACCAGAGGCAGCAGGGACCAAACGGAGGCGACCGAGCTCGGCCCGCGCAAGTTGGCCTGACCCTTTGGTCTGGTCTTCCTCTGGGTCGGTTTCCTGGTCCTATCTCTGCCCGGTTGTCCTCGTTAGCTCCTTGTGCATCAGAGTAGTCCAAAATTACCAATAACAAGTGTGTTGTTTTATCCTACAGTATTTAGAATAAATTTGGAATGATAATGGTTTATTTAAATGTAAAAGTTTAGGAATATTTTTAGAATAAATTTCATTGATTAATTGTTTCTCTAAAAAAAACTTCAGATATAGTGTTTTTAGAATTTTAAATATCATCTTTTTAATTATAGAACTAAACGGTAAGGAAATTTTGAAAAGCATTTCCAAAAAAGAAAAAGAAAGAAAAAGGACGTGTTGAAAAGTATTTTTTTTTTTTTTTTTTTGAAACATGTTGAAAAGTATTTTTAAATAGACTAAAACAAGATTGGATCTTCCTCAATTATTCTAAATGTATAAGTAATTTTTTTTTTCGAAACACTTTGTATAACTTACAAATTAGAATGATAGCATATAGCTCAGCAGTAATTGACATATATCCTTATCATCAAAAGGTCAAAGATTCGAATCTCATTATCCCCAAATGTTGTTGAACTAAAAAAAAAGAAAATAGTACAAATTAGGATGATAAATTGCACCATGCTATCTCTCAAAAAATATGAAACACATCTATATAATTAACTTATTATTTTATTTAATATAACTAAAATATTTTCTTCTTCATTTATTGATGTGATGAAATCTTTCCCCATTTGCTACCCATACCCTATGTTTAGAACATTTTCAATCTCAAAATTACATATGGTAAATAATCTTTTTTAAAAAAATCAATATATGGGTTCTTCTCATGTAGAAAACATGACAAATTATTATGTGCTCTCAGTGTAATATAAAACTCCCTTTTTAAAACCGTCGAATGTACATCTTCAAATCTATCTATCTTCCAATAACCATTGGATATAAAATCCAAGTATTCTTACAATTTCTCTCTTACATACATCCAACAGTGCAAACTGCAAAACTATTCGTTTTGTTGTACCGAGAGCACCTAATAATTTTTTAAAAAACAGGGAACACCTCTGAATAGGACAAAGCATTGTTGTTTTCCAGGTAAAGATGAGGATGAGAATGAAAATAATTATGATAAGTTGTGATTTCAGGAACAGAGACAGAGAATGCATATTCTTCTTCACTTTCAACCTCATCCATTTGTTGACACCTATTTAAATCCTCTAGGAGTAAAGGGGTATTTATCCATTTATAAAGTTCACACTTGGCAAAGGTCTAGCTATGAGCCTCTTTAATATTATACATCACTACAAATTGACTTATTAATTCAATACTCCAAAATATTAATTAATGTCACCCATGCTGTCCATGTCTAGCTTATAGTTATATTACAATCACACAAATTATTCTAACATTAATTAACTACTACACATCTGGTCCAATTAGTCTTTTCCACTTTTTACTAAAAGTTTATTTTCATGTATACATATTATATCTAAAATGTTGGATCCTAATCTATTAGGCGGACTTTATGTTTTTTGAAATAAAGGGCTTTGTGTTTTTTTTTAATACGGACTTTAATGAAAATTATTAAAGTGAACATTGTTCAACTTTTGAATAAGAGGTCAAAAGTCACTATTGTTGAACTAAATAATAATAATAATAATAATAATAATAATGAAAGTTTTTAAAATTTTGGCTCATGGATTGACGGTCTATAAATGAAAATTACTTGAGTTAAACATAAACGAGATTAAACCAATATTTTCTTTTCTTTTCTTTTCTTTCTTTTTTTTTTTTTTTTTTAAAAAAAAACCTTTTCAACCTATTTATTTACACTATTTTAATTAGTCACATAATTTTAAGATTATTTTTCTTGAGTAATCACCCAATATGTTTTTATTTAATATTTTATGTAAATAATTATATCATTAATATTCACTTTATTTCCTCTATTAATCTTGGTCACATTGTTGGTTAATTATGGAGAACTCAATGACCTAGGGAATATAATCTATCTAGAAGCAAATCTTCTATACCTTTTATCCTCAAAGAAAGAAGAATAATAAATTTGTCACCTCAGATTAAGGAATTCAAATACAAAAGCAAAGAGGGCCATGAAAAGAGGAAAAAAAAAAAAAGAGCAGGGAACAGAGAGAATGAAAAAAAAAAAAAAAAAAAAAAGTACTGGTAGATTTTGGTCCAAACTAATTTGAAATCTAAACCCTAAACTCTAGATTGAAAAAAAAGTTTCTAAGCAAAGGGATCAGTGGAGAAGGTTATAAATTTTTTTTTTTTTTTTTAAAGACGAGACATATTCTTGATGGAGTATGTATATATGTATGCACGTATACGATTCGAACCTCTTGGTTAAAGGTAAATGTCAATTCTTGTTGAGCTATGCTCACTTTGACTATGTGCGCGCGTGTGTATATATATATTTTGTAGTCTTCATTAGGACCTCTACACAAATTTAAAGAGAAATATGAATAAATCTTTGGTATATGTATTATCTTTTCTCTTTAACTTTTTTTTCCTTTGTTGTTAATTATTATAATTATTATTCTCTTTTGTTATTGTGCAAGAGAGTTTAAGATTAGTTATCTTCAAACTCTTTTAATAGAAAAAAAGATGTGAGGAGAATAATATCAATCTTTTTTAGTAAAGTTAAAGAATAATATCATTCTATATCTTACAAAGAAGTAGTATTACATTTAACTAATAAAAGTAACTCATTCGAACCTTTTAGAGGGTTAAATAATATCGAAAGCATACATTATTGTTCTCAACTTTTGTAAACATTTTGAAGTTTTAATTTAATTTGCTTTTAAAGTTTAGAAAACTTTCAATCAAATTTATAGTCTAAACATTTAAATCTGAATAACAAAATGATAATGTGACATTTAAAGTATATCTTGATAATTGTTGATGATCAAATTTCGCTAGGTAAATTACCTTTGCTCCACGTGATAATCGACAGTGAATTTGTTTGAGAGCGGGAGAAGACGTGGCCTGCAAAAGGGTAAACCTGCACAACGATGTGGTGCTAGCCACACCGCCTCCGATGCTTAAGTCAGAAAACGGAAGGAATGGCCGAAGAGCAAGAGTATGGAGTAGAGAAGAGAGAGTTCGGGTCCCCTTCTTCAGTGGCAAAGAGGGGTATAAATACCTGCTCGTGCTCCTTGGGTTTTTAGGAATTCAGAGGCGTTTCGGGACAAACCAGACGAAACCGGAGCGGCCAGAGGCGGAAGGGACCAAACGGAGCCGGACGGGCTCGGCCCGCTCGAGCGGGCCTACCATGAGCCTCAGCCTCGGCCCATTCGGTCTTGGCCCGTCCCACTTGCCAGTTTCGCCTCTTGGGTCCATCTCCCAGTCCGATTTTCCCCGGTTGTCCTCGTCAGCTCCTTGTACATCGGGGTGGTCCAAAATTGCCTATAACAATAATAATACCTTACTCAATGATTTTTTTTTTTTTTTTGGTTTAATTTAACGAAATATAAATTATAAAGTGCCCTATGTGATAATACTATGTTGAATAATGAATTTTTAATTCAAGATCAAATTTTTAGATAAGACAATAGCAAGGTGAACATTTAAAACCTAAAAGCATACTTACTCCTATAAGGTAACATCATTTTCAACTTAACCATTCTATTATTTAATTTCAACATAATTTAATTACTCCTATAAGGTAACATCATTTTCAACTTAACCATTCTATTATTTAATTTCAACATAATTTAATTATTAAATTTTGAAAAAAGATGAAAGTTTTATTAGTTTTGAGACAAAAAAAAAAAAAAAAAAAAAAGTTCACACTATTATTGGAACTAAATAATATATTTAACCTTTTAAAATAATGTTTTTTTGACATAATTAAATTTAATATTTAAATGAAAGAGAAACTTTTCTCACACTCAACCTAAATTAAAAAAAAAAGGTTAGAAAACCAACAAATCTAATTACTTTAAAATAGTATAATCATGTCGGTAGGTCAAAAAGAGGACCATTAAAAATTTTAGAATTTCAAATCTTGCATTAAATTAACTAAACACTTCAGCTTTTTTTTCTTTAATTCCTATTTGTTTGGAATTTGGATTCAAACCGACCAAAACTTTCGTTTTGGATAAGGTTGTTGGATGTTGGTGTTTTTCTTTTAGGAGGAAAAAGAAAGAAAGAATAGTTTCTATTCTTCCCATTTCTTGGAAGGTAACTAACATACCTAACCCAAACTATTCTGCCATTTGGCTCCTCACCACTACTCTACTTTCTTTCCTTCGAGAATATTCTATTATATGCCGTTTCAAACTCATCGAATCACTCTAATCAACATTGTAAATCAACATGTCAAATCAATTTATATCAATTATTTTAACACATTTCGATGTTTATTCCTACGAAAAAAAATAGAGAAATTATTTGAGGAGCTGAGACTGCCACAATGTGGTTAACAGTTTTACATCGTTAGATGTATGAGAGAAAAACTACAAAAATATTTCAAAGTTGCATTGAGTGGTTATTAGAGACGTCGATTTTTTAATCCACATCAAAATTTTATTTAAAAAAAAATAGTCATATTATGATGATTTCAATGAATAATTTTTCACAAAACCAACACATTAGTTTCAATAATGTTGATTTCTATGCATAATTGATATTGACCCACTAGTTATATTTCTTGATATTTCCTTTTGGGTTTCTTTCCTTCTCTCTCTTTCTTCTGATACTCAATTTCTTGACATAAATAAAGCTTGTTTGATAATAATTTTGGTTAAAAAAAACACTTTTAGTCCTTGAACTTTCAAGAAAGTAACCATTTAGTCTACTTTAGTTTGTAACAATTTAGTCTCTATACTTAAAAATGTATAACAATTTAGTACTTGAAATTTGGTAGGTAACATTTTGGTCATAATCTATACTATATATAAATGGGGCTAAGAGGGGAGAATCTTTTGTTTCCTCTTTTGCCCCTACTTTTTTAGTAAATTCCTATTTTAACCTTTCTTGATGCGATGTGACTCTTCAAATGTATGTCTGTTCACTCCAATGGACACAATTAATATTCACGAGACACGACTATTGGTGAAGGTAGTTATGCATCAAATAGATGCATACGATCCATGTATAAAAGACATTGAACCATGTAATATACTTCTTTTACATTTAATTCTTCCTTTATTGTTTTCCATGTGTTGTTCATAGATAATTGATTTTGTGAAAAACATGTTGTTGAGATTCATAAATTTCGTAGTTATATTATTTGTATCTTTAGATTCCAGGGTTGTTATTTCATGAATTTCCTTTATTTAGTAGTTATATATAGTATCCTTTATTTCTGTGTTTTTTTTTTCACTCAGACAATCGGTTCCATTGATGGGCTCCAATCACCTATTTCAAAATGGTGAAAGGTTAGTTAATTATCATATTTCATTGTCTCTTTATTTTCATGTGGTTGGTTATTTGATTTTATTTAAAGATTGTGTATGAAATTGCAGTAAATTTCTCTCTAAAAAATTGTAGTTCGAAATTGAAAGTTAAAATGTTTAGAAATTGTAAGTGCTTCACCATAAAATTGAATGCTTCTTTCAATGGGTAAAAATTGTAAGTGCTTTACCATAAAATTGAAGATTGTAATTAATTTTTGTCTTTTACTATTGTGTTTGTTACCCAAAACACACTACAACTTTATCTTCACTTGTTAGTTGGGATTTAGAACTGGTATTGAATAATTATTATTGACTTTTTAAATCAACTTTTAAAATAGAAAATGGTGACTGTTTTGATTGTCATCAATTTAACCAAAATCTATTGTTCACAATTATGAAATATTAAAAATAGTATATGTCACAATTTTCTTAGATTTTATTAATTCCACTTCTTTTTATATATATATATTAATTGCTTGATTATCTCTCATATATGTTTTTTACCACCCACCCACCCATGTACGACTTAGATAGCCTTAGTTCAAACGTGGTTAATTTATAACGGGAGTGATGGGTTGTCATAGTTAATAAAGATAGATATGTATGGTTTTGGAAACTGAATGAAAATTTAACAATTTAAGACAGTATCTTTTAAGCCTCTCTAAGTGTTCATGGAGGTGGATCATGGACACAATATTTGTTTTACATTTGTGAATTAGTAAAGAATATAGAAACAAATGATAAAATAGATGGAAGTATAAAAAAAGAGATAAAGAAAACATCTATAATATATTAAAAAGCAAGGATCCGTGAAAAACATTTTCAGACTAAAATACCCCTTTAAATTTAAGATAATTACTTTAGTTAAAATTTAATTATTTGAATTAAAAAAATAAAAGATACAAAAATTAAAAAGTGGTAATCTATAAAAAAAAATTAAAAAATGAATATGAAATTTTGAAAAAAAATCTTTTCCTATAAAAAAAAAAAAAGAAAAAAACAAACGTAGTGATTTTAATAATTATCTATAATAAATGATTAAGAAAATAAAAAAAAAAATTCGTAATCCCTACAAAATTTAAAAAACCAATATGAAATTTTGGAAAAAAAAAATTCCAATAAAAAAAAAACAACGTATTTATGATTAAAACGAATTCTGTTTGTTCTTTTTAAAATTTCTTCTTTTTTTAATAAAAACAAATAGGGTATTTTTTTATTTTTTAATCTATAATATATTAAAATTAATTAGTTTTTATTTTTTCGAAACCAAATTTCGTAATTGTTTTAATTAAAAAAAAAAGAAAAAAAAATAATTGTTTTAATTAAAAAAGATTAAAAAATAATTGTTTTAATTAAAAAAATATTAAAAAAATCAAATTTTGTAATTTTTAATTAAAAAAACATAAAAAAAAAATTAATTGTTTTAATTAAAAAAAAAAGAAAAGATAAAAAAAATTAATTGTTTTAATTAAAAAAAAATCAAATATAAAAAAATCTTCGTAATTGTTTTAATTAAAAAAATTTTAAAAATAATTGTTTTAATTAAAAAAAGAAAAGATAAAAAATAATTATTTTAATTTCAAAAAATTAAATTTCGTAACTATTTTAATTAATTAATTAGAAAAAGAAAAAATAAAAAAATATATATATTTTGTAATTTTTTAATTATTAATTAAAAAAGATTAAAAAAAGAAATTTTGTAACACGTTTTAATTAAAAAAAGGAAAGAAATAAAGAAAATTTTTTTAATTGTCAAAATCTAATATTATTTTTTTCAAATATGAAATTTAATAACATAGAATAATATCTTATGGTCTCTAGATTAAATTTTGTTTTTTATTATTATTATTATTTTTACTTAATATTCTTTTTATCTTATCAAATTTAATAACATAGATTAATATTATGGTCTATATATTTTATTTTATGGTTTGTAGATTTGATCCAAAATCTAATCAAATTAGAATTTGAATCTAAATTTCCTCCATAAAATACCTCTTTAAATTTAAGATAATTTCATTAGTCAAAACCTAATTAGTTTTCAATTTTCGAAATCAAATTTCGTAATTTTTTTAATTAAAAAAAAGGATAAAAAACAATTTTTTTAAATAAAAAAATAAAAGATAAAAAAATAATTGTTTTATTTAAAAAAAGATTAAAAAAAATTCGTAATTGTTTTAATTTTAAAAAAAAAGTTGAAAAAATTAATCGTTTTGATTAAAAAAAGAAAAGATAAAAAAATATATTTTTTTAATTAAAAAAATATAAAAATAAAAAATGAAATTTTGTAATTGTTTTAATAAAAATGTTTAAAAAACAATTGTTTTAATTAAAGAAAGAAAAGTTAAAAAAAAAATTATTTTAATTAAAAAAATTAAATTTCGTAATTAGATTTTTTTACAATAATTTCGTGATTATTTTAATTAATTAATTAGAAAAATAAAAATAAAAAAAATCAGATTTGGTAATTTTTTAATTAATTAATTAAAAAAATTCGTAACCATTTTAATTTAAAAAATTAAAAAGGAAAGAAATAAAGGAATTTTTTTTAATTGTCAAAATCTAATAGATTTCTTTTTCAAGTATGAAATTTAATAACCTAGAATAATATCGATTAAATTTTGCTTAATATTATTTTTTTGTTTTTTTTTTTAAACATATTCTTTTTTTGTTTTTTTTGCTTAATATTCTTTTTATCTTATGAAATTTAATAACATAGATTAATATTATGGCCTATATATTTTATTTTATGGTTTGTAGATTTGATCCAAAATCTAATCAAATTAGAATTTGAATCTAAATTCCCTCCATAAAATACCTCTTTAAATTTAAGATAATTACATTAGTCAAAATCTAATTCGTTTTCTCGAAATCAAATTTCGTAATTGTTTTAATTAAAAAAAAGTAAAGATAAAAAATAATTTCTTTAATTAAAAAAATAAAAGATAAAAAAATAATGTTTTTAATTAAAAAAAGATTAAAAAAATCAAAATTCGTAATTTTTTTAATTTTAAAAAAGATGAAAAAATTAATAGTTATGATTAAAAAAAGAAAAGATAAAAGAAAAAATTTTTTAATTAAAAAATAAAAAATAATAAAAAATGAAATTTTGTAATTGTTTTAATTAAAAAATGTTTAAAAAATAATTTTTTTAATGAAAGAAAGAAAAGATAAAAAATAATTATTTTAATTTTAAAAAAAAATTCTTAATTAGTTTTTTTTTTTGGACAATAATTTCATGATTATTTTAATTAATTAATTATAAAAAGAAAAAATAAAAAATAAAAAAAATCAGATTTTGTAATTTTTTAATTAATTAATTAAAAAAATATTTAAAAAATTCATAACCGTTTTAATTAAAAAAATTAAAAAAGGAAAGAAATAAAGGAATTTTTTTTAATGGTCAAAATCTAATATATTTTTTTTTTCAAGAATGAAATTTAATAACCTAGAATAATATCGATTAAATTTTGCTTAATATTCTTTTTTTTTTCTTAATATTCTTTTTATCTTAGGAAATTTAATAACATAGATTAATATTATGGTCTATATATTTTATTTTATGGTTTGTAGATTTGATCCAAAATCTAATCAAATTAGAATTTGAATCGAAATTCCCTCTATAAATATTTCACATTCTTCCATTGGTTTTCACATCGAGGAAACTTCACAAACATGGTGAAACCTTGCAAATTCTTCGTCTAGAGCTTCTGGTATTTACCTCCCACACTCAAATACCTATTTTGTTTTAGATGTTACATCATTATTGAATATCGATCTTCATCACCTCCTTGCTCAATCCACTAACAAGTTTTAGATACTGGACATCTAGGTAATATATGACTCTCCACTTTTTGAAGCTAAGACAATCTACTGTCAAATTTAAGTACGCTATATTTTTTATATTACATTTGCATGGTTAAATCAAATTTTGTAATTAAAATTGGTGGACAATGAGTGATCAAGGTTAGGGGCGAAGTGTTGCAGGGAAGGATGAAAAAGAATATTGTGAGATTTCAATGGAGAATATAAAATATAGAAAGAGTTAATTATGAGTTTGATGTAGATATGTAGCAAAAATAGTTGCAATTTCTTAGGATTAAATTATAAGCATTTCTTCTATAATCTTTACCAAGTTCCTCTATTATTGATCTCACTTTTGCTTGACTCAAATTTATTGATTTTGAAAAATATTCAAATTTAAGGTTTTCTTTTTCCCTCTAGATTCTAGACATACTTCTCTTTTCAATGAGTTTAATTGTCTCATAATTTTTATAATTGAGTTGTGTTGATTTGATTTATTGATTGGATTTTAAATTTTGAAGATTTTTATATGTTTTTAAATACACCATAATTTTAGGAGTTAGTTGGGATGATATTTTAACCGATTAGATTATCTCAATTAATTTTTCAATATACTTCAATTTTGAATGAGTTTAATCCTGATTTGGTTGTTTTAGTTTGATTTTTTGATATGTTTTTTAAATATGTCATGGTTTTAGGATTTTTCTTTTTTGATATGTTTTAAACACATCATAATTTTAGGATTTGGTTATCTCATTTGGTGGGAGGGTATTTTATTCAATTATATTATCTCAATTAATCTATTTATTTATCAGTTATCCAAAAAGTCGTTTGACTATATATATTTATTTATTTTACCATATTTGAGTAAAATAGTATCAAGAATAAATAGAAATAATTCAACAAAATTAAATAAATTTTAAAAGTCACTAAAACATTTAAAATCAATGTTCTTTTTAGAAAAACGATTTTCATTAAAACTTTATTGAAATTATCTACACCGAATATTTTTATATTGTTGTGTTTTAAATTAATTTTTTTTAAAATAATTTTGAGATTCTAAAACCAATTTTTATATTCATGTTAATATTATATCTTAATAGCTAAATTATTTTCAAGTTAATATTATATCGTAATAGCTAAATTAATATTAATTCGAAAAAAATATAATATAAAACATTTAAAATAATATGATAATTTATATTTATTTGACTAAAATGTGTAACCACCATCGTTTACATGTCATGAGAACTATGTAAATGTAAATTATTAAAAAAATGCATCAATTAAGATTAGATCACTTTCTCCCATTGCCACTTTATTCTGGAAACAGAATAAAGTACTGACCCTAATTTACATACTTCTGGAAACAGAATTGAAACACTGCAAAATTTGTGGTTTGGATGGACTATAAAACGAACATCGATCAAAAAATAAATAAATAAATAATGTAATGTAAATAAACCCGAATTGAGGTGCAACATACAAATACAACAAATTAAAAGAGATAGTGTTGAACTAAACAAGATAGATAATTACTCTTTTCAAGGTTGGAGTTAAATAGAGTAAAATTGGAGAGGAGCAAGAGAGAGAAAGTGAACGAGGAGAGAGAAAAAGTAGAGAAAGAGTGGGTGATTGAAAAGAGAGAGAAATGTAGGAAGTAGTCCGATTGGACAAAGGATAGAGAGAGAATGAGAGAGAAAGAGAAATTGACTAAAATAGATCAAATTTTTATATTTTGATAGTTTGAGTGTTTAATTTTAAATTTATCATATAGTTTGAGGGTTTAATTTTTATAAAGAAGTTTTTTTTTTTTTTTTTTGAGAAATTTTATAAAGAAGTTTTGACTTTATAAACCAATTTCTTTAACATGTATTTTTTTATTATTATTATTTAGAATAATTATTGTTAATCCATTTGCTATGATAAGTTACATATATATTATATTATATTAAAATTAGTCATATTAGAAAACAAAAAAAAATCATCATAGAATTAGAAAAAACAAAACTAATATAAGAATATACATACAATCTTAATTAATTTTAATTAACTTTACTTCATAATAACTTAGTCAAATTATTACACGTGCATCGCACGTGGTAAAAACCTAGTGTTTCTAAAATATAACAAAATATTTTAAATAATTATTCAAAATAGAGATTCTACAAAATCTTTGAAAAAACAAATTACATTCTTCAAATTTCTTTACTTTTAATAATATTTCATAGACGAAGGTTTTTTTAAAAAAAAATTAAATGAACCTTAAAAAAAATCATTTTGATGGATTTTTTTTAAGTTGTAAGTATATTACAAACCCATTTACTAAAAATCACATAAATGTTAAAATTAGAATTTCATAGTCCGTGGAGAAAAAAAAGTTCAATGTTTTCCTTTTTTTTATTGAAAGATATTATAAATGAAATATTTATCATTTAAACTGAATGAAAAATATATTCATTCAACATTTAAATTTCTCTATGAAAATTTGTGTTTTAAAGATTTTTAACCACGTGCAATGCACGGGTCTTTTAACTAGTACTTTAAAATTTGTAATAATTTAATCCATACCATAAAAAAAAACCATTAAAATCAAGTGTCAATTTTTGTATGTAACGATTTAGTATTTGTAGTTTATAAACACATTTGGTCTCAAATTAGTTTATTGGTCTACATAGGTAAGAAGTTTCATTAAATCTTAACAACATTTTTTAGAATAGAGACTAAACCGCTACAAATTTTAAAGTAATAGGGATTAATTATTGCATACAAGTTCAAAGACTAAAGAGCTATTAGTGATTTTTAATTTTCTGTATGTTTGCTTCCTTGCAATTTTTTTACCATGATTTTCACATCTCTTATCAAATTCCATAACAAAAACATTTTTTTTTTTCAAAAGTTGAATTAGTTTTTGAAAACATTGGTAGAAGTTAGATAACAAAACAAAAAAACCTCTAAGTGAGTAATGTTTATAAGCTTAATTTTCAAGAACTAAAAGCTAAAACCCAAATGGTTACGACTTGAATTGTTACAAAATTGAGAATTTAGGCCCCGTTTGATAACCATTTCAGTTTTTGGTTTTTAGTTTTTCTGTTTTTGGTTTTTTGTTTTTTGTTTTCTGTTTTTTAAAAACAAAAACCATATATGTTTGATAACTGTTTTTTGTTTTCTGTTTTTAAAAAACAGAAAACCAAACTTATTTGATAACAGTTTTTGGTTTCTAGTTTTTTAAAAATTAGAAAGATGAAAAGATATTTTAGAGAAAGAAAAATGTATAGAGACGTTGAAACAAAAATTTAGAGACACAAATATAAATGTTTTCGAGATTTTTTTTTTTTTTTAATGAAAAGACGAGAGAAAAGTTAAACATAAAAAATTTAGAGAGGTGAAAGAAAATGTTGAGAGAGAATATTAGTTAGACTCAGAGAAAATGTATTAGTTAGAGAAAAAATAGAAAAAAAAGTTAGAGTAAAAGCGATAAATTTTAGATAAAAAAAGATTAAATAAAAAGAGAAAATTTAAAGAGATAGTAAGGTCTGTAAAAGATATGCTGAAGAAATAACGATAAATTAGAAAAATAAAGAAAAGTTGTAGCGATAGAAAATTTTGGAGATTTTTTTTTTCAAAAGAAAAATTAGAATATGTTAATTAAGGAGAGAAAAATTATTGATAAGTTTTTAGAAATAGATAAGTTATAGAGAAAAAAAAAGTTTTGAAAGAGAAAATTTTAGAGAGAGAAAAATAATTTTTATAGAGAGAAAAACGTTTTAGAGAAAAAAAAAATAGAAAAAGGAATTTGTTGGAGAGAGCTAGGTAAAAGAGGAGAAAAATAAGGATTAGAAGAAAAATGAGTTTTTGAAAAACAGAAATCTGTTTTTATAAACTACTTTTTTTGGTTTTTGAAATTTGCTTATAATTTCAAAAACGTTTTTAAAAAACAGAAATGGTTATCAAACACCCTTGTTTTTTAAAAATGAAAAACAAAAACAGAAAACAGAAAACGAAATGATTATCAAACGGGCCCTTAAAGACTAAATTGCTACAAACTAAAATTCAAAGACTAAATTGTTACTTTCATAAAAGTTGACAACGAGTGTTGTTTAACTAATTTTATTTTATTTATTTATTCTTTTTTGACTAATCTACTAACTATTTTTAGGTTTGTTTATCACGTTCAAAAAATACTTGTTAAATCTCAACCCTTATAACTTTACGACATCGACAATGCTCGATTATAGTATCGAACATTGAGTTCGATGAGATGAAATGTTAGAAAATAAATGAACAAATAAAAACCAGATACAAATGGCATCATTTATACTGCATTTTCCAGATCATAAACATTTGAATTTAGATATGCTTGAATGAAGAAAGCCTCTAATGAATTGACAAGGCCTAGTTCTAATGCTTCTCTAAATTGCTTGCCACTTGAAGAAACTAGAGCCAAAAACACAAACAAATTTCCATCCACATATATATATATATATATATATATAACATTCCTAAATTGATTTTTCACCCCGAAATCGGTCGACTAACCCCTGCTGCAGATCGGGTAGAAAACGAGTTAAAACAGCCACGAAAAAAATGAAAGAGATGGATGCCTCAAGCTTGAAGAACCAGGCTCTTGCCAAGGATTATGTCATCTGTTGAGAAATCAGCCTCTTTCCTGAAAGTGCCTCTGCCAAAGTCCAAGTTGTAGGAGTCTGCAAGACCTTCCACCAAATCGAATTCGGGCTTCCACCCGAGCACGCTCTTCGCTTTCTCAATCGATGCAAAGAAATGCTACATTTCATAACAATAACAATGGTGCTATTTCAGAGATCAAAATCCGATACGTTGCATCGTACTTATCACTATATCGACTAGATTACCTGATCACGGAAAGGGAATGGCTTCTTTTTGCCAAAATCGAACTCCTTCGGGTTGTAGTGAACAATCTCGGGCTCGGGAAAGCCTCCAGCCTGTGAAGTTCATAACAGGACAGATCGGCCAATTCAGATGTTAGCTCAAACAATGAAAATCACGGCGTCCTGATTGTGGCTTCAAGAAAGTACCTTAGCACAAGCTTTTGCTAACCCATCAAAAGTGACATATTTTTCACCAGAGATATTGAATACTTCCTGGCTTGCCTTGTCATTACCAAGAACCTGAACAAAAGCGGTTGCCAAATCCTGCAGTTGGGAAAAAAGGCCAATTATTTACTAGATCTCGACCATTAAATTGACATAAAGAAATGTTTGAAACTATAATCCTTTTTATAAACTATTCACATTAAGGCAGTGAATGCTTTCTAATTAGAGGATCTCTATCGACTCGCAACCTACAACAGACTTAACAGTTTGTTCCTTTTGCAAAAGTATTACACAACGGCACGGACCTTGACATGACCAAGTTGTGTAACTTGAATGCCTGAGTTGGGGATTGGAATGGGGCGACCCGCTTTCAACCGGTGGAAGAACCATTCTTCCACAGGGTTGTAGTTCAATGGTCCATAGATGTAGACTGGTCTTATAGAAGTCCAATTAACACTCTTCGATGCCAGTAAGCTCTCCGTCTCGAGCTTTCCCTTGTGTCTACTCTTTGGATCAACTGCATCTACCTATGATATGAAAGGGAAGTGTAGGTCAAGCTTTGAGTGACCACTATTTGGTATTGGACAAAGAAAGTAAACTGAAAGCTCTTCTTTTCATGGGAAAGAAAAGGTACCTCAAAGTGAGGTAGGAGATCAGACTTGAGGTAGACACCAGCTGAAGAGCAGTATATAAACCTGAGAACAATTAGATACATCACATTTCATCTAACTCTGCAAAATATATCTTTTCATGGTTTCCCATGCTGAGTTTTATTAAGAACCATAATGTACTTAACTAATTCCACGAGACAACCACCTAACACTGACATTTTAAGTTCGGAAAAGTCAGAATATTTAATATCTTAACTAGATGATCACCATGATTTGAAACTATGGCCTTGAAGCATCTAAACTTACCATGGTAGTTTTATAGATCTTTATAAACTTAACAATATCAGCAATGTTTCTGAATCAAAGTTCAACAATCCGACTACTACTCGACAGTCAAATTTCGTATCACCAGTGATGTAGTGTCTACTTATGAAGTAACAAAATCCTTTTGTACATCAAAATTATTCCTCTAGCATTGGAAAACATGATGCAAATGACTAACACCAAATGCTGTGAAAAGAACGCAGATATTATTTAGGAAATCTTACTGCTCTAGCTTGGGCAATGCATCTAGAATTGGTTCAACTTCAACTGCTTCTCGCCCTGGAATCATTCAGCAGAATGTGGACAGGAAAGGGCGATTAGATATGATGGTTTAAAAATAAATCAGGGACAAGAATTTCAAACAGAAAGAGATCAATCCAAAATCATACTCACCATTTATGTCATAAACAACATCAAACCCTGCGGCCGAGAGACTGGATTTTACAAAATCAAAGTCCTTTCTGTCTCCCTTCAAATGCAGAATCTGGGAATTGTGAATCAATAGAAAGACTTATCATCAGTAGTCCAACAAATTCACAAGTAATAAGATTAAAAAAGAAAAACCCTGAAACCACATTTCTTTTCAACTAGAGCTACCAGATTTTAAGGCTTAAATGGAAGCTTAGAAGACCTTGGATTTAAAATCAGCATAATCTCCATCCGACTCGCCAGGCAATTGTTGTGTAACAGGTGCTTTTCCTCTTGTGAACAAAGTCACCTGCCAAAATTAACAAGTTCTATGAATCTTCCTAACAATACAACTGATGGGGAATCTGCAGCAAGCAAAGCAAGAAGAGAGAGATGGCACAACCTGATGACCCTCTTTGACAAGAAGTCTAGACAAGAATATACCAATAAATCTGGTGCCACCCATTATAAGGATATTCTTCTTAGCACTTGCTGTAACATGTAATGCTCCTTTTGGCTGCATAACCTTCCTTTTATACTGCAATCCAGGTCAAACCCAGTTGAGAATCCATATGAATGATTAAATGCATCATAATCCATCGACTTAAGTTTCCTAACTTAATGTACTTTTAACGTGGTATCAGAGCAAAAAGCCTCATATTCAAACCTACCAACCTCATCTCCCCTTTAATTCATATTAAAGGCTCACATGTTGATTGAGTTTCATGAATCAAATTAATATTCGAGTCGTCGTGGAGCATATCCTATCTCTTTCAAGCTTTCGTGTTTAACATGGTATCAGCACAGAAAGTCTCATGTTCCAAGCTTCCAACCTCATTCCCCATCTAATTCAAATTAACAGCTCAAATGTTGGTTGAGTTTTGTGAATCGAATTAATATTCCATATCCTATCTCTTTTAAGCTTTTGTGTTTGGTGGCAAACTACATGTATGAATCCAATCAAATGAAAAGGGAAAAGAAACTAGCAAATTGCAATGCCAGTTTTGGGAAACCCAAATCAAATTCCACTGATTTTGAGGCCTTAACAACAGAAACCCTTCAAAAGATTTCAAGTTTCAATCAAAATTTCAAAGTAAAGAATGAAACCCAGAACAGAAAATACAGATAGAAAAGAGAAGAGTGAGGGACCTGAACTTGAGCGTGGAGTCTGGCGCCATTGAAGTCGGAAAGAGAAGAAGGAAGAACAGAGAATGAAGGCAATTTTTGGTGGTGAGCGACCATTGGCTTTGCCATGATGCCCATTTAGAAACACTCCTTCTTCCTCTTTGGTGGTGGGATTAAAAGGGCAATGAATTTGAAGGGTTGTTCTTGTAAGGGCATGGCTTCTGTTTCTCTGGCTGGATTTCATTCTAAAGTTTTGAGGATAAGACAATGATTTGCCTCCACCTCTCATTCAATCGTTCTCAGTCTCAAAAATTCGAATTTAAAACCTAAAAACGAAAAAGAAATAAAACTAGAAGAGCTACCTCTCCTTGAAGTTCAAACTCACCAAGCACAGCAAGAAGACCAGCCACAGCCACCCAACCAAGCCAAAGAGCCCACGCCTTTTTCTTTTAACTCTTCTCTGTATTTTTTTTTTTTTTTTTTTGTAATTTTCTTTGAATAATACTCGACTTCATATCGTACCGATATTCCTACATATTCTATTAAAATCTTGACAACTAAAAAAGAAAAAGAGAGAATGAAAAAACTTTTTTATCTTTCATAATTATCAACATTTTAATGATGTTAGGAAGACCCTATGAAACAAGTATTTTTCATTTTCTTTTTGTGAAAATAGAAGAAAGTACAATATGGTTTTTTTTTTACTCAACAAAGGTGGGGAGGAGGAAATTTTTCAGTGCTATGTAGTACTTATTCACTATGTTTACACTAGAAATTTTCCTTTCATAAATAAGGATTGGATGTTGATGGAATATGTACCTACGAAAATACTAGAAATTTTCCGACTATGGTGTTATAGAAAAGGGAGAGATGGAGTCATTAACCTTTGAGATCGAGTCATTTTGAAATTTTATTCAAAATGAGTCAAGTGGGTTTGGCATAACAAAAAAAAAAAGGTCCTAAAGGTGAATTAGAGAGAACCAACGCTAACAAAAGTCTCTTTTGACAATATAATAAGTCACAAAATTTCAAGTTCTTTTAATAAAAATAACGTGGGTTAGAAATAAATAAATCCAATAAAGAACAAATGTCCTAAAAAATTAATCCATTGAAGTCACCAATAAAACATCTACCAAATGGTTAGTAGCCACCAAACAATTAGTCTCAAATTACTCCTATTTTATGTGCCAATAAAAGAGATAATAAGGATTTTTGTCAAAATGAGCTCTTTGATACCTTTTGGTCAATATTGGCATTGCTTTCAATCCTACCCATGATTGTTTCTTATAATAGTATATGCACAACTTTGTCATTTAAAAGTTTTCTAGTTGCATACATATCAACTTTATTCACATTCTCCACAGACAAAACACTTTACTTTCACATAATTTGCAAGAGTTTTGTTTATGTTCACCCTATAATTGTTTCTTTTACAAAAGATAATCTGTAAGGGAAAAAAATTAAAAAAAAAAAAAACTTGCTAAGATTTAAGCAATCAAAAGAGGCAAGAAAAAATGTCCCTCCATGTGGATCTTTCTACCCAACCATTGAGAGCATGCCCTACACACTCCTTTGATCTTTCTATATGTTCCTCACTCTTAATGCATCTCCTACAAATGAAGCACTCCAACCTAATAATTACCCTAGTTTTGTAGCATGGGGAAGAATGTTGTGAAAGGATTACCAAACAAAATTAGGGATATGGAGCTTCCACACATCTTTCTACTAGCTTGGGAAAAGAGGGTAGATCGAAAGAGAGTAGATTCTTTGGAGTTAAAACAAGTTGTTTAGTGTTAGAGTTGTTATGGGTAATTTTGATATAACCAGAAGTCCTGAAGAAATGGCTTTGGGCCCCTCCCAGCTGGCCCACGAAGAAAAAGAGGAAGGCCAAACTAAGAAGGAGGAAGGTCAGACTCAAGAAGTCTGGCCCATCACCCTCCTCGGCCTCGGCATTGGGCAGAGGTCGACCAGGCTTCAAAGCCCAACTAAGACTCGGACCATCGGGCATGATCCTTCTAGGCCCGGGAAAGCTTCATTGAGGGAGCGGAGGTCCACATACAACGGAAGGGAGGAAGGAAAACCATAATCTAAGAGGAGGTATAAAAGGTCATCTTGAAACCTAGGTAAGGGGATCGAAAATCTGATACTGAAACTCTTTTTACCATTGCTTTAACTATTTTGCAGGATTCCCTCCGATCACTAACTTAAGCATCAGAGTGTGTGTGGCAAGCACCACACCGGTGTGCAGTGTTTGCTCTGTATTTGTAAGTCACGTCTTCCCCGTTCTCCAACAAATTCACTGTTGGTGTCACGTGAAGGTCAAGTGAGTTGTTTGGTCGGATTTTTCCATCAACAAGAGTATTGATATAATTAAATTGGCTATAGCCCATTGGATCAAGCTTTTGGATTGGTTGGTGATTTAACATCGTCGTAGTTGAGCTTTCTACAAATTACCAAGCTCACAAAGAGATTTTAGTTTTTGAAACAAACCTAACAACCAAGACTAAATTTTAAATCCACAACCTAATATTTTTTTCCCTATATTCTTGCTCGGGCAAAATCAAAGACTAAAATTGGATGTAGATATATATACTCTCATTTAACACAAAATCAAATTAGTGACGATTAACATTAAAAGATGAGATAACATTCAATGTGCATATTTATTCATAATTACATTTTAACTACGCATATAGGTAAGTTTAAATATGAGTATATAATCTCATTTAACATGAAATCAATAAACTCTAACCCACGAGTGTGAAACAATTAGGCGTTAATTAAACACGCAGAATCGAGATTCAAAATCTTATGATTCCAATTCATTCTTAGTTGTTTATGAAAAAATATGAATAATTAAAAAAAAAAAGATTAACAAAAAAATTCTAAAACTAGAAAGCAAAGCATGTAGGGAAAAACTAAGCCAAAGGAGAATAAACTTTTGCATTGGAGAACATGCAGCGTAGCTGACTCCAGATCCAGTAGCAAAAATAAAAATGGTAGGGTAATTTTGGGCCATCCCTGTAACCTGCTAATCAATGGAGTTTTAGAAAAAAAAAATGACTTTAAACTAAAGTTGGATTATCGTTGAAACTAGGCTATGGTTGGTTTAACTTTTCAAGTGTTTAATTTTTTTTTTTTTTAAAAAAAATCATTTTGAAACAAATCCTAGTGTGTTTGACAACCACTAAAAATGACTTATTAAAAAATGAAATTGAAAAATGAACCAATTTGAGAGAAACACTTAAAAGTATATTTTTAAAAAAGAGTTTTTAAGTATATAATAACTTGTGTATAAAAACACTTATAAGTAAATGTAACTAAACATATGAGTGTTTAAATTCTAAATCATTTTTATATAAAATGTGTAAAGTTAAAATACACATTTGGTCCCTGAACTTTCATAGTTGTGTCAAATTGGTCCCTAAATTTTAAAAAATGTCAAATAGATCCTTGAACTTTCAATTTTGTGTCAAATTGGTCCCTACCGTTAACTCTATCAAACTCTGTTAATTAAATGTTTATGTGGCATTAATGACACTGCAATGTATCAATTATGTGACAAATAAAAATTGCTACTTCAGAATTTTTTTTTTCTATCGTTGTGGGGTTGTATTACAACATAATCTCATACCAAGAGAACCAATGGTTGAAATCCAGCAGATCGCATACGATTTTTTTTGGAAGAAGACGATTTGGAGAAAAAAAATGTGATTCTAGAACAAGTAGAGAACCAAAATCTTCTCCCTCCCTTTTTGCTTCCCTTCCCTTTCCTTTTTGCTACAGTTCCTTTGTTTCCCACTTTTGCTTTCATTTTCACACTGTTCTTTTGATTATTTTTGGTTCTCTACTAGTTCTAGAATCACTTTTTTTTCTTCTCCTTCGCTCTGTCTCCTTCCACAAAATCTATGTTCTCCTCTTTGGGATTTCAACCGTTGGTTCTCTTGCTATGAGATTATGCCATAATACACCCCCACAGTCGATAGGAAAAAAAAAAATCTCTAAAAACCTGCATAATTTTAGACCCAACCCAAATTTACCCAATGTTGCAATTTTTATTTGCCACATAATTGGTATATTGCAGTGTCAACAATGCCACATAAGTTTGATAGAATCAACGACATGGACCAATTTGACACAAAATTGAAAGTGTAGGAATCTATTTGACACTTTTTAAAGTTTAGGGACCTATTTGACACAACTATGAAAGTTCAAGGACAAATGTGTATTTTAACCAATGTTTAAAATAAAATGCATACTTGTAAAACATTTAAACTGAAAGGTATTCCAAATGGGTCCTTAGTTAGTTTTGAAAGATTATAATTCTAAGTTGAACTTCCAAGGTTACTCGAGCTTAATTTTGGGGCAATTGAAAAAAATGGACCCTTTGAGTTTGTAGTTTGTAAAAAAGGCTCCTTTTTTTAAAAGTTTTTACGGATCTCTTGCTTACTAAGATGATGTCATCAAGAAAACTTTGGAGTGTAAAATGACTTTTATACCCCCATTAATTTTAAACCAACCAAAATTAAAAAAAAAATCACCAACTTCTACTCAACTTTACCCATTTTTTTTTGGAAAACAACCAACCAATTTTTTTTTTTAAAAAAAAAAAAAAAAAAAAAAAAAAAAAAAAAAAAAACTATCAACCAACGTTTTTAATCCAAAACAAGTTTGGAAGAATTTTTAATTAAATGTAAATCCATATATAATATCTTAATTTTTTTTTTCAAATTTGTTAAATAAATTATTTAAATAACATTTTTTTAATATAAAGAATAATAAAGAAAACTTTAAATATAAAAAGAAAACTGAATTTACATTTAAATATTAAAACTGGATTTATAGAAAACTTAAAAAAAAAAAACTATAAAGCCTGACCAGAAATTCTGGCCAGGCTTCATGCATTCTCGACTGAAAGTGGTCGGAATTGCATTAAAAAAAAATGAAGCACGGCCGTTTATGATTCCCGGCCAAAATTCGACTGGGAATGCATGAATTCCGGCCATTTTCGGCCAGATTCATTAATTCCCGCTTAATTTCGGTCGAGATTTACTAATTCCGGTCGGAATTCATTAATTTCGACCAGATTTAATCTGTGGTTGCATGAATTCTGACCAAATTTTGTTCGGGATTCATTAAATCCAGTCGGATTTTGTCAGATTGCATGTGAAGGTGTTAATATAACACATGCGGAAGTAATTTAAGATCTAAGACACATAACTACATTAATTTTAGATCTAAATTGTAACGCCCCAGGCCCAGGATTCGGAATCCGGGGCCTGGGGCGTTACAGATGGTATCAGAGCGGAACCTCTCCCAGTAAGATGTGGTTCGGGGACGAACCAAGGCGGAAGCTGGTGGGCATGTAACATCCGAGTTAGGAGGGGTACATGAATGAACCGAGGCCACATCCGAATGAGAGGGATCTTGAGGACATGAAAGTATGGTCAAGATAAGCTTAAAAGAATTTGTAGATACTACCTATACCAACAAGGTGCACCTTCCTTTTCGGTGGCTCAATCATAGGAACTTTGAAGTTAAGCGTGCTTAGCTTGGAGAAGTTCTATGTTGGGTGACCTCCTGGGAATTTTCCTAGGAAGCATGTGAGTGAGGACAAAGCATCCTAAAAGGACCCCGTGTTGGTTTGTGGGGACAGTCTTCAATCTTAGAAGTAGTATCAGACAAGTATGGTGGCGTGGCCAGGTCGCAGGGGAATGCCGGGGCCGTTAAGGGCCGAATCCAGATTCCGAATCCTGGGCCTGGGGCGTTACAAATGATGCATGTCTAGAAAAACATAAAACAAAGAGCAGAGAGCACCAACCTTTTGTAGCTCAAATTGATGCAACTCCGTGGGATGTTTTCCTTCTCCAATCTATCAAGGACAACCACTAGTATCTTCCCTGCTATTCTTCGGGCTAAGAACGGATTGTGGGATCCTTTATAGTGATGGGGATTGGAAGGGATATGCTTGATGGTTCAAACTCTAAAGAGTTTTTGAGAGAGTGAGATTGAGACAAAAATTCAGCAATATAACACTAATGAATTTCCTTATCTTTCTCCATCTCCTAATCTCCTATTTGTAGAGGATTTACATGCATCATAGATTCATCAAAGAATGACACATAGAGAGGAGAATGGATTAGTGGATTCTAGATGTCTTACGGAGAAGTCATGCAATTTTGAGGTGTCTTAAGAAGGTTTGTTGCATGGTTGTGGTGTAATCCACTAACTCCTTCAATCTAAGAATCAATTTTCATTCTTTGATTTTAATTTAAAACCCAATTCACAATTGTCTTTAAATTAACAATTAATTAAACAATTTTAATTGATTATATTAATACATTGCACCTAATTTAATCCACTATTCTTGAATTTTCATAAAATCCAAGATTGAAGTCTTTTTCTCAATTTTTATTAAAAACAATTCATAATCATTTTTAAATTAAAACAATAATTAATTAAACAATTTAATCAATTATGTAATATTAATTTAATATCAAATATTAAATTAATACTTTGCACCGAACATGAATCCCTATTCACGTGAATCGTATTTAAATCATATTTAAATACTTTACTCTCTCAAATAATAGTTTAATTCATAATTAAACTATTTTGTCGATAATATTGTATATAGTCGACACTAATTCCCTAAATTGAATTTGAACGATTCAAACTCTCCTATCACACTGTTTTAAGCTTTATTCCGATGTGAGCTAGCAGGGGGACCTAATGGACCTACAGATCATGGGTTCCAACGAGTTGAGGTTAACTGGCTAATCTTATTAACCTAGTTAATCCAACATTTGTTAGCTACTAGGACACTCCACTATATATAGCCCAGTAGCTGCACTCCCCTATGTGTTTCCATCCACCTGATATAACCATTATTAGTAAGTCGATTCTTCACAGGTTGTTCGAAACTATAGCCGGGTCAAATGTCTGTTTTACCTCTATAGTACTTCTTGTTCCTTAATTTCCACTAATCCTCTAATGAACAAATGGTTTGTGGTCTAACCATCAAACTAAGTCCCTCTCAGGCCAATGAGAGGGTGGAACCCCTTGTTCAATTCCTGGAGTCAATACTTAAGAGAACAACCTTTCTACTATCCCTGATCGGGTATGAGTGAATTCCATCTTGCAAGATTATGTCCCCAGCTATTTACTCGATCTCATCCCCAAAATGGTAGACTTATTGAGTCGGCGAAGTTTGGCCACTCTCACCCATGCCGATCAAAGGATAATTCCGAATAAACATGAGTTCATAGTTAGCTCAAGATTAAGATCGAGTTGTTGGGTTTTATGCCCTAAAACTCGTAGATAGTAATTGTAACAATTGACCGAACATAAATAAAGTATTGTTTGATGTTTTTTCGATAAAGAGTTATTGTGTATATTATGTACATCTTGCCTAAATAACCCTAATCCAATAAACTAAACATCCTAGGCTGTGGGATGAATCTTGAACTGTATGTGGAGACATACGGGGATCACTGTTCAAGAGACAACCTGAAGGGTCTATAGTATAGGGATAAGGCTGGGTACCTTATCCTGGTGACACTATGAATACGACCTACTTTGTATTTGATACAAACGCAATGATCCAACGCGTTCGTGTAGGGGACATGTGAGTGAGAGTATCCTATGCAATGAGTTTGCATAAGACCGAACTGCGAAATAGTAACCGCTAGTTGTAACACCGATAACTTGTTAAGTTTCTATTTCACTAGGATGACCTACGCAACTAGTCTGAATCCTGAGTGGATTATAGACTCCTATTCACGAGGGATTGTCCTTTGATTTGTATGGGTGAGAGTGGCCAAAACGTCGACTCAATAAGTTTATCATTTTGGGGATAAGACCGAGTGGGGAGTTGGGAACATAATCACACAATATGAAATTCACTCCTTCCCAACTTTGAGGAAGCAAATGAGTGTTCTCTTAAGTGGTGTCTCCGGATCTTGAACAAATGGCCCTACCCTCTCACTAGCCCGAGAGGGGTTTCTGTTTGGTGATTGGACCACAAATAGGTTGTTCATTAGAGAAGCATTGGTACTTAAGGAGGTAGAGGTAACTAAGGGGTAAAACGGTAATTTGATCCAACTGGAGTTACGAACACTCGTGAAGGACTAACTTTCTATTATTGGTCTATATCCGTGGACACATAATTATGTCTGTAGTGAGAAGAGTGCAACTGTGGGTCTTTAGTGGAGTGAACCTACCGTTAACGAAAATTGATTAATTGGTAAATGAGTTTAGCCAATTTTTTTTAGCCAATTAATCTCATATCGTTGGAGCTTTTGATCTGCAGGTCCATTAGGTCCCACTGGTAGCTCGTAAAGAGACTTGAGACAATTAAGTATTAATTGTAAATTGAAAGTGTTCAATTTAATTAGGGGAATCATATAATGTATGTTGATACATTATAATATAAAGTTTATGAAACTTTATAATATAATTTTGAATTAATTTTTTGAGAGAAAATATTTGGAAGAGTTCCAATAATTAATATGAATTGGATTCATATTAATAAAATAAATAATTTAATAAAATCCCTAAAATTGAATATATGATATTTAATTGAGTAATTAATTAATTATAAAATTAATTAATTATTTATTAAAATTAGATATGAGTAATATAATAGATTTGATTATATCTTATTCATGACATTTTCCTATAAATAAGATCCCTATGGTGGGGTGAAAGACATCTCATTCATCATGCTCTCAGAGAATTCCCCTAAAGGCTCCCTGGACTCCCACCAGTCTCCTGTCTCTAGAAGTCTCAGAGTCATACCGGTGTATCCATAGTGGTGGTGTTCGCAATTCCTGAAGAATTTCCAGCGAAGATCGAGGTTTGTTGTTGAGTTTTTCTTCTAAGAGAATGTTCAAGGTTTTTGGTGAAAACGGTCAAGATTTCAACGAGAGTAAGTTTTTCCATAACTTTCTCTTTAGTCAACATGCTAAAATAGAGATTTTATCTTACTGTTACAACATGCTATAATCGTATTTGCAGCAGATTATGCATGATAATTGTTGTAATTTTTTCCCGTCGTATTGGTATTTTAATCTAGATTAAAATACAATCAAAGGTCCTCTGATAATCTTCCGCTGCACAAGGGATTTCACCTCTACACAAGGGATTTCACCTCTACACAAGTTACCTAGGTCATCTTATGAAATAGTCAGTTTCTATAGTAAACGATGTTATAAAGTGAAAGTGACTTATTTCGTGGTCCAGTCTTATGCAAACTCATTGCATAGGACGTCCCCACTCACATGTTTCTACATGAACGATTCATGATCACATCGTTTGTACTCCATTCAAAGTGGGCCGCGTCCATAGTGTCCTTAGGATAAGGTACCCAACCCTATCCATATACTATAGACCGTTTTGGCTATATACTTGAACTTGATCCAACCTCATGTCTCTATATATAGTTCGAGTATTCATACTATAACCAAGGATCTTAGTTTATTAGATTTAGACTAAATATTATGCAACTCACTTATTTACTGAATAACCTCAATAACATATTTATTGTAAAATAGAATATGTTTAATGTTTACAAACTACGAGTTCTAGGACATAAAACCCAACTGCACGAATTTCATCCCAATTTCGAGGATTGTACGAATTTCGACTCAATTTTAGTTGGGATTCATCTTTTTAATTTTTTTAGAATGATTGTTTTCTTTGTTGGCTTAGTGGGAGTAATTACAATTTACTATGTTCATTTGTTTTTTTTTTTTTTTTGTGTATTAATTGATAAAACAATTTTTTTTTTAAATGTGTATTAAGTATTGAAATTTGTGTGTCTAAAAGAGTGAGGATATTATAGTCTTTAAATATAGCAAGGGGTCCATAAAAACAAGTTTAAAAAAAAGGGGTCTTTTTCACAAACTATACACCCAAACAATCTATTTTTTTCAATCGCCCTTAATTTTGTTCATTGATTTTTTTTATGATTAATTAAAACTTGATTTTTTTTTCGGTTGAAATTAATGAATTTTGAAGAATTATTAGTATTCAGTTGAATAAAAAAAAATAGTTTAGAAATAAAAAAATTGAAGTTTCTAAAAAAAAAAATATTTTTTTTTGGGAAAAACACTTTTAGTCCCTGAGGTTTGGGTTAGGTTTCATTTTGGTCCCTGAGTTTTCAAACTCAACAATTTAGGCCCTAAGGTTTGATTTTAGTTTCATTTTAGTCCCTCCATCCATTTTTTCGTTAAAAACTAACGGTTTGCTGACATGACACTAATTTCTATTTAAAAAAATTATTTTTGAAATTTTAAAATATAAATATATTAAAATACTAAAAATAATATTATTTTATATATATATATATATATATATATATATATATATATATATATATATATATATTTTTATTTCTTCTTCTTCTTCTTTTTCTTTTTCTTTTTCTTCTTCTTCCTCGTCCAGCAGCCATCGGAGCCGGTACCGTCGCAGGCGAGCTCTTTTTTTTTCGTTTCTTTTTCTCCTTCTTTTCTTCCCCCTCATCTATGTGTTTTCCGACTGTCTATGTATTTTCCGATCGTCAGCGACCCACTTCCTCTTTTCTCTGTGTGTTTTCCGGCGAGCAAACCCACGCCGCAAGAGCTCCCTCCCTCTAGTTCTCTGTTCTTCCAGCCCGTCATGAAACCCACACCATTTTCATTTTTCTTCTCTCCGTCAGTGTGCCGCCGTTAACCTCCAACTGCCGCCGCTCCTCCCACTGGTTCTCTCCCTCTCTTGCTCGTGCTGGTCGCTGACAGTTGAAAAGTTAAAAAAAAAAAATGAAGGGGGTTTTCCCTTCGAATCCAGCTGGAACAAAGGGCCCTTCATTTTTTTTTTTTAACTTTGCAATTGCCAGCAAAAAAGAGAGACAAGGGAGAGCGATGGACGGCGATGGCGACGACGGTAGTGAGGGAGCAGACGACATGGGTCTTCTCGCAGGAAAACATATAGAGGAAGGAGGAAGTGGGTCGCCGGCAGTCGGAAAATATACAGACGGTCGGAAAACACATAGACGAGGGGGAAGAAAAGGAGGAGAAAAAGAAACGAAAAAAAAGAGCTCCGCCAACGGCGACGACACTGGCGCTGATGGCTGCTGGACGAGGAAGAAGTAGAAGAATAAGAAGAATAAGAAAAAAAAAAGAAGAAGAAGAAATAAATAAAATAATATAAAATAATATTATTTTTAGTATTTTAATATATTTATATTTTAAAATTTCAAAAATAATTTTTTAAAATAAAAAATTAGTGTCACGTCAGCAAACCGTTAGTTTTTAATGGAAAAATGGATGGAGAGACTAAAATGAAACTAAAATCAAACCTCAGAGACTAAATTGTTGAGTTTGAAAATTCAGGAACCAAAATGAAATCTAACTCAAACCTGAGGGACTAAAAATATATTTTTCCATATATTTTTTTTTTGTGATTTTTTATCAGTATTGTTTAGAAATGTTTAGAATAATTAAAATGACTAAAGATTTTAATTAAAAAAAAAAGAAAAAGAAAAAGAAACAAACTGTCGTGGAAAACTGAGTCGAAATCAGAATTAAATTAAGGTGTGAAATATTTTCTTTCGTTTCATTTCGTCGTTGTACAATTTCCCTCGGCGAGCGCAGAGCGACGGAGGGAGTGGCGTTTTCGCTTCATTTCTGCATCAGCAATCCAATTTCAACACATACCCGCTAAATACTTTCTGCAAAATCTCTCCAACTTCCCGATCATGGATCCGAACCTGGTATATTCACTAGTTTCAACCTTTTAAGACCTTCCCCCATCTTTAATTTCTTTAATTATCATCTTTATGTGCTTAGAAATTTTGTTAATCTTCTGGGTAAGGCATTTCCCCCTCCTTGCGATTGTTTAGTGCTAGATCCAATCTGAAATTCTCGCCTGGGGCTACAATGGTGGCTAGTTTCTTTGGCTTTTTAGTTGATTTTGATAGGACCGACGGTAGGGAGGTGATGTAGAAGTAAATGTTTACATCTGTTCAACGAACAAAATCCACGATTAATGTAAGATCTGAGCTGACGACGGGCAAATCGTGGAGGATTTTCGAATTATCATTGGTTGAATTTCAACTGGTTTTGATTTTAGAATGCTTCGCTGAATAAAATGAAAACCTTCCCACATTTGGTGCTTGAATCATGGGATTGAGCGTATTATTGGCTATTGGCTATTGGTTTGTGATGCATGATGTGTGAAATGAGGGTTCCATTGGCCTTCTAGATGTGGAAGGTTTTTATAGAGTCATTAGATTACTACCGTTTAACTCGTATGATCCCTCTCTTGCGTGCAGCAACCTGTGGAAAATTATGCTAACCCGAAGACTTGTTTCTTTCATGTTCTTTTTAAGGTAAGGTTATGTTACTATGATGTCAATAGACTTCATTCTTGAATGATCTCTGGGCTTCCTGGGATTTATGTGATTGTGTTTCTTTTTGACAGGCTGGAGCATTGGCTTTTTACATTCTTTCCTCTCTCTTTTTCAATAGTTTTGTTATCATTTTCGTGGTGACTGTTTTTCTCGCTGCTCTCGACTTTTGGGTTGTGAAGAATGTGAGTGGGCGTATATTGGTTGGTTTAAGGTGGTGGAATGAAATAAATGATCTGGGTGAGAGTGTGTGGAAATTTGAAAGCCTTGATCAAGAGGTGAGTGTTTAGTTTCTATGTTTTCAGAATTTGCTTCTCATTTATGTTACCAGTACAACATTTAAATGTTTATATCTCGCTTCTAATGCACATGGTCCTTGGTTATTCTCTAGTCATTGTCTCGGATGAACAAAAAGGATTCCTGGCTGTTCTGGTGGACCTTGTACCTTACGGTAAGAAAATATTATGATCCCAATTCCTAAATATTGCGATAATTTAGCAAATAAGCTATCTGATTTTGAGAAATAAATTCTGTCATACATATATGAGTGAATAGCAGTAGGTGTATGCCTGCAAGAGAATAATGATTTATTAGTTGCAGTTAACATACATGTCTAAAGCTTAGTAAATCTGGAGATAGGCCAGTCACTTAAATTTTATGCTTTCTTTTGTTGGTGGCAGGGTGGGTAAATTGAAAAAAATACTCATTCCTGTTAACTTTTTTTTTTTTTTTTTTTTTGTGGGCATGGTTCATTCCTGTTTACTTGAGTGTGCTTTTAAGAAATCCATTTTTTAGTTTTTTTCCCCTCAAAGTATGTTGTGGATTTCAGTTATTATGCACTTAAAGAATGCCATTCCTTGCTAAATATGAACCTTGGTGTAAAAGAAAAAAAGGAAAAAGTTGGATTCAAAAGCCTTTTCTTTCTTGGTATAACTTGCAAAATAATTTTGTTATTAGAAATCATTTTGTGTTTTTGAAAACTGTCTTATCAGTTTTTCTTTTTTCTCTTTTGTGTTTTTGAAAATTGATTCCCAAACTAATTTAACTAAATATACATAAGACATCTTATTTTTATATTGGATTATAAAAAATCAATATTAAAGAAAAAAGAGTCAGAATTTTGTGATCCTTCATGTCTATGAATTGGAAATTTAGAACATAAGATGAAATTAATAGTTATGCATCAAAAGTTTACATTATTAACTGCTTTTCTGGTTTAGCTGATCTTAAAAGTTCACATTTACACAAAGAAACAAATATAGTGGTTAAATTATAAATGTAATCTTGAACTAAAAAAATTTAGTCCCTTACCTTAGAACCGATAGATTTGAATAAAGGAAGCAGGTTATCACTTTAAAGGTCTTAAAACCTTATATGCATTGTGCCATGTAAGAAGTATTTTCATTTCCATATTAAAGCTAATATATGAGAAAACTAAAAATGAAAAAAAAAAAAAAAGGAAAAGAAGAAAAAAGAAAGAGAGAGAGAGAGAAAGAAAGGAAGTAAGAAAGAAAAAAAAAATTCAAGGATGGCCGGTTCTACCTCTGTGTTGGTGGATGAACATATCCATAGTCGGATGGGTTCTTGGACTGTGATGATCCTTCTGGTTATAGTTGCCAGTGAAGTCTTGTCTGCTTGATTTAAATGATTATGATCTTCTATGTTAATGTATGCTCATGCTTCTGAATCGATGAATCACAGGCAGTTGCATGGACTGTGCTGGGAATATTCTCGTTGATAAAGTTCCAAGCTGATTATCTCCTGGTTGTAGGAGTCTGTTTGACTTTGAGCATTGCAAACATTATTGGCTTTACAAAATGTCGTAAAGGTAAGCAATAAGTTCCTTGAGCTACAAAATTCCTATAGTGTTTGTACAAGCATTGCAGAGCCTGACTTATTGTAGTTTTCTCTGGGTAATAGCTTTCCCATGAAAAAAACTTCTGACTTCTTTTGAAGCTTTTAGAAAATTATATTTTCAACTTCAAGGGATATACCATTTAGGGACTTGATGCTTAAATCTTAGCCATGGAAAGGATATTTACTCTTAGTCTTGTATACCAGCACGTGAGGATATGAGAAGATAGATAGATATCTCTGTTTTGTTTGTCATTTTGACCTTTACGCTTGTTGTGGACCATGGTAACTTGTAGGGCAGTCCTTAGACACATACACATGCATATCAATACAAATAGCTCGTATATATACATGGTTAGAACCTAATGTCTCATATGCATCAACTTCTTCAATGAACTCCCTTAGCAATTATTTTTTCTACAAGGAAACAAGTTTCATGGACAGAATGAATTACTTAAAATGAGGTAAAATCTCATCGAGTTAAAAGTGTGATCAAAAGATAAGAAATCTAATGAATACAAAGCAATTTAGACAAGGAACTTTATGAGGAAGCCGCAAAAATTACACTAAAATCCTGTAAATCCTCCAAAATTGTCAAAATCCCATAAAGCCATAGAAAATTTTCATTCTTGAACATAAGAGAAAGACCAACCAATAGATTAACAGTGGGTGGATCCTTTACGCTTCTTGGCATGGAAGCTTGAAGTCCAAAAATGTCAAAACGCCTCCACTCCACCCTTGATCAGCTCTTTCATTCATACTTTTGCACACATTACACTTGGACAAAGAATGAAAGTCACTTCTGTGTGCATAAATAATGAAAGTCATTTTATTTTTTTCAGTTGTCATCACCCTTTTTCTAACAATTTCAGGACATCCATTATAGTGCTGATTCCTTATTTCAGCATCCCGCAGTCTCCCACTACTAAAATAAGGGAATTTAAATACAAACATCAAATACTCTTCTTGTTGTGCATTCCTTTATATATATATATTCTTTTGGTAAATGTGCCTCTTTAGTCTCAGTTGACATGAAACAACTTTTTTTTTTTGGACATAAACAACTTTCAAATTGGACAATATTTGGCTAATTGGCGTTAGGGAATTCATAGGATATTTTTTCTAGATCAGTAATCCATGATTTGGACCTATGTTATCAAAGTTGCCTAAACTAACGACTATTCCTTTACCAATTACAGGTATTTTAGTTCTACTGCAAATATTAATGTATTGCCAACTAATTATGCAGCTAATAAGTTATATCTGCTGGACAAGTTAAATTGCACATGCCTGTCTTCTAAGACTCTTTAAGCTTGAGATATTGCCATTAGGGCTCATGGTGTTACTAACAGTCATTATATAATCTTTCTATGTTGACTCAAAATTTTGTAATTCTTATGCATTTTACTACTTTACCCTCCTTTCTTCTTTACATTTTACTTCGAAGACTGATTAGACTTGAAGATGAACTTGATATTGCCATTTAGGCTCATGGTGTTACTCACAGTCATTGTTCAATCTTTCTATGTTGACTCAAATTTTTGCAACTCTTGTGCTACTTTCAGATGCCAAGAAGCAGTTTCAGCAATTTGCTACCCAGACCATTGCTTCTCAGTTCTCCTCTACATTACAATCAGCTTTTAGTGTTGTTTGAGGCATCCATACCATGTGAGAGCAAGCAGATGGAAGAAACGCAGTGGCACAAGGGATGATGTTGAGCAGCAGCTCTCAGGGCATGTAAATGTGCATTATTTTAGGCATTACTGGATTGGATTGGGGTTCCTTCTGAACTGTTTTTTGGATATAAAAAGGAAAAGATTGAATAATTTTGTACAACTTTTTTTTCCCAATGATTTGTATTGTGAAAATCCAATGAAATGAATCATAGAAAAACATTAATTTTGCTATATTCATATAGTTCTAGGCGCACGCAATGGAAGAACCATTTATATGCTCAACCAAAATGGATAGGTTTATATCTTTCTTTTTATTCTTTTTAAAGGGTAAAATGATCTCTGTTCTTATCCTCCGTTAAACTTACTTTTTTTTTTTTTTTTTTTTTAAAATTATTTGTTTATTTATTTTATTTTATTATTATTATTATTATTATTATTATTATTATTATTATTATTATTATTATAGGAAACATAAACCATTTCATTGATGTATGAAATAGATACAAAAGGAAGACCTATCAATGGTAATTACAAAAGACATCTCCAATGAGATAATAGGGTAGATAAACTGTAATTACAAAAGGGTGGGGAGTGACTACTCCAATGAAGCGCTAATAAAGAGCTAAGTAGGATGTGGATTCAATGAAAGTATAGAGATTTTGAGACTTTTCTGTGAAAATCCTAGCATTTCGCTCAAGCCACAAATTCCAAAAAAAACACATAGATAAAGTTGCGTCAAAGGAAGTTCTTCTCTTTTTTAAAAGGTTGTCCAATGAGAGAAAGCTTGAGCAGCGAGAGGATGTCCCGATCTAACACAATACCATCCAAAAGCTTGTTGCAAGAAGTCCCATACGGTTGAAGCAAAGGGGCCGTTGTTGAAAAGGTGGATTTGAGTTTCTTGATCCCTATAACAGAAGCAGAGGCAACTAGGGGATTTTTGTTGAAGCACATCAGTCTTGTTGATGCATGCAAAGCTAAGTTCCCACATAAAAAAATTGACATTTTTTTGGCATAAGTCCCTTCCAAAGCTGATTGTAGAGATCAAAGTTAATGTGATTGCCGGTTGAAGCCAACTTTTTAGTAAGTGAGTCTGTAGAGAAAATGCCAGCTTTATCAAGATTCCAAATCCATTTGTCTTTCTCCTCTTTTAGGGAGAAACTAGATAGCTAGTGGGAAAATATGGCCCATTTAGGTTTCTTCTCAAATGTAGGTTCCATGCTTCTGTGGAAGGATTCTAGAATTTAGCTATGTTGGCCTTTTTTTCCTTTGAAAGGTGGAATAAAAAGGGGAATCTCGATTGCAGACTTGTGGAACCGAGCCATACATCTCCCCAAAACTTGGTCTTGTCCCCCTTTCCAACTTCAACATCAATATTATTATAAATCAGCTGATGCATCTTTTGAATAGATTTCCAGGGACCCTTTGATGTTCCAAGTGTTTTCCTGCCCGATTTGTGATTATTATGTGAGGTGCCATATTTGGTCGCAATGAGCTTCCTCCATAGAGCATCTTTTTCTTGATAAAATCTCCAAATCCATTTGGCCAAAAGGGAAATATTCTTGTCGTGTATATCATAGAGATCCAAACCCCCCTCCTCCATAGAGGTCTTTATGTGAGACCATTTTAATAGATGGCTACCTCTTTTTTCAAGCCCCCTTTCCAAAGAAAGGTTCTATACAACTTTTCTATAGCCTTTGTAATCTTCTTTGGGGGCAAGATAAAGGGAGAGATAGTATATGGGGAGATTGGCAAGTGTTGCTTGGATGAGAGTGTGTCTTCTTCCTTTTGAGATGTTTGTGGCCCCCTAATTATTGAGCATTTTTTCTACTTTTTCTAAAACTGGAATCCAGAAGCCATTTGTCCGAGGGTATGTGATCGGTCAGTTACCAAGCTTGCAGCCAATGGATGAAGCTAATGAGGATGTTTGCTGTGAGTCTATGCCAATGTCCAAAAATTCAGTTTTTTGACAGTTTATGTTCAAACCAGAGACCTTTTCAAAGGAGTGTATAACATGGAAAAGATTACCGATGCATGTTTCATCTGAGGAGGAAAATAAGATGGTGTCGTCTACAAACTGAAGATGGGAGATAGATAAAGCATTTGCACCTTCCCCAATCTGAAAACCTTCAATGGAGCCATTTTTCTCTGCCATGAGAAGCATCCTACTAAGACAGTCCATAACGATGATGAATAAAAAGGGGGAGAGAGGGTCCCCTGTCTAAGACCCTTGGAGGCTTGGATGTTTCCATGAGGCTTACCATTGATAATGATAGAAAAATTCGCAGAAGATATACATCCTCTAATCCATCTTCTCTAGCATTTACCGAACCCCTTTACTTTAAGAATGTCGTCGAGAAAGTCCCAATCCACCATATCGAAAGCTTTTTCAATGTCTAACTTAATAACAACACCCTTTCTTTTTCTTCTATTCCATTCATCGATCATTTCATTAGCTATCAAGGAAGCGTCCATAATTTGACGCCCTTCAACAAAAGCATATTGGAATTCAGTGATCGAGTGTGGGAGGACCTTCTTTAATCTTTTCGAGAGGACTCTAGCAATGATTTTATAAGGGCAAGTGGTGAGGGAGGTTTATAGGCCTAGAATCTCCCACTGATTTCACACCCACTTTCTTTGGTATAAGACAAATGTATGTCTCATTTAGGCTAGCATTGATGATTCCATTCTTAAAAAAAATCATTGAACACCCCTTTTATATCTTCCTTAAGGATGTTCCAAGATTTTTTTAAGAATTCGACGATAAATCCATTGGGCCCCGATGTCTTGTTCATGCCAAGATCATTTACAGCTCTATAAATTTCATCTTTTGTGAAGGGGAGTTCTAAAATTGTTCTCTGTTCAGGGGAGATGGGACACCAATTCTCAATGTCTGGAAGAGGTCTTCTACTGCCTGTTTTGGTGTAAAGCTTTTAGTAAAAGGCAATGAATTCCTTTTCAATGTCTTCATCATTAAGCAAGCTGGCACCGTTTGCAGAAAGAATTTCTAATATAGCACTCTTCCTCCTGTTTGCAGCAACAATTCGGTGGAAAAAGGCTGAATTAACGTCCCCCTCCACAAACCATTTGAGTTTACATCTTTGGCGCCACATAATCTCTTCATTGGCTAATAAAATAACCAATTCCGCCTTGATTTCAGTTCTTCTTTTGAATTCTTCCTCAGAAATTGGCTCATTTTCCTCGTTGTCTATGATTGAGAGCTCACGGTTCAGCTTGTGCCTAATCTCCTTTTGTTGCCCAAAAGATTGCTGATTCCAGATTCTTAGCTTCTATTTCAAGCCTTTTAATTTTTGAATAAAACCATGACCCGACCAACCTTGCGATATGTTATCCTTCCACCAAGAATCGATTGTACTAAAAAAGGAGTTGTGAGATAACCAAGCATTTATATAGCGGAAGGGAGAGGGACCCCACTTTTCTTTTCCTAACACGAGGCATATAGGGTAGTGATCCGAAGTAACTCTATCAAGTCTTCTAGTATTTACAGACCCGAATTTGGAAGCAATGTTTTCTGATATCAAAAACCGGTCAATGAGAGTCATGGTGGGGTTTCGGCGACAACTACACCAAGTGTATTTGTCGTTGGTTAAAGGGATGTCCTGTAAAGCAACATCTTTAATAAATCTATTGAATTTTTCATACCACGAGTAGGGGTTGAGAAGGTTGATTTTTCCATAGTCCATCTAGTAATATTGTAATCTCCCCCCATAATCTAGTTTGGAAGGCAAAGGGCTTGCAAAACAGATAATTCCTTCCAAAAAGATTTTCTATCACGAGAAGAATTTGGGCCATATACTCTTGTGATCCAAAAGGAAAAACCACCAGCAAGAGAGAGATGGATGGATAAAGAGAAAATACCTTCGACAATCTTGACAACATCAAAGGTGGGTTCATTCCATAGGAAGATAATCCCTCCCGAGGCACCAATAGCATCAACCGAAGCCCAAACAATATTCCTCGAGCTCCAAACCGATTTGACTATTCTTTTATCAATGGGTGGGAGCTTCATCTCTTGAAGAATCACTAAAGCTGGATTATGAGAGGAGAGGAAGTCTTTGATAAGAGATCTTTTTTTCCAAGAGCCGAGACCACACACATTCCATGAAATAAAAATCATTTAGGATTCATTGGCCCTCCCAATTGGTAGCATGCTGGATTCTTGTTGTAGTTTACAGAGGAGTGTAAGTTATGTAATTCTTTCACCCATTTTATCTTCTTTTTGGCAGTGTTGGTGAGCTTTTGTCCACTCGACATTGACATAATGCACATACCATGTTTAGCCAGTCAAAGGAAAAGAACCGGCAAGAATATCGCGGGGTTGCTTGCCAGATATAGAAGCTCTGTTTCCGAATCCTCCTCTTGCATTTCCCCCACTTATATCAACTAGGGCTGATGTTTCAACACATAATCTCTGTGACTTATCTGTGTCATTCGGGTCTTCAATCCACAGCGGAATAGGGCTGTCAGGGCGTGGAGGCTGCTCGTCATGTGTGTCAAAGAGGTTAGTAATGGTCGGCGGGGAGATGGCTTGCTGATAGTCCCTGGGTTGGTGCGAAATGGGAGAGTACTCTATGTAAGGAGAGCATGGTGAGGAAAGAGCCCCCTCTGATTCTGATAAGGGAAATGCTGTGTTGGTAGATTGTTTTGTGCCCGTGAGAAGGTAGGTCTTCTTGTTATTGATGATAATGGGCTTTTTTCTCCCATTCAGATTTTCCTAGAATGGGGTTGGGCTTTTAGGAATCGGGCCAATAGTTGGTTGTGAAGGATTGGAATTCCATAATTCCGTAAAGCGGAAGCGTGATTGGGACCGATTCGTAATTAATTTTGTTTAATCTAAAATACCAATACATTGGCAATAATATTAGAACTATTCTAAATATATATTAAGGCTAAGCATACAAAAATATTAGATCTAAATCTAATTTATAAAGTAACAAATTACTTACTCTTGTTGACGACTCAGATTAAATTCACCAACTGCTTGTGAATTAATCACGAACTAGTGTGTACACCACCACTATGGCTACACCGGTATGACTCTGAGACTTCTAGAGGCAGGAGACTTGTGGGAGCCTTTGGGAGAATTCTCTGAGAGTAGGAGAATGAATGAGATCCCTTTCACCCCACCTCAGGGGTCCTATATATAGTAAAGGCCAAGACCTTTTTCCTAATAGGAAAAGGGAGACCTTTTCCTAATAGGAAAAAGTCTCTAATTTTAATAAATAATTAATTAATTCCATAATTAATTAATTTCCCAATTAAATATCATATATTTAATCTTAGGGATTTTATTAAAATTAAAATTAATATGAATCCAATTCATATTAAATTTATTTGAACTCTTTCAAATACTTTCTCTCAAGAATTAATTTTTTTTAAATTAGTTCAAAAATTATATTATAAAGTTTCATAAACTTTATATTATAATGCATCAATATACATTATACGATCCCCAAATAAATTGAACACTTTCAATTTACAATTTATACTTAATTGCCTCAAGTCTCTTTAAGAGCTACCAGTGGGACCTAATGGACCTACAGATCAGAAGCTCCAACGATACGAGACTAATTGGCCAAACTCATTGACCAAGTTTAGTCAACATTCGTTAACTGTGGGTCACTCCAATAAAGACCCATAGCTGCACTCTTCTCACTATAGAATATTTCTGTGTCCACGGATATCGACCAAACAGTAAGTCAATCCTTCACGTGTGTTCGTAACACCAGCTGGGTCAAATTACCGTTTTACCCCTGGGTTACCTCTGGTTCCTTAAGTACCACTGATTCCTCTAATGAACAAGTTGTTTAGGGTCCAACCACTAAACAGGAGTTCCTCTCAGGCTAGGAGAGGACGGCGCGCCTTTGTTCAAGCTCTAGAATCAGCCCTTAAGGGAACACACATCTACTTACCCCAATAGGGGAAGGAGTGAATTCCATCTTGTACTGTTATGTTCCCAGCCCCCATTCGGTCTTGCCCCTGAAATGGTAGGCTTATTGAGTCGGCGAACTGGCCACTCTCACCCATACAAATCTAAGGACAGTCCCTCCTGGAAGGGGTTCATAACAGACTCAGGATTGAGATTGAGTTACTTAGGTCATCCTATTGAAATAGAAACCTAAACTAGTTAACGGCGTTACATCTAGTGGTTACTATTTTGCGGTCCGGTCTTATGCAAACTCATTGCATAGGATACCCCCACCCGCATGTCTCCTACATGGATGCTTTGGATCATTGCATCTGTATCGAATACAAGGTGGGCCGTATCACATAGTGTCACCAGGATAAGGTACCCAGCCTTATCCCTATACTATAGACCATTTAGGTTGTTACTTGGACACTGATCCCCGTATGTCCCCACATACTAGTCCAAGTTTCATTTAAACAACCTTGGATCTTAGTTTATTGGATTTAGGGTTTATTAATGCAAACTCGATTATTCAATAACCAAATTACTGAATTACTCAAATAACACTTTATTGAGATCGATTAATTTGTTTCATTTACTATCTACGAGTTTTAGGGCATAAAACCCAACATGTTGGGGTTTGGAGCAGGTAACTTTGGGATTGGGGAGTGATTTTGGGTTTAGGTCTTGGGTTTTTTTTTTTTTATTGGGGGCTTTTGTTGAGTGGGACCCAACATGACTGAAGGGGTAGATATTTTAGATTGGGGTTTTTCCTGGAGCTTTGGGGGAGGTGCTGTCTGCGGGCCCATGTCTGAGGAAGTTGTCTGATCCACGTCTTTTTTTGTAAACAAGATATCAATAGGGGCTTCTTGGGGTATGCAACTGTATGTTGCTTGGGGATTCTTCCCATCTTCATCTTCCATTCCAAGGATGGCGCGTGGTTAAACATATTCGTTCACGTTTTCTTTGTCTTTATCCATGTCGGCGCATGGGTCGGATTTCATCTGGGCTTTTGGGATTTTTCCATGGATTCCGGTTATGTAGCCAATATTGTAATCCTCCACAAAGAAAGGGTCGATTTTAACAACAATGGGACCTTTTGAAGAAGATGGGAGATGGACTTCGACCGGAATAAACCTCGTGTGATTTTCCTTTATCTTTATCCCTATCTCCATCATGTCCATTCTTGATAGGGTTTTGCTTGTTGTTTACATATACCCACCACACTCATCTCCTATCTTTTTGAAGTTTTCAAGACTCCATTTATCGAGAAGAAGATTCTGAACTTTGATCCAACCCCCATATGACGGCACCTTTTGGTCACCATTCATGGCTTCTGTGTAAAGAGAGCACATTAGTTAAAGATTGTTGTATCTCAACTGTAATCAAAGTTATTATGTTATTGTATTAGTTGAGAGGTTGTTATTTATCTTGTTCACAGAGTGCTTCTATAAAAGCCTCTGCCTTTGATCACTTTAATATATCAAAAGATTATTTTGTGGTCTCTCTGTTATTAGAAAGTTAACATGGTATCAGAGAGATAAGAGGTTTAACAACCAACGATCCAATTTTTTTTCCCGCGATGAGTTCTTCTACTTCCGAACGTGATTCTTCTGAAGTTCTTCCTGCGACGGCCTCAAAGTTCATCAATTCAGGAAGCAAAACTACAACGCCAAAGCTAGATGAGGAAAATTACCTTATGTGGAAATTTCAGGTATTAATTACTCTAAAAGGTCATGGGTTATAGAAATTCATTGATGCTGATTATGAAGTTCCACAGAAATTTCTTTCCACGACTGATGAATCACTCTTTGCGAAGATTTCTAATCCAGATTATGAGTATTGGATTCGGCAAGACAACCTAATTACAGCTTGGTTTCTTGGCTCGATGTCAACCCCTATTGTTGCTGAATTACTTGACTGCAAAACTTCTCGAGAGGTATGGGAATATCTTGCAACTCGTTTCTCCTCTAAACAAGTTGCAAGAATTCTTGATCTGAAAACCAAACTTGGTCTTATGAAGAAAGGGAGTCTCGGTCTTCAGGAATATTTTACAAAGGTGAAGAACTTAGTTGATGCTTTGACTGCTTATGGGAAACCAATCTCCAATTACAATCATATTCTTCATATTCTTGCTGGCTTGGGGCCCGAATATGATCTGACTGTTTTAGTTATTACTGGGAATGACGAATTTCCACCATTACAACGGGTATACTCGATGCTACTTACTCAAGAAAATCGTCTTCAACGTCGTTCAAGTACTGTCATTAACACTGATGGATCTTTGCCATCAGTGAATCTTACTCAATCGAAGACTCCACAATTTTCACCTTCTGTGAATGAATCCAACAGGAAGAACAAGAATCAAGGGAATTCTAATAATCAAAACAATCAGGGAGGTTAAAATAATCGTTCTAATCAATGAAATTGGAACAATAATCAGAAACCACAATGCCAGTTATGCGGCAAATTTGGCCATACAGTGCTTCGCTGTTATCTTCGTTTTGAGAGATGGTATCAAGGACCCAATTCGAATGGCTATCCTCCATCTCAGGGGCAATTTCAACCTAATTTCTCCTCTGTTCAAGGACAATTTCAAGGACAACAATCAAATCCTCAGCAACCTTTCACGACATACACACTTCAACATGATTTGAACAAAGAAAATCAGTGATACTCGGATTCAGGGGTTTCTAATCATGTAACCAACGATCCATCCAATTTCTCTTTTGGCTCAGAATATCAAGGTGAAAATAAAGTCCATGTTGGCAACGATACAGGTCTGCATATTCAAAATATTGGCTCTACTTTTCTTAAATCCTCTTCCAACAATATTTTTCATCTAAAAAATCTATTACATGTTCCCCAAATTACCAAAAACCTTATTAGTGTGAGTCAATTTGCCAAAGATAATTCTGTTTGTTTTGAATTTCACCCCTCTGTTTGTTTTGTGAAGAATCTAATGTCTGGCCAAACGCTTCTCCAAGGTAAATTGAATGATGGACTTTACACATTCACTATGGAAAAGGCGGATTCTCCTTCAACTTCTTTGTCTGATGGTCATTCGTCTTCAGCCATCTCCCAAGTACTCCATACTCGTTTACCTTCTGATAATACTTGTAATAGTCTTCCTTCCAAATCATGTACTGTTTTTGATTTGTGGCACAATAGACTTGGGCATTCTGCTATATCTACTATAAAGCATGTTCTATCTTTGTGTAACATTACTTCTTCAAATAAAAACTTGCAATTGTGCCATGCTTGTTCTGTTAGTAAGCCTCATAATTTGCCTTTTTCTTCTTCTAATACTGTCTATAATGCACCCTTACAATTGATTGTGGTTGATGTTTGGGGTCCTGCTTATAAGACTTCTAGAAATGGTTTTCGGTTTTATATTAGCTTTGTCGATGTATACTCCTGTTATACTTGGATTTATTTTTTAAATTCTAAATCTGAGGCTTTCAATGCTTTTCTTCTTTTTAAAACTCATGTTGAAAAGCTCTTTAGTCGGTCTATTCTTCGTTTGCAAACCGATGGTGGCAGTGAATTTTGTCCTTTCATCCCGTTTCTTAAAACCAACGGTATAGAACATAGATTGACTTGTCCATATACATCTCAACAAAATTGAATTGTTGAAAGAAAACATCGACATATTGTGGATATTGGTCTTACACTCTTATCTCATTCCTCACTTTCCTTGGAATTCTGGGATGATGCCTTCTCTAGTGCAGTTTATATCATTAATAGACTTCCTACTAAAGTTCATCATGATATTTCACCTATGGAGAAACTTTTTGACACCAAACCTGATTACTCCTTTTTAAAAACTTTTGGATGCCTATGTTATCCTTCATTGAGAGCTTATAACAATCACAAGTTAGATCCTCGTTCAACTCCATGTATTTTCCTTGGCTATAGTTCTATCCATAAAGGCTATAAATGTCTTTCTTCATTTGGGAGAATGTACATTTCCAGGCATGTACTTTTTATGAAACCTTTTATCCAAGCTCCTCTTTTATCCAACAGTCCAAATCTCAACATCATACACTAGTTATATCATCAATCTTACCTGTCCTACGGCCCTCTGAAAAAGTCATCTGTTTCAGTCCAACCCTCTCTTGACAAACCAGCTGCACCTACATTGCCTATTAACCAATCCAACACTCCATCCATTTCATTTTCTTCTGAACACATTAATACTTCTCCTGACTCACACTCAACCCGAGAGCTCCAACCTACCAACATAAATAATTCAATTTCTAATCCTTCTCCATTTGCTACCCATCAACCCGAGAGCTCCAATATTTTGAATACCAGATCTGTTGATGAGAGACCTGATGTTGCTAATAAGCATTCAATGGTTACTCGTAGTAAAGCTGGAGCTTTCAAGCCCAAGGTATATCTTACTAAATACACTGAAGTGGAGCCTCCAAATGTAAAAGAAGCTCTTAAATGTGAGCACTGGGTTCGGGCTATGGAAGATGAGTATAAAGCATTGTTGGCTAATGATACCTGGTCTCTGGAAGATGTTCCCTCTGATAAGAAGGTCATTGGATGTAAATGGGTCTTCAAGATCAAAAGGAATTCGGATGGTTCTATTGCTCGGTACAAGGCACGCTTAGTTCCTCAAGGCTTTCATCAACAAGCTAACTTAGACTACACTGAGACTTTTAGTCCTGTTGTAAAGCCAACTACCATACGAGTTCTTTTTACTTTGGCTCTGTATTATGGGTGGAAGTTGAGACAGGTAGATATTAATAATGCTTTCTTTCATGGCTTATTAACTGAGGAAGTTTTCATGAGTCAGTCGCCTGGAATGTCATCTTCTACCTACCCAAATAAAGTGTGCAAGTTAAAAAAGGCGTTATATGGACTTAAACAAGCTCCACGTGCCTGGTTTGAGAGGCTAAGTTCTTTTCTTTGCTCTCTTGGTTTTGTCTAGTCGAAAGCAGATTCATCATTGCTGGTCTATAATCATAACAATTGCTTCTGCTATATCTTAGTTTATGTTGATGATATTGTGATAACAGGCAATTCTTCCGAAGCAATAGAGCAGCTCATTCAAGTGTTGCATAAGAAATTTTCTCTAAAAAATCTTGGTTCTTTGAGCTATTTTCTTGGCGTTGAAGTATCTACTTTACCAGTTGGAGGTTTGTTTCTTTCTCAAAAGAAATATATTTCTGACTTGTTGTACAAGACCAATATGAGTCAAGCAAATGCTATAGCTACTCCCATGATTAGTGGTCATATTTTGTCTGTTTTTAATGGTGAGAAATTTACTGATGTGAAATTGTATAGAAGTATAGTAGGGGCTTTACAGTATGCTACTCTTACAAGATCTAAGATTGCTTACAGTGTTAATAAGGTATGTCAATTCATGCATTCTCCTACTGTTATTCATTGGCAAGCAGTAAAAAGGATTATTAGATATCTGAAGGGAACTTTTGATCATGGGTTAGTGTTTAAAAGGTCGTTTGAACTTTTGCTACAAGGCTATGCTGATGCTGACTGGGCATCAGATCCTGATGATAGAAAGTCAACTTCAGGTGTTTGTGTTTAGTTTGAAGGAAATCTTATTCAATGGTTTTCTAAGAAACAAAGTATTATCTCCAGATCAAGTACTGAAGCTGAATATCAAAGTTTAGCCCATGTGTCTGCTGAGTTAATTTGGCTTAAGTCTCTTTTTGTTGATTTAAATATATGTCTTTCTCAATCTCCTACTGTATGGTGTGACAATTTAAGTGTTGTTCATTTCAGTGCAAATCCTATTTTGCATTCTAAAACCAAACATGTTGAGATAGACATATATTTTGTTAGGGATCTTGTTATACAGAGGCAACTTCAAATTTGTCATCTTCCAGCTTCTGCACAAGTAGCTGATATTTTTACAAAACCTCTGTCAGCAGTTCGGTTTCTTCCTTTAAAGAGCAAGCTCAATGTCTATTCTTCCCTAGCCATTGGCTTGAGGGGGGGTGTAAAGAGAGCACATTAGTTAAAGATTGTTGTATCTCAACTGTAATCAACGTTATTATGTTATTGTATTTGTTGAGAGGTTGTTATTTATCTTGTTCACAAAGTGCTTCTATAAAAGTCTCTGCCTTTGATCACTTCAATATATCAAAAGATTATTTTGTGGTCTCTCTCTGTTATTAGAAAGTTAACATTATGCACTCCATGGGAGAAAACAAACCTGATATCTTCCAACCTTATACCACCCTTTGATATTAGCAAGGACCCTGGCTTGTTCCTTGTCTTCGCAAGAGAAGAGGGCTTTGTCTGGCTGTAGGGGCAGATCGAGGAGTAAGCCGAGAGGGTTTGTTGCAAGGCTCGCATGATATCATTTCAACTGTCATGGAAATGTTTCCTCTGCACAATGACAGCTGAGTCTAAATACAGGGTTGCAAACTGGGTATTGGAGGCATTTTGTTCTGTACTATTTGGTTCAACAATTTTTGTCATTTGTCCATGATGATTGGAGGACTCATTTTGATTCTTTTCAACAACTTCTTTATATGAGGTGGCTTCTCTAACTTCATTTACTTCTCTCGTGTCCTTTACACTTCAGTTGGTGGGGGTATTGAGGGAGTTAATGTTGGCTAGAAGGCTGCGCCATCCCTTTCTTTCATCACCGACAGGGATTATAAGCTTGTTTAAACCTCCATTTGGTCCAAGTTTAGCTATTTCAGCTGAGTGGCCCTTTTTGTTTGTAATCTTTTCAACCCATATGACTATTTCTTCTACTCTAGCTTCATTGAAGAACTTCTGATTCAAAGGGAGGTGGCAAAGCCGAGAGAAGCAAGTGCTGATCCAGATTAATGCTTCTTTGGAGAGAGTCAAGGTGAAGCTTCTATCGCTGGTGGCTTCAGTGAGTCTATAATGGCTTGGGTATTTTGGGTCTGCATCAATGAAGAATGTTTTCCTCTCAATCCTAAAGGATGAGGTTCTTCGAGTCGTCATGGTTGTAACTGATGCGTTGTTTCTTTCGATCTAGGAGAAGGGAAGTCATGGTGAAGAGGGTGAGGGTTTCCGAAAGGGGATGGGAGTAGGGGGAACAGAGGGGCAAGGAGAGAGAGAGGTCATGGGGAGAGAGAAACTCATAGAGTTTTTTTTCTTTTATGTTCAGCATTTACTAGTTCACTAGTGTAAAACTTCTTCCGTTAAACCTTTGATATATTAAAAATGATCAATGATGTCAAATAGTAAAAGTCTTAACAAACTGATTTGGTATTTAAACTTTTAAATTTGTGTCTACTTAGTCCTTTAACTTAAAAAGTATCTAATTCTAATAAGTCTTTGAAATTTCAATTTGGATAATTGCAGTGGGTGGCAAATTGGACCAAATTAATAGCAAATATAGCACAATTTTAAAAAAATTGCAAATATAGCAAAATCTATCAGAGTATATTACTGATAGACTTCGATTATCAGAGTTTATCAGCGATAGACTCTGATTAATCATAATCTATCAGTCTACTAATAGACTCCGATTATTCAGAGTCTATCAGCATCTATCGTTGATAAACTCTGGTTAATCAAAGTCTATCAGTGATAGTCAGTGATAGATTTTGATTAATCGAAGTCTATCAGCGATAGACACTGATATACTTTGAATAATCAGAGTCTATCAGTGATAGACACTGATAGAATCTGACATCTTTTTGGTCTTGTACAATTAATTTTGCTATATTTGCAATTAGTTTGCAACTGTGTTGTATTTGCTATTAATTTGTTCCAATTTGTCATCTATGCAACTGTCCCTTTCAATTTTGTATCTTTTTTTTCCCCAAACGAACTTCAATTTTGTATCTAAAGGTCTTTGCCTTTTAATTTTTTTTTTTTGAAAGAACAAAAAAAAAAAAAAAAAATTAAGAGCCGACCTTTGGCTTTTAAAAATTGTTTGATAGATCCTTAAACTTTTAATTTTATATTTAGTAGGTATCTACTTATCAATTTTGTATCTAATAGATTATTGATATATCCAATACTTTAAAAAATTCATAGACTTATTAGACACAAAATTGAAAGTTTAGGGTTATGCTCAACATAAAATTCAATTTTATGTTTAGGGTTAGATAATTTTTTAAATTTTCAAATATTCAAAAAAACCTATTAGACATTTTTAAAATTTAGACACGTATTAGACACAAAATTGAAAGTTTAAAATCTATTAAACCTTCTTAAAAGTTTAAATACTTATTAGACACAAACATTGAAGTTTAGGGACTAAATTTATAATTTAACCAAAAGTGTTTGTATTATTATATTATTGCATTCTTAATATATTTGGATATGTATCATGTCTTTTGAAGGCTATTTGACACATAAAATTCAACCTACCTATTATATGAAATCAAAGTTTCCTTCTAACCCTGATGAGAAGGCAATCAAAGCAGTAACAGATTGCGTTTTATCCAAGATCCCAGAGCAACTTAAAAACGAGCTGGATCTCCCATATACTAGAAATGAGGTGGAGCTTTCCATGAAGATGATTAGTCCATCAAAAGCCCCAAGAATGGATGGTACTCATGCTAGCTTTTACCAATCCTTTTGGAATGTGGTAGGGGAAGAAACTGTAAATGTTTGTCTCCAAATTCTTAACGAAGGAGCCGATTTATCCCCTTTAAATAAAACGACGATCGCTCTTATCCCCAAAGTGCAGGACCCTAGGCACATGAATGAGTTTAGGCCAATCAGTCTATGCAATACTAGCTATAAAATCATCTCCAAAGCTATTGCTAACAGGTTCAAGAAAGTCCTTGATTTGATCATCTCTCCCTCCCAGGCGGCTTTTATCCCAGGACGGCTTATATCTGATAATGTTATTCTTGGGTTCAAGTGCATTCACTCTATTAGAAGCAAGAAGAAAGGCAAAGAAGGGCAAGTGGCCATTAAGGTCGACATGAGCAAAGCTTATGACCGAGTTGAATGGAGCTTCATTCGGAATATGCTCTCTAGAATGGTGTTTGGTAATAGATGGATTTCTAATATCATGAGATGTGTGGAATCGGTCTCTTTCTCAGTGCTGATCAACGGTAGCCCTCATGAGGAGTTCAAGCCATCCAGAGGGGTTAGGCAAGGGGATCCCTTATCCCCCTATCTCTTTCTGGTGTGTGCAGAAGGCTTCTCGAGTCTATTATCCAGGGAAGTAGAGTTAAACAATTTGAAAGGCTTTCGTATTAATAACCATTGTCCTACGATATCGCACTTATTCTTCGCTGATGATAGTCTTATTTTTTGCAGGTCCGACAGGAGAGAATGCAAGTGATCAAGCAAGTCTTCCAATCCTACGAAGAGGCTTTGGGGCAAAGTATAAATTTGGAGAAATTCATGTTTATGGTCAGCAAAAATGTCTCGAGTGAGGAAGCTAATGGGATTAGAGAGATTCTTGGTATCAAGAGAACGAGTTCATTAGGGGTGTATCTAGGAATGCCTTCCCAAAATTCAAAAAAGAAATCCTCCCTCTTTGTGAAAATTAAAACAAGGGTTGAAAGTCTTTTGCAAGGCTGGAATGAGAAATTATTTTCAGTAGTGGGTAAAGAGATTTTAATTAAAGCAGTCATTCAGGCCATCTCGACATACACCATGAGTTGTTTTAGGCTCCCCAAAGGCCTTTGCGACGATATTAATAAGCTGTGTGCAAAATTTTGGTGGGGAGCCACAGGGGATAAAAGGAAAATTCATTGGGCTAGATGGAGCAAACTTTGCAAGAGTAAGGTGAGAGGGGGGTTGGGCTTTAGAGATCTTAATGCCTTTAACCAAGCTCTCCTTGCAAAGCAAAGTTGGAGAATTACTAAGAATCCAAATAGCCTTATGAGCAAAGTCCTTAAAGGTCGATACTTTAAAGATGGAAATTTCCTGGCGGCAAAGGTGGGTGGGAATGCGTCTCTAGTGTGGAAGAGTATTGTGTTGGGAAAAGAGCTTTTCTTAGAAGGATATAGATGGCGAGTGGGCAACGATGAATATATCTATATCGGCCAGGATCCTTGGATCCCAAGGCTAGGTTTCAAGCATCCTATGGTGGTTCCCCATGAATTGATTGGTAAAAGAGTGAAAGATCTGCTCAAAGAGAATGGAGATTGGGATGAAGACCTGATCAAAAGACTTTTTTTACCCTTAGTTGTAGAAGACATCCTCGCGATTCCTAGAGGGGACAAAAGCATGAGGGATGAGATCATCTGGGAGGCGGATTCTAAAGGGGTTTTCAGTGTCAAAAGTGCATATCATCTAGTTGAGAACAAGAAGGGAGCTATGGAGGCTTCTAGTTCGAATGTAACGGCCCGTGAGCAAAGATGGAAATTCCTTTGGAGCCTTGATGTTATCCCTAGAGCGAAAATTGGCTTATGGAAGATCCTTAACAATCTGATTCCTTCGAAAGAAAATCTGTTGGCTAGAGGTTTAGATATTAACCCAACTTGTGATCTATGTAGGAAGCATAAGGAGACAGCTAGCCATATTTTCTGGAACTGTAAAAAGGTGAGTCACATCTGGTCAAACATTTTTCCTAATCTTATGGATATTTTGGGTCTTTGCAGGGCCAATAACAATTTGGGAGAATGGTGGGATGAGCTAACCAAGAAGATCAACAAAGAGGATGCTGAGAAGATTGCAGTAACTCTTTGGACAATATGGACATTCAGAAACAAAGTGACAAGCAGCAAAGATCAAGCATCAGAGACTCAAATTGACAATGTGGGCTAAACGAAATTTGGAGGAGCAAAGAAGGCGGTCAATTCCGAACCTGGCAGATTCAAGGCTGGAGAGTCTGGGGAATCATGAGCGCTGGTCTCCCCCACCCCCTAACTGCTACAAGCTGAACGCGGATGCGTCTTGGAATGAAAATCTGTTGATTGGAGGGGTGGGTTGGATAATTCGTGATTCCTCATGATCTTTAGTTCTGGCAGGCTGCAAAAGTCTCAAATTCAGATGGCCTATTAAATCGTTGGAAGCTCTAGCAATCAAAGAGGGTCTGAAAGCTTACTCGAGTTATGGTGGATCATTGAAGCCTCCATTGATGGTTGAATCAGACGCCCTGGAGATCATTCGAGCGCTGAATTTCGAATGTGGAGATATCTCTGACTCCGCAATCGTGCTTAATGATGTGAGATTTTTGGCTCCGTCTGCAGGCGTTATCTCGTTCGGGAAAAGCCCTCGGGCTGGTAATTGTGTTGCGCATTGTCTTGCGCGTGCAGCAGCGAATCTTCGGCCGGTGCATTCCCTGTCGTCGACAGTCTTTTGGAGTCCCCCCTTTCTTCCACGTTGGAAGATCGATTTTTTTTTTGTAGGGGTAGTTTGTTACCCGTTTGGTTATCCTCTGTTATTGAGGCTGATGTAAATACTTTGTCTGTTTCCTAGTTTAATGATATTTCCTTTAAAAAAAAAAAAATCAAAGTTGCCCATTAACAAACTCCATTTTTTTAAGTAGCATACCTATGTGTCCAAATATAAAAATATAAAATATTTTTCTAAATTGACAATGTTTAAAGCAAAAGTCAACACACAATATCAAGTTCTGCAAACTTGATTTGAGGTTTTAGAAAAATATATCTTATTTTGCCTAGAGAAACAAAACTTACCATTAATAATGCTTTGCTCTCTAATAAATCAAAAATAAATTTATTGAGTTTGAGAAAAATAATATAAAGTATCTCTATATTACATTTATTGCTCCACGTGAAAAGCATATACTAGAACCAATGACTGTATTTTCTTTTGGATTACATTATACTTATATATGAGTAACTCAAACATATACAACAATGTACTCGAAGTTCATGTCGCTATATTCTCTATTTGGTAGATCAATTGAGTCATTTTGGATCAATAATGATGAGAGAACTATTTAGAATTCATATGGACATTCATTACAGAACCTGAAGGTTCTTCAATATAATGAACCAACATGTGTTTCTTGCTTTCAAGAAAAATTAATTATTAGATCATCACCAACTAAAGTAAGTATTGAGTCATCTACATTTTTAGAATGAACTGAGGACAATATATGTGAACCTATTAATCTACCAAGTGGATCATTTAAATATTTTATGGTTTTAATTGACACATTCAGTAAATAGTGATATGTGTGTTTATATCAAGTTAAAATCTTGCATTTGCAAGATTACTTGCTCAAATAATCAAGTCAAGATTGACATTTTCGAATTATACAATTAAGAGTATTTGTCTTGATACTGTGAGTTGATTTACACAAAATGGTTTAGCATAATCATTTATATTGTAGGTCATTTTGCACCATCCCGAGAATTGAGAAACAGAATAAAGCCACAAACTCCCGAAAACGTGTTCGAAGAAGAAAGGTTATGGATTCTTTCAGAGTCAACAAAGTGAATGCATGAAATGAAACACACAAGGGATTGTGGCAGTTGAGACTTTTTTTTTCCAGATGTAATAGCTGAAAATATTGTACTTCCCATCATCAAAGCAAATTGCTACTGAGTTTTACAATTTGATATTGGAAGTCTTGTTTAAATAATTTAACATTTCTTCATTCCTTGATAAGAAAAGGGAACTAAAGATTGTCACAGTATCAATTTCACTGAAACAAGAATCACTTCTGAGCTGCCAAAAGGCATCATTTAAACAAACTTTACAAATGGGGAAACCTTTTAGGTCTGTTTTCACCGATCATGAGATTGTGCTTTGGTAATTACTGTGATAGCTTATGACCGAACTTCGAACTTCCCTGCTCGTGTGAGAGCTCGAAAGCCTTTGTAAGGATTATTTGGCAAGTTCTTGACGTCAAGTTTATCTACTTGCAGGCCAGAGAGGACTACTCCCATGATCTTAAAACGCACTTGAAATGTTGGAAATACATGAAGCTGTTGTAAACCTGTCTCAAGAGTTAATGTTCCAGACATTGAAGGGGTTTTATCTTTTGGCATCTTTCCAATTGTCCAAGAGCAGATCTGTAGAAACAAATTTCACAAGAAATTTAAGAATTCCATTTTTTTTAATCTCAACAGAAATAGAACTTCATTGAAATTTTGGTATATTATAAGAGAATAAGAAGAATAGAATATAGTATCCTTAAGCAAGCAAACAAACAAACAATTCAGGAATCAACTCCCTTCACTGATCACTAATATAGAAAATGAACTGCAAAAATTTGGAAGGTACTAAACGCTTTTTTGTAAAAAAAGAGGGGGAGAAAAAAGTGATGAAGATGCTTTTTGCATGGTAGAATCTAAGCCTTTTGAAATGCCAGTAAGCTGTGGGCAGGAGGCAAAAAGATTTGTACAGCTTTTCGGTGCCTAATCAATAAGGAAATCCCGATCAAGAAACTTACAGATTCATTATATAAACATCAGAAATTGCCAATATACAAATTTAAGAAGTTACTGCAATGAACCTGAGAGCAACTTAAAAAGGCATCTAGAAGAACTCTTTTGGTTGATTAGCAAGTGGGGAAGGGATACAACACGTTTTCTTCTGTTTAATGAAATATAACGTTTTTTGGAATAAAAAGTGATGCAACCATTACCTTATTAGATAGGATGTTCACTGTTCCATAGTTTGAAGTAAGATCAGCAGATAAAACGCATGAGGGCAATTGAAACTGCACATCTACCGAGTCAATCGGCTTTCCAGGATCATGTCGAATGCCTACTAACACACTGACACGACATGTTCCTGCATCTGAGGTAAACTGAGGCTTGATGTATATAGGAGTATTCTTCAACTTTCTAACCCTGAACGGAAGTAAAATTGATTCGGTAAAGAGGAAATGCTAATATTTATTATTATTATTTTATTTTTTTTTTGAAATAAGGAAATGCTAATAATTAACACATAAAGTACTGGAAAAGTAGATATTGGAAAGTATCTATATCCCTCATCTCCACTCCAGATACAAGCAATTCAATTTAAGAAGCCAAAATATAGTATAGATATTCTTTAAGTTATATATACCTGTAACTCACGAGCTTAAACTGTCCATCAGGAGGCACAAAGGACAGGATTTGATGTGATTCCCATGGGCGAAACCGAACACACGGATGGAATCTCACATCATCAAGAATTGAAGGGTTTGTAAATGAAAGAGTCAAATCAGGAAGACCTGATAGATGAGAATTTACTTGGACCTGACCATAAATTTCACACTTGATCAGGTGGCCATCCCTAAACAACACAATTCAACAGCAGATTCAATAAAAATGTCTACCATTCTCATGTGCTTGTTATTCATTAAAATTTAAAACTTATATGGAGATGCAGTAGTGAAATTCATATCTATGAAAGATCATAAAATTTTGTATATTGTATGATGTCAGAGACCAAACTAAATTTTCTCAACATAACAAAGTATACAGTGGCAAAAGTATAATTGGTGGATGGAATAAGTTCTAATATCTATTACAAAAATGAAAACTAGAGGCAATATTTCAGGACCTGTTTAGAATCGCATCCATCTCCTCCACCAGATCAACATTAACTTCATTTTTAGCATATTTTGGATCTGTTGTTCTCCATGGAACATGAGATGCAATTGCGCCTGGAAGGGTGTCACTCACATTAGAACTGTTACCAGTCACGACACTCAATACTTTGCTGACAAGGTTTGGTGGAGCTATGATTTCTCTCAGGATGTTAGGTTCTGTAGTAAGGGGGAAGCCATTGTCTATCATCTCATCCAGAAGCTGCAAATTGCAATTGACTAACAATTACTTATATGTTGAGTGAAATGAAATTATCAATTTAAAAATGAAAGATGATTAAAAAAACACAGAAGTGTCTTAGAAATATATGAACAAAACCCTCTTCATTCATTATTCTCACTGGCATTTTATAATCTACATGACATGTTTGAGTCACATAGAACCGATGCGACCAAGCATCAAAGGAGAAAACCACCAAGAACTCTCTTAAGAGTATTTTATTATGATTCAAGAAGTCCATCAATACAAAAAATTTAACCTCTATTTACGGAGGATTAATGAGTCTACCTACAACCCACTAACTAAACAAACAATTACTTATCTACAAACTAAAAAAAAAACTACAATAGACCATAACTCCAAGCTTTCCTCTTTTTGGTCCCCCATTGTGGAAAAGATTCAAATAAGATTGAATTGTTGGAACAATACCCGTATTTCTAAAGGAGGGAGATACACGCTTCTCCAAGCAACTCTTTCCAATCTCCCCACCTATTACATCTCCCTATTTGAAATGCCCAGAAAGATTGTCAAGAACATTGAGAGATTACTCAGAAACTTTCTTTGGGAGGACAGGTTAAGGGATTTCATAAACATATTATTAAATGGGAAAAAATTCTTCTTCCTATTGAGAAAGATGGCTTGGTCCTCCACACTATAAAGTACAAAAAAATGTGCTCTTTTAGCAAAATGGCTGTGGAGATATCAAAAGGAGAAGACGGCTCTTTGGAGACTGGTTATTGATGCTAAATTTGGCACAAAAGCCTTCAGTAATCACCCGGGAGGCTTCTCTCTACACTCCTCTCGCAGTTCCTGGAAGTCAATATTGAAACAGCAGCCTTTAATTCATAACTCTGTGGTGACGAAAATTGGGAATGGGCAACCATAGACTTTTGGCATGACTGCTGGCTAGGGAATTCTCCATTATCTTCTGCTTACCCTCTACTTTTCTCCTTATCAAACAGAAAGAAAGCTTCTGTAAAAGACTTGTGGAACCTTGGCTTGGCTTTTCGGGGCTTGAATTTCATAAGGAATTTAAAGGATGATGAAATAATTGAATGGGCTGAACTGAGTTTTGCTTTATCCAGCATTCCCTTGAATAACCAGGAAGAATGGGACTTTCTCATCAAAATCTTTGCGCAAAAGCCTTGATACCTCGACTGTGGACAATCCATATTTTTTTCCGAAGGCTGTTTGGCACGATGACTACCCTAAGAAGATTAAATTCTTCGTTTGGGAGCTTGCTCACAGGGCTTTAAACACTCATGACAGACTCCAAAGAAAGTTCCCTACATGGCCCTCACACCAAGCAGGTGTATCCTTTGCAAACTTGATATGGAGTCTCAATCCCACATTTTCATCTGTAGCCATTTTGCACAACTCTTTTGGAATGAAATCTTTCAATTGGATGCTGACTCTCCCAAAGAATCCATACACTTCTTTAAATCTCCTTTTGGGCCACCCTTTTAAGGAAAAGAAGGATATCCTTTGACAGAATATTGTTCAGGCTTTCATGTGGTTGGTTTTGATCAAAAGAAATCATAGGACTTTTGAAGGAAAGGAAACTCCTTACCTGGTCTTTTTTGATAGTGTTCTTTTCTTTATCTTGGTGTAAATTGAACCCTCTCTTCTCCTCTTATAGTCTTTCTTCTCTTTGGACCAATTGGAGATGTTTATTTGTGACTCCTTTGGTTTAGGGTTTTCCTCTCCCCCTTTTTCTGTAGTTTCATACATCAATGAAATTGTTTCTTATAAAAAAAAAATAGAGCATAACTCAATTGGTCAATGTACTCACCTTCCTAAAGGTCAAAGATTCGAATCCCTTCACCCTATATTGAAGTCAAAAAGAAGGGAAAAAAAAGTCTACAGACTAAAACCATTAACAATTCACATTATGAATTATAAAACTACACCAAGTATGCTACATCGAGAACTTACATCAAGAGAATAAATTTAACCATCCATTTTCCCTGTGAAAATTTCTAGAACTAAAAGTAGTAAGTGCTACCTTAAATCAAACTCAGCAAGCGTATACAGCTATGGATATACCTCATATACAATGACAAAATTATCCTTAACCAAATCTTCATTCAACTCTCCAAGATAATCTGTGAGAACATCAGCCACTCTGCAGAGGAACTAAGGATCAAAAGTTAAGGACCCCAAATAGTCAACCTAACTTCTTGCTCATTCTAGGTAAGAACTTTACCTCAATGCCCATTAAAGGTGGCATTTCAACTTGGGTGCAGGCCAAGAAAGTGATCCCCTCGCGAACAACTTGGAAAAGATAATGTGTTGGAGAAGCAATCACCGGCTGCAGCTAAAAATAAATGGGAAGAAAAAACAGAATCAAAATCAAACCACCATGGAATTATCAGAAAACGAAGTTCTAAATAAGTCCACAGGTTAACTTCGAACAAATACTTCAAAATGAAAGATCCAGATATCAAAATATGAGAGCAAAACCTAGAATTCACAAAAACTAGAGCAATTAAGAATGGAAAATTTTCGATTCTAAAGGTACCTTGAAGGAATCACCTTGAGATAGGGATTGCTCCCAGAACCAAGCACATATAGATCGGTCAACACAATGCCCAGTGAGCTGTTTCTCCAGCATAATCTCTCTGCAAAATCGAATAGTAAAAGAGGAGCAAATGTTAAACATTTCAATTGGAATGCAGAATTCAGGGGCAAAGCTATAAATTGAATATCGGATGAGTAATTAGTATTTGAAGGTAATCGAAGGAGTGAATGTGAAATGGGATTATCTCTTACCCTGAATCAGATAGCAGAAATATGCATTGCAACATCTCAATCGGAGTCTGGAAGTGAGAAATGAGGGTTAAGCGCAGAGATTGTAGAGAGCCGAATGGTGAAGATTGATGAGCTACGGAGCTGAGGAAAGGAGTTCTTCAGTTCTTACTGCTACATCCATTCTTTTTATTTGTAAAAAAAGGAAGGGAAAAGTACCTTTTAGTCTTGAGTTCTAGAAATAACTAATAAGTGAGTTTTTTTTTTTTTTTTGGATATTCCAACGGACTTCTTGGTCGAGGGTACATGTCAATTACCACCAAGCTAAACTCGCTTTGGTTTAATAAGTGAGTTTATAGTCCTAAGTTTTTGAGAAATTGGTTTAAAAGGTTGGGCATTGGTTTGGAAAATTAAAAATAACTATAATTAATTATAGTTAAAATAATAAATCAATCAAGGTAAATGGGAGGATTAAACAAGAATGGACAATCATTCTAGCGGATTGTGGAGCAACCCATTATTTTATTTCTCATCGCATCGTAGAACGACATAAATTCTTGGTGTCAAAGACTTTGAACTATGGAATTATAATGAGAACTGGAACAACAATCTGGGAAAAGAGGGTCTGAAGGGAGTAATTGTCTCAGTAGCCAATCTAACATTGTTAGAAGATTTCTTACCACTGGAATTGGGGAGTATCAATCTTATCTTCAATTTTGGTAGGAACAAGAAAGTACGATAGACTGAACAATTTCTCCCTTCATATTACGTTATCAGTAGTGCTTCTCAAAGTCCTTGTATATCTCAATGTTGTCGGATACCCAAAAAGGTGTGTTACGTACGTGCATGTTCCATCAACCCTTGTCTTAAAAGATAGTCTTTTGACATACCCAACCTTGGTATAACCAAGTTGAATCACTAGTGCGAGTAAAATTTCTTTGACTTAGCTCATTCGCACATTTAACCAAATCTATATCCTCTTATTGGTTGTCTACAATCCACTATTTCAAACTAGGCACCACTAAAGTCGAGCCAACAATGTTGAAAAGTCTTTCGTTGCCAACTCAATTTTTGAAAAATTAACTCAGTTAGTGATAGACTATAAGATGATACCAAGAATGTCATATTTATTGTTTGGTTGTTAAGTGTATATCATAATAGCCTGAAAAGCACAGACACGGACACAGTAGGACACGACGATACGTCAATTTCTAAAAAATTAGGACATTGACACGTTGGAAATATGTTATGTGTGTTTTTTTAGGATATATATAAATTTAACATAAAAATAGTAAAAGTATCTAAAAAGGTTGATGATTTACATTGAAGATGACATCCTAATAATAGCAATAATTTAAGTAAATGGTAATGTTGTAAGAACTACGAAATTTGATGCTAATTCAACATATACATAATTTAACTTGGAAGTTAAGGAAAAAAAAAACTTTGTTTCTGTTTTAAAAAGGAGACTTGGAAGTTAAGATTCAATGAGATTTCTTACATAGGTAAATCAATAAACTAATTAGTAGACCCAATATGTTAACAAGCTACGAATTCAAAATTGTTGAATAATAAAAATTGACATTTAATTTTGATGGAATTTTTTCTAATCAAAATAAAGTTCATCAAAGACTAAATTGTTACTTTGATGAGAGTTTAGGGACCAAAAGTATTTTTCTAATCAAATATTTAAAAGTTCAGAAGGCAATAACAAAATAAATGTGAAAGTTTAAAAGATCCAAATTAATAGGATTTAAACTATTTTTATGTATTTGATATAATAAATTATACTAAAGCATTATCTTAATATCATATTTTTATCATATCAAATATGTGATAATAAAAAAAGTGTTTTTGTAGTATGTTGTAAATATTTTATATTAACGTTATTTAAAAGTAAAATAAACTTTCGCTTAAAACTAAATATTATAATCATTGATGTAATTGTTTAATTTTTTTTTTATGTATAACAAATAATTTTACAAGTAATTAACTGTTGAATGATATACAATTGTAAAGTTTGTTAAAAATTTCCTACATAATTTATGTAACAAAATCTTAATTAGAGCATTAAAGATTATGAACAGACCACTGCAATACACAATTTTGAAATAGTTTTTAAAAATGTTGTAATAAAATTACTAAAAGTTGTATTAAACTATTGCAACGATGTCAAAAGCGAGTTTTTGTTTAATAAAATAATCTTTATATTTTTCTCCAAAAAAAATAAATAAATAATTTTTATTGCAGCAATGGTTACAAATATTGCAAATCATTCGTCGCAATCAACATATTTGTAGAAATTTATATATATGTCGTTAGAGTTGCAACTACATACATATTGATTTGCAACATTTTAAACAATGTTGTCACAAAACCGTTGCATTCTCAATATATTTACAACAGTTTTTTCATCCATTGCTACTAAATTGTTGTATATGTATTAAGTTATTGCAATAGGTATTTTTTTTTAAACGCGACAAAATACCTGTTGCAATAAACTCTACTACAACAGTTGCTAAAAATGTTGCAAAAAAAAAGTGTTGCGATAGACATATTTGTAATGGTTTATATGAAAACAGAGAAGAAAAGTATGTGTATGGACAAAATACACTTTTGGTCGTCCCTGAGGTTTGAGGTTGATGTCTATTTGGTCCCCGAGGTTTCAAAAGGTACATTTTAGTCCCTGAGGTTTGGAAAACAGTTTTAAATGATCCTTGAGTTAATTTAACCGTTAGTTGACTAACGGAACAATGACGTGACATGTTGAGGTGAAAAATTTTAAATGAGGTGGACAAATTTTATTATTTTATATTAACTTTTTAGATTACATGACTTTTTTTTTCCTTCACCGAATCACCATCTTCATCCCCCCCCCCTATTTTTTTCTCTCTCTAGAATGTCCATTCCCCACAAATCTCTCTCTCTCATCCCCAAATCTCTCCATAATACGTCCTCTCCATATTCTCATTCACTCTCATCCCCTACTCCATTCTCTCTTCCCACCTTTCCTTTTCTTCTTCTCCATTCTCTTCTCCTCTTCATCTTTTTAGAATAACTGTAGCTTTTTTTTTTCTTTTCTTTTTTGAAAAGAGGTGTTGTAACTTTATGGTCAAGCAGAGAACAAACTTCATTTTGCAAAAACACATAGCAAAGAAAAAAAATCCAAATCTACCAAATGTCATTAATTCATTGAAGATTACTTTATGGTTTAATAAAAATCATATCTTGTTGGAATCCTATTAATTGTTTTTCAAACCCAGAGATATTTCGGAAAAATCAACCAAGAAAATGGGGAATTCTAATTTAACTTTCAAACAAAACCGTAGGAGAAAAATGCAATTCCCTACACCTTCTTGTTAGGTTTTATGCCCTAAAACTCGTCTCGTAGATAGTGAATGTTAACGAATTGTATACTTGTGTCAATAAATTGTTATTGAGGTTTATACAATAAAGTGTTATTGTTATATTTAGTTAAGTATTGCACAATATAACCCAAATTCAATAAACTAAGATCCAAGATTGTTTGTATGTAACTTGAACTAGTACATGGGGACATACGACGATCAGTGTTCAGATAACAACCTAAAACATCTATAATACAGGGATAAGGTTGGTTACCTTATCCTAGTTACACTATGTGATACGACCCGCTTTGTATTTGATATAGACGTATTAATCCAAAGCGTCCATGTAGTAGACATGCCAACGGGGGTATCCTATACAGTGAGTTTGTATAAGACTGGACCACGATATAGTAAACCACTAGTTGTAACATCGTTAACTAGTTAGGTTACTGTTTCAATAGGATGACCTAGGTAACCCAGTCTTAATTCTAACTGTGTCATGAACTCCTTCTTACGAGGGATTGTCCTTTTGATAAGTATGGGTGAGAGTGGCTTGTACGCCGACTCAATATGCCTAATTTTTTGGGGACAAGACCGAGTGGGGGGCTGGAGACATGACACACAAGATGGAATTCACTCCTTTCCACTTATAGGAGAAGTAGATGAGTGTTTCCTTAAGTGATGATTCCGAGTCTTGAACAAAGAGATCCCACCCTCTCACTGACCCAAGAGGGACTTTCTATTTAATGGTTGGACCATAAACAAGTTGTTCATTAGAGGAGCATTGATACTTAAGGAGACAAATAGGGATGTCCACGGGGCGGGGCGGAGACGGGGATGGCTTCCCCGTCCCCATCCCCGCCTCCCATTTCAATCCCCATCCTCGCGAAATTCCTTGTTAAATTTCGCGGGGAATGGGGCGGGGATTCCCCGCGGAGAATTTTTCCCCATTTAATTTTTTTTTTCTTTTTTTCTTCATTAAATCAAATATTCTTTTGATAAATTTTCAAATAGTTAACTTTGCATGAAAAATGTTCATTGATTTTCTATTAGATAGTTAATTATTCACATAAATTCTTCATTTAGATAGTTAATTTCTTTAAAAAAAACTCTTTTTAAAGAAAAAAATTCTTAAATCTCCTATTATAAACAAAATAATATTTCATATCAAACTATCTAATTATCTATACATATAATTTAAATATTTAAACCATATAATTCAAACCTATCCAATTTTCTAAATCATTAACAATAAAACTTTAAATTTATATATAGTGAGAAATAATAATAATAATAATAATACTAATAATAAAAAAAAAAAGTAAACGAGACGAGGAGCGGGGAACGGGGATGGGGAATACATTCCTCGTCCTCGTCCCTGTTTAGCTCGTGGGGAATTATTTTCCCCCACTCCCTCCCTCATTCCCCGCTTAAACGGGGATTCCCCACCCCATTAGGGGCGGGTCCCCACGGGGCCCCGGCCCCGTGGGGCAAATGGACATCCCTAGAGACAGAGGTAACACAAGGGCAAAATGGTCATTTTATCCAGCTGTAGTTACGAACATTCGTGAAGGATTGACATACCGGTATAGGCCTATATCTGTGGACACAGAAATGTTCTTCAGTGAGAAAAGTTCAACTATGGGTCTTTAGTGGAATGACTCATACAGTTAATGAATATTGGTTAACTTGATTAATGAGTTTAGTCAGTTAACCTCATATCATTGAAGTTTTTGAACTGTAGGTCCATTAGGTCCCCCTGATAGCTCGTAAAGAGTAATTAGGAACAATTTATCTTGAATAGAATTTGAACTTTTCAAATTCATTATGGGAATCAAGTTAATTGTATGAGATACAATTAATATAATGTATAATGATACATTATAATATAAAGTTTAATTTGAGATTAAACTTCACTGAAAGAATAATATATTTGAAAGAGTTCAAATATATGTCTAATTAAATATTTGATATTAAATCAGTAAATAAATTAATTAATTATGAATCAATTTTTTTTTTTTTTTGAGTAAAAATTATGAATCAATTAATTATTCATTTTAGTTAAATTAAATATGATTTAATTAAAACTAAAGGCTATAAGAGAGATGCACATTTGAATATAATTCAAATTTTTTATTAATTAAATATGTGATATTTAATTGATCAAAACAATTAATTAATTGTGTGGTGTAATTAAATTTGATTAAATGTGATTTAATTAATTTTAATTAAAACTATATATTATGTGAGGGCATTGCATTTAAATATGATTTAAATGTACATGAGGTTAATTAATTAGTATGATTAATTAATTAATTAAATTAAATTTTATATTATTTAATTAAGTGATTTTGATCTAACGGTCAAGATTTTTTCCCCCTCACATTAGGGTTCCCTCACATATAAAAGGGAAAGGTTATGAGAACCCTAACTGAAGTCTCATTTGAACCTCCCTCTCAATTTCTCTCAATCTAGAATGCAGAGAACATCTTCTCTAGCGTTTTCTCCCAAAAAGATCAAGATCAGGAGATCCCACAATCTCGTTCCTAAACTCAGAGTTATAGTGGGTAAAATCAATTGGTGGTGTCCCAATTGTTGACGCTTGGTCCCTAAGAAATCAAGAAAGGTGTTCTTGATCCAAAAGAGACGACAATGACGATATGTATGCTTCTCCCTTATATTAGATCTATTGTTGTATGCTTAGCCTAAATAGATTTCCGTAGATTTGATCTATGCATGTTCTTTGCCAACGTATTGGTATTTTGGGGTAAACAAAATTAACTACGAACGGTCCAATTGCGTTTCCGCTAATGGAATTAGGGAATTCCATTCCAACACATCTAAAATATGCAATTCCCTAACCTTTGCCTACAACTTTCTCTCTCTAAAAGTGTCTCGCTTATGTCTATTTTGTCTCTCTAAAAGACTTTATCTCTTTAGAATGAGAAAATTGGAGTTGCATAGCATTAATTCGAGATTAAAACAAGTTCAACTTAGCAATAAGAAAAATTAAAATGAAAAAACCCATAGATTACAATTGGAGGAGATGAATAGAAGGTCATTTAAAATTTGTCACCTCAACGTGCCATGTCATTTTTCCGTTAGTCAACTAACGATCAAATTAACTCACGGACCATTTAAAACTATTTTCCAAACCTCAAGGGACTAAAGTGTATAAGGCTGGGTACCTTATCCTGGTGACACTATGTGATACGATCCACTTTGTATTCGATACAGATGCAATGATCCAAAGCATCCATGTAAGAGACATGCGAGTGGGGGTATCATATGCAATGAGTTTGCATAAGACCGGGCCGCAAAATTGTAACCACTAGATGTAACACTGTTGACTAGTTTAGGTTTCTATTTCAATAAGATGACCTAGGTAACTCAATCTGAATCCTGAGTCTGTTATGAACGCCTTCTCAGGAGGGATTGTCCTTAGATTTGTATGGGTGAGAGTGACCAGTTCGCCGACTCAATAATCCTACCATTCAGGGGCAAGACCGAGTGGGGGTTGGGAACATAACAGTACAAGATGTAATTCACTTCTTCCCCTATTGGACTGAGTAGATGTGTGTTCCCTTAAGTGTTGATTCCGAGTCTTGAACAAAAGTGTGTTGTCCTCTCATGGCCCGAGAGGAATTTTGTTTAGTGGTTGGACCCTAAACAGGTTGTTCATTAGGGGGATCAGTGGTACTTAAGGATCGAGAGGTAACCCAAGGGTAAAACGGTAATTTGACCCAGTTGGAGTTAAGAACACTCGTGAAAGATTGACTTACCGTTATGGTCGATATCCGTGGACACAAAAATATTCTACAGTGAGAAGAGTGCAGCTGTGGGTCTTTAGTAGAGTGACCCACAGTTAACAAATGTTGATTAACTTGGTTAATGAGTTTAGCCAGTTAATCTCGTATCGTTGGAGCTTCTGATCTATGGGTCCATTAGGTCCACCTGCTAGCTCGTAAAGGGTTAGGAGATTAATTAGTCTTGAATATTAAAGGAATTTTAGTTAATTGTATTTGATACAATTAATATAATGTATGGAGATACATTATAGTATAAGTTTAATTAGTGAATTAAACTTTATAATAAAATTAATTTTGGATGTGATTCAAAATTAATCAATGAGAGAATTATATATTTGAAGGAGTCCAAATATTAAATATGAATTAGATTCATATTAAACTATAGTATATAAGAGAATGTGAATTTAATTAAATATGTGATATTTGATTAATTCATGAATTAATTAATTGGAGAATTAATTAATTAAATTAAATTTGGTTAAATGTGATTTAATCAAATTAATTCTATAGTGAATAATTAATGTACATTTGATGCACAATAAAAATATAGGTTTAAAGAGAGAGAAACATTTGAATATGATTCAAATGTAAAATTAAGGAAAAAAATACACTTTTAGTCCCTGAGGTTTGAGTTAGGTTTCATTTTGGTCCCTGAGTTTTCAAACTCAACAATTTAGCTCTTGAGGTTTGGTTTTTGTTTCATTTTGGTCCCTCCATCCATTTTTCCTTTAAAAACTAACGGGTGGATGACGTGGCACTATTTTTTAATTTTTAAAAAATAAAAATATTATTTTTTTTATTTTGTTTATTTCTCTTCTTCTTCAACCACCCACCACCAAACCAGTTGCTGGCACCGCCGCTCGCCGGCGACTTTTTTTTTCCTTCCATTTTCTCTTTTATTTTCTTCCCCTTTTCTCTACATATTTCCTTCCCCATTTTTTCAGTTGACGTTCAGGCCCTCCCTCTCGATTTCTTTTCTTTTTCGACGAGTCAATGTTCGTTTCCTCCCTCTCAGCTTGGATCTGTCGCGCGCGAAAAGAAAACCCCAGCCATAGAGAGGTCGACACGGCATTGGTAGCGTAAAGAAAACCCATCCCTTTCTCTCTCATCATTCCCTTCTTTCTCTCTCTCTCCTCTCCATTTCCAAGCTACCATGGAAGCTTCTCCAGATCTGTCGTAGGTGTCAGAGCAGAGGCCGCCGAGCTGGGTGACGGCGTGGGCGATGCAGGTGGCACAGTCGGGCATGGGAAGTGTTGGGGTTTATGTCCTAAAACTCGTGGATAGTAAATGTGACAAAGTTAAATATAAAACGTTGTTGAAATAGTTCATTTTCTTGTTGTCAAAAGGTTAGTTTATCTATGTTTTTAATAACCCAAATCCAATAAACTAAAATCCATGGCTATGATATGAAACACTCGAACTATATGTAGTGACATAAAAATGGATCAGGTTCAAGTGCATAGCCTAAAACAGTCTATAGTATAGGGATAAGACTGGGTACCTTATCCTAGGAAAAACAATGTGACGAGGCCCACTTTGTATTTAATACAAACGATGTTATCCTGTGTCGTTCATGTAGAGACATGCGAGTGGGGGCATCCTATGCAAATGAGTTTGTATAAGACCGGACCGCAAAATAAGTTACTTTCACTTTATAACGCCGTTTACTGTGAAACTGACTATTTCAAGCGATGACCTAGGTAACTCGATCTTAATCCTGAGCTAACTATGAAATCCTGTTTATTCGAGATTATCCTTTGATTTGCATAGGTGAGATGTTGGGTTTTATGCCCTAAAACTTGTGGATAGTAAATGTACTTTTGACCGAACATTAATAAAATGATGTATAATTCATTTGTCTATGTTTGTATTGTGTGATCTTGTCTTATTAACCCTAATCCAATAAACTAAACATCCTAGGCTAATAGAATGAGACTTGAACTAGTATGTAGGGACATACGTGGATCAATGTTCAAGATTTAGCCTAAAGGGTATGTAGTATAGGGATAAGGTTGGGTACCTTATCCTGGTGACACTATGGATACGACCCGCTTTGTATTTTGATACAAACGCAATGATCTAACGCGTTCATGTAGTTGACATGCGAGTGGGGGTATCTAGGGGTGTTCATCTTCAGACCGAAAACCAACACGACCTACCGAAACCGACCGAACCGACGGCGGTCGGTCGGTTAGCCGACCAAGTCGGTCGACGTCGGTTCTTACATTGGGGAGGTCGGTCGGTCGGCCAAACAATTTTACACATAACAGACCGACCGACCGATATATTGACATATATAAAAAAAATCAATTTTTTTTTTTAAAACACATAACCGACCGACCGACCGTCCAATATATTTATATATAAAAAAACCATTTTTTTAAAAAAAACACACATAACTTACCGACCGTCCGGTCGATTTTACATATAACCGACCGACCGCCGTTCTTCATCTCAATTCTCGTGATCTTTAAAAAAACCGACCAAACCGACCGGCCGACCGTCGGTCAGCTGCCAACACCCATCGAAAGTTGTCGGTTTCCAGATTTCTGGAAAACCGACCGACCGATGAACACCCCTAGGGGTATCCTGTGCAATGAGTTTGCACAAAGACCGGACCGCGAAATAGTTAACAACTAATTGTAACACCGTTAGTTAGTTTGGTTTCTATTTCACTAGGATGACCTAGGCAACTTTGCCTTAATCCTGAGTGGATTATGGACTCCTGTCCGTGAGGGATTGTCCTTTGATTTGTACGGGTGAGAGTGGCCTGCACGCCGACTCAATAAGCCTATAATTTTGGGGACAAGACCGAGTGGGGAGTTGGGAACATAGTCACACAAGATGGAATTCACTCCTTCCCGACTCTAGGGCAAGTAGAGGTGTGTTCCTTTAAGTGGTGTCTTCGAGTCTTGAACAATGGGCCCTGCCCTCTCTATGGCACGAGAGGGACTTCTGTTTGTTGGTTGGACCTCAAACAGGTTGTTCATTAGAGGAGCACTGGTACTTAAAGATAAAGAGGTAGCCTAGTGGTAAAATGGTAATTTGACCTAGCTGGCGTACGAACACACTTGAAGGGCTGACTTGTTGTTGATGATCGATATCCGTGGACATAGAAATATATCTGCAGTGAGAAGAGTGCAGCTGTGGTTCTATAGTGGAGTGAACCACAGTTAACGAACATTGATTAACTTGGTTAATGAGTTTAGCCAATTAATCTCATATCGTTGGAGCTTCTGATCTGTAGGTCCATCAGGTCCCACCGGTAGCTCATTAAGGGCGTTGAGGTAAATTTCTAAGGGAGATTTGTATATTCGAAGGGGTTCAAATATTGGGAAAAATACACTTTTAGTCCTTGAGGTTTGGGTTAAGTTACACTTTGGTCCCTGAGTTTTAAAACTCAACAAAATTACCCCTGAGGTTTGAGATAAGGAACAATTTGGTCCCTCCATCCATTTTTCTGTTAAAGGTTAACGGAATTCTGATGTGGCAATATTTTTTTTATTAAAAAAATTGTTTTTTAGTTTTTTGAAATAAAATAATATTAAAATAATAAAAATATATTATTATATTTTTCTTCATTTCTAATTTTTTTTCTTTTTTTCTTTTATGTTTCTTCTCTTTCTTCTTCTTTTCTCCAGACGGTCGGCAACTTCTTCTTCTTTTCTCCAGACCAGCGGCAACTTCTTCTTCTTTTCTCCAAACCGGCGGCAACTTCTTCTTCTTTTCTCCAGACTGCCAGCAACTTCTTCTTCTTTAGACCACTGGCGACCACCTACACCGGAGCCGTCGTTCGGCGGAGCCGCCGTTCGCCATCTCAGATCTTCGGCGCCATCTCTCTCCCCCTCACTGTCTCCTCCACGCCGGTGAGAAAAACCCACGCACGAACAAAGGAGAGAGGGAAACGACGTGGGTTTTTCTCCAGATCTGGGCAAAGAGCAACGTGGGTCTCGAGTGGGTTTTTCTTCAAATCTGGGCGAAGAGCAACGTGGGTCTCGAGTGGGTCTCGACGAGGGAGATGACGACGAAATTCGAACACTCGAGAGTGGCGGATCTGGGCGAACGACAACGAGCTTCGACGGATCTGAGCGAGCAACAACGAGATCTTGCTGTCGCCGGAGGAGAAACGAAAGGGAAAGAGACGGCGAGATCTTGTTGTCGCCGGTGAACTCAAAATCGAAGGAGGGGGAGGCCGCGTGAGAAAGAGGAAAGTGAGAGAATAGAAAGAAAAAGAAAAAAAACAAACGTCGGCGGCCGCTGTCGCCGGCAGCCGGCCACCGACTGTCGATGAAGAAGAAGAAGAAGAAAACCGGCCACCGGTTATGAAGAGGAAGAAAGAAGGTTGGTGATTGAGCTTGTTGAAGAAGAAGAAAGAAAAAACAAATAAAAATATATTAAAAAATTAATATTTTTACTGTTTTTATTGATTTTTATTGGGTAAAATACCTTTTTGGTCCCTCATGTTTTGGGTCCGTTTCCAATAGGTCCCTAGGTTTCAAAATTGAACAATCAAGTTCCCACTGTTTAAGAAATGCTTCAATTGAGTCCGTGGACCGTTAAATTTTTTAACGATACTGACGTGGCGGTAACGGTGATGACGTGGCATTATTAAAAATATTAAAATATTATTTTTTAAATTAAAAATAATAATAAATAATTAAAAAAATAATTAAAAAGAAAAAAAAGGAAAAAGAAATCTCTTCCTTCTCTTTCTCCCCCACGAAACCACCCTCTCTCTCTTCCTTTCCTTTCTCTTCTTTCTCTTTCTCCTTCCTCTCTCTCTTTTTCCTTACCTTCTCAGATTGTCGTCGCCGCTACCGCCGCCGCCACGCAGCCCACGCCGCCGCTACCGCCAGCCTTTGTCCCATCTTCGTCCCCAAACCCTCATTCTCTCTCCCCCTCACTCACCTCTCTCCTCGAACCCAAACCCTCATTCTTTCTCCTTCTTTAGCCGCCGCTTTGCTTGCCGTTGCCTCCTCCATCTCTTGCTGCCGCCGTCGCCGTCGATCGGTGGGTTTTGAAGCTTAATAAGAAGAAGAAGAAATGGGGGTGGATTTGAGGAGGAGGATAAGAAGAATAAAAGAAAAATGGGTATTTCTGTGTGGGTTTGGGGTTTTGTTTAAGAAGAAGAAAATGGGTATTTAGGGTGGGTTTGAAGTTTTGTTTAAGAAGAAGAAGAGGTGGGTGGGGGTGGGTTTGGTTTTGAAGAAGAAGAAGAGGAAGGAGGTGGGGTGGGGTGGGGTTGGGTATAGTTTTGAAGAAGAAGAAAAAGAGAAGGAGAAGGGGAAAAAGAAGGATGCGGTGGTGACGAGCTATCGACGGCGACGGCGGCTACGAGCTATCGACGGCAGGCGGCTGCGAGCTTTCATCGGCGACAGCTGCGGTGGGCTACTGCTGTCGAGAAGGGGAAGGGAGGTGATGGGTTTCGAATATAGAGGGGAAGGAGAGAGAGGGAGAGTGGGAGAAAGAGGAGAGAGAGAGATTTATTTTTCTTTTTAATTATTTTAATTTATTATTATTTTAATTTAAAAATTAATATTTTAATATTTTTAATAATGCCACGTCAACACTGTTAAGAAAGTTAACGGTCCAAGGACTCAATAGAAGCATTTTTTAAACAGTGGGGACTTGATTGTTCAATTTTGAAACCTAGGGACCTATTGGAAATGGACCCGAAACATGAGGGACCAAAAAGGTATTTTACCCATTTTTATTTTAAAAAATAAAAAAGAGTTTTTTTTTATTAAAAAAATATGGCCACATTAGCATTCCGTTAGTATGTAACGGCAAAATGGACTGCATGAACCAAATTGCTCCTTATCTCAAACTTCAGGGGTAATTTTGTTGAGTTTTAAAACTCAGGGACCAAAGTGAAACTTAACCCAAACCTCAGGGACTAAAATTGTATTTTTCCTAGGTTAAAATATGAATTTGATTCATATTAAAACTATAGTTTATTTTAGAGAAAAGAATTGGATATGTGATATTCGATTATACAATTAATTAATTATTGAATTGATTAATTGTTAGTTTAATTTATTTTTAATTAAACTGGATTTAATTAAAAAAATAAAATTAAGACTATAAGATATTGAGGATTATACATTTAATTATGTGATAATTAAATGTTGCTAATTTAATTAATGAGATTAATTAAATTGGTTTTAATTCTAATTTTAATTTTATTTTTGAAATTAAAATTAGTTAACATTTTAAAACTGATTTGATCAGTTGTTTTGCCTAATTGTGGTTTTAGCACGATTAGGTCTTCTTTAATTATCTCAAGGAGAGGAACTTAAGGGGGTTGGTTATTGATTAAGATCACTCTCTCGTTTTTCCCTCTCTCACGCTCTCTCTCTCTGTGCATCGATTGCTTGCATTCCAGAAGAAAGAATTCTCTCCCAATTTCTTAGAAATTTTGTGAGTTCCCACAAACCACTTAACCTACATACCTATGAGTATATCGGTGTTTCCTTGGGGGTGTTGTTCACGTTTTTGGGAGATTTTTCCAGCAAAGGGAGGCTTCTTGTTTGCTGTATTTTCTGCAAACCTTTGGGTGAAAAGGCGAAACACGATCAAAACTTCTACAGTAGTAAGTAAATTCTTGATCTCTCGCCTTCTAGGTTTGCATCTAGATTAGATCTAGATTTTGTTATTATTTTTCAGCATGTTTAATAACCTATTCAGTAGTTTTATTGTGAATTTTACTGCTGTGATTGTATTGCCAACGTACAGTATTTTAATCCAAATTAAAATCTGAGTTAATGGTCTGATCGTTTCCGCTGCGCTAGGGCTTTAATCCCTACATGAGAGTGGTCAGAAAATTCCGCTCAACAACTTACCACTTTGGGGATAAGACCGGGTAGATAGCTGGGGACATAGTCCTGCAAGATGGAATTCACTCCTACCCGTCTTTAGGGATAGTAGAGAGGTTGTTCCCTTAAGGGCTGACTCCGGGACGTGAACAAAGGCACGCCGCCCTCTCATTGGCCCGAGAGGTTTTAGGTTTTGTGGTCGGACCACAAACCAATTGTTCATTAGGGACTCAGTGGAGGCTTAAGGAACAAGAAGTACTATAGGGGTAAAACAGACTTTTGACCTTACTATAGTTACGAACAACCTGTGAAGGATTGACTTACTAATCACTATTATATCGGGTGGACAAAAATATATCTACAGTGAGGGGAGTTCAGCTACGGGCTATAGTGGAGTGTCCCGTTAGTTAACGAATGTTGGTTAACTAGGATTGAAAGAGTTCAACCAGTTAATCTCGGATCGTTGGAGCCCATGATTTGTATGTCCATTAGGTCCCCCTGCTAGCTCAAACAGATTAACCATAAAACAGAGTGATGAAAGAATTTGAAAACGTTCAAATTCAATTTTAGGAGATATCGTTAATTATATTTGATATAATCTAACGTAACGGTTTAATTATTAATTAAACCAAATTTTAAGAGAGATATAGTTATTTAAATATGATTTAAATACAATAAATGTGAATAGGGATTCACGTTCGAGATATTCAGTTTGAATTTGAATAGTGATTCACATTCACCGGTTTTGAGAGAGAACGGTATTGGTGTATTGTTAATTTTAATATAAGATATTAAAATTAAAATTATTAAATAAATTAGATTTATTTAATTAAAGTATTAAAATTAGTTTTCATTTAAATTAATAAGTGTTGGGTTTCCAGAGTGAGTAAAAATAAGGTAAGAATAGACTCTAGAACACTGTGCATGCATACACAATCCGCAACAAGTAATAAGTATTTATTGAATCCAGGGTCTGAATTAGCTCTCACTTTATCTATTTTGTGTAACTCTTTAATGGTTTCGAAAGTAGTTAAAATGATTGATTTTGATATAATGCTGAAGTAAAAGAAATGACAGAACAGAAAGTAAACAAATAAGCAGACATATTAGGAACAGGCGTTGGTCAGAATTCAGTAATTGTTCTAAAAGATGCTCTAGCAATATTATTGATTATGCAAAACTCTTGCATTCTTATTAGCAGATTCCTCCCGGAACTCCGGATTTTTTAGAATGTGTTTCAACTCTAATGACGCACTACTGATCAAGCACTAGGCAACTGGCTATCCCTAGCTCAGTCGCTGGCGTTCACCAATACACAATGATCTAGTGTGATTAAATGTCACACACTCCCCAAATCATCCCTGAAACTAGGAAGTGATAGTCATACCGGCTGGCCAAACGGGCACAAAATATAAATAAGCACAACAAATAATCAAGATGCATCAAATCAACATATATTGCATAGAGATTAAGCACAACAATTACATGACTCCTAACCAACACCTAAAGTAATTTAGTTCATAAAGCTCATAACAACACACGCTACAATCTGCATATGTGCATCCATAATTACAAGAAATTACAAGAAAATACTAATTCCCTTGATCAAATCCGTAATTGATGGTCTTCTTAAAGTCTCCAATCTTTCTCCTCTATTTGGCTCCCAATGATGGAAATGAGAAATGATCTCTTCTCCAAAAGTGGATTGAATTTGACTTGAACGACTCTTCCCTTTTATAGAATGAAGATACGCTTGAATTAGGTTGACCTAGACACGTGGATGACTCTCCTTGCTTCTTAAATCCGAGAATAGTTTAACTAACTTCAGTTCATTAAAATGGCTAACGAGTTGTGACGTGGCAGTTTTGCTCACTGCTTTGTTGCATCGCAAATATTGCTCCCTCAAGTCGCTCAGCAATATATTCTGCACAAAATAACTTCCAAAGCATCCATTCTTCCGAATGGGTTAAAACATATAATATATATCTAAAAGCAACCCTATTTAGCACAAATGACACACAAATCATTATAAAACTAAGACCTAAATAACTCCCTTTTGGAGAGTTATCAATAAGATTAATTTCAAATTGAAAACTAAAACAAAATGAATACTGTAATTCATTTTAATTCATGAATTTATGGAAAAGCCATTTTGATTTTCAAATTCATGAAAATACAAGAAATTAAAAATGAAAATGGTTTTCATTTTTGGAGGTGGTGGAGTGTGAGTTTTCATACTTAATCTCCATTAAATTGCCACCTCCATGGACACCAACACAAGGCTCACATTGCTGTCAATCTTTGGGAGAAAGATTTGCATCCTCATTGTCTTTAAAAGTGAAGTACAAAGGCTGAAGGTTGTGGGATTTTCTTCTCAAGAAAATGGAAACACACAACAAGTTTATTCTCTAAAAACAAGTGAGAGTTCTCACAAAAACCCATGGTTTCTCTCAATCTTCTCCTTAATTCATCATGCTTGGGTTCCCACAAGCCCGTTCTAAGGCCGGAGAATAGCGGGGAAGATCTCGGTGGTCATCCATGAAGTGATCGTGTGGAGAAACATCCAAGAGAACTCACAGATTGAAGCTTCAAAGTTAAGTTCTTCAATCCTCTGTTTTTTGTTCTTATTTTAGCATGCTTTTAATCCATAAAATTAACGAAAATCGTTGCCTAAGATCCGCTAACTCTTCCACTCGAGTGTCATACACTCCTTTAGAAAGTTCGGCGCGGCACTGGTAGATCTGAAGTTGATCAAAGATCTACGCTCGAAAACCCACTAAAACGAAAACCCACTACTCGAAAACCCACTAAAACGAAGACCCACGACGGACTTTACTGAAACGAAAACCCACCCCGTGCTCTCATTAATTTTTAAAGGGAAAAAATTCGCCGCTCGAAGACCCACGCAATGCTTCGTTGGAGCAGAATCGGCCGACATCAGCTTTGTGATCGGAGAGAGAAGATCGGCTTGAGGAAGAAACAGACGGTGGCCACACAACAAATAGAAGAAGAAGAAGAAAAAAAAAGAGTTCGCCGGCGGCCGGCGATGGAGAGCTAGAAGAAGAAGCGGTCGGCGATGGAGAACTGGAGGAAGAAGGAGAAGAAAGAGGAGAGAGAAAGGGAGATGTCGCAACGTCATCGCGACGCGGAGCAGCCGACATCCTTTCCTAAGGGTCTCTTTCGAGGTTAAAGGTTTGGAGTCGCCACCAATCATCTTGGGGTGTGATTGGTCACCCGTTTTAAAAAATGAACTGGTCTTAGAAACCAAAATTAGGTTCGAGGGTCAGTTGTGTGTAGGGAAGGTATTAGCACTCTACAACACCCATTTGAAAACATTTTATTTTATTACTCAAATTCATTAATCAAAGGTCCATGTCTTAATGAAAATACATAAATCAAAATTATAAAAAAAAAAAAAAAAAAAAAAAAAAAAAAAAAAAACCAAATGTCTCACTAATTTCAACTTTATCTTTAAATAAAGTAAGGATTTAATTTTGTGAGTGGGGTTAACCCCATGACTTTATTATCATGTAGAATTTTCTAAATTAAAGAAAATTCTTTACCTCAAGAATTTGAAAATTATTTCAACTCCATCATAAGTTCTACATGAATTATTTTGTGTATTAATTTACACTTCAACGACAAAATGTAAATTAATAATGAGAAGTGATAAAATCATTCAATAAGAAGAAAAAAAAACATAATTTAATATTTTGAAGGCTTTTTTTAATTTAACCAAATTTTTAACAAAATTGACATCCAAATCAAATTTCCAAATTAAACTCAATCTCACTTTATGAAGTGGAATTCAAATTTGAAAGGAAATTGAATAAGAACTCCCAAAGTAAAGTAAATTGAAATTAATTTCAAAACAAAATTTTAGGCTAATTTCAAAATTTTAGGCTAAAAGTTTCCATAATCAATGTTCTTTCTTTTCTCTCTTTCCATTTTGTTTAATCTAAAATCAATTTGAAACTTGTTTGAAAAATGAAGGGAAATTGAAATCCAATTTGAAAACATCAAATTAAATCATCAAAGAAAAATTGAAGTTTTATTTAGAAATTTCAAATTAGAACCAAACTGCATCCAATTAGAGACTTTAATTTAGAAAAGAGAGAAAAAGGAAAGGAAAAATAAAATAAAATAAATTGCAATTGATTTGGAAACTTAAATTCATAGTCAAAATGAAGATGGAAAAAGTTTGGATACATATAAAAGAAATAACCATTTTCTTTTCTTGTTTTAAAAGGAATAATAATAATGGTAATAATAATAATAATAATAAGACAAATCAATAAAAGAGAAGTGAGAAGAATAAAGAATTTAAAATGTGGGACCCACTACCTTTTCTCTCTCCCCCAACCTCCTCTTCTTCCTCAAGTCCAGCTTCTTCTTCTTCTCTTTTTTTTTGTTGTTTTTTTCTTTTTGTACAAGACCTTCACGGCTGGGACTGTGGCGGCGGCGGCGGCAGCGGTGCAGGTCCTCGACGGCAGCGGCGGCAGAGTTTGGGTAAAAATTCTTCTCAAATCTCAACTTTCCTCTCTCAAACTCACTCCCTCTCTCTACAATTTCTTCACTTCTCTCTCTAAGTTCTTTCTCCAAATTTCTTCACTCTCACACTCAATCTCACTCCTTCATTTTCCTCTCTTTGTTGTTGTCTTCATCCTCCATCTCCTCCCTTTTATACTTGAAGGCTTTACTAATTTGGGGAGGAAAATAGATGAGAAAATGAGGGAGAACGCCATGGAAATGGCTTTAGAATAGGGAAATGAAGAAGTGGAGGAAGAAGAAATGTGGGAAGAAGATGAGAGAAAAAAAAAAGGAAAAAGAAAAAAAAAAGTAAAAATAAAAATAATAAAAATAATAATAATAATGATAAAATGAAAATAACATATAAAATAAATAAAACAAATAAAACAAATAAATAATAAATAAATAAAAACAGAAAATAAATAAATAAATAGAATAATAATAATAAAATGAAATGAGATAAAATAAATAAATAAATAGATAAAACAAAGAATAAAAATAAAATAAAATAAAATGGAAAGAAAAAAAACTATATATAAAAAAAATAATAAAAGAAAATCTAATGAATTACATTATGATAAAATACATTCCGGTCAAGGCCTCAAATTCGGGATTAAATTTCTCCCAATTTAATTTTGAGAAATCATAAACTTTATTAAAAATCGAGCTGGACTAAATACGGTGTCTACAGGAGAGAAGAATGAAAAAATAAAAAATAATAAAATAATATTCTTTTTAATTAATTTAACATTTCTTTTATTTTAGATTTTGAAAAATTATTTAAAAAAAAAATAAGTGCCACGTCAGCATTTCGTTAATTTTTAACGGAAAAATTGATGGAGGGACTAAAATGAAACGAAATCCAAACCTCAGGGACTAAATTGTCGAGTTTGAAAACTTAGGGACCAAATTGAAACCTAACCCAAACCTCAGGGACTAAAAGTGTATTTTTCCCTAAAAGTAATTAAGTATTTAATATTTAATTAATGTGGGGAACAATTAATTGAGAATTAATTGGTTGGCCTAATTAATTCAATTAAATATGATTTGATTGAATTAAAACTATATGTTGTAATTAATTTAATTAAAGTTGGTTTAGTTAATTAGTTATATAATATATAGTTATTTGGGTTATTAATTATTATATGATAATAATCAATGGTCCAGACCCTTTTGGATCAATGGCCAAGATTAATCAAGGGAGTTAAGAAGTTACACCCCTTTTACCCTACTTCCATTACGTGTAGTTGACAGAAGTGAGTTATGTGATTTTTGAAAAAAAAAAAATCGATAGCCTCTCTCTGTCACTCTCTCTGTGTGTAGGATACAGAAGAAAAAAATCTCTGTATTTTCTCTCAATAACACATAGCAACTCCTTACTGCAAAATTTCAATCCAAGACTTTGGTGATCCCACAATCACGGATCTCTAAAGCCCAAGAGAATAGCGGGTGTTCGCGATTGGTTGTGTTCGTTGGAGAAATTGAAAGTACGTGATTTTGGAGCATAGTGCTGTGGCGATCTTCGGTCTCAGTAACCACATAAGTCTCCCTGAATTCTAAATCGTTTAGATCGGTTTTAAAGCATGCTTAATCAGTTTTATTGAAATCGTTTCTGTTTGCTCAATGTATCGGTATTCTAAATGATTGAAATTCATTCACGCTTGGTGAAAACCACTTCCGCTGAGGATTCAATTCCTTCAGAATTAGAAGCCTCAGAACACCCTTTTAAAGAAGCTCACGAACAAAGTGACAGTCAATCTCTATATGCTTTGTTCGTTCATGAAAGATAGGATTATTAGCAATAGAAATTGCATTCTGATTATCACAATATATGACAACTGGATTTGGAGAAGAAACATGCAAATCTTTAAGTAAGTAAGATAACCATGTAATTTCACTGGATACACTTGCTAATGCTCGATACTATGCCTCTACTGAAGACCTAGAAACCGTAGCCTGCTTTTTACATTTTCAGGATATAAAAAGATTTGCCTAAAAATATGCAAAAACCACCAATTGATTGACGAGTGTCGAGACATGAGCCCCAATCATAATCCACAAAGGCCTTAATACTAAAATCTAAAGAAGAATGAAGCATTTTACCTTGCCCAACTGTTCCCTTTAAGTAACACAATAAATGGTGTACAACATCAAGATGACCAGTTGATAGTGCGCATAGCGAGCTACTTTTCCCGGTTTATTTTAGTTAGTCTTTAAGTATTATTTGGTCATTTTTATGCACTTTAATGTTTATTTTGTAAGAAATGAATTCTTGGAGGAAATGTTGAATTAGGAAGTTGATCGGGTGCTTGGGACCAAAAAAAGAGCAAAATAAGCAAAAAGAATCAAAGTTAGAGGCTTAAGTTTGAGGCAAACCTGAGAGCTAGCGTCAATACGCTGCTTTCTGGCGTCTCGACGCTGGTTTTCCTTTTCTGTTTTTGGCGATGGCAGGGACAGCGTTGCGATGCTACAGACAATTTTCCTATATATACAATCTTTTGTGCTACGGATTAGGGGAGTCCATTTGGTTAGATTTTAGCCCTAATTTCGACTAGAGACCTTTGGTGGGAGCTGAAGCAAGGCCAAGGAGTGGGAACCAAGCTTGAAGACGTGGAGATCGTGATGGGGACGTGTCGGTTTCAACAGATTCAAGAGTTTTCCGTTTCTTTCCCTTACCTCTTGTTGTTGTTATGACTTTTCTTTTAAGTTTTATTTGTAGTTCTTTGACTATGAGTAGCTAGCTTGATTGTCTTAGGAATTGATGTAGCCCTTTGGGCGTTGATGGATTATTTCTTGGTTATGTATTGCTTTGAATTCATTTATGCATATTCTACTCTTAATGCTTTTGATTCATTGGCCATGAATTGAATGATGTGTTCTCTAAGTCTTGCTCAGGAGAGGGGATTTAGTTTAGATCGTGTTGTGCATAACTAAGATAATCTTGAGATCGGGAGATGAGAGATAGACTTAGAAATCGTTAAAGGATTAGACTTAAGGCTTTGCTTGTTAATGAACTTAGATAGGGATATTGGGTTTATTACATGTATGGGAATTAGTTATGCTCAGGAGAGATAGCTATGATAATAGTTTATCCTAGATTTATGAATCCTTGCATGTTCACATATTCTAGCGATTAATCCACAACTCCAATAGGTGAAATCAATTCCCTAAGAGTCTTTCCATTTGAGTCTCCACCTTTATTTTATGCTTTTTGTCTTTAAATTTATCTTTTGCATTAAGTTTTGCTCCCTAAATAAAATTGGACAAGATTATTCACGGTACTTAATTTTCTAGAAAACCAATCCAGAGGACGACACTCGTTTAATCACGAAAACACTATATTATTACTTGACTCGTACACTTGCGGTAAGCAAATTGCACATCACCAGTACATGGTTTAGCCAAAAACTGATTAAGCTTGTGAACAGGGAATGCAATATCGGGACATGAAATCTGAAGATACAATAAGCGACCAATCAGACGTTGATATAAAGTAGCCTCATCAGAACGCAAAGGAGAAGTAGATTAATCAATGGACAAACGAAGATTTGGTGTCATAGGATGAACAACCGGTTTGGCAGCCAAGAAGCCGGAGTCTTCAAGAATTTGCAGACAATATTTCCTTTGAGATAAGTAGAAACCAATGGAAGAGCGAGATAGTTCAAGACCAAGGAAATATTTGACATTATCAAGGTCTTTTAACAAAAAAATTGGTGTGAAGCATGAACTTTACAACATCAATTTAAAAAATCGAGGGATCGATAATTAAAATATCATCTACATAGACTAAGAGAGCAACAAATGATAAACCAAACCCTTTGATGTGTTTGGTTTTATGCCCTAAAATTCGTAGATAGTATATGTAACATTTGATTGTTTCATTAATAAAGTGTTATTGATGTTTATTTTAATAAACAGTTATTACTTATCTTGTATTAGTCTTGCCTAAATAACCATAATTCAATAAACTAACATCCTAGGTTGTTGTATGAGTCTTGAACTGTATGTGGAGACATATGGAGATCGGTGTTCAAGATACAACCTAAATGGTCTATAGTATAGGGATAAGTCTGAGTACCTTATCCTGGTGATCATACTATCGATACAACCCACTTTGTATTTGATACAAACACAATGATCCAACACGTACGTTCGTGTAGGTGACATGTGAGTGGGGGCATCCTATGCAATGAGTTTGCATAAGACCGGATTGCGAAATAGTAATCGCTAGATGTAACTCCGTTGACTAGTTAGGTTTCTATTTCATTAGGATGACCTAGGCAACTTATTCTCAATCCTGAGTGGGTTATGGACTTCTGTTCACGAGAGATTGTCCTTTGATTTGTATGGGTGAGAGTGGCCAGTATGCAGACCAATAAGCCTACCATTTTGGAGATAAGACCGAGTGGGGAGCTAAGAATATAATCACACAAGATGAAATTCACTCATTCCCAACGTTAGGATAAGTAGATGAGTGTTCCCTTAAGTGGTGTCTCCGGGTCTTGAACAAAAGGCCCTACCCTCTCACTGACCCAAAAGGGGTTTATGTTTGTTGGTTGGACCTCAAACAGGTTGTTCATTAGATGAGCACTGATACTTAAGGAAGTAGAGGTAACCTAGGGGTAAAATGGTAATTTGACCCAGCTGGTGTTATGAACACTCGTGAAAGACTAACCTGCTGTTATTGGTCTATATCCGTGGACACAGAAATATGTCGCAGTGAAAAGAGTGTAACTGTGGGTCTATAGTGGAGTGTACCCACAGTTAACGAATATTGATTAACTTGGTTAATGAGTTTAGCCAATTAATCTCATATCGTTGGAGCTTCTAATCTGTAGGTCCATTAGGTCCCATTGGTAGCTCATAAAGGGTATTGAGGTAATTAAAGTAATTTGAAATATTCAAATTTACTAAGGGAAATAATATAATGTATGGAGATACATTATAATATAAAGTTTATATTTTAATTAAACTTTATAATATAAATTTATTTCGAATTTGATTCAAAATTAATTTATGGGAGAATTAAATATTTGACGGAGTTCAAATATTAATTTTAATATGAAGTGAGTTCATATTAAAACTATAGGTTAAAATTAATGCGCATTAGATGCACATTAAAACTATAGGTTATATGAGAGAAGTATAATTGAATATGATTCAATTATAGGGTTAAATTAAATATGTGATATTTAATTTAATAAATAATTAATTGGAGAATTAATTAATTTGGTTAAATTTGATTTAATTAAATTAAAACTATAGGTTATGTATGAGGGATATTCATTTAAATATGATTTAAATGAATGAATTAATTGAATTTGATTTAATTAATTAATTAATAATATTATTATTATTAATTAAATTAAATTAATTTAAATTTAATTTTATATTAAATTAAATTATATACTCATTAGTTATGGTAACTGATGAAGTATACACGTGGAAGGCTTTCCATGACTCCTTCTCCTAACCGAATGCTACACGATTGGAGGGTGGTTCTGGTAACTCCCTATTCTGGCATGTGGCTTCATAGAATCTCAGATCTCTCTCTCAATTTGGTGTCGTAGTAGCATTCTCTGCAATAATTCTCCCAAAAATCCCCTTAATCCAAGAAAGGATCTCACCTCCTTCTACCTCTCATCGCATCCTAGGAGAATATTAATGAGATTGAGTGGTGGTGTCCCTGTGGTGATTTGCAAAGAAGATCTCATCCCATGAAGCGTTGATGAAGCTCACCAAAGTCACAACGAAGGTTTGAGACCTTTTTCTCTTCTCTGTATTTTTAATGTTTAGGATTAGATCCTAGTTAATTAAATTTAGCATGCTTAGCCAGTATAATTACAGTAGATTAAAATGTTTATATATTGTATTGTTTGCCAATGTAGGAGTATTTTGATTCTTAATTAAAACTGAGTAAAAGGTCTCGGATTATCTACCACTGCATGGGGTTTTTCATCCCTACATGATAAACAAAGAGTAATTAGCTATTGACTGAGAAAATCCATGAGAAAGTAACACACCAGAAAATTTCATAAACCATTGTCGAGAAGCCTATTTAAGGCCATATATGGATTTATGCAATTTGCAAACAAGATGGGCAAAAGATGACGACTTTAAATTAGTATAATAGCCTAAAGGTGGAGACATATACACTTCATCAAAGAGATCACCATTTAGAAAGGCATTATTGATATCCATTTGAACTAAAGGTCATGCATAAGATGCGGTTAAAGAGAGAAAAATCTTAACGGTAACTAGCTTGGCTACTGGAGAGAATGTGTCAAGGAAATCAATACCTTCTTGTTGGCTATACCCTTTTGCAACGAGATGAGCTTTATGTCGATCAATAGTGCCATCGACCTTGTACTTCATACGATACACCTATTTGCAACCGATCGTGTGATGGGCAGTAGGTAATGGAACCACACTCCAAGTATTGGTACGTTCCATAGCACTGATTTCCTCATCCATAGAAGGTCTCCATGAATCGAATTTGACAGCTTGGTGGTAATAAGACGGCTTAAATTTTGATGAGTGATTGACGACTTGTCGATGGTCGTATAAAACAAATTTATAATTCCACGGCACTACAACTATTTTTGTAGAAATAGTGGTCGAGGTCGAATGCAGGGAGCAACCAAATTAATTAAAATTAACTTAAGATTTTTCAACCAGTAACCGAAGGGGGGATTTGGCATGGAAGAAGATTTGAGGATGAAAAATGAAAATGCTAGAAATTAAAATACATAATTTAAAATTACAGGAAAATAAAGGTTGGACTAGCTAATCTTACCTGCTCCCTAATACCGCAAGTGCACGGGTCGCAAGTAATATAAAACGGAAATATTCTGAGTATCGAATCCACAGGGAGGCGAAGCGAAAATTAAGCAAAGCAAAAATTTCTTGAACACTAAAGGTACTTGGGAAAAATAATATTTAGGGACCAAAGCATGTAATTAAAATGAATTTAAAAATTAAAGCGATTAAGAAAATCAAATTGATCAATCACGAAATAAAGATGTGGAGAAAGAGCTTTTTAAATGGGAAGTGGGGTCTTGAAACTCAATTAATAGCTAAACAATTGTTACAATTATCCTATCTCATTGCCCAACTAATTATACTCCTAGAATCTCCGTTAATCACATAGGTTCTCCTGTCGGTCTCCCCTACTTGTAATTAATCCATTTTTAACAACCTAAGTGTCCTTAGTGCCATTAAAATTCGTTAATTATTACGCTCTGATTCATTTTAGGAATCTAAGTTTAATCAACTAATCCTGTTGTCACTACGGGCAATTAAACTAGTTGCATGGATTATGATCTATCCTAACTTTTCTCCGTCGAGTCTCCATTAAGAATCGAATCAATACAAAAGCATAAATATGAGCACAATAAAAGAGAAGGAATTGACAGTCGAAGACCCCGTCGCTAGCGCTTGGAGTCCCTCCGAGCACACCTTGAGCCTCTTAGAGCTCTCCCAAAACTCCCCAAAATTTTCCCACTAAAAGAACTCTCAAAAAGGCTAGAAAGCCTTGAGAGAGGCTCCAAAGGAGCCAAGGAAGGAAGGGAATGAATGAAAGAAATGATGATTGATGGTAAAAATGGACACCAAGGGGCGCTATTTATAGGCCCGGAAATTGGACAGCGTCCGACGCTGTGACGTCATTGACTTGCCGGCCAAGAAATGGGACAGCGTCGCAACGCTGTCCCTACAGCGTCTCGATGCTAGGCGAATTCCAGAACTTTCAGGCGCGTTTTGGGCTTCAATTCTTAGGCTAACTTTAATTCTTTTTGGACCTCTTTCTCATGGTTGACTTCTTTGGACTCCCCCTTGACCCATGTATGGAATTTGGACTTGAATGGCTTCTTTTGGGCATTTTTTCACCAAAATCCATAATTTTGCTCCTAAAGACCAAATAACAAAATATATTAAATATCTTCAATAAAATCACAATTAAAGCACTAAAAAGCTTAATATTTTAGGGCTAAAATAGCGACATTTCTGCTCGCTATCATTACCTCGGGATCGTGCAATTGGTTATTCGAATTCAGTTTGGCAATTCCAAATCGTAGACTCTCTTTATTAACGAATTATTAGCTAATTGTCTAACTACCCACTGGAAAATTCAGCGAGATTAATGATCCCAATTATTTCTAACCCGACCAAAGCATCAAGGCTAGAACCTAATTAAAAATCTAACCAATGATGTCTCACTAATTAGAATTTAATTGCATTAAGAACGATGGAACGTTAGATAGAATGCATAAACTAGGAAAAACCTAAATTCATACAATTCTAAGCCTTGACTTCTAAATCTATCATGCAATTTTGACCAATTGGGATAAAACGCCTTGTAATCAAGATTAACAATAGATTTATTTGCTACTAATTCTAGCGAAGCAATTGATTCAAACACAATAGGTTGTTAATCTAAGGATTTAAGCCAATCGTAATACAAACTGGAATTAAGAACACAATTCAATAATAATTCAATGAAATCTGAAATACAAGGTCTCAAAGGAATGCCAAACTTACATTCAGAGTCCCCAATTACGACAATTTACACTTAGCCGAACATCAAAACGCTCAAACTAAGCGTCGAGGCTCGATTAACCATTCCTATAACTAAAAATTTAATCTAATCTAATGCAAATACAATAAAACTGGAAAATTACTGAGAGAATCGAAGAGTTGCGGCGAAAATCGAAGGAAAAACGAGCTTCGAAAACCTAAAACGTGAAAGTATACATATATATGCCAGCCGAGAGCGTCAAGTCGCTTCGGTTGGGGCTTGACGAAGAACGCGCGTGCACAGGCCAACGTCGAGACGCTAGGCGCTGTGCCCTCGGGAAAATGGCTGAGTTTTGGTCCCTGTTGACTTTTAGGTTGACTTTTAATTACCAAAATGCCCTTCTTAACCCCGAGAACACCAAAATGACCTATACATCAATAAGACTCAAAATTAGTCAATTTTCACCAATAAGAAATTTAGAATTAGCAAGATTTACGGAAATTAATTAGCACTAATTTTGTGTTATCAATGAGACATTGAAAATAAACTGTTGATGAGGAATAGGCAAATTATTATAAGAAAAGTATTTATCAAGAGGATAAGATGATTTCTTATTTGATAGAGGAGCGCCATGTGTCAATAAATGACAGTGATATTCTTGAAGAAAATCAAGAGGATCATGTGGACGTCGAGACCTTCGAAGAGGAATATTACCATCTAAAGTTATATTAGTGGCATCAAGAACACCAGTAGAAGTATCCTCAACAAAATTAGTCTAAGGAATATTTTCAAGAACATTAGCAACATTAACAACATCCTCGTAAGAAATAACATCTGAAGTAGAAGCTCCAACTTGTGGCTCAAGAGAAGACTCCATAATTCCAGCAGAAGCAATATCATTTTGAATACCAGAGGATATGTTAGGGCCATTTGAGGTATTTGTAATTGGCAAAGGTAACACAAAATCAGGGAAATCATCTTCTGGTGGTACATTATTATTAATACTGTGAAAAGGGAATGCATCTTCAACAAAAACATCTCTTGAAATGAAAATACACTACTTAGAAATATCATATAACTTCTAACCATTCATGCCTGACGGTTAACCAATAAAAACACAAGTACGAGCCCGAGGGTCAAATTTACCCCGATGAGTAGTAAGAGTGGATGCATAACAAAGAGACCCAAAGACTCGCATGACAGAGTAATCGACAGCAGTGTTATATAATATTTAAAGGAGACTTATTTGCTAACAAAGACATAGACATCCTATTTATGATGTATGCAGCAGTTAAGATGGAATTTGTGACTGAAAAAACACAGAAGGAGCCACATTCAAGAGATGCTGATGTTTACGTTCTACCATAGAATTTTGCTGAGGTGTTTCAACATAGGAAAATTGACGTACAATTCCTTTATCAGCAAAAAAAATAAGTGAATTTCAATTTTGGGGCATTATCTGAATGGAACACTTCAATAACTTTTGAAAATTGAGTTTTAACAAGCTTGAAAAAGCGAGGTATACTAGTAATCACATCAGATTTATGTTGCATAAGATATGTCCAAGTAAAACGGAAAGTATCATCCACTAAGGTCAAAAAATAACGATGACCACCATAAGTTGGTGTTTGTAAAGGTCCTCAAATATTAGCAAGAACCAAGTCAAAAGGATGAGCAGTAATGATCAGCTCAATTTTAGCTGCTTGAAGCTGAGAATTGAGCAACTTCATCAATTGTGAACACTAGCTAAGAGTTAGACTCGAGAAGAAATTCGATGAGGCAACCGAATTAGTGACTACTGGTTTAACAATTGAAGCAAAATTATCAGGCGGTGTGACAAATTTAAGTTTATAGCTAGGTGGATCTCCATGAAGCTTATAATACCTATCAATGACATGACCTTTAATACCACAATGAGTACAAATAGAACACTGGTTGGAATTCTCCTTATTACGAGATCGATCAGTAGAAGAAGACCTTTTTGAATTATCAATAGCAGAACAATTAGATCTGTCGGAGCTGTTGACATATAAAGAATTCCAACAAATCTTTGATGCTCTTCTTGGATAATGAGAGCAAAAACATCATTAATTGGTGGAATCGACTTCATAAGAAGTATCTGAGCCTGAACAACAACATATGATTCTTTGAGGCCCATCAAAAAAGTCATTACATACTCCGAATCAAGGTGATCAAGAAAAGGTTTTAATCCATCACAAGCACAAACAATAGTAGGCATGTAATCTGTAAGATCTTGTCAAATCGTCTTTAGCTTCATGTAGTATGTTTCAATAGACATGGTGCCTTGCCGTAAAATAACCAATTCCTTACGCAATTGATAAATGTTAAGTCCGCTTGTTTGCTTGAAATGATCGCACAATTCATCCCAGACATCTTTAGATCCATTATACACGATGCTAGCGACAATTTCTTTAGAAACTGAATTAAGTATCCATGAGGCAACAATATCATTATTGTTGCACTCCCACGCTTCCAATTAAGTACCTTCAGTAGGTTTTGTGATCTTACCATTGATGAAGCCAGACTTGTTTTTGCCAGAATTCACCATGCACATGGCTCGACTCCATGAAGTATAGTTGATAGCACCAAGTAAGGGCTGAGGGACAAAAGTGGAAGAAGATCCAAAAGAATGAAGTACAAATTTAACTATGCTTCAATGGCTGAAGCAAAATCTACAGGTCCAGAACCCGATGAAAAACTTTTGTCTGCCATAGATGAACAAAAGAAAGAAGTGGGAAGAATAGCAAAAAAAAAAAAAAAAAAAGCGGGAGTGAATTTTTTTTATCGCTCTGATACCATATGAAAACTGAGAAGAAAAGTATGTGTATTCACTGATGAATGAATTGAACCCACTGTGGGTATGTATATACAACCAATCCAGATAACTAACCTAAAAAATAAAGAAACATAAAAATAACTATGTTGTTGTTCTTAAAAAAAAAAAACTATACTACAAATATAAAGAAACATAAAGCTAACAAATTGATAAAAATAGTAAATATGATAATATCTCAATAGTTTGTAAATACGATGTTAGTGAACCGCTGCAATTGAAGAGATATAACAACAATTTGAACAACGTTGTGAACAAATTGCTGCAATTTATATAAATAGCAACGATTTGGTTATGTGTTGCTAAAAAGCGTTGCAACGTTGCAACATTTGCCAAACCGCTGCAATAATCCTACAAGAAAACAACTATTGTAGTGGTTTTTTAGTAGCGATTTTGAAAATGTTGCAACGTCGTAGCGGTTTGATACACCAACCGCTAGGTTTCATTTTGGAATTGGAATAATAAAAAAAGGGAAAAATACACTTTTTGTCCCTGAGGTTTGAGTTAGGTTTCATTTTGGTCCTTGAGTTTTCAAACTCGACAATTTAGCCCCTGAGGTTTGAATTTCGTTTCATTTTGGTCCCTCCATCCATTTTTCCGTCAATAACTAACGGTTTGTTGATGTGGCACCAATTTTTTATTTTAAAATATATATATATATATATATATATATATATATATATATATATATATATATATATATTTTTTAATTTTTAAAATAAAAACAATATTAAATTAATAAAAAAATTATTATTTTTAAATATATTTATTTATTCTTCTCTCTCCTCTTCTCCCCCTTCTTCCTCCTCCTCACCACCCACTACCACCACCCTACAACGCCGGCAACCACCAGCCGCCAGAGAGCGGCGGTCGTCGGCGGCGCGGTTTTTTTTTTCTTCTCCTACCTTTCTTCTTCTTTTCTCCTTTGAAAATCAAAGCAAAAAGGAAATAAAAACAAAAGAAAAGGCCAATCAAACCCTAAGCCCCATCTTTTTCTTCCTCCTTTGCCCTCACGGTGGCAGTGGCTGACGTCACGACCTATGACAATAGCGTTCTTCCTGCGGTGACAACGTTTCACAAACGTGCCAGTGGTACGAGTTCCTTCCTGCGACAACGACATCATTTTACCAGATTTGGGCTTCTTGCGGCGATGGCGTTTCACAAACGCCAGCAACAACGTTATACTAGATCTAGGCTTCTCGCGGCGAAATTGTTTCACGAATGGCGGCAACAACGTTTTTCGAACGGTGGCGACTGTTGGGTTTTATGTCCTAAAACTCGTAGATAGTTGTCGCTACTGGTTTGCGACGCGGAGAGGCCGACTTTGTTCCCGAGAGGGAGAAAATGGAGTCGCCACCAGTCTTGATTTAGAGGGTGTGAATGGGCACCCAAAAATATGCTAAAATGGTCTGCAAATAAAAGATTTAAGGCTTGGGGGTCTTTTGTGTATGGGGAAGGTATTAGCTCCCCACAACACTCGTTCAAAGAACGAAATTTTTATTCCTCTTGTGTTATTTAAGGAAATTGGCTATGGTAAATACTAAAGAAGATTTTTTGTTGATTTTTAAATGTCCCACATTTTAATTCTCATTATTCCATAAATAAATAATAATGAGCAATAATTGTGGGTGGCATAAAGCCATTCAAAATTTGTATGAATTTAATTTGGCATCCCAAATTTAAATTCATTCTACCTCAAGAATATTAGGAAAGTCAATATCTTGATTTCCTAATTTCCGTCATAGGAAAATTTATTTTTTTTTAAAACATTTGGTTTATTAGTTTTGGAAAAATGTGTGAACAAAGAATATATTTTTTTAGGGAAAACTCTTAATTAATTTTAAATTTAAAGAAGTGACCTTTTATGGAAAACAATTTTAAAATTGATTTATTATTTTGAAAATAAAGTTTATGGAACAATTTTAGCAAAAGTTTTAATACATTCCTTTAAAAATAAAATGTCTTCTATGAAATATGCTTATATTTAATGAAAATATAAAAATGGAAAGAAATGGTAAAATCGAATCCCGGCATCCCGAGATCTTATTTTTCCTCAAGAAACTCAAATATCGGCATCCCAAAAATTCAAGATTCCATCGTTGGAAGATTTTTCTTTTGGAAATATTTAATTACGAAAAGAAATATTAAGGAATATAGATTAAATACAATATCATAACATTGTGAAATAAAATAAATAAAAGAATTCAGCAATATACAATTGAGATAAAATGCTTAAAAAGGGAAGAAAAATACCATATTCAAGAATTAAAAGTTCATTAAATTCATTTTTCTTTAATTTAAAGGAAACATATAGAAATCAAATCTCGGCATTCCAAGATATTGATTTCTTACCTCAAGAAAACTCAACATTGGCATTCCAAAAATTGAGATTCCGTCGTTGGAGATTCCTTTATTTTTTTAACACAATTAACGAAAGAAACATTGGTTTAGGCAAAGTATCTACATATTGATTTAATGAAAATATATGGCTAAACTATAAATAATAATATTAGATTCCATTTCAAAAAAATAAAATAAAATTAAATTAAAAAGTTGAACATAAGCAACATCAACTCTAAACGTTTAAGTACATAAAAATAAAAAATAAAAACGTTAAAATGGTAATTGAAACATGCATGCAATTGTCCAATGTTCCCTAAAGAAAAATCACATAACTTTTTAAATGCTAAAAAGAAAACATATTAAAATAAAGCGAAAGAAACGATAAATAAACTAAACTTTATGGAAAAAAAAAAGAATATTAACCTCATGAAAAGAAAGAAAACTATTGAAGAAAGAATTGAAGACAAAGGTTTAAAAAAAAAATACTTACAAAGAATGCTTGTGACCGTTGGATTGGGAATAAGACTTTATGAAGTGGCAACGTGAGATTGAGACAGAGTGATGGCGAGATGGAGAGAAAACGTGAGAAGGGAAAAAAAAAATCTTGAGGAGTAGGTGAGGGAAGTTAGGTGGGAAAGAGGGAAAAGTGTATCTAGGGTTTTTTTAGGGAGAGAGATTTGGGGAGTCTATTCTTAGCCAAAAAAAAACGTGTAGAGAGGTATCTCAAGGCTAAAGAAATCGTGAATTGCAACAATGGGAGAGCTTCCTATTTATAGCCAATTCCAACCACCACAAATTTGGAAGGTTATCAAATAAAATAAAAATTCAATAAAATAAAAAAAATGAAAAGGGAATTAAATAAATACACAAATTCTACCTTCCAAAATTTACAAGATATTATTTGACAATCAATCACCCAAGGAAATAAAATATTTTGTTTAATTAACCTTACCAAATAAACCTAATATTTGATTTGGCAAATTAATTAATCAAAATAAAATATTTGACCTAATTAATCCTACGAAATTTAATAATGATAGAATTGGCTAATTAAAAGCTCTAGAACACTCTTTTTTTTATATGCCCTTTAAAAAAATATCGGACAAATTTACGGGTCTACAATAGTGAATGTTAACGAATTGTATACTTGTGTCAATAAAGTGTTATTGAGGTTTATACAATAAAATGTTATTGTTATATTAAGTTTAAAATTACACAATATGACCCAAACCCAATAAACTAAGATCCAAGGTTGTTTACATGTAACTTGAACTAGTATGTGGGGACATACGAGGATCAGTGTTCAAGTAACAACCTAAAAGGTCTATAGTGCAGGGATGAGGTTGGGTACCTTATCTTGGTAACACTATGTGAACAGACGTATTGATCCAAGGCGTCCATGTAGGAGACATGCGAGCGGGGGTATCCTATGCAATGAGTTTGCATAAGATCGAACCACGAAATAGTAAACCACTAGATGTAACACCGTTAACTAATTAGGTTACTGTTTCAATAGGATGACCTAGGTAACTCAGTCTTAATCCTGAGTGTGTCATGAACTTCTTCTCACGAGAGATTGTCCTTTGATTAGTACGGGTGAGAGTGGCCTGCACGCCGACTCAATAAGCCTACCTTCTTGGGGACAAGACCGAGTGGGGGGCTGGGAACATGACAACACAAGATGGAATTCACTCCTTCCCGCTTCTAGGAGAAGTAGATGAATGTTCCCTTAAGTGGTGACTCCGGGTCTTGAACAAAGGGATCTCGCCCTCTCACTGGCCCGAGAGGGACTTTCCGTTTATTGGTTGGACTATAAGCAGGTTGTTCATTAGAGGAACACTGGTACTTAAGGAGCCAAAGGTAACACATGGGTAAAACGGTAATTTGACCCAACTGTAGTTACGAACACTCGTGAAGGATTGACTTACCGTTATTAGTCAATATCCGCGGACACAAAAACATTCTACAGTGAGAAGAGTGCAGTTGTGGGTCTTTAGTGGAGTGACCCACAATGAATATTGGTTAACTCGATTAATGAGTTTAGTCAGTTAACCTCATATCATTGGAACTTATGATTTGTAGGTCCATTAGGTCCCCCTGCTAGCTCGTAAAGAGTAATTGGGAATAATTTTATCTTGAAAGAATTTGAATAGTTTAAATTTATCTTGGGAATCAAGTTAATTGTATGAGATACAATTAATATAATGTATGTTGATACATTATAATATAAAGTTTAATTTGTAATTAAACTTTATTAAATTGAGAGAATTATATATTTGAAATAGTTCAAATATATAACTAATTAAATATGTGATATTTAATTAGTGAATAAATTAATTAATCGTGAATTAATTAATTATTCAATTAGTCTAATTAAATGTGATTTAATTAACTATAATATATTAGAGATATATTAGAATATGATTCTAATATGTAATTAATTAAATATGGTTGATATTTAATTAATTATAAAATTAATTGATTTTTGAATTAATTAATTGTTCAATTTAATTTAGTTAAATGTGATTTAATTAAATTAATATCTATATGTTTTTTTTTTAGAACAAAATTAATATCTATAGTTTAATTTTAATGTGAATTGGATTCATATTAAAACTATAGGTTATAAGAGAGATGCATATTTGAATATAATTCAAATGATGGGTTAATTAAATATGTGATATTTAATTAATTGTTGAATTAATTAATTGGTTGTTTTAAATTAATTTAATTAAATTAGATTTAATTAAATTGATTGAAAATATAGCTTATGTGAGGAATGTGCATTAGTAAAATTTAATGCACATATAATTAAATATTAGATATTTAACGACATTATTAATTAAATAAATTGTTAATTAATTAATTAATATATTTAATATTTAATTAATTAAAAAAAATTTAATTAATTTTTTTTTCCTCACTCCAAGTTTACGTAGAAGAGGGGTCTTACCCTTAATTGCTCATTTGGTCTCTCTGAGTAAAAATATCTCTCAACTAACACTCTCATTCTCTCTCAAGATATAATACAGAGAAAGAAATTCTCTGTGGTTCATCCCAAAAATTCAAGATAATGATCATGGTCCCACAACCATGTTCCCGATCTCATGGGATAGCGGGGAAGGCTTTTATGGTGGTGTTCGCCATTGAAGAACAATCAAGAAGGTGTTCTTGAATTCAGAGTCTTCTACGACGGTATGCTTCTCATTTTATTAGATTAGATCTAATTGCTTAGCCTAGGAATTTATATTCTGAATTTTGCCAATGCACCGGTATTTTGATTGAACAAAATTAAATACAATACGGTCCAATCACTTCCGCTTTACGGAATTCGGAATTCCATTCCTTCAGCGACAACGTTTTACCAGATCTGGAAGATTTTCCCCCTTCGGCGACATCGTTTCACGAACGGAGAATGTCTCCTTCAACGACAACCCATGCGAGCTTTAAAAAAAACGACTGGAAGTTCCTTCGACGATAGATCTGAACGGGGAATGAGGAGGGACCTCCCTCCCCGGTTTCCGGCGCGAAACCGAGGAGGAGGGAGGTCCCTCCTCCCTCCCTCCTCTATTTAAAAAAAAGTGGGAAAAGAGAAGAAGAAGAGAAGAAAAAGAGAAGAGGAGGAAAAAAAAAAGTTGGTCGCCGGCCACTGGAGTTAAAGAAGAAGGGTGGTGGTTGAAAGGAAGAATATGGTGATGGTTGAGAAGAAGAAGAAAAAAAGGGGGAAAATAGGAGGGAAAATGAAAATTTTAAAAAAATATATTTGTTAATTATTTTATTTTTAAAATTTTAAAAATAATTTTTTAATAAAAAAAATAAGTGTCACATCAGCAAATCGTTAAGATTTAATGGAAAAGTGGATGGAGGGACCAAAATGAAACAAAATCCAAACCTCAGGGACTAAATTGTCGAGTTTGAAAACTCAGGGACCAAAATGAAACGTAACCCAAACCTCAGGAACCAAAAATGTATTTTCCCTAAAAAAACAGAATTCATATTTTTTTTTTAAAAATTACTATATTTGCAAATCTAAAAAACCAATGCTAGATTTGAAAATATCTTAATATTTTTTGCTACAGATTGCAAATTTCCATTAATATATGTTATATCCTATATAAAACAAAAAGAAGTAAGAAATCGAAGCATGCATACCTTCCTCACACTAAAATGTAGGTTTCAGCTGTTCGAGTTTTCAAATCTCCCCTCAAATGTTTGTATTTGAAAATGCGTTGGAGGCAAATACAGTGTGAATCAGTTGAGTTTTGCAAAGAAGAAGATAAAACAAGGTATCGAAGTAGAGAAGAACCAGTTGAAAAACTTGCAGAGAAGATAAAGATGTTGCAGAGAAGAAGATAAAGCAAGGTATCTCAAACCTTGTATTTTGAAGGATGAAAAGTTTTTGAGAGGATAGGATGTGAGGAGTCTTCAAATTATTATAGGATGTGAGGAGTCTTCAAATTATTTTAGAATGTTTGCAAATAAGGTATCTCAGATTGTTTTAGAATGTTTTCAAATTATGGAAAAATGTCTTCAATTTCTTTATGTGAATTAAAATTGATTTGATGTGTTAGGTGTAAAGGCTATTGATGGATGTCTATCACTTGAGGTTTTTTCAATTTGCATGATGGATGTCTTGAGTATTGATTTTTCTTCAATTTCTTCAATTTGCATGATGAAATTCTAGCTGCAATCAGATGGTCAGTTTTCAAAACGATCATTTATCTAGTTAAAAATAAAAAATCAAATGATTATCAGACAAGTATAAATAATTCATTTAGTTTGTCACAACCATTTTATTAGGTTTAAATTATAAGTTCAGTCTACGTCAAAATAGTGTAAACCCACGAAAAAACATAAACTGATACTAACCCATGAAAACAAAATAAACCGAATAAGGCATTAACTGGCGTTTGGAGTTGAAGGTGGAGAAGAAGTGTTCGAAATGTTGACCGTCGAAGAGGGAGAATGAGAATTGTTGATAGGAGTAGAGAGACGTATCATAGAGAAATTTCGGTGAAGAGAGAGAAGTGAGTGTGTACCGTTTAAGTAGCCGAAGATTTAAAAATAAAAACGTTATTTAGAACCAAAACGAGAAGTGAGAGCACGAACCAAGATTGCGTCACCGAGAGCGAGAGTCGAGAAAGCGAATAAAAATTATTAAAAATTAAAAAACTAAAAAAAGGTCAAGAACTGAGAACGAGAAGCGAGAGCGAGAAACAATTCGGTTGGCTTGGAGGGTAACACAGTCATAAAAAAGGCACGATGACATCATCAAAAGGGCATTCTCCATTAATCTGAAAAGGTGGGAGCATTTTTCATTTGGATCTTTCCAAATGGGTCATCAGTACAAATTTCTCCTAATCATTCACCTCTATAAAGAAAACTGTTTTGAATTTCTCTTTTCTTCTTCCAAATCATCAATGTCTCTTTTTGCAATGACTATTATTTAGTTTTGTAAATCTCTCTCCTCCTCTAATAAATCTTCTCGTTTAGCGTAAAGTTGATGTCATTTAAAAGAAAAAAAATGATTTTTAAAACAAATAGAAAAGAAAAATCATAATCAAGACAAAAACGAATAACTGTGTTACGAATATAGATTATTTTTCTTATCTAAAAAAAAAAATATAGATTATTTTTCTTTGATAATAGATAACTCAACTTAACATAATTTAGAAATTAAAACAAAAAGAATACATCATTCACAATGGAGGGGTAAACTTTGTATAGAAATTTCTCCTTATTACTTTTTTAATAAGAAAAAAGTTGTGGTTTGTTAAAGAAAAACTAAAATAATAAAATATATTATACATCTATGTAAGAGTACAAATTAACATACCAGAACTATCATGGGTAAACTATTAAAAATCAAATTAAGAATAACGTAATAGATTAGTGGTCATTTGATATCTTGAACTAAAATTCAGATACAAAATGAAAATATAATATTTATTTAATTTAAGAAAATGAAAATAATAAATGAAAAAGAAAACATTTCCAAATGAATTAAAAAAAATAGACAAAATAGAAAAAGAGTTTCTCTCCCATAACGAAATTAAAATTTTAAAGATAATTAAATTTAAACATATTATTAAAAAATAGTAAAATTATTATTTTTTTTAGTACATCAACATTTGGGGTGGAGAGATTCGAACCTCTGACCTTATGGTCGAAGATACATGCTAATTATCGCTCTAAACTCGTTTTGGCCAATAAAATTATTTTTAACAACATGAGTATAGCTCATGCAGTTCGAGTCTTCATCCCACATGTTTTAATGTTTTTTTTTTTAAAAAAACTCCACTGTATCAAAATAAATCCTTTTTTTTAATGCTCAGAAAAATAAAACTGATGCCTGTAAAATGGAACAAAAATGAATAAGAGAAGGAAACCTAACTGCTCCACGCTATTCTTCATGCCGTCTCCTCCTCCGATTCAGCAGTTCAGTGCGCCGCCGCCTCTATCCTGTTAACTGCTGCCGAAGCCGTCGTCTTTCTTTCATTCGCGCCGCGGCAGCCTCGCTCGATTTTCTACTCCCTTGTTGTCACTGGTATTCTCCCAATCTCCATCTATATCTCTCTGCTCACTTGAAAAACACAAACTAGAACTTGTCTAATGAAACAATAGAGTTAGTTTGATTTTTTTTTGTTTGGTTTAATAATAGCCGATTAATAACAAAAAAGAAACGGAATAGAAACGGGAGAGACTGTTTTGGAGGGCGCAATTGGTACATATGCGACAGAAAAATGGTTTTGAGATACTGCATTATTGGCACAGAGAAAAGCTTCGGGTTTTGATCAGTAACAAACAGGGATGAGTGCTAAGAAATTGGCATCTTCCACTCATTTCCAGTCAATCCCATTGATAGTAAGAAACTCTCTTCAATGGATAAACCACTCCAACACTTTACAGTCAAACCCACCTTTCAGACCAAACGGGCCATCCATTTGGGCCACAAATCTCATCAAGTCATACTTCGACATGGGCCAAATCAAAGAAGCTCGTAACCTGTTTGATGAAATGCCTGAACGAGATGTGGTTGCCTGGACTGCTATGATTGTTGGCTTTACTTCTTTCAATCACTACGCTCAAGCGTGGGCTGTGTTTTGTGAGATGATGAAGAGTGAAATTGAGCCAAATGCCTTCACTATGTCTAGTGTTCTCAAGGCTTGCAAGGGCATGAAGGCTCTTTCATGTGGGACTTTGGCTCATGGCTTGGTGATGAAGCACGGTATTGACCAATCGATGTACGTCCAGAATGCACTCCTGGATATGTATGCTACTTGCTCTGCTACCATGGATGATGCATTGACTGTGTTTAATGATATACCTTTGAAGACTGCTGTGTCATGGACTACTTTGATTGCAGGGTTCACTCACAGAGGTGATGGCTATAGCGGGCTTCAAGTTTTCTCGCAAATGTTACTGGTAACTCTAGCCTTAACAATCTTATAGTTGTTCCAGCAATGTATTTTACATTTAGGAAGTATCATAGTCGATTTCTCAGGCAAATTATGCATTGGTTGTACAACTGTGTTGAATTATTAATATTAGTTTATAATACAATTTTGGTTTAAAATGTTTCTAGTAAGTCTCTAAACTTGTATGGTTGTCTTTATTTAATCTATGTACCGTTCAAAACTTCTAATAAGTCCTTCAACTTTCATGGTTGTGTCTATTCGATCTGTACCTTAAAAGTTTTTAATAGGTTACTAAACTTGCAATTTTGTGTCGTATAAGTCATTGCTATTATTTCATTTAATACTTACATGAAATGCTAGCTCTGTATTAGTTAAGGATCATGTGGAGTCATAATCCTAAAATAATACAATCATCGTGCCACAAAAGCGTTAGATTTCTTATAAAAAGAAAATTACCATAAGCGTTAAAATAAATTATTGACCGAAATTTATTGGACAAAAAAATGGAAGTTTAGAGTCCTATTATAAAATTTAAAGTGTAGAGACTAAATAGAAGACAATTCTTGAAATTGTTAATACATACATGACATGCTAGCCGTGTGTTAGTTACATGACATGCTAGCTGTGTATCAGTTAAGGATCGTGTGGTGGGCTAATTTTAGCCATAATCCTAAAATAATACAATCACCTTGCCACATAAGCATTAGACGGACTTTTTATAAAAAAGCATTACCATAATTAGCATTACAATAAGTTATTGACCGGAATTTATTGGACAAAAAATTGAAAGTTTAGAGACCTATTATAAATTTTAAAGTGTAGAGACTAAATAGAGGACAATCCTTGAAATTAAATTTAACGTTAATATTATCATTATTTGTTTATTTTTATGTAATATTAAATGTTTTGGCCAACAGGAAGACATTGAACCAAACTCGTTTAGTGTTTCCATTGCGGTTAGAGCTTGTGCTTCAATCGGCTCATATTCATACGGAAAGCAAATACATGCAGCGGTCACCAAATATGGCCTCCATTCTGATGTTCCAGTAATGAATTCAATACTCGACATGTATTGCAGGTGTGACTGTTTATTTGATGCAAAAAGATGCTTTGGTGAAATGACTAAAAAGAATTTGATTACATGGAACACCTTGATAGCAGGATATGAAAGGTCAGATTCCAGCGAGTCTCTAAGTTTATTCTCGCAAATGCGGTCTGAAGGCTATGAGCCGAATTGTTTTACATTCACAAGTATTACAGCTGTTTGTGCCAATTTAGCTGTCTTAAGCTGTGGACAACAGGTTCATGGTGGAATTGTTCGTAGAGGATTTGACAAGAGTGTAGCATTGGTCAATGCACTTATCGACATGTATGCGAAGTGTGGAAATGTAAATGATTCACACAAACTCTTCTGTGATATGCCTCAAAGAGACTTGGTTTCCTGGACTACCATGATGATTGGGTATGGAGCACATGGATATGGAAAAGAGGCCATTGAGTTGTTTGATGAAATGGTTCAAAGTGGAACTCGGCCTGATCGGATAGTGTTCATGGCAGTCCTAAGTGCTTGTAGCCATGCTGGACTTGTGGACAAGGGACTAAGATATTTCAGATCAATGCTGGAGGATTACAGTCTTAACCCTGACCAAGAGATCTATGGGTGTGTGGTGGACTTGCTTGGCCGTGCTGGGAGAGTCGAGGAGGCTTTTCAACTAGTCGAGAGCATGCCATTTGAACCTAATGAGTCTGTTTGGGGTGCTCTCCTTGGAGCTTGTAAAGCGTATGAACTTTCAAATCTAGGAAATTTGGCAGCTCAGAGAGTATTGGATATGAGGCCAAATATGGCGGGGACTTATCTGCTGCTGTCCAATATATATGCCGCTGAAGGTAAATGGGGTGAGTTCGCCCGAATGAGGAAGCTGATGAAAGGGATGGACAACAAGAAAGAAGTGGGTAAGAGTTGGATTGAAATTAGAAATGAAGTATATAGTTTTGTGGTTGGAGATAAGATGGGCCCTCGCATAGAGTGGGTACATAAAGTTCTCGAATTACTAATTTGGCATATGAAAGATGATGGGGATGTGACAGATTTGGATTACTTAGTTGAATATCTAGAAGAAACTTGATTCCGAATATGAATCACTAACTGGGAAGACCACATGAAACAAAGTTGGAAGTTTGGAATATCAATATCCTGTGCTTCCTTTACAAAAGCATCATTGTCGACGTGCTCGAAACAAGAAGGTGAAAATGATATTAGCAAATGAGGTAAGGATGAGAGAATCCTCCTCGGAGAAGCAGTTTTCTATGAAAATTCAGTATGGAAGAGGAGACGAAAACTGTGTCACAAATACCATAAAGCGGTCCATAATGATTGAGGCGATCTTCATTTATGCAATAAACATCTCAACTTGCAGAGATGGAGACTGATGCATACCAACATAATGCTGATGGCACCTTGGTTCTCTCAAAGAGATGATCAAAGGTACAAATGTCTTTCATATAATATAATACATATCTATTGAATGACACTTGTGAGCAGAACCCAGAATGAACTGTTCTTTATTTATTTATAAATTATTTCTGTACAACCAATATAATAGCAGCAAGCAGAGAGATCAGGGCACTACTTGTTTACTATCTATAGAAAACAGGTATGTGAGGATCCCAAATTCAGAAGAAAAAAAGAATTTCTCGAGCATCTATACGTAATTTATTTGTATTGATCTATTTATTTTAAGTGAATCTCACTAATAATTTTAAGATCCTACAAAAGGCCTCCACCCATGATCAGCTCTTTCATTCATACTTTTGCACATATTACACTTGGACAAAGAATGAAAGTAATTTCTGTGTGCATAAATAATGAAAGTCATTTTCTTTTTTTCAGTTGTCATCACCCTTTTTCTAACAATTTCAGGACATCCATTATAGGGCCGATTTCTTACTTCAGCATCCCGCAGTCTCCCACTACTAAAATAAGGGAATTTAAATATAAAGATCAAATACTCTTCTTGTTGTGCAAGAAGACCGTTAAGTATAAAGTTCTTACCTAGAATGAGAAAGAAATTAGATTGACTATTTGAGGTTCTTAACTTTTGATCCTTAGTTCCTTTGCAGAGTGGCTAAAGTGAGCATGACTCAGCAGTAATTGGCATGTACCATCGATCAGGAGGTCAGAGGTTATGACAGATTATCTTGGAGAGTTGAATGAAAATTTGGTCAAGCATAATTTTGTCATTGTATATGAGGTATATACATATCTATTCACATATACACTTGCTGTTTTTGATTTGAGGGAGCACCTACTACTCTAGTTCCATAAATTTTCACAGGGAAAATGGATGGTTAAAGTTATTCTCTCTTGATGTAGCGTACTTGGTGTAGTTTCATAACCTTTTGAGGGAAGGTTGTAAAAAAAAGGGAGATTTTTTTGCCAAATAGATATTATTGATCAGAAGGAAGAAGGAAGAACAAGGCAGTATAAGCAATGTGGACATTGAGGAAAGAAAGCGTTTAAAAGTGGAGTTGCTCCAATTGACCATCAATGAGCAAAGAAGCCTTAAGTCAGAAATGTAAAATCAAATGGCTTAATGAAGTGGGCCAACAAGAGATTAGCTCAACTGACATAAAGTTGTATTGATAACCACAAGGTCTGTGGTTCGAAACCCCCCTCCCCACATATTGTAAAAAAAAAATGGCTTAATGAAGGGGATGAAAACACTAATTTCTTCCACAGATGGGCCATGGGTATGAAACACAACCTTTATTTCGATGCTTGAAAGCGACACTGGTATGGTCCTCACCTCTGATTCCGAAATAGAAGATGAAATTCTTAGATTTTTTAAAAATCTGTATGAAGATCGGCCTAGCCCAAAGTTTGTTTTAGAAGGGATAGATTGGTCCAGTATAAGTACTCAAGACAGGGAGGCGCTGGAAGATCAATTCAGTGAGGCTGAAATTGCTAAAGCGGTTAAAGATTTGGGGAATTTAAAATCTCCAGGTCCTGACGGTATGACTGGCGAGTTTTTTAAAAATTGTTGGAACATTTTGAAGCAAGACATAGTAGAGATGTTCCAAGAATTTTTTCAAAAGGGAATAGTCAACAAGCGCACTAATGAAACATATGTTTGCTTGATTCCTAAGAAGAAAAAAGCGGCCAAGGTTAGTGATTTTAGACCCATAAGCCTCGTGACTTCTCCTTACAAAATTTTAGCCAAAGTGCTTGTCGAGAGACTCAAAAAAGTGCTCCCTAATACCATTAGTGATTGTCAAGCCGCTTTTGTGCACGGAAGGCAAATCCTAGATGCTATTTTGGTTGCTACTGAAGCCGTGGAGGATTTGAAAGCTAGAAAAGAGGAGGGAGTGTTGATTAAACTTGATCTTGAGAAGGCCTATGACATGGTGAGCTGGGATTTCCTAGATGCTATTCTTAAATTGAAAGGTTTTGGCTGTAAATGGAGAATGTGGATTAAAGGTTGCCTTAGGAATACAAATTTCTCTGTATTCTTAAATGGTAGACCTAGAGGAAAGATTGTGGCTTCTAGAGGGTTGAGACAAGGCGATCCGCTCTCCCCATTCCTTTTCACTATAGTTGGTGATGTCATTAGCAAATCGGTGCAGCTCTGCCTTGAGAAGAAAATTTTGAATGGCTGGATTGTGGGCAAAAACAAAGAAGTTGTTTCCATCCTACAATATGCGGACGACACTTTGATTTTTAGCCCCAATTGTGAGTCTGATTTGATTCAATGGTGGGATATTCTCAAGCTTATTATGGAAGGCTCGGGTCTGGTTATTAATATGGCCAAAACGTCCCTGATAGTCATTAATAAAGATAGCAATTATTTAGCTCAGTGGGCTCGCTCCTTTGGTTGTCAATCAGTTTCCCTCCCTATTAATTATCTTGGCTTTCCCCTTGGTGGAAACTATCATAGAAAATCCTTTTGGGATCCGCTGCTGGATAAATTCAACAAAAAGCTTGACATGTGGAAGAGGTTTACTCCTTCCAAAGGGGGCAGAGTCACGCTTGCGCAATCAGTGCTTAATAGTATTCCCATTTACCATTTCTCCTTGCTGAAAACCCTGAAAGCTATCATCAGTAAGCTGGAAAAGTTGATCAGAGACTTTGTTTGGAATGGAGGATGTTACAAACGAGGCACTAATTTGGTTAAATGGGAGTGGACTGCTTTACCTTCGAATCATGGAGGCTTGGGTATTGGATCCTTGGCTCAGAGAAACTCCTCCCTTATGATGAAAGGGTTGTGGAGATTCACTCAAGAAAAAACTGCTTTGTGGAGGAAAATTATAGTTAGCATCTACTGTATTGCCACCAACGGATGGATGACCAAGGATTTTAAAAGAAAAAAGGGTAATAGAATATGGGTGACTATTGCTGAAAATTACCCTACATTTCAAAAATACCTAAAGTTCTCGGCTTTAAATGAGACTAGCATTAGATTTTGGGAGGATAAATGGTGTGATGATCAACCCCTTCATGAGAAATTCCCAGATTTGTACCTGCTGTCTAGAAAAAAAGATACTATGGTTGCTGATTGCTGGGACATTAGGCAGCAGGCGTGGAATTTGGATTTTAGGAGGAATCTTTTTGATAGAGAAATTGGCTGCTGGGTGGCCCTTGTGGAAATTCTAAACAGTGTGATTGTGGGCTGTGATTCGGACAGAATTATTTGGTCCCTTGAAGGATCGGGCGTGTATTCGGTTAAATCGATCTTTCAGAAATCAACCAAAATTTCTCCAAAGATGAACTCAGCCACCAGTAATTTGATATGGAAGCATAGAAGCCCGAAGAAAATCAAGGTCTTTTTGTGGTCGGTTATGTACAGAAGTCTCAATACTGATGACAAAATTCAGATGAAATTAAAAAATTGGATGCTGTCCCCTCCAGTTTGTAGGCTGTGTTTGAGGAATGAGGAAAGCCTAGACCATTTATTCATTCACTGTGAATTTGCTTGGAAGGTGTGGGGCTACATTGCTAGTTTACTGGGAATATCTTTTTGCCTTCCTAAAATTGTTGATGATTGGCTTTTAGAAGGCCTTAATGCCTGGAACCTTAGGAAGAAGGCTAAAGTGGTTGCGAGCTGCGCTTTTAGGGCCACCCTTTGGAATATATGGAAAGAAAGAAACAACCGAACGTTCGAGGATAAATCTTTTAGCTTTGATATTTTTTGTGATAGTGTACAAAATACGGCTTCTTGGTGGATTTCTCTTCATAAGATTTTTTTTTTGTAATTATAGCTTGCTCATGATTATTAGTGATTGGCATTCTCGGGCGAGGGTTCTCTCTTCCCTCGGCCCTTAGGCTGTTTTTGCCCTTTTGTTGATAATAGATCTTTGATTATCGTTTCTTATTAAAAAAAAAAAAGAGAAGATATTCTTTTTCTTTCTTTTTGGACTTTAATATGGGGTGGAGAGATTCAACTCTTTGAACTTTAGGAAGGTGAGTACATTTTTCAGTTGAGTTATGCTCTATTGTAGTTTTTTTAGTTGGTAGTTAATTAACTGTTTGCTTAGTTAGTATGTCTTAGCTAGACTCATTAATCCTCCATAAATAGAGGTTAAATCTTTTGTATTGACTTATTGAATCATAATAAAATACTCTTATGAGAGTTCTTGGAGATTTTCTACTTTGATGCTCGGCTGCATCAGTTCTCCGTGACTCAAACATGTGTGGATTATAAAATGCCAGTGAGAATAATGAATCAAGAGGGTTTCGTTCATATATTTCTAAGACACTTTTGCGTCTTTTTAATCATCTTTCATTTTTAAATTGACAATTTCATTTCGCTCAACATATAAGTAATTGTCAGTCAATTGCAATTTGCAGTTCATTTTCTATGTTAGTGATTAGTGAAGGGAGTTTGTTTGTTCGTTCGTTTGTTTTTTTTTTAAAGGGTTCATTTAATGAAGGGATTGGTTCCTGAATTGTTTGTTTGCTTGCTTGCTTAAGGATACTATATTCTATCCTTCTTATTCTCTTATAATATACTAACTTTTCAATAAAGTTCTATTTCTGATAAGATTAAAATAAATGGAATTCTTAAATTTCTTGTGAATTTGTTTCTACAGATCTGCTCTTGGAGAATTGGAAAGATGCCAAAAGATAAATTCAATGTCTGGAACATTAACCCTTGAGACGGGATTACAACAGCTCCAACATTTCAAGTGCGTTTTAAGATCATGGGAATAGTCCACTCTGGCCTCAAGAACTTGCCAAATAATCCTTACAAAGGCGTTCGAGCTCTCACACAAGCAGGGAAGTTCGAAGTTTGGTCTCATAAACTATCACGGTAATTATCAATTGTGAATTTGTGATGATCTTGAGCGCGATCTTCTGTTAAAACCTGTGAACCAAAGCACAATCTCATGATGGGGAAAACATACCTAAAAAGTCTCCCCATTTGTAAAGATATTATGCCTTTTGGCAGCTCAGAAGGGATTCCTGTTTTAGTGAAATGGACAGTGTCAATCTTTGGTTCCCTTTTCTTATCAAGGAATGAAGAAATGTTAAATTAGTGAAACAGGACTTCCAATATCGAACTGTAAAACTCAGTAGCAATTTGCTTTGATGATGGGGAAGTACAATATTTCAGCGATTACATGTGGATAAAAAGCCTCGGCTGCCACTATCCGTCTGTGTTTCATTTCATGCATTCACTTTGTTGACTCTGAAAGAATCCATAACCTGACGCAATTCATTTTCTTCTTCTACAAATACATTTTCTGGTGTTTGTAATCTTAACTCGTATAGCCGACTGTTTTCGACTCCAAGAACTGAGAGATATCTCCGATCCCATTCCAGACGAACCACCCGATCCTGTGGCATTACTGCCAATTCGTTGTTGTTTGCATATGACTTTATGTTTACCTGATATCAACGTAATTGAAAGAGTAGAGATTGTTACTTATGATTTGAAGAAACAGAATACTAATTTGGGTTTAAACATCATTTCTCCCCTCTTAAACTTTGGCTCTGACGCAATAATCTACTATTTTCCATCTCTCTTTAGTAACAATCTACCTATTTTCAATTTAAAAAAATAAAAAAAGAGAGAGAAAGAAAAGTCTATCTATATACTTTTGAGTTAAATGTGGGTCATGATACAATTTGTATAGCTAAATCCATGAAGTTAAGAAGCCAAATTTATATGTCAAACTAAGCAAAACTCAATTGGCATAATGTATGTGTCCTTAACCAAGAGGTTAGAGCTTCAAATCTCCCCACAACAAGTTTATATTCTGCATATGAGTTTGTTCATCTACACAACAAGTTTATATTCTGCATATGAGTTTGTTCATCTACACAACAAGTTTACTAGTCTCATAGTCCAAACCCAAACCAACAAAAACGACATTTGCATCCATACTAATAACTAACTTCTATAAATCTATAACCTAAGCCTAGAGTCCAAGTTTCTACTTGTATAGTTCAAATATAGACAACCTACACTCACTTCCAATCATCACTTTTGGCATTCCCAGATTTTTTTTCAAAATTGTGAGTCAAGTAGATGAGCAGTAATTTACAGATCCATTTTTACTGATCCTATCAACATCAGAGGAAAAAAGGAAAAGAAAAACGAAAAGACCAAAATCAAATTTGAGGATATTACTTAATATTGATAATAAGAATGGGAAAAAGAAGTCAGTACACTGACTAATTCAGTGACATCACATCATTTAATGTTGAAGGCTTAACTTTCACATTTCTAGAGGTAGAAAGATATATGTAACACATTACATGCATACACATAAAGTTTGACAACTAGAATGTCACAAACTCACATGAACCAAACCATATAATTGGAAATGGATTCTAACCAAACTAGAATGTTACAACTCAACAATCTTTGGGATGTTGCTCTTGCACCATTTATGGCTTTCTGTTATTTACTATTAAGTTTCATGAGCAATGATTTGTTTTGTTTTTGAGTTCTCTAGTGAGAGGACTAACCTCTAATCTAAGGTCAGTTAGGCTCAGGCTGACAAATGATTTTTGTAGTTAAAAACACTAAAAAACGTTGTCTTCAAGTTATTGAGGGAAGAGCTATTACACTCAACCAAAGGCAAACTTTTGTTTTGAAAACTTGAGAAAAGGTTTTCAATATCATTCCCGAGAAATCAGCACACAAAGAACAAGTCCTTCACCAAAATGGACCAAAATTGACTACAAATCAAACAAACTTCTGAATATTGACATTACCTCAACTTGGTAGTAAATCCTCCCATCATCTGCCATTCTGGAAGAAGTAGAAAGAATGTTTGATTCCCTTCTAACCCCAAGCCTCGTAGACATAAACTCCGTCAAATACTGCTTCAGCACTTTCTTCCCCGCTTCTTCAGGAGGTCCCAAGTCCTCAACGCTCTTATAGCTCGACGAAGACGGCGACGAGAACTCCACAGAAAGATTCTCATCAAGAACAAACGGATCCCTGAAGAATATATCAGCCCCGGCCCCTCGAACTTGAATCCAATTCTTAGGGTACTTGAACGAATAGCCATCAAAAGTGTCAATGTATTCCAATAATCCAACAGATGGCTCAGCCAATGCAGAATTAGAGAAAATACAAGTCGACAAGATCAACGCCATTGCATTCCTCCTCGGAACTGCAAGGGCTTTAATCTGATTGCATATTAGAAAGCTACAGCGATAAATGCAAGTAACAAGTTGCAGATTACAGAGTAGAATTGGTTGGATTAGATAGCGTAGTTTGTTTTTGGAAGAATTACCGGTTGAGATTCAGAGCAGAGTGAGGAGCGGCATTTTGGGAATGAATCGACGGGCCACCGCGGAGAAGGGGAAGTGCTTGGAATCCTTTGGCGAATCGAAGAACTCGGTGTTTGAATTCGAGGTAAGAACGAATCGAGGAGGACGGCCATTTTCGGGGAAATGTCTCTCTCTCTCTCTCTGGCAGAGAAAGAGGATATGAGAGAAGCCAAGTAACTTTGTTTTCAGATTTTTATAAGATAAGTGGATAAACCTAAGAGCCGTTTGGAATGCCTTTTAATTTAAATGGTTTTTAAGAATGTATTTTATTTTAAATATTTTGTATAAAAATTATTTAGAATTTAAACATCCACATGGTTACATTTATTTATAACTGTTTTTATACCCTAGTTGTTATATACTAAAAACTTTTTTTAACAAATTTGGTTTCAAGTGTTTTCTTTCAAAGTGATTTATTTCTCAATCTCATTTTTTAATAAGTTATTTTTAGTGGTTACCAAACACTATAATTTTTTTTCAAAATGATTTTTTTTTTTCAAAATTAAACACTTGAAAAGTTAAACCAAACACACCCTAAATTAGATTTATCAAAAGAAAAAGGTTTTATTACAACTTCGGTAAGGTGTCTGAACTTTAAAAAGTTTCTAATAGATGTTTGAATTTTCAATTTTATTTCTAATAGGTGTTACTTTAAAAATGTCTGATAGGTCTATGATATATTTGATATTTTTAAAAATTAACCAATCTACCATATATAAAATTGAATTTTATGCCTATTGAGATTCTAAACTTCCAATTTTGTATCTAGTAGGCAATTTTAGAAAATGTTGAGTAGGTCAAGGACTTATTAGACACAAAATTAAAAGTTGAGAAACCCATTGAACACAAAAGCAAAAGTTTAATTACCTATGAGATAACTGACCTATTGGAAACAAAATTGAAAGTTTGAGAACCTATTTGAAACTTTTTAAGTTTAGGGACTAAATTGACACAACCCTGAAAGTTCAGAGGCTAAACATGTAATTTAACCAAAGAAAAAAAAGACACTAAATTAGAACCGTGTCTATTTAATCTATTTTATTTTTTAGGTTAAAAGTCACTTTTGGTCCCTGAACTTTCATGAAAGTAACAATTTAGTCTCTGAACTTTGATTTATAACGATTTAGTCCCTGTACTTGTTGAGTTTTATGTCCTAAAACTCATAGATAGTAAATGTAAACTATTGACTGTTATCAATAAAGCGTTATTGATTATTATTCTATAAAGAGTTATCAAATTATTTTATTAGATTTTGTCTTAAATAACCCTAAATCCAATAAACTAACATCTTAGGTTATTGTATGAGTCTTGAACTGTATGTGGATAAGACTGGGTACCTTTGAAGGAATGGAATTCCCGAATTCCACAGTGGAAGCGAATTGGGACAGATTCGTAGTTAATTAGGTTTTTCCAAAATATTGCTACATTGGCAAAATCCTAGAACTATTTTAGATCATACAGGCTAAACATATAACATTAGATCTAATCTAAAGGGGAGAAGCATACCATCGTTGTCGACCTTCTTGATTGTGCAGGGACCAAATGTGAAACCACCAACCATTGGGATACCACCAATTGGACTTCCCTGCTATATCTCTGAGATTAGGAACCAAATGGTGGGATTCCTAATCTTGAACTTTTGGGAGAGAATCACACAGAAGAACTCTTATGTGTTTTTTGGTTAAGAGAAACTCCAGAGAGAGATTTCAGGGAGAGCCTGAGTGTGAGGCGTTAAATGTGTGTCATCGAGAGAACCCTTCCAACTATCAGATAACCACTCCCCTAATTGGGGAGTTGGTTATCAATTTTTAATTAAATTAAATAAAATTAAAATTCAATTTAATTAAACAAATATTAATTAACAATTAATTAATATATATATAATTAAATATCCTATATTTAATTATATGTGTATTTGAATCATATTCAAATGCAAATCCCTCACATAACCTATAGTTTTAATTAAATTTAATTAAATCTCATTCAATCAAATTAATTAAACTAACCAATTAATTAATTTATAATTAATTAATTCCATGATTAATTAAATAAATATCATATATTTAATTAACCCTACATTTGAATCATATTCTTCAAACCTACATCTCTCTTATAACCTATAGTTTTAATATGAATCCAATTCACATTAAAATTAATCTATAGATTTAATTTAATTAAATCATATTTAATTAAATTACTTTAAACAATTAATTAATTCACAATTAATTAATTTTATAATTAATTAAATATCATCCATATTTAATTAATTACATATTAGAGTCATATTCTAAACTATCTCTCATATATTATCGTTTAATTAAATCACATTTAATTAAACTAAATTGAATAATTAATTAATTAATTAATTTACTAATTAAATTTCCTATATTTATTTAGTCATATATTTGAACTCTTTCAAATATATTATTCTCTCAATTAATAAAGTTTAATCTCAAAATAAACTTTATATTGTAATGTATCAACATACATTATATTAATTGTATCTCGGACAATTAACTTGATTCTCATGATGAATTTGAACTATTTAAATTCTTTTCAAGATAAATTATTCCTAATTACTCTTTACGAGCTAGCAGGGGACCTAATGGACCAATAAATCAGAAACTCCAATGATATGAGGTTAACTGACTAAACTCATTAATCGAGTTAACTAATATTCATTAACTGTGGGTCACTCCACTAAAGACCCAAAGTTGCACTCTTCACACTGTAAAATGTTTTTGTGTCCACTAATATAGACCAATACCGATAAGTCAATCCTTCACGAGTGTCCGTAACTACAGCTAGGTCAAATTATCGTTTTACCCCTATGTTATCTTTGTCTCCTTAAGTACCAGTGCTCCTCTAATCAACAACCTGTTTATGGTCCAACCAGTAAACAGAAAGTCCCTCTCGGGCCTGTGAGAGGGTGAGATCCCTTTGTTCAAGACCCGAAGTCACCACTTAAGTGAACACTCATCTACTTCTCCTAGAAGTGGGAAGGAGTGAATTCCCTCTTGTGTTGCCATGTCTCTAGCCCCCACTCGATCTTGTCCCCAAAATGGTAGGCTTATTATTGAGTCGGCGTACTGGTCACTCTCACCCATACAAATCAAATGATAATCCCTCGTGAGAAGAAGTTCATGGCACACTCAGGATTAAGATCGAGTTACCTAGGTCATCCTATTGAAACAATAACCTAACTAGTTAACGGTGTTACATCTAGTTTCGTGGTTCGGTCTTATGCAAACTCATTACATAGGATACACTTGCATATCTGCTACATGGACGCTTTGGATTAATATGTCTGTATCAAATACAAAGCAAGCCGTATCACATAGTGTTACTAGGATAAGGTACCCAGCCTTATCCCTATACTATAGACCTTTTAGGTTGTTACTTGAACATTGATCCCCGTATGTCCCTACATACTAGTTCAAGTTACATATAAACAACCTTAGATCTTAGTTTATTGGATTTGAGTCAAGTTGTGCAATTCTAAACTTAATATAACAATAACTCTTTATTGTAGAAAAACTCAATAACATCTTATTGAAAACAAGTGCACAATTTGTTTACATTCACTATCAACGAGTTTTAGGACATAAAACCCAACAAACTTATCCTGGTAATACTATGGGTACGACCCACTTTGAATTTGATACAAACGCAATGATCCAACGCCTTCGTGTAGGGGACATGCGAGTGGGGGTTGTTGGGTTTTATGCCCTAAAACTCGTAGATGGTGAATGTAAACAAATTGTATACTTGTTTCAATAAAGTGTTATTAAGTTTCTACAATAAAGTGTTATTGTTAAATATTGCACATTTTGACCCAAATCCAATAAACTAAGATCCAAGGTTGTTTGTATGTAACTTGAACTAGTATTTGGAGACATACGGGGATCGATGTTCAAGTAACAACCTAAAAGGTCTATAGTACAAGGATAAGGCTGGGTACCTTATCCTGGTAACACTATGTGATACGGCTCGCTTTGTATTTGATACAGACATATTGATCCAAAACGTCCATGTAGTAGACATCCAAGCGGGGGTATTGACCGAGCTCTTTTTGGAGCTCCAAGCTTTAAGGCAAATTTATATTCACCAGCGTAGGCGCGTCGGTGTTGCGGGCTCGTATCAAAACAAATTTATAATCCATTGACACCAAGCTACTTTGCAGTAGTAGTGGTCGGGGTCGATCTCAGGGAACAACTGGTTTACTCCTAATCTCTTTTGTGTCGTGGGGTGGCAAAGAAAAGGGGGTTTGAGACAGATGGAGAAAATTGTGGGCGAAGGAAAAATGTAAGAAGGTAAACTGACAGAAATTCGGTTCATAAGAAGGTAAACTGACAAAATTAAATGACAGAAAAGTAAATGGGGAGGTTGGTTAATCTCACCTTGCCGCTCGTTGAAGTTGAAGACACTTGGGATTAGTACATTTACTTTTTACTCATTGATTAGCAGATAATGATTTATATGCATGCTGTCTATAGGTACTCTAAATCAATTGTCTCGATCCCAACGTCCATTGATTTAATTTCTAGCTATTAATTAACTAACCTCACGAACCCGCCAAGTTTATTAATTAAACAACTGCATTAAGAACTAGATACCCTTAGAGCGCTAACCCATCGGACCTGCTGAGCTAACATGCAATTAATCGACAAACTAACCTGGCCACAGTCAATAAATCAATCAATCGTTGCTCTAGACTAGAACACTCATAATCAACTAGAGAGACTTCTAATTAATCACAAGTATCGATTAGACTCCTAGATCTATCGTGTCAGCAACAAAGTCAGAGTCTGCTCTTGGGACCCGTGCTCACGAATCAACCTAACGCTAACTATTGAACTAACCATCCATTAGCTAAGTGGAAATCAGTTCTTTAGCAAGTTATTAACATACGAGCTGCGAGTTAGGGCGTCAATCTAACCTACTGCGCATGCTAATTATAAAAACGGGAATCTAAAATCACAAACAACAAGTAAATCATGCATAAAGTTCAAGAATCTCAAGATAAATAATGAATCAGTTCAGATTGCTCATAAATCTCATAAAAATACAAATGTACTTACAATCCCGAAGCCCCAACTACAACGAACGGTGCTTAGACGACCATAGACAAGCCTAATCTAAGCCCAAGGCTCGAGAAACCAACCTAATCTACCTAGAAAATGTAAAATACAAGAGAAAAGTGAAGAGATTCGACCCTCAACCGAGAGAGAGCGGCTGCTAAACACTTCAATCGCCGTTTCCTTCCCTCCACGCTGCTGCTAAACACTTCAATCGTCAAGACACCGACAAACATATACACAACAAGCATGCAAGACATTTCATTAAGCACAAACGCTGGCCTGACGCTCAGATGCTCAAGGCCCAATGGGAATGTAAAGTAAATTCCCCACCCCAAACCTAAATTTACATTGCCCTGAATGCAATAAATCATGAAAGATTAAGACAATGTATAGGGAAAGAATAGAACTTCCCTGAATTTTGCACTCATGGGTGGTGAATCATGTTTTCTTATAAATGTAGAAGCTTCGCTTTGGTACCGCCATTCCTAAAAGGCAAAAAGACAAGAAAACAAGCATAAAAGCAACTAATAGAAATAAGACCTATCTAAGAATTGAAAAGAAAGAAAACAGGAAAATCATAGGGTGCAAATGTTTAAGGTCGTTTGTGAAGGAATTGAATCCTCTAGCGGAAGCGAATTAAATCGAGCGTGATTTAATTTCAATTAAAGAAAACCGATACGTTAGGCAAAATTAGAAACTTATTTTCTAAACTAGATCAAGCATGCAATTACAAATCTAAAACAATTTTAGATTCATGAAAACTTACATGTTGGAGACCGGGATTCACTGCACGATGCTCCAATAATTGTACAGCGACATTTTCTTCCAAGAACACGACCAATCGCGAACACCCGCTATTCTCTGGATCCATGAGGTAGGGATGGTGGGATCCAAAATTAGTCTTGGAAGGGGAATTTTCAGCAAAAAGTTTGCTGGAATATTGAGAGAGAGAAGAGAGAAAACTCAGAGAATTCACTTCTCTGTTTTTCGTGAGAATGAGCGAGACCGTTGGGGAACTCCCTCTCCCCTGTACGATAAGTGGGGAGGGAGTTATTACCCTACTAGATCTCGATCGTTGGATCTAATCCAAACGATCTTGGCCGTCTATTAATTAAATAATAATAATCATTTAATTAATTAATTAATTATAATTAATTTAATTAAAACAATATTAATTAAATCAATTATAACATAAGGCATTTAATTCAATTTGAATCATATTAAATTGAATTAAATTGGCCATTCAATTAATCTCATTAATTGAATCCACATTAATTAAATATCCAATATTTAATTAATATTACAATTGAATCATATTCAATTTTAATCTCTCTCATTTAACCTATAGTTTTAATGTGCATCATAATGTACATTAACTATAAAATTAATTTAATTAAATCACATTTAATTAAATTAAATTAATTAATTCTCCAATTAATTAATTCATTAATTAAATATCATATATTTAATTAATTTACTATTTGAATCATTATTCAAATAATTCTCTCATATACTATAGTTTTAATCTGAATCTCATTCACATTAAATTTAATCTATAGTTTCAATATGAATCTAATTCATATTTAATATTTGAACTCTTTCAAATATTTAATTCTCTCATTAATTAATTTTGAATCATATCCAAAATTAATTTATAATATAAAGTTTAATTCATTAATTAAACTTATATTATAATGTATCTTTATACATTATTTTAATTGTATCAAATACAATAAAATTCCCTTAACGAATTTGAACACACTTCAAATTCTATTCAAGACTATTTAACCTCAGAACCCTTTACGAGCTAGCAGGTGGACCTAATGGACCTACAGATCAGAAGCTCCAACGATACGAGACTAATTGGCTAAACTCATTAACCAAATTAGTCAACATTCGTTAACTGTGGGTCACTCCACTAAAGACCCACAGCTGCACTCTTCTCACTGTAGAATATTTCTGTGTCCACGGATATCGACCAATAACAGTAAGTCAATCCTTCACGAGTGTTCGTAACGCCAGCTGGGTCAAATTACCGTTTTACCCCTGGGTTACCTCTGGATCCTTAAGTACCACTGATTCCTCTAATGAACAATTTGTTTATGATCCAATCAATAAACAGCAGTTCCTCTCGGGCCAGGAGAGGATGGGCGCCCTTGTTCAAGACCCGGAATCAGCCCTTAAGGGAACACACATCTGCTTACCCCAACAGGGGAAGGAGTGAATTCCATCTTGTAATGTTATGTTCCCAGCCCCCACTCGGTCTTGCCCCTGACATGGTAGGCTTATTGAGTCGGCGAACTGGCCACTCTCACCCATACAAATCTAAGGACAATCCCTCCTGAAAAGGGGTTCATAACATACTCAGGATTGAGATTGAGTTACCTAGGTCATCCTATTGAAATAGAAACCTAAACTAGTTAACGGTGTTACATCTAGTGGTTACTATTTCGTGGTCCAGTCTTATGCAAACTCATTACACAGGATACCCCCACTCGCATGTCTCTTACATGGATGCTTTGGATCATTGCATCTGTATCGAATACAAAGTGGGCCGTATCACATAGTGTCACCAGGATAAGGTACCCAGCCTTATCCCTATACTATAGACCATTTAGGTTGTTACTTGAACATTGATCCCCGTATGTCCACACATACTAGTCCAAGTTTCATCTAAACAACCTAGGATCTTAGTTTATTGGATTTGGGTCAAATTGTGCAATTTTAATGACAATAACTCTTTATTGTACAAACCTCAATAACAACGTATTGAGACAAGTGAACAATTTGTCATCATTCACTATCTACGAGTTTTAGGGCATAAAACCCAACAGTTTGTGCGACCAAATTCGCCTCGCTTCTCATCCGAAATCAACCTCTTTGATTTTCATTACATCCTTTTTATTTTTCTTCTTTTTAATTTGCTCCTGCATAGATAAATTAAACTTGCACAAAGAGTGCAAGGCATGAGAAAATTTAAACAAATAATCCATCGTCATCCCCAACATACCAATCAAAACACCTTTGTTTTGAGCAACAAACTGGTCAGCTATTGGAATAACTAAATGTAATTCATGCGATTCAAGATTAATAAGCTTAGAGGAAATAGAACTTTGCTTAAAATCAACTGAAGCTAACTCATCAACTATTTCCGTCTCTCCCACCACGCATGGGGAATCACATGAATCGGACTCAGAATATAAGAAAGGCTCAAGCTCAGGCTTACTGACCTCATCATACTTACCTTCCCGCTGTTGCTCAGGAGGTTGGCTATATGAAGAATCAGAAGAATTTACGTTTCGTGCTTGAAATATGATGAGTCCAACATACGTTGCCAAGCTCGAAATTATCTCTCTAGCCTCACTGGGTGTTTTGTCTAGTGCATCCCCGTCACTTGCTATATCCAACATCCTTCTGTCATCGGGTGATAATCCTTCAATGAAGTGCAACAACAAGGACTCCTCAGACAATGGGCTATGAGGAAGTGCACATAACCCATTGAAGCGATCCCATTACTTGTGAAAGTATTCTTCAGGTGCTTGGGTGATGTATATGATTTCTCTTGTGACTTCGAGGTTTCCAAGAGATGAGAGATGACTTGGATCAAGAGCTACAAAGTATTGCATCATGTGCTCGACCATGGGATTAGCACTGCGAGGCTATGCTGATTTCATTGTTAAGCTCTGCAAAAAGAAAACGAAAAAGCACAAAAAGAACACAAAATCCTATAAACACTAGAAAACACCCTTCCCCGACAACGACGCCAACTTGACGGGACCGCCAGGAGGGTGTCGAATTCTCTCTAAGTCGTCAAAAAAAAATTTATAATCCACGACACTACTACTAATTTTGTAGCAATAGCGGCCGGGGTCGAACACAGGGAAGGGGTTACTAGTAAGTGTAGAATTTCGTGCTTATGAAAACAGGGGGGATTTTTTTATGATGAAAGACAGGCAAGAAAAATAAAATAAAATAAAATAATTGAATACTGAATTTTAAATGACACAAAACTAAACATGCAAAGGAGAAATTAAACGGGATCAATATCATAAAAAGGGATCGTTGGATTGGAATTTATTATGCTTGATTCTAATTCATTGACTTCTTAGTTTTCTCTAATAATTGTTCTATTTAGGTCCTATTAGTCCGGTCGGCTTCTTGATTACTCGGAGGACCCCCCTACACTAACCTGTGCTAATTAACTCGCTAATCGTGAATTCGACAATTAACAAGATTAATTAATATGAACTCTATTGCTCGCCACCCCTTATGCATAATTTAGTAACCATCCAAGACCTCTGCAACGATTACTACTTATATCTAACTAGTTTATTAACAAGCAATTTTGCAACCACCTATTAAAACTAGCTGCTTTGGGATCGTGGGTCCGAAATCGTAAGAACTAAATTCAAATGCAATTTAAATCTAATTCCTACAACCTTTAACATGCATCCTAGGCCTATCAAGGGTCGTCTCACGTAGAGAGTGGCTTGCCTCAACCTAGTGGCTATCTAAAAATAACTGATAGAATACACAAGCGGTAATCGCATAGGGCGTCAATCCTAATTGACTAGCCTCATGTATTGGTTTAAACGGGATTACATGCAAAACTCAATGAAAATACAGCAAGAACAGAAAGTATAAACCAGAAAACTGAGCCAATATTATTTAGAATCAAGACATAAATCCAATCCAACGATCTAAACGAGTTTAGCTACGCATAGATGAAGTAATAACAACAAATAATATAAAAGAATCCATAGAATATGACCAACAATGGTCTACAAGAGTGCTGGAATGTAAAAGAGGCAAAGAAATCGTAAAAGGGACCAAAATTCTAACCTAACGGCGGACTAAACCGAGACTACATATATATAGAAAACACGCCGGCGTCGGGTCTCGACGCTGCGAACATTCTTCTTCTGCTCGAACTCGCGTTGGCGTCTCGACGCCAAGACCGGCGTCTCGACGGCAGCCTCATGACTCGACTTTCTGCTTTATTTCTCGGCTTCGTCTCGCTTCTTCTCGGTTCGGGACTTCAATCTTTGGCTTTTGGTGTCACAATTCAGGCCCGCTTTAGTAGAATTGGGTCTTTTCACCTCCTTGCTGTCCAAGACATCGAGATGGCTCCAAAAACTCTGTAATTGGCTCAAATTAACACCAATTAGCGTGATCGGCTCCCGACACGACCTAAGCTCAATTAACCTGTAAATAGGACAAGTAAAACATAAAATGACTCTAACAAGCTTAGATTAGAGACAATAAGATAGGACTATTTAGGTCCTATCAGATGACCTAGGTAACTCAGTCTTAATCCTGAGTGTGTCATGAACTCCTTCTCATGAGAGATTGTCCTTTGATTAGCATGGGTGAGAATGGCCAATACGCCGACTCAATATGCCTTCCTTTTTGGGGACAAGATCGATTGGGAGGCTAGGGACATGACAACACAAGAAGAAATTCACTCATTCCCACTTCTAGGAGAAGTAGATGAGTGTTCCCTTAAGTGGTGACTCCGGGGCTTGAACAAAGGGATCCCGCCCTTTCACTGGCCCGAGAGAGACTTTCTGTTTAATGGTTAGACCATAAACAAGATGTTCATTAGAAGAGCGTTGGTACTTAAGGAGACAGATGTATCACAGGGGTAAAACGGTAATTTGAACCAGCTGTGATTACGGACACATAAATGTTCTACAATGAGAAGAGTTCAGCTGTGGGTCTTTAGTGGAATGACCCACAGTTAATGAATATTGGTTAACCTGATTAATGAGTTTAATTAGTTAACCTCATATCATTGAAGCTTCTGATCTGTAGGTCCATTAGGTCCCCCTGCTAGCTCGTAAAGAGTAATTAGGAACAATTATATCTTGAGAGAATTTGAATAGTTCAAATTCATATTGGGAATTAAATTGATTGTATGAGATACAAATTAATATAATGTATAGTGATACATTAAAATATAAAGTCTATTTTGAGATTAAACTTTATTATATTGAGAGAATGATATATTTGAAAGAGTTCAAATATATGGCTAATTAAATATATATGATATTTAATTAGAAGATGAATTAATTAATTATTCGATTTAGTTTAAATTAAATGAGATTTAATTAAACTATAGTCTATGAGGGAATTATTAGAATATGATTCTAATGTAATTAATTAAATATGGGTGATATTTAATTATAAAATCAATTAATTATTGGAATTAATTAATTGATTAGTTTAATTGAATTAATTAAATGTGATTTAATTAAGTTTAATTAAACTATATATTATGTGAGGGAATTACATTTAAATAAGATTTAAATGTGCATGAGATTAATTAATTGATTTTGATCTAACGGTCAAGATTGTTTCCTAACCTTACATTAGGGTTTCATTTCTTATAAAAGGAAAGGTTATGAGAACCCTAACCCCATGGCCACCATAAGGCCAATGGTCTCATTCTAGCCTCCCTCTCATATTCTCTCAACCCAAGAACACAAAGAGAGAATTTTCTCTCTAGAGTTTTCCCATTCAAGATTAGGTAGTTCCACAACTACGTTCCTAATCTCAGAGTTATAGCGTGGAAGATCAATTGGTGGTGTCCAATTGTTGACACAAATCAAGAAAGGCATTCTTGATATTTCAGAGACGACAACGACGGTATGTATGCTTCTCCCCTTTAGATTAGTTCTAAGGTTGTATGCTTAGCCTTAATAAATTGATTTAAAATAGTTTTCTAATTTTTTTTGCCAATGTATTGATATTTTGGTAGAAATAAAATCAACTACGAATCGGTCCCAATTCGCTTCCGCTAACGAAATTAGAGAATTCCAATCCTACAGGGGTATCCTATGCAATGAGTTTGCATAAGACCGGACCGCGAAATAGTAACCGCTAGATGTAACTCCGTTGACTAGTTAGGTTTTTATTTCAATAGAATGACCTAGGCAACTTAGTCTTAATCCTGAGTGTATTATGCACTCTTGTTTGCGAGGGATGATCCTTTGATTTGTATGGGTGAGAGTGGCCAGTACGCCGACTCAATAAGCCTACCATTTTGGGGACAAGACCGAGTGGGGAGTTGGGAACATAATCACACAAGATGGAATTCACTCCTTCCCGACTTCAAGGTAAGTAGACGAGTGTTCCCTTAAGTGGTGCCTCCGGGTCTTGAACAAAGGGCCCTACCCTCTCATGGCCCGAAGAGGTTTCTGTTTAATGGTTGGACCATAAATAGATTGTTTATTAGAGGAGCACTGGTACTTAAGAACATAGAGGTAACTTAGAGGTAAAACGGTAATTTGACCCAGTTGGTGTTACGAACACTCGTGAAGGACTAACTTGCTGTTATTGGTCTATATCCGTGGACATAGAAATATTTTGCAGTGAGAAGAGTGCAGCTGTGGGTCTTTAGTGGAGTGATCCACAGTTAATGAATAATGGTTAAACTGATTAATGAGTTTAGTCAGTTAACCTCATATCATTGGAGCTTTTGATCTGTAGGTCCATTAGGTCTCCCCTATTAGCTCAAAAAGGGTAATTAGGAACAATTAGTCTTGAAAGGAATTTAAATAGTTCAGAATTCATTATGGGAAATCAAGTTAATTGTAAGAGATACAATTAATATAATGTATGTGATACATTATAATATAAAGTTTAATTTGAGCTTAAACTTTATTAATTGAGAGAAATACAATTAGATACGGCTTAAATTAAATATGAGATATTTAATTTAGTAATTAATTAATTATTTAATTAAATTTTATTTAATTAAAAACTATAGGTTATATGAGAGATGTTCATTTAAATATGATTTAAATGAAATTAATTAAATTTGATTTAATTAATTGTTGATTTAATTAATTAGTTAAATAAATCCCTATTCTATTACGACTAGGAAAAGAGGTATGACATTCTATATAAACCACAAAATGTCTTCCCAGTGGAGAACACACTTCGCTCTCAAGAATAATTTCTCTCTAAGAATTTTCACAACATTCTAGTGAAATTCTTTTCCCAAAATTCAAGAATACCAAGTCCCACAACTTGGTTCCTAGTCCTGAAGATATAGTAGTAGAAGATCTTGGTGATAGTGTCTCTACTGTGATTGATGCGATTGTGGACTGAAGATGGTTAGGAAATAAGATGGAAAATAAGAATTAATGATGATTTCAGTCAAGCTAAGTGCAAGTATACACTATCGCATGTAGTAATAAAAACAATGGAGTATTCCAAAGTATCGATCCCACTGGGACTAATTAAACACAAATTTGAAGAAGAAACTGCTTTCAAATTGAAAGGTAGGTAACCAAATAAAATTGATTGATATTGGGAATTATGGAAAATAACAAACAAGTAAAAAGAATAAGTAAGCGATAATAAAAACAAAGAATTCAGTAAAGCTTCAACTCAAGTGTGAATAACTCTATTGATAGCTTGTTTAACCTAAGTCTATTTATGTATTGGGTTAGGTTTAACTCCTATTTGGCCTTGCTCCCAAGAACCGTTAGAAGGCTAAGCGAGTACCGCTATGCACATTTTTGTGACTCGACTCCGACATAGATGATTCATGCAAGCAACCTATAACCCTATAGTGTTATAAGCGACCATCCCCTATAATAGCGAATACCCTATGTCGAGACCGCTTTTCTCCTATATCACTGATAGCTCTTAGAAATAAGAGCTATTGGCTTTCTTTTAGGCTTTAAACTCTACCATTTGATGTGTTTGAGCCTTGGTTTGTGCATGAAAATGAGTGTTTTTGATGAACAATTTTTGCATATCAGTAGGCCAAGCTTGAGTTGAAGTTAGTGCAGATTTCTTATGTTTTAAGCTAATTTTTCTGGTATATGATCACTCAGGTTGTGCTACAGCAGCTGATTCCACATCAGAAGGCAGAAAGTCTGGAATTTAAATTCCTGCACGTGATAAACCCGTGGAAGCTCTCATTAATTGAGCTGGCAGCCATGTAAGCTTATTTGTCCCATCTCAACCAATTGGGGAAGGTCCATGTGGAGTCATGTGTCCAATCAGCCCTGAAATCAATGAAAATAGATGGTATAAATAGGTTTTTGGTCCAAAATGAGAGAAAATCACCAGAGAATTAACCTAGAAGTTGCTGCTGTCATTGAAGAGAAAGGAGACAAGGAGGCTGCTGTTTTTGGAGGATTTCCAGCTTGGGAAAGCTGGAATCTCCCTTGGAAGCTTCTTTTCTTCATCCTTTTTCTCTTATTCTTCCTTCTTCTAGTGTTTAGTTTGTATTTAAGGTTGTAATTATGAATGGTATGGTAGTTCACTGCTGTATTTTCATTATTTTCACCTTGAACATGAGCTAAATCCTCTTAGGTGAGGATTAGGGTGCTTAAACTTGAACTTGTTGTTTGTTTTAGTGGAACTTTATATATTGCAACTTAAAGTAAAGTGTTCTTCATTGTTTAAAGCTAGAATTTTGTTTGGCCAACCATTTTCTAGCAATGTTATTAAGTGTTTGGGAAAACAATTGATAACCGATTGCTTTACTTTACCTTAGCCTTTTTAGGTCATGAAAATGAGTGGGTATTTAGGGATAAATAACCACCTAAGACACTAAATCAGTTGAGCTAAAAAGAAGGGGTTAAATGGGAGTTTAATCACCTAACTATAGGAGAATTGGAAGATTCCCGTAGAAATTTCTGTGTGAGTTGTAATTATAAAGTTCTGCTACAGCAAACAGCTTGTGAGAGTAGACAGCCCCTAATCTGAACCTTGCTTTCTCTGTGCGATTTTCTGTTTTTGTTGAATTTCTCTTAAGTTCTTGTCATTTTAAGTTTGTTTATCATTTTAATCTCTTGCATTTAATTATTGAAAAATATTTGTTCCTCGGTTACTTAGAATTTCATTGAAAATAGGCTTAGAAGTAGTAAATTTCATTAACTTAATCCCTGTGGAGACGATCTTAATTTACTTATCACTTGCTGTCATGATGTGTATACTTGCACGTTTTTGAGCTATTTGTGAAGATTTCTTGCATAATTATAATCACATTGCACAAGGCAACAATCACCTTTATGAAAATCGATATTATTCGACCCTTTCAGTACCAAACTCACATTGCATGCTAAGTTTAAGTGATCAAGTTAAATTTAACAAGGTAGAATGACAATCAATAAAGGATGACATGCATAAATAAATCTTAAGCAAACAAACAACTTTCAAGCTAACTCCATCCACAAGGGAATTCACTAAACCGAACCGCTCAATTGAATTTAGCTACACAGGATGGATAAAAGTGTAAAAAAAAAACTTTTCAATGAACAATAAATGATAGATACAAGAAATAGTGAAAATAATAAGATGCTAGAAAATAATGTGCAGTAGCTAAAATTAGGGTTTTTCTATTTATTCGATCTCTCTGGAGTTCTCACGACACTCTACCCTCCTTATACAAGGTGGAAATAGGATGAAATCTCTACAAACACGAAGTTTTGATGTCGAACTAAGATTATAATTTGGTCTTCTAGCAAGAACTGTGGGCATCATAACTCATGAGCGTGAACTAGGGTTCTGTCACCACCCTCTTCTCCCAGTGAGTTCTACTTGTGTTTCCCTTTGATTTGTGGCCTTTTATAGAGTGGGAAGTCGTTGAGGAGTCACAGACATGGTGCTTGCAGGTAGCCCAGTTAGTTTCGGAGTCAAAACAACCAGTTAGGTGCGTGAAAAGCTCTGTCAAAACGACCCGCGATGGACTCGGACTTTTCTGTTTCTTCCCAGAAATGCGGTCGCATTTCATTTAGCCTTAGCAGAAATGCAGTCACATTTCTGCTGTTGTCCTGTTTTCCTCTATTTTTCCTACATCATGCAAAAATGGGTTAAATTCTTACCAAATCAGTTCATTTAAGCACCAAAATGCATAATTTAACAAACATGATTTCCTAAGACTCAACTTACCAACTTTGACACTTTTTAGGCTCGAGAATAGGTAATTTGACCGAAAACATACAAGTTTCACAAGAAATAAGCTAAAAATAAAGGGCAAAATAGGTATATTTTTGGCATTTATCAGTGATCGTACTATTCTTGGTGGGAGTTTGTTGAAACAAGTCTTCAACAAGTAAGTATTTTAGTTCTTTCAATTATTAGAATTAGATCTAATGCATGCTTAGCTTAATTTATATATAAAATCGTTTTGTATAGTTTTCCAATGTACTAGTATTTTAGAAAACTTAATTAAAATACAAATCGGTCCTATACGCTTTCACCGGGAATTTAGGAATTCCAATCCTTCAGTACTTTCAATTTTGTAACGATTTGGTCTCTATACTTTCAATTTTGTAACAATTTAGTCCTTAAACTTTAATGAGTAATAATTCAGTCCCTGTACTTTCAAATCTGTAACGATTTAGTCCCTATCATGAAAAATTAATGTAAAGATTTAATGAAATTTCTTACATAGAAAGATTAATAAACTTATTTGGGACCCTATGTTTATATGCAACAAAGTTTAATCATTAAATAATTGTTGGGTTTTATGCCCTAAAACTCGTAGATAGTGAATGTAACAAATTATATACTTGTTCAATAAAGTTGTTTTATTCAATAAAGTGGTTATTGAATAATAAGTGTGTAGACACTGTATTTGGTCCGGCTTGATTTTCAATAATAATGTTTGAAGTTTTCCAATATTTGGTGGTCAATTTGTTTTTTTTGGTATGCCAACAAGAGCATAACTCAATTGGCATAAAGTCGAATTGATAATCACGAGGTCTGTGGTTCAAATCTCCCTTCCCACATATTATCAAGAAATTCGTTTTTTTTTTTTGTTTTCATGGTTTATTTTCATTTTCATTTTATTTTTTTATTTCTTTATTATTATTATTTTTATTATTTTTATTTTTATTTTTTTATTATTATTATTTTAATTTTTAATTTTTAATTTTTATTATTATTATTTTTTTGGTCTTCCCCATTCCTATTCAAGGGGAAGCTTTCATGGAAAAAGGCTTAGAAAGCTCCCCCATTACCTCCATTTCCCTATTCTAAAGCCTTTTCCATGGTTTTTTTTCCACCATTTTCTCATCCATCTTCCTCCCCAAATTAGTAAAGCCTTCAAGTATAAAAGGGAGGAAGATGGAGAAGGAGTGACGACAAGAACAAAGAGAAGAGTTTTGGAGTAAAAGTGAGCTTGAGAGAGTGAAGGCATTTGAGCAAGAGCTTAGTTTAGAGAGTTTTTAGAAGAATTTCTTTTGAGGGAGAAAGGAGAAAAAGAAAATTTGAGCATAAGCTTAGTTGAGAGAGTTTTTTTAGGAAGTGAGCTTAGCTTAGAGAGTGATAGAAAAAGAGAGAAAAGAAAGTGGAAGAGGAAAAGAGGAAAAGAGAGGGGGAGGAAGGAGTATACGAGGAGAGAGAAAAACATTGGGTAAGAAAGAAGGAAAAAAGAAGAAAGAGAAAAGTAAAAAAGGTGGGGTTTTTGTTTTTTGTTTCTTTTGTTTTTTTTTGTTTTTATTATTATTATTTTTATTATTATTGTTATTATTATTATCATTACCCTTATTAATTTCTCTCTCATTTAGTTCACTTTTGCACTTTGCCAACTTCATTTTTTTAAAAACTTTCTAATTTATTTGTTTTTTTTTTCTTTCATTCTCCAATTTGCTTTAATTCAATCTTTAATTCTTCTTGGTCAATTTCAATTATTGTTATTATAATTGTTTTGAAATTAATTTTCTTTTGAAAGGGATTATGGGAACTGAGTAATGTGCCTTCGTGGAGTTCAACTCTCGTGCAGGCGTATGAAAATTCTCATTTTCCCTTTAAAAAGAATTTACTCATTGAATAATTTTCTTCTTTTACATCTATTTGTTTTTTTTTTAATTTTTTTTAAAAAATTTATTTTTAATAAACATAATCATGTATCGCCCATGTTTCCTTTAATTAAAAGGGAAATTAGGCATGATTTATATTAAATTGGATATCCAACTCATAATGTTTAATCCTTACTTTATTTCTAAAGTTAAGGTAAAAACGAATGAGACATCTTGTGTTTATTATTGCATTTTGGGTTTTTATTTTCATATTTATCATTTTTTTTCTTTCAAGAAAAATAAAAATGAAGGACTGTTTTTATTCATTTAATTGGACAATTTAAGATACTGTGGTAATCGTTTGTTAAACGGATGTTGTAAGGTACTAATACCTTCCCTACACTCAAACGACACCCGAATCTAATTTATGGTTTTCTAAGACTGGTTTTTATTTTATTTTAAAGGTGACCAATCACACCCTCAATGATTGGTGGCGACTCCAATTTTCTTCTTAAAAACCCAAGAAAGGATGTCGGCCGCTCCGCATCGCGATGACGTTGCGACAAAGTGAAATGCACATTATAATCCAAATCCAATAAACTAAGAACCCCTGGCTATAGCATGTAGACTTGAAATATATATGAAGACATAATAGTGGATCAAGTTCAAGTAATAGCCAAAACGGTCTATAGTATAGGGATAGGGTTGGGTACCTTATCCTGGGGACACTATAGACACAACCCACTTTGTATATGATACAAATGATGTGGTCCTGAATCGTTCATGTGGAGACATGCGAGTGAGGGCGTCCTATGCAATGAGTTTGCATAAGACCAGGACTACGAAATAAGTCACTTTTACTTTATAACACCATTCACTGTTCAAACTGACTATTTCATACGATGACCTAGGTAACTCAATCTTAATCCTGACCTAACTATGAACTCCTGCCTATTCAAGATTATCCTTTGATTTGCATGGGTGAGAGTGGCCCAAGTTCGCTAACTTAATAAGCCTACCAATATGGATATGGGTGCTGCTCTACTGGAATATTGTACAATGAGTGATATTTTGGAGTAGTATCCTCTGTTGATTGCCAGACTGGAGGGTCATTCGTTGTATTGTTGGATTGAGCAATATCAGCTATTATTTTGCCTCTTTCCAAGGCGACAAGAATGACATCCATTTTTTCTCGTTGCTCCTCAATATCTTTCCTCGTTTTCTCCAGCTCAGTACTTTGCTCTTCCATGATCCTCGTCCTGTATCTCGTGACGTAGGTGCAGTGGATTTTAGGTGATCGAGTTATCTTATGACTCTGTTTATATATATTTTTTTTAATGAAAGTAAAAATAAAAAGAGATTTTAGTGTAAGAAAAGAAGAAGAAAAAAATGAAACATTTAAACAATTGAAGAGGAAAAAATGCTTTGATATTAAATTGGAGAATGATAAAACAATGTAGTAGCAAGATTTGTGCAGAATTGAATTACAAGATATTTCAACTATCTAAAAAGACATGAATTAAAGTAAAAAGTCAATAAAATTGCCCCCAATACTTTAAAATTGTACGAAGCTTTCCCAGAAACTTGAGTACATTCTTGCTATTCGGATGTGTAGGTGCGATGACTTTAAAGAGCGTACATGCATCTTCTTCTAGTTCATCAGCCCTTCGAGTGACTCTCCTAATCTAAGTGAGCATATGTCCCGCTTTACTTCGCATTGCCATGTGGTTCTGTCTCACAAACCTGAAATCATCACTCAATCTGTCATACTGCTCCTTTAGATAGGTATAGTCCTCATCTGTCAGTGACATCCTGATACTTACTAAGGCGGACAATGAGTGATTTAACGGACTCTCTCAGACCCTTGTTGTCATTGATGAGCTCCCCTAATCGATCCTCTCTAATCTTGAGCGTTAACTGCAAGTCGTCAACTGTTTGACATAACATTCCATTCTTTTCTTCTACCTCAGTAATCATTTGGTTCCTCGAACTAATGCAATCCTCAAGCTCTTTCATCAGCTAATGAAGTGAGGCAATCTCAGATTGTTGCTTTGAAACTTGGTCATTCCTTGATTTTAGAGTCGCTTGGGCGACTTCATTATCCCTTCTTAACCGATGCATTCTTCTGTTCAGGTCACAAGCCTCTGTGTCTAACGCTGAAATTTCTTTTTCTAATTGTTCTTGTTTGCTGACACTACCCTTTAATCGGTTCAACTCTTTTTCTAGTTCAACATTGCACAACAATCCTTGCTTTACCTCTAATTGCAACCTTTCATTTTCTTAAACCAGTGATGAATTCGCTCTTCTCAACTCATCACATTCTTTTTCGCGTGCTACTTGTTCTGTCTGTTGATCTGGTATCACCTCTGCATTAAGTTTTACCTTGGCTTTAATGTTTGGTGACACAAGAATGATTTTAGCTTTGTTCACATGCCATGTTTTGTACGCCTCTGAAGTGTCATCTGAAATTGACCACTATAGATTTTAGTGATCATTTTCCATGCTTTCACGATTTTCCGAATTTTATCTTTACAGAAGCCCTTATCATAAGCAAATTCGAAGTCCTTCAACTCATGCGTGGCAGGGATGAATTGTTAGACCCAAATTTGGCGTACTACCAATAGAGGAGCATAGGCTATACATCCCCAAAGACCCAAAAGAGGTAAACTTTGAAATTTACCATATTTGTAGATCATTGGCCTCGTTGACGTCCAAGGGGCTCTCCATATTACCTCTTTTACCTTTAGTTATGAGAAAAAGGTTTCCCAAGCGCTTCTTTCAGGAAAGGATGAGCTCCAACCTGATTGTATGAACTTTGATATGGGGTTTTGCAGCTTATTCCAAGAACTTGAAAATTTGATCTCCGGACATTTGAATTATGGTGGACACTTCACATGACTAAGGACCTAAATATACAATAATTGTGTACAACCTATAAATCTTCCTTTTCCTTTTGCTCTGCAATAATTTAATGAGCGAAAAGTCTCTACCAATAGAGGAATAATGGGATCGACTCCTATTTCTATCTTAGCAAACAACTTGACCACTCGTTCCTTAACATATTCGCACACTTTGGGAAACAAAACAACATTAAAGATACACAATGCCAGCAAAGTTAATTCCTTGTCTTCGTTTGAAAATTTTTGTCGAAGAGTAAGGATGTAGTCCATGGGTAGGCATGTGTTCTCTCCCTTTATCTTTACTTGTTTCTCAATTTCGTTTGTACGAATTTCGTTCAGAAGAGTAGATAATGCTCTTTTTGCGGCCGGGGTCGAACACAGGGAAGGGAGTTCTAATTGGATCTAGGTGTTTGCTCAACAAACGAACAGGGGGGTTTTGAAAAGAGACTTTTCACAAAAACAAATAAAAGACGGGAATAATAAAATGCTGGTGAAAGTAAATATCATGCAAAAATAGACAAAAACAAGAAATTGAATTAAACAATCAGATAAATAAAGGATCACTGGATTCTAGGGTTTCACTAAATTGATTAACTATTTGGTTTCATCGTTTGCTCTAAAGATACATTTAACTGAATTATTATTATGAACCCGATATGCTTCTTGGTAGATCAAATTCTGCATCCTTCTTACCTGTGCTAATCAATCAACTAACCTATTAGCTCGCGTGATTAATTAATCGATTAATATTGATTTTCGCCCGCTACCCCTCATGCTTTAGACCGCTAGCCTACGAATCTAAGTCTAATTAACCGAATAGATAACCCGTTAGCCCACATAATTACCTACCGAATTAATCGCATTACGTCTAAGAGTTCGAAATTACTAATTTAAATTAAGAAAATAAATCTCCTAATTAATTCAACAACTTCTCTATGCAACTTAGGCCCTATCAAGCAAGCTATGCAAGTTCATATAGAGACAAGCAAAGGACATGATTCGGACCTATTGGCTATCACAAATAACAGATAGATCGCTTAAGAAAGCATTAAAAAACGATGGTTTAATCAGGTAAACATAGATATGAACATAACGATTTAGTCAAATATAATGGAAAAAACAACAAACTCAACCAAAACATCGATTAAACTATTCAAGGAATACATCCTAAACAGTCTAGGAATCAAAGAAACAACAAAACGACGAGAGAAAACGAGCTAAAGAACAAAAAGAATCATAAAATCTGACCTAACGGCGCTGAAGGCTGAAAACCTATTTTTATAAAAATTGAACCAGTGTCTCAACGCTAAGTGTTATGTTTTCTACGTGATTTCGCGTCAGCGTCGAGACGCTAGGGTCAACATGCTGCTCTTCTTTTCTTTTAATTTCTTTGGTTGGTCTGCTTTGGGCTCAAATAACCTTTGACTTCTTGGCGCTATTCTTCAGGCTCGCTATGGTCCGCTTGGGTCTTTTCACCTTCTCTTCATCCGTGGACTCCAAGTTAGCTAAAAAACACTCCAATTGGCCCGAATTAGCACACAGTTGTGTGGTCAGCTCCCAATGTCACCTATGCCCGAGTTACCTGTAAAGTGGACAATTAAACCATAAAATTCTTCTAACAAGTTTAGATTAGCGGTAATAAAATAGCACGAATTAGGTGCTATCGAGCGGCCAATGTCCTCTTTTGAGTTTTTTAAGAAGAAAATTGGAGTCGCCACCAATCATTGAAGGTGTGATTGGTCACCTTTAAAATAAAATAAAAACCAGTCTTAGAAAACTAGTAATATTAGGCTTGAGAGTCGTTTGAGTGTAGGGAAGGTATTAGCATCCCTACAACACCCGTTTAAAAATGGTTATCACATTAATCTTATATTGTCCGATTAAATGAATAAAGATTGTCCTTCATTTTTTATTTTTCTTAGAAAATGATAATAATAATAATAATAATAATAATAATAATAATAATAATAATAATAATAATAATAATCATATGAAAATAAAAACCAAAATGAAATAAAAACAAGATGTCTCATCTGATCTTACCTTAACTTTAGAAATAAAGTAAGGATTAGACATTATGAGTAGGATTATCCAATTTAATATAAATCATATCTAAATTCTCCATTAATTAAAGGAAATTTGTTCCTCAAGAATTGAATTTAACTCTATCATGGGCAATACATGATTATGTTTATTTATAATAATAATAAATAAAATAAAATAAAATGAATAGTTAAAAAACAAATAGATGGAAAAGAAGAAAATTATTTAAAGAGTAAATTTTTTTAAAATGGGAAAATGAGAATTTTCATACACCTGCACGGGAGTTGAACTCCACGAAGGCAAATTACTCAGTTCCCCTAATCCATTTTAAAAGAAAATTAATTTCAAAACAATAAAAATAACGATGATTGAAATTGACTAAGAAAAATCAAATACATATACAAGTTTGGATTAAAGCAAATTGGAGAGGAAAAAAGAGATTAAATTAGAAAGTTCAAAAATAAAAATGAAATGGAGTTGGTAAAAAGTAGATGTGAAATAAAATGGGAGGGGGAATTAATAATAATAATAATAATAATAATAATAATAATAATAATAATAATAATAATAAGATTTAATTAAAAATATGAAAAATAAAAATAAAAGTGGGGCCCACCTTATTGACTTTTCTCTTTCTTCTTCCTTCCTTCCTCGTTCCCCAATTCTTTTCTGTCTCCCCGTAATCTCCTTCCTCCCCCTCTCTTTTTCTCTTTTCCTCTTCCACTTTATTTGTAAGCCCGAGACTTTCCTTGGATTATTTTCCCTTGTCATCTATTGTGGAAGTTGAATTAAAATTTGTTGTTATTCATTGTTGAAGAAAAATGCAAAGCTTTGTGGTTCACTATGGTTTCATGGTTGGATTTAAGTTGTTGGAATTTACTAATTTCAAAGAAGAAAGGAATTAAAGGAAATGAAGTAAAGAAAAGGAAAGAAGAAAAGAAAAGAAATCAGTAAAAAGGAAAAATAAAAAAAAAGTAAAGAAAATGAAAGGAAATTCGGTGCTAGTGCTTTTAAGGAGAATCCCACCACCGACAAGATTCATTTCAACCATTTCCAGCCATTTTTCCATCATTTTCCATCCAAACTTCAGAGCATTCGAGGGAGAGAGTGAAGGAAGGAGAAGAAGGAGCTTCCTAGGGTTTTGAGGTTAAGAAACAGCTCAAGCAAAGGCAGCCATGGCAGAATCTGGGTTCAACCTGCCTATCTCTGGTTTTTGATTCGATTTGAGCTACACAAGAAGAACTAAGAGGTGAGGTCTGATTTTCTTGAAAGTTAATCCATTTTCTAACAAATTTCATGAATAAAGCTTGAGCTAAATCTGATGATAAGTTAATGGTTTTTGAAATGGAAAACAGAGCACAGAATTTTCGTGCAAACCAGGAGGATCTCTAGTTTTCTCTGGTTTTTCGAGCATTCTGGGGTGTACAAGTTGAATCAGAAGCTCCATTTGGTATGGTTGGAAAGCGTATTTCAATTCCTGTAACTTTCATGAAGAATTTGTGAGCCAAAAAATGACTTGAAGTAGGTTTAATTTCAGGAGAAAGATAGAGGGTAGCAGAGAAGCTCGAATCTGTGTTTTCTGTGTTCGGGGCATTTCTGGATGAATCAGTTGAGATTCTCGTTTTCATTTCTTCAGGTACGTTTTAGAGGGTTCCAAAATGAAGAGTTTGATATATAGTACATTAATTTTGGTCAAGTGTTTAGGAAGTTATGAGTGTTGGAAGTTACGGTATAGAATTTGGAAAATCTGGAAAATGAATGTGAAGTGCAATTTTAATTCAAGTGTTTAGAATTCATGAGCATGGAAAGAAAAGATTACCTTTGGTTTTGATGCTCGGTTTTGATTTGTTTGACAGGCCAAGAGGAAATAGGTCGAGTCTACAAGCCAGGGAACTAGCTACGACAGTGAGTGACAAAACGAATTTCGAAAATGATTTCTAAACTCTTATTTATGCTTAAATGGTTTACATGCTTGAATATGAACTTATGAATGATACATGATTTCTATGAATGGTTTCAAGCATATGTTTTGAGCTTAGATTTTCTAATGAGATTTATGTACGAGCACGATATTATTGACTTTCTGAAAAGTAGTTGAAACGATATCATTTTAAGCAAAGAATGTATTAGAGAGTACTGTTTAAAGATTTATGTACGAGCACGATATTATTGACTTTCTGAAAAAGGGTTGTGTCTAGCTCGAGCTCAATGTTGAAATCCAGTTCTCGAATTGGAGGTAACCTTGGAAGATCTTCAGGAAAAACATTCACTAACTCATTGACCACTAGTACAGAGTCTACTCCCATTTTTCCATCATGGTGCTTCTCACACTCTAGGCATAGGGGTTTAACCCAACTTCAGGTCAACTAACAATCTTGGGAACTCTGATGCGGTCTATTGGAGTCGCAATTAAATTTCCTCTTCCTCTCGAGCTAGATCGCTCACTAACAACAGACGTTGCTTTTGAGATTCGCGTGTCTAGAAATGTAGCTACTCAAAGGGCCACTACACTGATGGGATTGGAATTCGCTAATTCCGTTAGCGGAAGCAAATTGGGACCGATTCGTAGTTAATTTTATTAGTCTAAAATACCAATACATTAGCAAAGAACATGCAAAGAACTATTCTACAGCAATCTATTAGGCTAAGCATATATTTAATTTAGATCTAATCTAAAGAACAAAGATAAACATACATATCGTCGTCTGACGACTTTGAAAATCAAGAACGTCGTCTTGATTGCGCAGGAACTGAAAACGCAACAACATTATGGGCACCACCATATGGCCTTCCATTACTATCCTCTGAGATCAAGAACGTAGTTATGGGACTACCTAATCTTCAATGGGAAGTACATCAGAGAAGAATTCTTCTCTGTGTTCTAGGTTGAGAGAAACTGAGATGGAGGCTAAAATGAGACCATTGGGTAAGGGTTCTCATAACCTTTCCCTTTTATATGTGAGAGAGCCCTAATGTGAGGGAAGGAAAAGATCTTGACCCTTAGATCAAAATCAATTAATTAAATTAATTAATTAAATGTTAATTAATTAATCATATTAATTGATTATCCTCATGCACATTTAAATCATATTTAAATGCAATTCCTGTTGGGTTTTATGCCCTAAAACTCGTAGATAGTAAATATAACATTTGACCGAACATTAATAAAATGATATTGATGTAATATTCAATAAATTATTATTGTTTGTACTATGTTTGTCTTGCCTAAATAACCCTAAGCCAATAAACTAAACATCCTAGACTCTTTGTATGATACTTGAACTGTATGTGGGGACATACGGGGATCACTGTTCAAGGTGTAGCCTAAAGGGTCTATAGTATAGGGATAAGATTGGGTACCTTATCCTGGTGACACAATGGATACGACCCACTTTGTATTTGATACAAACGCAATGATCCAACGCGTTCGTGTAGGGGTCATGCGAGTGGGGGTATCTTATGCAATGAGTTTGCATAAGGTCGGACCGCAAAATAGTAACCACTAGCTGTAACACCGTTAACTAGTTAGGTTTCTATTTCACTAGGATGACCTAGGCAACTTAGTTTCAATCCTCAGTGGGTTATGAACTCCTATTCACGAGGGATTGTCCTTTGATTTGTATGGGTGAGAGTGGTTTGCACGCCAACTCAATAAGCCTACCATTTTGGGGACAAGATCGAGTGGGGAGCTGGGAACATAATCACACAAGATGGAATTCACTTCTTCCCGTCTCTAGGGTAAGGAGATGAGTGTTCCCTTAAGTGGTGTCTTCGGGTCTTGAACAAAGGGTCATGCCCTCTCAATGGCACGAGAGGGATTTCTGTTTGTTGGCTGGACCTCAAATAGGGTGTTCATTAGAGGAGCATTGGTACTTAAGGATAAAGAGGTAACCCAAGGGTAAAACGGTAATTTGACCCAGGTGGTGTTACGAACACTCGTGAAGGACTAACTTGCTATTATTGGTCAATATCCGTGGACACAGAAATATATATGCAGTGAGAAGAGTGTAGTTGTGGGTCTTTAGTGGAGTGTACTGTTGGGTTCCTAGAGTGAGTAAAAATATAGTATAAAAGGACTCTAGAACTCTGTGCAAGTATACACAGTCCGCAGCAAGTAATAAGTATTATCAATCCAAGGCCTGAATTAGCTTCCACTTTATCTATCTTGTGTAACTCTCTCATGGTTTCAAAGATGGTAAAAATGATTGGTTTTTTGTAAGAATAATGCTGAAGCAAAATAAATGCCAGAACAAAGAATAAACAAATAGGAAGACAGATTAGAAACAGGCGCTAGTCAGGATTTAGTAATTGTTTTAAAAGATGCTCTAGCAATATCATTGATCATGCAAACTCTCGCAGTATTATTAGCGGATTCCTCCTGGAACTCCGAATTTTTTGGAATGTGTTTCAACCCCAATGAAGTATGACCGATCAAGCACTAGGCAACTGGCTATCCCTAGCTCAGTCACTGGCGTTCACCAATACACAATGATTGTAGTGTGATTAATCGCCACACACTCTCTAAATCATCCCTGAAACTAGAGAGATGTATTCATACCGGCTGGCCAGGCGGGCATAAAATAGAAACAAGTACAACAATTAACCAAGATGCAGTAATCAATTTATATTACTAAAGTTAAGCACGAAAATCACATTGTTCCTAACCAACGCCTAAGCTACTTAGTTCATAATATGCATGGAGACGCACGCTACAATCTGAGTAGGCATGTTCATAATTACAAGATAATAAAAGGAAATACTAATCTCCTCGATCAGCTTGCAATGATAGTCTTCTAGGTGGTCTCCAATCTCTCTCCTCTATTCGGCTCCCAAAGGTGGAAGGAACGTCCCAAGAATGGAATGTTTTCTCCCAAAAGTGGAATGACTTTGACTTGGGCGGCTACTTCCTTTTATAGAGTTGAGGAAGGCTTGAATTAGGTTGACTTAGACACGTGGATGGCTCTCCTTGCTCCTTTATCCCGAAAATAACTCAACAAAATTCGGTTCATTAAATTGGCTAACAAGCTGTGACGTGGCAATTTTACTCCCATCTTTGCTGCAGCACAAAATTTGCTCCCTCAAGTCGCCCAGCAACAGATTCTGTACAAAATGATTTCCAAAGCTTCCATTCTTCCAAATGGGTTACAACATGTAATATATATCTAAAACCAACCCTATTAAGCACAAAAGACACACAAATCAATATAGAAATGAGGCCTAAATAACTACCGTTTGGGCAGTTATCATGTACCCACAGTTAATGAATATTGATTAACTTGGTTAATGAGTTTAGCCAATTAATCTCATATCATTGGAGCTTCTGACCTTCAGGTCCATTAGGTCCCACCGGTAGCTCATTTAGGGTGTTGAGGTATAATTACTAAGGGAAATAATATAATGTATGAAGATATATTATAATATAAAGTTTATATTTTCATTAAACTTTATAATATAAATTTATTTTGAATATTGATTAAAAATTAGTTTATGGGAGAATTAAATATTTGAAGGAGTTCAAATATTAAATTTAGGGAAAAATACACTTTTGGTCCCTGAGGTTTGGGTTAGGTTTCATTTAGGTCCCTGAGTTTTCAAACTCGACAATTTAGTCCTTGAGGTTTCGATTTTGTTTCATTTGGGTCCCTCCATCCACTTTTCTGTTAACTTTTAACGGTTTGCTGATGTGGCACTTATTTTTTTATTACAAAATTATTTTTTTCAATTTTAAAAATAAAATAATAATAAAAGAATTTTTAAAAATATTTTCTTTTTAATTTTCATTTTCCCTCTCAATTTTCTCACTCTTTTCTTCATCTTCCTCTTCACAACCCCACCACCATCTTCTTCTTCCTACTCAACCACCATCACCACCACACATTGCCGCCGGCCGCCGTCCGTCGACATTTTTTTACTTTCTTTCTTCTTTCTCCTTTCTTCTTCTTCTTTCCTTCTTCTTCTTTCCTTCATTTTGTTTTTTTTTAAAGTAAAGAAGGTCGTTTCCGGTGCCGAAACGGGAGGAGGAGTGAAACGGGGGATTTCCTCCTCCCTTTTCCGACGCCGAAATGAGAGGAGGAGCTTCCTCCTCCCGTTTCGGCGCCGAAAACAGCCTTCTTTACTTTAAAAAAAACAAAATGGAGGAAAGAAGAAGAAGAAGAAAGGAGAAAGAAGAAAGAAAAAAAAATGTCGTCGAACGGCAGCCGACAACAACATGTGGTGGCGATGGTGGTTGAGTAGAAAGAAGAAGATGTTGGTGGGGTAGTGAAGATGAAGAAGAAGAAAAGAGTGGGAAAATTGAGAGGGAAACTGAAAATTAAAAAGAAAATATTTTTTAAAATTATTTTATTTTTAAAATTTAAAACAATAATTTTTTAATAAAAAATAAGTGCCACGTCAGCAAACCGTTAAAAGTTAACGGAAAAGTGGATGGAGGGACCAAGATGAAACAAAATCCAAACCTCAGGGACTAAATTGTCGAGTTTGAAAACTCAGGGACCAAAATGAAACCTAACCCAAACCTCAGGGACCAAAAGTGTATTTTTTCCTTAAATTTAATATGAATTCGATTCATATTAAAACTATAGGTTAAAATAGATGCATATTAAAACCATAGTTTATGTGAGAGAAATATAATTGAATATGATTCAATTATAGGGTTAAATTAAATATATGATACATAGTTTAATAATTAATTAATTAAGAAATTAATTAATTCTTTAATTTAATTAAATTAAATTTGATTTGATTAAATTGAATTCAAACTATAGGTCGAAAAAATCATTTAAATATAATTTGAATGATTTGATTAATTAATATTGATTAATTATTTTTATTATTAATTAAATTTAATTTAAATTTTAAATTTTTTCATCGGTTACTATACAGATGAAGGGGTACACGTGTATGGTGATACACTTCCTCAGTTTCCCTATCTAACCTCGTGTTACACAGATGAGGGAGTTGGTTTTGGTTTTTCCAGAAGACTATCCTTCATCTTGCTCTCTGGTGTGAAAATCTTCCTAACAATCTCTCACATTTTACCTCTGCAACACAGAGAAAAATTCTCTCCATTCTTCCCTTAAGAAAAAAGTTCCCACAAGCTTTTCCCCCGCAAGACCTTGTGAGAATACCTGCTGGATCATGTGGTGGTATCCATTATTCATCAATCTTGGAGGAAATTCCAGCAAGATCTAGTTTGTTGTTGTTGTAGATCTACAAGATAAACCAAGGAGTTGGTGATACGGTCAAGTCATCAACGAAAGTAAATTTTTCCCTTCACCCTTTATTCTTGTAGATAGCATGTGTTCAAAGAGGTGATTCTGTAATCAGCATGTTGTAGCCATAGATTTCCAGTAAAATAAGTGTTAATTTCACTGTAAAACGTTGCCTTCGTATTGGTATTTAAAATGGGATTAAACACAGTGTTATGGTTCTCTGATTTCTTTTGCTGCACAAGGGCTCTTATCCTTGCAATTCCCCCATTGAAGGATTGGAATTCCCAATTTCGTTACAGCGGAAGCAATTGGACCGTTCGTAAATTAATTTTGTTCTACAAAATACCAATACATTGGCAAAAAGTTAAGCGGTGAAAAACATACCTCCGTTGACGACTCTGAATACTTCAACGGACACCACCACGAGGCTACCCTGCTATTCTCTGAGATTAGGAACGTAGTTGTGGGACTACCTATCTTGATTGGGAAAAACTCTTGGAGAGAAAAATTCTCTCTAGAGTTCTTGAGAGAATATGTGAGGGAGGCTAGAATGAGACCTTAGGGTTAGGGTTCTCATAACCTTTCCTTTTATAAGAGAGGAAACCCTAATGTGAGGTTAGGAAACAATCTTGACCGTTAGATCAAGATCAATTAATTAATTGATTAAATCAATTAATTAAAAGTTAATTAATTAATCATATTAATTAATTAATCTCATGCACATTTAAATCTTATTTAAATGTAATTCCCTCACATAATATATAGTTTAATTAAATTTAATTAAATCGCATTTAATTAATTCAATTAAACTAATCAATTAATTAATTAATTTCATAATTAAATATCGCCCATATTTAATTAATTACACATTAGAATCATATTCTAATAATTCCCTCATAGACTATAGTTTAATTAAATCTCATTTAATTTAAAACTAAATTGAATAATTAATTCATAATTAATTAATTAATTTATTAATTAAATATCATATATTTAATTGAATATATATTTGAACTCTTTCAAATATATTATTCTCTCATTAAAGTTTAATCACAAATTAAACTTTATATTATATTGTTTCATTATACATTATATTAATTGTATCTCATACAATTGATTTGATTCCCAAGATGAATTTGAACTATTCAAATTATTTCAAGATAAATTGTTCCCAATTACTCTTTACGAGCTAGCATGGGGACCTAATGGACCTACAGATCAGAAGCTCCAATGATATGAGGTTAACCGATTAAACTCATTAATCTGGTTAACCAATATTCATTAACTATAGGTCATTCCACTAAAGACCCACAGCTGAACTCTTCTCACTGTAGAACATTTCTGTGTCCACGGATATAAACCTATATCAGTAAGTCAATCTTTCACGAGTGTTCGTAACTACAGTTGGATCAAATTACCGTTTTACCCCTGTGTTACCTCTGGCTCCTTAAGTACCAATGCTCCTCTAATGAACAACCTGTTTATGGTCCAACCAGTAAACAGAAAGTCCTTCTCGGGCCAGTGAGAGGGCGAGATCCCTTTGTTCAAGACCCGGAGTCACCACTTAAGGGAACACTCATCTACTTCTCCTAGAAGCGGGAAGGAGTGAATTCCATCTTGTGTTGTCATGTCCCCAGCCCCCCACTCGGTCTTGTCCCCAAGAAGGTAGGCTTATTGAGTCGGCGTGCAGGCCACTCTCACCCATACTAATCAAAGGATAATCCCTCGTGAGAAGGAGTTCATGACACACTCAGGATTAAGACTGAGTTACCTAGGTCATCCTATTGAAACAGTAACCTAACTAGTTAACGATGTTACATCTAGTGGTTGACTATTTTGTGGTCCGGTCTTATGCAAACTCATTGCATAGGATACCCCCGCTCGCATGTCTCCTACATGGACGCCTTGGATTAATACGTCTGTATCGAATACAAAGAGGGTCGTATCACATAGTGTTACCAGGATAAGGTACCCAGCCTTATCCCTATACTATAGATCTTTTAGGTTGTTACTTGAACACCGATCCCCGTATGTCCCCACATACTAGTTCAAGTTACATACAAACAACCTTGGATCTTAGTTTATTGGATTTGGGTCAAATTGTGCAATATTTAACTATAACACTTTATTGTAGAAACTCAATAACACTTTATTGAAACAAGTATACAATTTGTTTACATTCACTATCTACGAGTTTTAGGGCATAAAACCCAACACCCACATAATATATAGTTTTAATTAAAATTAATTAAATTGCATTTAATCAAATTTAATTAAACCACACAATTAATTTATTCTTTTTTATCAATTAAATATCACATATTTAATTAATCAAACATTTGAATCATATTCAAATGTGCATCTCTCTTATAGCCTATAGTTCAAATGTGCATCTCTCTTATAGCCTATAGTTTTAATTAAATCATATTTAGTTTAACTAAAATGAATAATTAATTTATTTATTTACAAATATTTAATTAGACATATATTTGAACTCTTTCAAATATATTATTCTCTCAATAAAGTTTAATCTCAAATTAAACTTTATATTATAGTGTATCTCTAATCATTATATTAATTGTATGTCATACAATTAATTTAATTCCCATGAATTTGAACTATTCAAATTCTTTTCAAGATTAATTGTTCCTAATTACTCTTTATGAGCTAGCAGGGGAACCTTATGGACCTACGGATTAGAAGCTCCAATGATATGACCTTATGGACCTTATGGACCTACAGTCATAAGCTCTTAAGCATGGGACGACCCACTTTATGGTGCAGTATACCCTTGCCTCAAACTTATCACCAACTAGGCTCAATACTCATTGTAAAGCTAAAAAAAACCTTAGTTATTCTATCTCTTGCCCCTCAGAATGGCGACATTTTATGATGAAGCTCACCTAAGTTCTGGGAGACAGAAAACTGCTGGATTATCATTCTTCCCTCAAAAGTTTTGCTCCATGAATTTTTTAGCAAAATTTTCAACAATCAATTTTTTCAGCAAATAATTTTTTTTCATTTTTTTACATTTCCTAGGTCATCTTTTGACGCGAAGACAAACTGTGGGTATCACAAATGTCCCCGGTTACTCAACAACCTAACAAATTTTTACATGAAGGAGAGGAATGCTCGAGCAAAACAATTGGAGTAGCAAAAAGTCCCCCAAACTTGAATTATTCATTGTCCCCAATGAATTATCAGTTTTGCAATTATACCCCCAAACTTAAATTTTTCTATCTGAATTTTTAATCTAAGCGTGGGACTAGAACTAAGCTTAAAGTGGATCATATAAATCAACACTACCTCAGAATCTTCTTTGCCGCAGCATCGACCAGGCTAGAAGAAGTGCTCAAGCAAAAGGTTTCTAGAGATCAGAATACCTTGATCTAATTAAGCTTAACCAGTCCAAGCTTCAAAAATTCAGAAGAAATTAGTTAAGTTAGAATTACTCAGTGCTCATGGAACAGAAACAATTCGGAAATTTCATTAAAACATAGAAAAAAAACAATTACAAAAGCAGATATATTTTTTCAGCAGCAGAAAAATTAAAAAAAACAAACCAAATATCAATAGAAAAGGAAGGTAGAAAATGCGCGAGCAAACAAAAATTTAAGAACAAAAATTATGCTCGCTCAGGGCCACTTCATCCGTCAGTCCTCTTGGCCCGGCTCATTTTCCTCATCCTCTTCTCCTCTTTCAACCGGTGGGGGTGGGATCCAGGGGTTCAATAAATCCTCAGGGAATGCTGGAAGGGCTGGATATGGCTTGGAAAAATTCTCTTGCAGCGCCTTCTTCAGATTGGCATCACGATTTTTAACATAGTTCCAGAAGGTCAAAGCTTGCCTTTCGGCAAACTCTTGCCTACTGGTCGAAAGTGCCAGTTGTTCTAAAATCGCGTGGACGCCGTGGACAAGCCCACCTTGACGTACCTCCTGCATACGCTGGAGCCGTGCCAAGTTAGGCGTGTCAATGATCCCCTTGTCAAACAGAATAATATCCTTTGGAACCGTGGGCACTCCTGCCCTGCTGCATAACATAGTGATCGTATTCGGAAAAAACAGCTTCCCCACCTTTTTCTTCCAACATCCAGATATTTCATTAACAATGATCTTTCCTACGTCAATGCTGAGAGACCGCAAAATCGCAAAAGCTAGAAGAACCCGTTCCCGTGAGACCGTCGAGTCGTGAGTTGTTGGAAGCAATCGTTGTCTGATAAACCCCATCCATGTGTTTGCCTCCCTCTTCAGATAAGCTGACTGAAATGTCCTCTTCTCTGTCTTTGACAGTTGCCACCGTGCCCCTTCAATTCCTACCTCCCGCACAGCATCACTTAACTGCTCATTAGATGGCGCTACAGCCATCTCATTATATGCCGCATGGGGGAAATTCTGAAGGTTATACAGTGCGTTAATAGCACTAGGACTCCAGTCTACCTCGACTCCTCGAACAATTACCTGGAAACCATCTTCTTTGTCAACATTAGCATAAAATTCACGCACCACCTGTGCGTTTACAGACTCAGGCTTCGCACAAAACAACTCTCATCCATGGTCTGCAATGCCGGTCCTCAGAAAATGCGGAAGATCACCGCTGAATCCCCTCTCAAATAAAAAATCTCTTTTCAGAAGCTCAGCGTATTGTGCTCTGGCAAAATTGTTGACGATGGTAACTGTGGTTCTTCTATTTCATCGTGTTCTTCCGATGCTTCAGCAACACTTTTGCCCTTTTCTGCCCTTTGCTTGAGCAAACGCTCTTCCTCAGCTTTCTTATCTGCCTCTTCTCTTGCCTTTTCCTCAGCTTTTTTTTTCTCTCGTTCCTCTCGCTCTGCCTTCTCTTTCTCAGAATCCGACGACGGCGGTGATGGGGTATCAGTCCGAATCACCTGAACGCGCCCAGCCTTCCGCTTAATGCGGCGACGTTTCGGAGGTTCTGGCATGATGACCTCAACACGAGCCTCCTGAACTGGCTCTCTTTCAGTCGCAACCTCTGCCTGCACATCCTCATTCTGTTTCTCTTGAATTTCCCTCTTCTTGAACTTCCTCTGTATCCGCCATTCTCGGCTCAACCTCCTCTGGGTTCTGTACATCAGATTCTTGCGGGTCTCCTTCTTCTACTGTGGAGCAAACAACCTCTGTTGCCTTTCCTTGTTCCTCAGCCCTCTGTTGTCGTCTTCGTCTCTTGGCTTCTTTCTCCTCCGGGGTCTTTTTCTTCTTCGCCTTTACCTTCTGCACCTCAGGAGTAATCGGTATCTCTTCCTCCTCATTCTCTCTTTCTTTCCTCGCTCTTGTTTTTGCCATGAAGGATTCAAGAGTTTTACAGAGAATGAAAGCGAAAAAGAAAGCAAAAGATCGAAGCAAGAAGATGAAGTAAGAAAACGTACCGAGGGTTGCCAATAAATAAGGCTTCAGCAAAAGAAAATCCTAACAGAAAGATTTTGCTCCATTAATTAACATTACCGTTTGAAATCGCATGCAGCTTAGTGGAATTAAAACCATCAAACAGTAAAATCAGAATTCCAATCAGCCCATGGTAAATAATTATGTGCTGTCTAATGATTAAGCCCTTGGATTGCTTCTGCGTGACACGTGGCAGCATCGTAATTCCTCATGCAATTTCCTGCACACGGAAATTTAAAATTCAAACGGTAAAAAGAAATTAATCTTCAACAAAACCCTTCCTATTCGGACGAAAGATTTGCTTCAGCCATAACTTTGCCATAACATCCTTGACAAAAGATTACCTGAAGAAACGTGGATACAGAATTCAAATTTAAAAACAGGAAAATCAAATCTTTTTAAATTCAAATTTAAATTGAACCGATCAAATCTAATCTTTTATTTTCACTTGCAGCCGAATAAATTAGAGAAACTCACTATTAAATCTAAACTAATCAGAATTAAAATAACTGAAAATAAAATCTAAATCTAAAATCTAATAAAATCTAACTAATTAAAAGATAATTCAAAGAAAATTTAAATAACCGAAAACAAAATCAAATGAAATTCAAAGCGAAATAGATAAAATCTAACCTACCAACAATAATAAACATATTCAAAACTAAAATCTACTTAAAATAAATCATGCAAAATTTAAACAAACTAAATCTTGAATACTTGAAATTAAAAACAAATCGAATCAGCAAGAAAAAATAAAAACAAACACTAGGAGCTTAAAATATTGCTCTGTAAAATTCTCCCGCAAACATCTTGCACTCTCAATCATCAACCAATTTTAGGGAAGGATATTTCGCCTGAAACTCCTCACCCCAATAATGCTTCACACGCTGTCCATTCACCTTGAATACTCTCCCATCTTTTTCATCCTGCAAAGTAATTGCTCTATGGGGAAAAACCTCAATCACAATAAATGGCCCTGACCATTTAGATTTTAGTTTCCCAGGAAACAATTTTAATCTAGAATTATTGTAGACACCGTATTTGGTCCGGCTTGATTTTTAGTCATAATATTTGAATTTTTCCAATATGTGGTGGTCAATTTGTTTTTTGGTATGCAACCAAGAGCGTAGCTCAATTGGCATAAAACTGTACTGGTAACCACAAGATCTGTGGTTCGAATCCCCCTCCCCACAAATCAAAAAATTTGTTTTTTTTGGTTTGCATTGTTTATTTTCATTTTATTTTATTTTATTTTTTGTTTTTATTTAATTTATTTCTTTTTTTTTTTATTTTTTTTTCTTTGGTCTTCCACTCCCCCTTCCTTCTCCTTCTCCCTCTCCCCCTTCTTCTCCCAACCTTCCACTCTCTCCCCCTCTTTCTCAACCCATTCCCCTTTTCCCTCAACCGTTTCTCCAAGCTCTCCTATAAAAGGAGAGCTTATGGAGGATGAAGACAAGAAGAAAGGTGGAAGAGAATGAGTGAGAAAAACACAAAAAAAATGAGAGAGTTTTAAAGGAGGAGATTTTAGAGAAAGATCCATAAGAACTCAATGTGATTTTTCTTGAATCACCACGATTCCGACGACCTCTAGCCAACGAACGTCGCCGTCACTACCGCGCCTGCATAGTTCCGCCGTCGTCGCTCCGATTCGAAGACCCATATTGATTCTGACGAGTTCTAAGGTGAGATTTCGAAGGAGAAAGGTGAGAATCGAAGGAGAAAGGTATGTGAATGGAAGGAAGAAGAAACGAAAAAAAAGAAGAGAAGAAGAACACAGAGGAAGAAAATCGTGAAGAAGAAGAAAGGTGGAAGAGAATGAGTGAGAAAAACACAAAAAAAAAATGAGAGAGTTTTAAAGGAGGAGATTTTAGAGAAAGATCCATAAGAACTCAATGTGATTTTTCTTGAATCACCACGATTCCGACGACCTCTAGCCAACGAACGTCGCCGTCACTACCACGCCTGCATAGTTCCGCCGTCGCCGCTCCGGTTCGAAGACCCATATTGATTCTGACGAGTTCTAAGGTGAGATTTCGAAGGAGAAAGGTGAGAATCGAAGGAGAAAGGTATGTGAATGGAAGGAAGAAGAAAAGAAAAAAAGAAGAGAAGAAGAACAGAGAGGAAGAAAATCGTGAAGAAGAAGGTGAGGTGGAAGAGAGAAAGAGAGGAAAGGTAGTGGGTCCCACTTTCTTTTAATTTTTTTTTTATCTCTCATTTTCTTCTTTTCTTTATCAATTCTTTGTTTGTTTTTTTTTCTTAAAAGTTATTTATTTATTTTGTGTTTTGGAGTTTATTCCATTCAGTTTTTTTTTTTTTTTTTTTTTAATTTGGATTTCCAAATCTAGTTTTTACTTGGATCTTTAATGAGTCTTCAAATAAAAGTTTTAATCGGATTTGAATTGGAAGTTTCCAAACTCATTTTAAGTTGGTTTTAAATTGAATTTTATTGTCAATTTCAATTGGACTTTAATAAGAGATTTTCAATTTAAATTGAGGTTTAACCTAAAATTTCTAATTTAAATTTAAATTCGTATTTTCTTAATTAATTTCCATTGGGTTGTAATTAAAATTTTCAATTTGTTTTAAATTTGGAACTTTAACACTTTCAATTTGATTTTAATTTGGATTTTCCAAATGAATTTCAAAAATGGTTTTTAGTTTTTGTTTTTATTTCAACTTAAAATTTCTATTTAGAATTAGAATTAGAATTTTATTTCAAATTTGCATGAGTTGGAATTTCAAAGGTCTGCTTGGTTTTAAATTGAAATAATCAATTTGGTCTTAAGTGGTTTTCCCAATATTTCAATTTTATCTCAAATTGGTTTTTATTTTGAAATTTTTAAATCATTTTCAAATTTGCTTTCAAATTGGATTTCTTATCCATTTCAATCAATTGGATTCTAATTAGAATTTCAAACAATTGATTCTAATTTGAATTTCAATCAATTTGATTCTAATTTGAATTTCAATTTGGATTTCTTATCCATTTCAATTTGATTTTGATTTGTATTTTCATAATCAATTTCAATTGGATCTTAATTTGAGATTTAGAGTTTAAATTCCATTTTGATTCTAAATTTGGATTTCCAATTCAATTTTATTTTGGAATTTTAGAAACCAATTTCAATTTAGTTTTGATTTGAAATTTTCGAATAAAATTTCAATTTTCCTTTGATATTTTAATTTGAATAAAATCAAAAATTGGTTCAGTTGGTAATTCTTGACGAATGTCATTTGTCCTAATTTGATACACTAAATGAATTTCAATTTGATTTTAATTTAGATTTCCATGATTAATTTCAATTTTAGTGCAAATTGGGTTTCTCAAATAAATGTCAATTTGGTTCCAAATCAAAATTTCCAAGTCAATGTCTTTTGATTTTATATTGAAAATTAGTTTCAATTTCAAATTAAATTGGAAATCAATTTCAAAGGTTAAATCAAATTTCAAAAACATTATCTAATATTTTGAAAGGCTAAAATAGATCGATTATGAAAACTTTAAAGCTAATTTTGTCTAAGAACGGGTACTTAAGCTGACCGAAAGGGAACACCCTGCCTGGAAATTAGCCTAAAGTTTAACTATCGATTATTTTGGCAATCAAAATTTAAATTTGATTAACTTAGATCTTTTCAAATCAATTTCAATTTGATTCTAAATTGGATTTTCCGAATGAATTCCAAAATGATTTTACTTTAGTAATTTCAAATGAACTTTTAATTGAATTTTATTTAAAAATGAAAAAATATTTTTTACGTTATGGTGTCATACCACTCATGATTATTAATTCACATTTTATTTCTAAAATGTGAAATAATAGACATGAGACAAATAAAATCATGTAAAACCTATGACGGAGTCGAGATAATTTCTCAAATTCTTGAGGTGACAAATTTTCTTTAATTAAAAGAAAATTCTCACATGATAAGCAATTATTGGGTATAACCCCACTCACTACATCAATCCTTACTTTATTTTTAAAGTTAAGGCAAGATAAAGTGAGACATTTGTTGTTTAATTATTTATTTGTTTGTTTTTCAAAATAAATGACCATTTTATGTTATAAAAGAATAATTTTAAAATAAAATGTGGTAACCGTTTTTTAAACGGGTGTTGTAGGGGTGCTAATACCTTCCCTACACACAACTGACCCCCGAACCTAAATTTTTGTTTTCAAAGACCGGTTTTTCTTTAAAATGGGTGACCAATCACACCCCAAGATGATTGGTGGCGACTCCAAACCTTTAACCTCGAAAGAGACCCTTAGGGAAGGACGTCGGCCGCTCCGCGTCGCGATGACGTTGCGACAGCTTGGCGACTCCACTGGGGACTTTAGAGAGTCAAGCCACTTTAATTTTATTTTTCTATGATCCTTTTATTAATTTATTTGGTCCATTATGTTCTTTTGTTTTGTATAATTTGTTTCTGTAATTTTATTTTTTTTAGATCATCATGCATTTCACACAATCACAACTCTATACCCGGGCTATACCCTTTAGGATTAGAATCGAGGATGTAGTAGTGTCGACCTTCGAAGGGACATAATTGCCCTCGCATAGGCGCACGAAAAATTCTCACTCAGGTTCGTTCATCTGTTATTTTATAACATTTGGATTAATTTGGGAGCCTTTTATCCATTAGTGTTAGAATCTTTCTACCCTCACATCATTATCATAGTTCTGGGTCATTTATTTGGTATTATCATTATTGTTGTGCATGGGTTAATCATGGTAATTAGGTTTCAACTATTTATTTTTCATGTCATCTTACCTTCATTTTTTTTAAAGGATTTTATTAAAAAATGAAGTCATCTTATCCTCATTGTTTTGGAAAAAACTTCTTTAAAAAATAAGGAGTCTTCCTTTTTTCCTTAAAAAAAAACTTTCTTTAAAAATAAAAGTCTTTCTATCTTCGTCGTTTTTTTTTCAAGTATTCTAATCTTCCATTTCTTTTAAGGGTTTTGTCTCTCTTTCTTTTGGATTTTTTTTTAAGGGAGAAAATTTCTTTAAAATGAAGGTTTTTTTTTTTCCTCCTCTTCAATTATTTTCCATCTCATTCAGTCCTTGGCCATTTGTTTTTTCATCTCATTCCCCAAGTCATGCATCACATTCGAAATTAGTATTGCCGACCTTCGAAGGGACATCATTGTCCTCGTGTAGGCGCACAAAATTTTTTGCTCAAGTTAATTTAATTGTTATTTTATAACATTGAATTAATTTTGAGACCTTTTTTTAGGATTAGAATTTTAATCTCACATTATTCACACCCCTCATGTTAATTCATTTGTTATTTTATAACATTTGAATGAATTTGAGACCATTTTTCCTTCTAGGATTAAAATTTTATCCTCACATCATTCTCCATCACTCAAGTTAATTCCATTGTTATTTTATAACATTGAGATTGACTTGATATCCTTTATTTTCTAGGATTAGAATTTTAATTTCACACCACTCAAGTTAATTCAATTGTTATCTTATAACATTGAAATTGACTTGAGATCATTTGTTTCAAGTCAAGTTAATTTAATTATTATCTTATAACATTGAAATTAACCTGAGATCCTTTGTTTCCTAGGATTATGAATTTTATTCTCTGTCATTTTTACAATTCTTTGTCAAATATCTTCTTCATTATTTTTATTTTATCATTTATTTGTAAAAATTCTTGTGAAACAAAAAAAAAATGGAATATTAATGTTTTTTTTGTTTGGAAACAATAGGATCTTTTGTAAAAAAAAAAAAAGGCAAAATAATTTCTTTTATTTTTTTTATTGTTTCCTTTCTTTTTTTAAAAAAAAAAAGAAAAAAAGAAAAAAGAAAAAGGGTTCCATTTAACTTGAGTGAATTTCTCATTTTAAAATTTGTATTTTTCCATTTTTTTTAAGAAATAAATTGTGGGGATAAATTTTTACCTTGAAATAAATTCTCCATATATCTTTCAGAAAAATGAAAAATTCTCATCTTCTTTCCTTATAGTTTTAAGTTGCACATCTAGCACATATTTGAGTCTTAGGAGTCATGCACCATTTAGTTTAGGTTCATTTTATTCACGACCTTTGGGATCATATTTTTCATGATGAAGTAGTGTCGACCTTCGAGGGGATATAATTGCCCCCGTGCAGGCACATGAAAAATCTTCACTCAAGTTAATTATTTGTTATTTTATAACATTGAAATTAATTTTTGAACCTTTAGATCAAGTTCGAATTTCTCACTTTATTATGGTTAGAATTATCTTTATTTCACCATTCATCACAATATTTTCTTCATAGACCATCATCTAGGATTAGAGCATTCGTATGATAGAGTAGTGTCGAGTTTTAATACCCTCGTTCCTCATATCCATTCATTTATCATAAGATCCCGAGTTCATCTTTAGAACAAGAGTGTCATGCATTTGGATCTATATATGTTCACACTTGCATAAATGACTCTCATGCAAACACAAAAAAAATCTTTCACTCATGTTTGTAAATAGGAGATATTTTTTCTCGTCATGAGATGCATTTAGGACTTAGTAGGCATTTTTCATGCATTTCAATCCATGTTTACAATTTACACATTTTTCCCATACATCATTATCTCATATTTCATGTTAAGGTCATTTTTTTTAAAAAAAAAAATCTTGCATTTTTTACTCAATAATGGCATAGTATCTTCTCATGTATCAATTTTCATTTTTCTTTTATCACATTCTTCGATTACATCATTCAGTTGTATTTCATGAAAAAAACTTGTATAAAAAGAAAATGGCTCAACAACCACATGCTCGTCGTTCTTACAAACTACAAGGCAAAGACATGGAAGGACAGAATGTTGAGCAATCTCATGAAAAAGCCATGAAAATTCTTTCTCTTTTGGAGAATGGTGAAACAGTGGCAGATGTCTCTCAACCTGACATCCTAGTCAATAATCCTGGTGACTCACCTCATTCGCACAAGTTAGAAATATCTCTTTGTCAGCCAACTAGAGATTTCACTGAACCACAGTCATCCCCCCCTTCAGCAAGCTATCAATTTTCATTTTTTCAAGAGGGTCAATCTAGCATAAGCCGTCAAACTGAATCTGCATTCCAGAAACCTATCCCACTGAAAGCAACTTCCAATGTTCCTAATCTTCATGGTCTTGTAATTAGAAGAGCCTTGACTGGAAAAGGTAAAAAGATTATTACTAAGAAAAGGTTGAAATTCTTGAGAAATGATTAAATGTGATTGAAGGAACTGACATCTTTGGTAATGTTGGCCCTACCCAATTATGTTTGGTGTCGAATGGGGTTATTCCACCCAAATTCGAAGTACCTAAGTTTGGAAAATATGATGGGATGTCTTGTCCCAAAAGTCACCTCGTTATGTATTGCAGAAAGATGTCAGCACATTCTCAAAATGAAAAGCTCCTCATACACTATTTTCAAGATAGTTTAACTGGTCCAGCATCTCGTTGATATATGCAATTAGACAGTAGACACATCCGTTCTTAGAGGAGCTTGGTTGATTCCTTTTTGAAGAAATACAGACATAATGTAGACATGACTCCTGATCGATTATACTTGCAGAACATGGGGAGGAAGGAAGCCGAGAGCTTTAAGGAATATGTTCAAAGGTGGAGGTATACAACTGCACAAGTACACCCATCTTTAACTGACAAGGAATTGACAACTATGTTCCTTAATACTCTTCAACCTCCCTACTATGATCGAAAGATAGGAAGTGCATCCACCAATTTTTCAGGAGAAAGAATAGAATACGGGGTTAAACATGGAAGGATATTCGATAGTGCAATTGAATCAATCTTCAATCGAAAATGAAGAAGACTGCTCAAAGGATCAACAAGTCCGAGTAATATTTTCTACGCCAAGACTTATGCACAACTACAAAGAAAATCAACAAAGTTCTCCTCAAAGCCATTTGCTAATTCACCTATTTTGTAGCATAATCCACAACCAACAAGGTTGACTGTTTCTTACGATCATAATGGTAAGAGGTAGCAAAGGTGGAGAATGTCGATCCAATACCAGTTGCATTTATCGAGTCTTCGTCGTGCTTATTCAGGAAAAACCTATTGGTACTCATGCTTACAATACCAACTCAATCTCTCCATACCCAAAGTAGTGTGATCCCAATATCATGAAAGAGCTTTAGGCCACGAAGGAATCGAAGCATCATGTGCAAGATCGAATGAAGGCAGTTCAGGCATTAATCACTAGAGTTTGGGGCTTTTATTCACATGAGAAGAAATATTTAGTGTATCTAATAAAGTCTCTACTTCTCTTTGAATTGTCTTTAAGATTATGAAATTCAAAGATAGACAAGAGCCCATGACTCAAGAACACATGCATGAAATATGACTATCATAAGTTAGCTAAGTAGTCAGGAAGAACGTGGGCATGTGGAAATTGAGCTATTTTCTTTTGGTCAAGGTTTCATCATACATGCATTTATGCATCATTCATTTCATATATTTTTTCTTTTCTAAAGAAAGAAAGTGATTTTTTATTGCAAACAAAAGCAAAACCACATGTTTCTTCCAGAAAATTTTTAGGATCAAAGCTTACTTTGATCATTCTTGTCAGTTAAAAGCTTAACAAGAATCTTGGACAACCATAGTGAGTTTCCATTTGGAGGAAGAGAAAAAAAGAAAAAGGAAAAGAAGAAAAAGAGAAAAGAAAAAATGAGACAAAAAAGAAAAGAAAAAAAAAGAATGCTCTCACTACTCTCACCGAGAAAAAGGAAAGTGGTCAAGTCTCAATCATTTTTGTTACCTTCTGAATGGTTTTCACACTCCATTATTGCAAAACCATAGTCTCAATTAAAGGCAATTTTATCCTGACCTCCATATTTCTCATGTGTTAAAATATCATATTACCATACCTCCTCGAACAAGGTTTGAATTTTCACACTAGGGTAAATACCCCTTGAAGTGATGATCTAAAATTACTCACTGAAAAACCTTGAGCCTAACCCACCACACATGTGATTTTGTGGTAAGCCAACATGAATTACTGATTCACCATCAAACCCTTTGGTAAACTCATCACGTATAGTTATGGTGAATCTCCATATTTGTCTACCCGCTTGAGAGCCTTTTGCTAAGCCTGTCACATCTAACCATGTGGCAAACATTTCAAAATATCCACCCAATATTACCAAGAGACCTTCAATAGTAATGAAATAGGAATTAAACTCTTATGATTTACTGCTTCATAATTAAGACTTGTAGTTGTTTGAGTATTCCTATATTTCAACTATTTTTCAATTACACGCTTCCAACCATTTCTATCTTTTGGTCTTCTCTCCTTTTATTAGAAGGTGACTCCAAGACTAAGGACGATAATCTTGAGAACTTGGACTTAGTAACTTGAGGAGGGGTCTCAAAGTCTCAAATCCTTTCAATGAGTTTTGTCTGAGAAATAACCCTATCATGGTACCAAGGAACATCGACAAAGAAACAACATGGAGTGATTATTGAAGTTGCAAAGGATGACTTACACATGATTGATCTTCTATATGTGATTGCACCATATTCTGCTAGTCATGGAAAAAATATATTTGGCCTAAAAAAGAGAAATGAAAAAAAAAAGAAGAAGAAAAAAGAGAAAAAGGAAAAAGAAAAAAGAAAAGAAAAAGAAATGTACAAGGCCAGGATAATTCTTAAATTGCATGATTGGGGCAATCAATATAGATCAAGAGGTCACACCTCCAAACGGTTTGAAGATTTTCTTTGTCAATCATCAACTGAGCAAGAACCTTCATTGCTACACTGTGGCAAAGCCATCGTCACTATACTGGGACAAAGCCAACATTACTAAATTGGAGCATGAACTTTCATTGCTACATTGAGGCAAAGCCATCGTCACTATACTGGGGCAAAGCTTTCATCATTACTTGGGGCAAAGTCGTCATTATTAAATTGGAGCAAGAATCTTCATTGCTACATTTGGCCAAGGTCATTCAACCATTTATGCAAGTTGTTTTAGACTGGGGCAAAGGCCAAGTTAAGAGAATCACACTTCTCTTATGAAGAATCTTTCGATCGTGGGTGGTTCTCTTCACATTTAAGAATAGAAAGTTGAACCACATTTTCATAGAAGAATCACATTCAGGGAAAGGACAATCACAGTAATGAGGGGTTTTCATCAAAGATCTCGAGCTGACTTAAAAAAGAGCGAGATATATGAGATGATCTCTTGAGGAGCTACTCCTTATTCTCACAGTGGTTGTCCAAAGAAATGGGGTCACCTTAGCACATATTTTCATTTGAATCATATTCTAATTATGTGAATGTTCAAAATTATGTTCAATCTCTCATTGTTCAAGAGATTTTTTATAAAGGCATTTGTGATCCATGTTTGTCTTCTTCATTCCTTTTTCTTCGAAAAAGAAACTTGGTTTCTTTCTTTGTTCGACTATCATCCTCGTTTATCTCTAAGCCAAATTCATCTTTTTGTATCCAATCTTTTTGTTCACTACAATAAGGTTATGAAGCAGTTGAATCAAGTAAGATGTTTAGTACTATGAATTACCATTGATAGTTCTCTAAACTAGCACATGAGACACTTCTAAAACACCCTACCATACCCAGTATGATTGAGCAATCTATGATTGACATATATGTTTCCTTTCAGATTGAGCAATCTCTGATTAACATACATGATCCCTTTCAAGTGAAGACATTCAAAAAAAGAGAAAAGAAACAAGATAAACAAAAAGAAAGAAATGAAAGAAAAAATGTTTCCTCCAATGATGACTACGAGGTTCTCCTTTGATTCCTTTCTAAATATTGATTGATAAGAATGATGAAAGTAAGCAATGATGATCATTTTGTTAAATATGGAAAACACATTTGGTTGTCTTAATTGATTTCACAAATCAAGCTCTTATTAATCAATTCATCATCGTTTGCATCGCTATTTCTCACAAAATTCGTTTTCATACCACGAAATTGGTGAAAAAAGATCACATGAATATCATGCATACATGACACTCATTGGTCTACCTTTAGCATGCATATGCATCCCTATATCATGCCTTTAGAGTCGAATTTATTGACTTGGCCAATTCATCACCAGGGCATAGGTCATCATACATGGTTAGTTGCAATATCATTGCTTAGAGTGGTCAATGAGGATGTTCAATCCATGACACTGGGGCAAAAGCACACATATATTTCACGTAGGATATTCACATGAAAATAGTGCATCATCTCTTTCATAAATGTTATAGCTTGAATTTGCATATCTACACAACCACTTTTGAGTGTGTTATCTATCATTTCAAGATAGTTTTTTTTTTTCATATGTAAAACTCACTTTTCATGCATGTGGGTATACTTCATTCACGCGAAGTCCCTGTTTTAAAATCTTTTCCTTGTTGACAACCAAGTTTTGAAATAAAAACCGTTGTCTCATTTTAAAACAAATTTCTGAAATACGAAGTCCCTGTTTTAAAATCTTTTCCTTTTTGACAACTAAGTTTTGAAATAAAAACCGTTGTCTCCGTTTTAAAACAAATTTCTGAAATACGAAGTACCTGTTTTAAATCTTTCTTTTTGGCTACTAAGTTTTGAAATAAAAATCGTTGTCAATTTCTGAAATACGAAATCCTTGTTTTAAAATCTTTCATTTTTGGCAACTAAGTTTTAAAATAAAAACCGTTGTCTCATTTTAAAACAAATTTCTGAAATACGAAGTCCCTGTTTTAAAATCGTTCTTTTCTGGCAACTAAGTTTTGAAATAAAAACCGTTGTCTCATTTTAAAACAAATTTCTGAAATACGAAGTCCTTGTTTTAAAATCTTTTCCTTATTGGCAACTAAGTTTTGAAATAAAAATCGTTGCCTCATTTCAAAACAAATTTCTGAAATACGAAGTCCCTGTTTTAAAATCTTTTCCTTGTTGACAACTAAGTTTTGAAATAAAAGTCGTTGTCTCCATTTTAAAACAAATTTCTGAAATACGAAGTCCTTGTTTTAAAATCTTTCATTTTTGGCAACTAAGTCTTGAAATAAAAACCGTTGTCTCCCTTTTAAAACAAATTTCTGAAATACGAAATCCTTGTTTTAAAATCTTTCATTTTTGGCAACTAAGTTTTAAAATAAAAACCGTTGTCTCATTTTAAAACAAATTTCTGAAATACGAAGTCCCTGTTTTAAAATCTTTCTTTTCTGGCAACTAAGTTTTGAAATAAAAACCGTTGCCTCATTTTAAAACAAATTTCTGAAATACGAAGTCCTTGTTTTAAAATCTTTTCCTTGTTGGCAACTAAGTTTTGAAATAAAAATCGTTGCCTCATTTCAAAACAAATTTCTGAAATACGAAGTCCCTGTTTTAAAATCTTTTCCTTGTTGACAACTAAGTTTTGAAATAAAAGTCGTTGTCTCCATTTTGAAACAAATTTCTGAAATACGAAGTCCTTGTTTTAAAATCTTTCATTTTTGGCAACTAAGTCTTGAAATAAAAACCGTTGTCTCCCTTTTAAAACAAATTTCTGAAATATGAAATCCTTGTTCATTTTCTTTTGGTTAAATCGAACCCTACTAGTTAGTAGAGGTCGAAGCCTGATGAGAGTCAGGTCCATTTTCAATTTTCTCTCGGTTAAATCGAACCTGACTATTCAGTAGAGGTCGAAGCCTGGTCAGAGTCAGGTCCATTTCCTATTTCACATTGTTGGTTAAATCGAACACTACTAGTTAGTAGAGGTCGAAGCCTGGTCAGAGTCAGGTCCATTCCCTTTTCTTTTGGTTAAATCGAATCCTACTAGTTACTAGAGGTCGAAGCCTGGTCAGAGTCAGGTCCATTCTCTTTTCTTTTGGTTAAATCGAACCCTATTCATGTTTAGAGGTCGAAGCCTGATTAGAGTCAGGTCCATTTCATTTCTTTCCGTTTTGGTTAAATCGAACCCTACTATTCAGTAGAGGTCGAAGCCTTGTCAAAGTCAGGTCCATTTCCTATTTCACTTTGTTGGTTAAATCGAACACTACTAGTTAGTAGAGGTCGAAGCGTGGTCAGAGTCAGGTCCATTCTCTTTTCTTTTGGTTAAATCGAACCCTACTATTCAGTAGAGGTCGAAGCCTGGTCAGAGTCAGGTCCATTTCCTATTTCACTTTGTTGGTTAAATCGAACACTACTAGTTAGTAGGAGTCGAAGCCTGGTCAGAGTCAGGTCCATTCTCTTTTCTTTTGGTTAAATCAAATCTGCGAGATAGTAGAGGTCGAAGACTGGTCAAAGTCAGGTCCATTCCCATTTCCTCTTGCTTAAATCGAACCCTATTCTTATTTAGAGGTCGAAGCCTGGTCAGAGTCAGGTCCATTCACTCTTTTTTTTTTTTGGTTAAATCGAACCCTGCTAGTTAGTAGAGGCTGAAGCCTGGTCAGAGTCAGGTCCATTCACTTTTCTTTTGGTTAAATCGAACCCTGCTAGCTAGTAGAGGTCGAAGCCTGGTGAGAGTCAGGTCCATTCCCCTTTCTTTTGGTTAAATCGAACCCTATTCCTGTTTAGAGGTCGAAGACTGGTCAGAGTCAGGTCCATTTCCTATTTCACTTTGTTGGTTAAATCGAACCCTGTTCTTGTATAAAGGTCGAAGCCTGGTCAGAGTCAGGTCCATTTCATTTTCTTTAGGTTAAATCGAACCTTATCTTTGATTAGAGATGAAAGTCTGGTCAAAGTAAGGTTCATTTTCTTTTTTCCAATTTTAGGCTATGTTTGGTTTAAGCATGAAACCCTTCCTTTTATTTTTAACTAAAAATCTTCGCCCTCCCAATACTTTGTTTTTTTCCTTTGTTTACCCTTTCAATCCTTCAAGGATACACAATGGGGGGCAAACTGTAGACACCGTATTTGGTCCGGCTTGATTTTTAGTAATAATATTTGAATTTTTCCAATATGTGGTGGTCAATTTGTTTTTTGGTATGCAACCAAGAGCGTAGCTCAACTAGCATAAAACTGTATTGGTAACCACAAGATCTGTGGTTCGAATCCCCCTCCCCACAAATCAAAAAATTTGTTTTTTTTGGTTTGCATTGTTTATTTTCATTTTATTTTATTTTATTTTTTGTTTTTATTTAATTTATTTCTTTTTTTTTTATTTTTTTTTCTTTGGTCTTCCACTCCCCCTTCCTTCTCCTTCTCCCTCTCCCCCTTCTTCTCCCAACCTTCCACTCTCTCCCCCTCTTTCTCAACCCATTCCCCTTTTCCCTCAACCGTTTCTCCAAGCTCTCCTATAAAAGGAGAGCTTATGGAGGATGAAGACAAGAAGAAAGGTGGAAGAGAATGAGTGAGAAAAACACAAAAAAAAGTGAGAGAATTTTAAAGGAGGAGATTTTAGAGAAAGATCCATAAGAACTCAATGTGATTTTTCTTGAATCACCACGATTCCGACGACCTCTAGCCAACGAACGTCGCCGTCACTACCGCGCCTGCATAGTTCCGCCGTCGCCGCTCCGGTTCGAAGACCCATATTGATTCTGACGAGTTCTAAGGTGAGATTTCGAAGGAGAAAGGTGAGAATCGAAGGAGAAAGGTATGTGAATGGAAGGAAGAAGAAAAGAAAAAAAAGAAGAGAAGAAGAACACAGAGGAAGAAAATCGTGAAGAAGAAGAAAGGTGGAAGAGAATGAGTGAGAAAAACACAAAAAAAAATGAGAGAGTTTTAAAGGAGGAGATTTTAGAGAAAGATCCATAAGAACTCAATGTGATTTTTCTTGAATCACCACGATTCCGACGACCTCTAGCCAACGAACGTCGCCGTCACTACCGCGCCTGCATAGTTCCGCCGTCGCCGCTCCGGTTCGAAGACCCATATTGATTCTGACGAGTTCTAAGGTGAGATTTCGAAGGAGAAAGGTGAGAATCGAAGGAGAAAGGTATGTGAATGGAAGGAAGAAGAAAAGAAAAAAAAGAAGAGAAGAAGAACAGAGAGGAAGAAAATCGTGAAGAAGAAGGTGAGGTGGAAGAGAGAAAGAGAGGAAAGGTAGTGGGTCCCACTTTCTTTTAATTTTTTTTTTTATCTCTCATTTTCTTCTTTTCTTTATCAATTCTTTGTTTGTTTTTTTTTTCTTAAAAGTTATTTATTTATTTTGTGTTTTGGAGTTTATTCCATTCAGTTTTTTTTTTTTTTTTTTTTTTTTTTAATTTGGATTTCCAAATCTAGTTTTTACTTGGATCTTTAATGAGTCTTCAAATAAAAGTTTTAATCGGATTTGAATTGGAAGTTTCCAAACTCATTTTAAGTTGGTTTTAAATTGAATTTTATTTTCAATTTCAATTGGACTTTAATAAGAGATTTTCAATTTAAATTGAGGTTTAACCTAAAATTTCTAATTTAAATTTAAATTCGTATTTTCTTAATTAATTTCCATTGGGTTGTAATTAAAATTTTCAATTTGTTTTAAATTTGGAACTTTAACACTTTCAATTTGATTTTAATTTGGATTTTCCAAATGAATTTCAAAAATGGTTTTTAGTTTTTGTTTTTATTTCAACTTAAAATTTCTATTTAGAATTAGAATTAGAATTTTATTTCAAATTTGCATGAGTTGGAATTTCAAAGGTCTGCTTGGTTTTAAATTGAAATAATCAATTTGGTCTTAAGTGGTTTTCCCAATATTTCAATTTTATCTCAAATTGGTTTTTATTTTGAAATTTTTAAATCATTTTCAAATTTGCTTTCAAATTGGATTTCTTATCCATTTCAATCAATTGGATTCTAATTGGAATTTCAAACAATTGGATTCTAATTTGAATTTCAATCAATTTGATTCTAATTTGAATTTCAATTTGGATTTCTTATCCATTTCAATTCGATTTTCATTTGGATTTTCATAATCAATTTCAATTGGATCTTAATTTGAGATTTAGAGTTTAAATTCCATTTTGATTCTAAATTTGGATTTCCAATTCAATTTTATTTTGGAATTTTAGAAACCAATTTCAATTTAGTTTTGATTCGAAATTTTCGAATAAAATTTCAATTTTCCTTTGATATTTTAATTTGAATAAAATCAAAAATTGGTTCAGTTGGTAATTCTTGACGAATGTCATTTGTCCTAATTTGATACACTAAATGAATTTCAATTTGATTTTAATTTAGATTTCCATGATTAATTTCAATTTTAGTGCAAATTGGGTTTCTCAAATAAATGTCAATTTGGTTCCAAATCAAAATTTCCAAGTCAATGTCTTTTGATTTTATATTGAAAATCAGTTTCAATTTCAAATTAAATTGGAAATCAATTTCAAAGGTTAAATCAAATTTCAAAAACATTATCTAATATTTTGAAAGGCTAAAATAGATCGATTATGAAAACTTTGAAGCTAATTTTGTCTAAGAACGGGTACTTAAGCTGACCGAAAGGGAACACGCTGCCTGGAAATTAGCCTAAAGTTTAACTATCGATTATTTTGGCAATCAAAATTTAAATTTGATTAACTTAGATCTTTTCAAATCAATTTCAATTTGATTCTAAATTGGATTTTCCGAATGAATTCCAAAATGATTTTACTTTAGTAATTTCAAATGAACTTTTAATTGAATTTTATTTAAAAATGAAAAAATATTTTTTACGTTATGGTGTCATACCACTCATGATTATTAATTCACATTTTATTTCTAAAATGTGAAATAATAGACATGAGACAGATAAAATCATGTAAAACCTATGACGGAGTCGAGATAATTTCTCAAATTCTTGAGGTGAGATATTTTCTTTAATTAAAAGAAAATTCTCACATGATAAGCAATTATTGGGTATAACCCCACTCACTACATCAATCCTTTATTTTTAAAGTTAAGGCAAGATAAAGTGAGACATTTGTTGTTTAATTATTTATTTGTTTGTTTTTCAAAATAAATGACCATTTTATGTTATAAAAGGATAATTTTAAAATAAAATGTGGTAACCGTTTTTTAAACGAGTGTTGTAGGGGTGCTAATACCTTCCCTACACACAACTAACCCCCGAACCTAATTTTTTGTTTTCAAAGACCGGTTTTTCTTTAAAATGGGTGACCAATCACACCCCAAGATGATTGGTGGCGACTCCAAACCTTTAACCTCGAAAGAGACCCTTATGGAAGGACGTCGGCCGCTCCGCGTCGCGATGACGTTGCGACAATTATAAAGCAAAACTTTCTGACCCTTGACAAACTCTTTAGATTTAATTTTCTTGTCATGCCACAGCTTAGTTTTTTCTTTATACATTTTCGAATTTTCATAAGAAAATTGACGAAATTCCTCTAATTCATTAAGCTGCAGCATTCTTATTGCTCCTACACGACTCAGATCAAAATTTAATTTTTTCAAAGCCCAAAACGTTTTATGCTCAAGCTCTAATGGTAAATGGCAAGCTTTCCCATATACTAACCTATAGGGAGACATACCTAGAGGAGTCTTATAGGCTGTCCTATAAGCCCAAAGAGCCTCATCCAACCTAAAAGATCAATCCTTTCTAGATGGATGGACTACTTTCTCTAGAATAGATTTAATTTCCCTATTACTAATTTCCGCTTGACCATTTGCTTGTGGGTGATAAGGGGTGGCTATCCTATGCTTAATCCCATACTTAGCTAAAAGCTTAGTTAAGATATTATTAACAAAATGTGTACCCTCATCACTTATTAGAGCTCTAGGTGTCCCAAACCGCGCAAAGATGTGCGATTGGAGAAACCTTGAAACCGTCTTGGCATCACTCTGATGGCATGCAATGGCCTCCACCCACTTGGACACGTAATCTACTGCCAATAAGATAAAAACATTGCCATTAGAAGGGGGAAATGGCCCCATAAAATCAATACCCCATACATCGAATAATTCAACTTCTAAAATGTAAGTAAGAGGCATTTCATCTCTAGGCCCTAAGTTTCCTCTCCTTTGGCAAGCATCACATTGCTTGTAGAACCAATGGGCATCCTTAAACAAGGTAGGCCAGAAGAATCCACAATGCAAAATCCTCATAGCTGTCCTCTGACCGCTGAAATGGCCTCCATACGGCGAAGAGTGACATTGCTCCAGGATTTGCTTTGCTTCATCACCTGAAACACACCTACGAATAATACCATCAGAGCATTGCTTATACATAAATGGCTCATCCCAATAGAAAAATTTTGCATCATGCTTAAACTTTTTCTTCTGCCTCCAATCCATGTCAATAGGAGTGACTCCCTTCACCAAAAAGTTAGCAATATCAGCATACCAAGGGACATCCCTGACTACCTTTACCTGAACAGCAAAGAGCTGTTCATCCGGAAAATCATCTAAAATGGCAGATTGCATCCGCAAAGATGATGATGGATCAAGACGAGACAAATGATCTGCAATGACATTCTCTGATCCCTTCTTATCCTTTATCTCGAAGTCGAACTCCTGCAATAATAAAACCCAACGAATTAGTCTAGGCTTTGCATCTTTCTTAGTCATTAAATACCTTATTGCTGCATGATCCGTGAACACCGTGACTTTGGATCCAACCAAATATGGCCAGAATTTCTCGAAGGCAAACACCACAGCTAACAACTCCTTTTCAGTAGTTGTGTACTTGACTTGTGCCTCATTTAAAACCTTGCTTGCATAATATATAGGATGAATAAATTTGCCCTGCTTTTGCCCCAGCATAGCACCTACCGCAGCATCACTCGCATCGCACATTACCTCAAATGGTAAATTCCAATTAGGTGCACAAAGAATGGGTGCTGAGATTAAAGCAGCCTTCAATGCTTCAAAAGCCTTCCTACAGTCTGCATCAAAGTCAAAAACATGATCAGTACACAATAAGTTACAAAGAGGTTTACTGATTTTTGAAAAATCCTTTATGAACCTTCTATAAAATCCAGCATGACCTAAAAAACTTCGAATCCCCTTCACTGAATTCGGTGGTTCTAATCTTTCAATAACCTCAACTTTTGCTCTATCAACTTCTAGACCATTCTTAGAAATCCTATGACCTAACACTATGCCCTCCTTCACCATGAAGTGACATTTTTCCCAATTGAGAACTGGATGGGTATCCTCACATCTTTTTAAAACCTTACCTAAATTATCTAAACAACTCTGAAAAGATCCTCCAAAAACTGAAAAATCGTCCATGAATACCTCAACAGTGGACTCAATCATATCAGAAAAAATTGCTAACATACACCGCTGAAATGTTGCTGGAGCATTGCAAAGGCCAAAAGGCATTCGCCTGAAAGCAAACGTCCCATAAGGGTAGGTGAAAGTGGTTTTTTCTTGATCCTCAGGAGCAATAGTAATCTAGTTATACCCAGAATAACCATCTAAGAAACAGTAGTAGGCCTGACCAGCCAACCTATCCAACATCTGGTCAATAAATGGCAGAGGGAAGTGGTCCTTACGGGTGGCTTTATTAAGCCTCCTGTAATCCATGCAAACCCTCCAGCCAGTTACTGTCCTAGTTGGGATCAACTCATTGTCTTTATTGCTCACCACAGTGACACCTTCTTTCTTAGGAACACATTGGACAGGGCTTACCCAATTGCTGTCTGCAATTGGATAAATGATGCCAGCATCCAACCATTTAATCACCTCCTTTTTAACCACTTCTTTCATTGCAGGGTTAAGCCTTCTTTGTTGCTCAATACTCCTAAAGGATCCCTCCTCTAGAGTGATTTTGTGCATACAAAAGGATGGGCTAATCCCCTGAATGTCAGCCAATGTCCAACCAATAGCCTTGCGGTATTGCTGCAGCAATTTTATTAAGGCCTCCTCATGCTCCGGCATTAAATCTGATGCAACAATAATAGGCAACGTCTCACCTTCCCCAAGATACACATACTTTAGATGATTCGGCAAGGGCTTCAAATATAAAGTAGGTGCCTCAATCAGGGATCGCTTAATCGGGGGAGCCTTTCTTTGATCTAAATCTAAAGACTCAAAAACATCCTCACACCTAAACAATTCTTTTTCATTTTTTCTTTCTAAAGGACAAACCTCTAAATCTTCTACACTAACCTCTCCATGATTTTCCAAATGCTTATTTTCCGAATCCCGAATTGCTGTCTCAAAAATTGTGCTCTCCAGAATCCTAATGAAAGAGCAATCTTCCATCTCGTCTGGATACTTCATGGCCTTAAACACATTAAATTTTACTTCCTCATTACAGACTCTCATTGTTAATTCCCCTTTTTGAACATCTATTAACGCCCTACCAGTAGCCAAAAATGGACGTCCTAGAATAATTGGGACATCTTTGTCAGCCTCATAGTCTAAAATAATGAAATCAATAGGAAATATGAATTTATCCACTTTCACTAAGACATCCTCAATTTTACCCTCTGGATATGTGATAGACCTATCAGCTAGTTGGAGTGTGACTGTGGTAGGTCTAGCTTCACCAATACCTAGCTTCCGATAGACCGAAAGAGGCATAAGGTTAATGCTTGCACCTAAATCACGGAGTGCTCTACCTAACTCTTTTCCACCTATAGACATAGGTATAGTAAATGATCCTGGATCCTTAGCCTTAGGTGGTAGCCCATTCTTAAGAATAGCACTACATTCCTCAGTAAGAGATACAATTTCAAACTCACCTAACCTCTTCTTTTTTGTTAAAATATCCTTAAGAAATTTAGCATAATTAGGCATTTGCTCTATAGCTTCTACTAAGGGGATATTTATATGCAATTGCTTAAAAATCTCTAAAAACTTTTTAAATTGACCGTCCTGATTCTTAGGCTTTTGCCTTTGTGGAAAAGGTAGAGGTGGTACATAAGGTGGGGGCAGCACATAAGGTGGTTCCACATCTGGAATAGAACCAGATGCTCCAGCATCTTTATTGCTGCCTCCAGCACCCTGACCAGTCTCCAACTCTTTCTCAACAACAACATTTTTATCACCATTTTTTTCTACAGCTTGGGTTTTACTAGGCTCTACTCTTTCTTCCAGTGGCTTACCACTCCTAAGAGTCACTGCCTTTACATGCTCCTTACCTTCCCTTCTAGGGTGTTCAGTATCTGAAGGAAGTTTCCCTTGAGGCCTTGCCTTCAGCTCATTGGCTAGCTGACCCACTTGCAATTCAAGGGCTCTCATTGAAGCTTGATTACTTTGAATTGCGGCGTCTGTACGAGCCATAAATTCTTTCATCATTGCCTCGAGAGAATTCCCCGAATTTTGCTGGGGCAAAGCCTGCTTATTTTGCTGGGGCAATACTTGCGCTTTAGCAAATCCCAGCTGGTTCACCTTTTTCTGTGTTTGCACATTACTCCCTTGTCCTCCCCACGCGAAGTTGGGGTGGTTGTGCCAACCTGGATTATAAAAGTTAGAATAAGAGTTATTCCTCTGATTACCTACAAAAAACACAGAAGCTGGATTGCTGGGGCAAAACTCGTAGTTATGATCTTCACCACAATAGACACAAGCTTCCTCTGCAACTTGGTTCACCACTGCAGCAGGCTCCACAACTGGCGGCTGCTGATGACTAATCACTGTCACATTCTTAAGAGCGTTAGCAATCATTGCAAGATCAGCCCTAATGGTGGACACACCATCAACTTCTAATACACTCTTAACCTTTTTATTTGTGCCTCTAACATCCGACCACTGACAACTATTAGTAGATATTATTTCTAAAATTTCATAGGCTTCGTTAAAAGTTTTTGCCAAAAGGGCCCATCCAGCCGAAGCATCAACCATACCTTGAGTTACCGCGTTCAATCCATTGTAAAATGTTTCCATTTGGATACAATGTGGTAAGCCATGGTGGGGACACTTTCGCAAAAGCTCCTTAAACCTCTCCCAAGCCTCACTAAAAGTCTCATCTTCAAGTTGCCTAAACCCTACTATTTCACTCCTTAATTTAGCATTTCTATTAGGTGGGAAATATTTACTCAAAAATTTTTCAGCTAACTCATCCCATGTCCTAATTGATCCTGGAGCAAAAGAATTTAACCACGCCTTCGCTCCATCCCTAAGAGAATACGGGAACAAAGTTAATCTAAGAGCATCTCTAGGCACTCCTTGAATTACAAAAGAATCACTAACTCCTAGAAAAGACTTAAGATGTAAATGAGGGTCTTCAGATGACAAACCATGGAATTGACCTACGGTTTGCAACATCTGAAACATTACCGGTTTCATTTCAAAATTTGCCGCTTGAATTTGAGGACGTGCAATCCCTGGATTCAACTCATCAAACATTGGAAAAGCATATGCTCGAATGGCTCTGGTCCTATCGTTCGCTACCAAGATAGGATTCTCAGCCTGATTATTTTGCTGCTCATTTTTCTCCAGCGGCGGGTTTTGCTGCAGCAAACGATTCTGGGGGTCTGCTGGATCTCCAGGACCCTGCGGAAGACGCGACACGTTCTCCATCTGGTTTCTGCGTTGCTCTCTCCTTCTTCTCCTAAATGTCCTCTCGATTTCTAGATCAAGCTCGAACCTTACTCCAGGCAGATCGCTCATGCACCAAACTCACACCTGCAAAAACAAAAGAAACAATCAAAAAGTTCTAGCACCAAACCACCAAAACACATACACAAAACAGATCAGATAAAAAAACTTATTCAAGTCCCCGGCAACGGCGCCAAAAACTTGTTGGGTTCCTAGAGTGAGTAAAAATATAGTATAAAAGGACTCTAGAACTCTGTGCAAGTATACACAGTCCGCAACAAGTAATAAGTATTATCAATCCAAGGCCTGAATTAGCTTCCACTTTATCTATCTTGTGTAACTCTCTGATGGTTTCAAAGATGGTAAAAATGATTGGTTTTTTGTAAGAATAATGCTGAAGCAAAATAAATGCCAGAACAAAGAATAAACAAATAGGCAGACAGATTAGAAACAGGCGCTGGTCAGGATTTAGTAATTGTTTTAAAAGATGCTCTAGCAATATCATTGATCATGCAAACTCTCGCAGTATTATTAGAGAGAGGTATTCATACCGGAACTCCGGATTTTTTGGAATGTGTTTCAACCCCAATGAAGTATGACCGATAAAGCACTAGGCAACTGGCTATCCCTAGCTCAGTCACTGGCGTTCACCAATACACAATGATCGTAGTGTGATTAATCGTCACACACTCTCTAAATCATCCCTGAAACTAGAGAGAGGTATTCATACCGGCTGGCCAGGCGGGCATAAAATAGAAACAAGTACAACAATTAACCAAGATGCAGTAATCAATTTATATTACTAAAGTTAAACACGACAATCACATTGTTCCTAACCAACGCCTAAGCTACTTAGTTCATAATATGCATGGAGACGCACGCTACAATCTGAGTAGGCATGTCCATAATTACAAGATAATAAAAGGAAATACTAATCTCCTCGATCAGCTTGCAATGATGGTCTTCTAGGTGGTCTCCAATCTCTCTCCTCTATTCGGCTCCCAAAGGTGGAAGGAACGTCCCGAGAATGGAATGTTTTCTCCCAAAAGTGGAATGACTTTGACTTGGGCGGCTACTTCCTTTTATAGAGTTGAGGAAGGCTTGAATTAGGTTGACTTAGACATGTGGATGGCTCTCCTTGCTCCTTTATCCCGAAAATAACTCAACAGAATTCGGTTCATTAAATTGGCTAACGAGCTGTGACGTGGCAATTTTACTCCCATCTTTGCTGCAGCACAAAATTTGCTCCCTCAAGTCGCCCAGCAACAGATTCTGCACAAAATGATTTCCAAAGCTTCCATTCTTCCAAATGGGTTACAACATGTAATATATATCTAAAACCAACCCTATTAAGCACAAAAGACACACAAATCAATATAGAAATGAGGCCTAAATAACTACCTTTTGAGCAGTTATCATGTACCCACAGTTAATGAATATTGATTAACTTGGTTAATGAGTTTAGCCAATTAATCTCATATCATTGGAGCTTCTGACCTTCAGGTCCATTAGGTCCCACCGGTAGCTCATTTAGGGTGTTGAGGTAAAATTACTAAGGGAAATAATATAATGTATGAAGATATATTATAATATAAAGTTTATATTTTCATTAAACTTTATAATATAAATTTATTTTGAATATTGATTAAAAATTAGTTTATGGGAGAATTAAATATTTGAAGGAGTTCAAATATTAAATTTAGGGAAAAATACACTTTTGGTCCCTGAGGTTTGGGTTAGGTTTCATTTAGGTCCCTGAGTTTTCAAACTCGACAATTTAGTCCTTGAGGTTTCGATTTTGTTTCATTTGGGTCCCTCCATCCACTTTTCTGTTAACTTTTAACGGTTTGCTGATGTGGCACTTATTTTTTTATTACAAAATTATTTTTTTCAATTTTAAAAATAAAATAATAATAAAAGAATTTTTAAAAATATTTTCTTTTTAATTTTCATTTTCCCTCTCAATTTTCTCACTCTTTTCTTCATCTTCCTCTTCACAACCCCACCACCATCTTCTTCTTCCTACTCAACCACCATCACCACCACACATTGCCGCCGGCCGCCGTCCGCCGACATTTTTTTACTTTCTTTCTTCTTTCTCCTTTCTTCTTCTTCTTTCCTTCTTCTTCTTTCCTTCATTTTGTTTTTTTTTAAAGTAAAGAAGGTCGTTTCCGGTGCCGAAACGGGAGGAGGAGTGAAACGGGGGATTTCCTCCTCCCTTTTCCGACGCCGAAATGAGAGGAGGAGCTTCCTCCTCCCGTTTCGGCGCCGAAAACAGCCTTCTTTACTTTAAAAAAAAAACAAAATGGAGGAAAGAAGAAGAAGAAGAAAGGAGAAAGAAGAAAGAAAAAAAAAATGTCGTCGAACGGCAGCCGACAACAACATGTGGTGGCGATGGTGGTTGAGTAGAAAGAAGAAGATGTTGGTGGGGTAGTGAAGATGAAGAAGAAGAAAAGAGTGGGAAAATTGAGAGGGAAACTGAAAATTAAAAAGAAAATATTTTTTAAAATTATTTTATTTTTAAAATTTAAAACAATAATTTTTTAATAAAAAATAAGTGCCACGTCAGCAAACCGTTAAAAGTTAACGGAAAAGTGGATGGAGGGACCAAGATGAAACAAAATCCAAACCTCAGGGACTAAATTGTCGAGTTTGAAAACTCAGGGACCAAAATGAAACCTAACCCAAACCTCAGGGACCAAAAGTGTATTTTTTCCTTAAATTTAATATGAATTCGATTCATATTAAAACTATAGGTTAAAATAGATGCATATTAAAACCATAGTTTATGTGAGAGAAATATAATTGAATATGATTCAATTATAGGGTTAAATTAAATATATGATACATAGTTTAATAATTAATTAATTAGGAAATTAATTAATTCTTTAATTTAATTAAATTAAATTTGATTTGATTAAATTGAATTCAAACTATAGGTCGAAAAAATCATTTAAATATAATTTGAATGATTTGATTAATTAATATTGATTAATTATTTTTATTATTAATTAAATTTAATTTAAATTTTAAATTTTTTCATCAGTTACTATACAGATGAAGGGGTACACGTGTATGGTGATACACTTCCTCAGTTTCCCTATCTAACCTCGTGTTACGCAGATGAGGGAGTTGGTTTTGGTTTTTCCAGAAGACTATCCTTCATCTTGCTCTCTGGTGTGAAAATCTTCCTAACAATCTCTCACATTTTACCTCTGCAACACAGAGAAAAATTCTCTCCATTCTTCCCTTCAGAAAAAAGTTCCCACAAGCTTTTCCCCCTCAAGACCTTGTGAGAATACCTGCTGGATCATGTGGTGGTATCCATTATTCATCAATCTTGGAGGAAATTCCAGCAAGATCTAGTTTGTTGTTGCTGTAGATCTACAAGATAAACCAAGGAGTTGGTGATACGGTCAAGTCATCAACGAAAGTAAATTTTTCCCTTCACCCTTTATTCTTGTAGATAGCATGTGTTCAAAGAGGTGATTCTGTAATCAGCATGTTGTAGCCATAGATTTCCAGTAAAATAAGTGTTAATTTCACTGTAAAACGTTGCCTTCGTATTGGTATTTAAAATGGGATTAAACACAGTGTTATGGTTCTCTGATTTCTTTTGCTGCACAAGGGCTCTTATCCTTGCAATTCCCCCACTGAAGGATTGGAATTCCCAATTTCGTTACAGCGGAAGCAATTGGACCGTTCGTAAATTAATTTTGTTCTACAAAATACCAATACATTGGCAAAAAGTTAAGCGGTGAAAAACATACCTCCGTTGACGACTCTGAATACTTCAACGGACACCACCACGAGGCTACCCTGCTATTCTCTGAGATTAGGAACGTAGTTGTGGGACTACCTATCTTGATTGGGAAAAACTCTTGGAGAGAAAAATTCTCTCTAGAGTTCTTGAGAGAATATGTGAGGGAGGCTAGAATGAGACCTTAGGGTTAGAGTTCTCATAACCTTTCCTTTTATAAGAGAGGAAACCCTAATGTGAGGTTAGGAAACAATCTTGACCGTTAGATCAAGATAAATTAATTAATTGATTAAATCAATTAATTAAAAGTTAATTAATTAATCATATTAATTAATTAATCTCATGCACATTTAGATCTTATTTAAATGTAATTCCCTCACATAATATATAGTTTAATTAAATTTAATTAAATCGCATTTAATTAATTCAATTAAACTAATCAATTAATTAATTCCAATAATTAATTAATTTCATAATTAAATATCGCCCATATTTAATTAATTACACATTAGAATCATATTCTAATAATTCCCTCATAGACTATAGTTTAATTAAATCTCATTTAATTTAAAACTAAATTGAATAATTAATTCATAATTAATTAATTAATTTATTAATTAAATATCATATATTTAATTGAGTATATATTTGAACTCTTTCAAATATATTATTCTCTCATTAAAGTTTAATCACAAATTAAACTTTATATTATATTGTTTCATTATACATTATATTAATTGTATCTCATACAATTGATTTGATTCCCAAGATGAATTTGAACTATTCAAATTCTTTCAAGATAAATTGTTCCCAATTACTCTTTACGAGCTAGCAGGGGGACCTAATGGACCTACAGATCAGAAGCTCCAATGATATGAGGTTAACCGATTAAACTCATTAATCTGGTTAACCAATATTCATTAACTATAGGTCATTCCACTAAAGACCCACAGCTGAACTCTTCTCACTGTAGAACATTTCTGTGTCCACGGATATAAACCTGTATCAGTAAGTCAATCTTTCACGAGTGTTCGTAACTACAGTTGGATCAAATTACCGTTTTACCCCTGTGTTACCTCTGGCTCCTTAAGTACCAATGCTCCTCTAATGAACAACCTGTTTATGGTCCAACCAGTAAACAGAAAGTCCCTCTCGGGCCAGTGAGAGGGCGAGATCCCTTTGTTCAAGACCCGGAGTCACCACTTAAGGGAACACTCATCTACTTCTCCTAGAAGCGGGAAGGAGTGAATTCCATCTTGTATTGTCATGTCCCCAGCCCCCCACTCGGTCTTGTCCCCAAGAAGGTAGGCTTATTGAGTCGGCGTGCAGGCCACTCTCACCCATACTAATCAAAGGATAATCTCTCGTGAGAAGGAGTTCATGACACACTCAGGATTAAGACTGAGTTACCTAGGTCATCCTATTGAAACAGTAACCTAATTAGTTAACGATGTTACATCTAGTGGTAGACAGGATTTTCCTCGACAGAGTTTTACTCATGTCCATATATTTTTTTTATCCTATCTATTTTATTTTTATCATTTATTATAAATCCACATAATGTACAAAAGTAAATTTTCACAGATAGAAGTTATACCAGATATATCACAGCTACAGTGGCTTCTTCGACCCCAAAATTCTTCCCCCCATAGGGTTTAATTCTTTGTCCATTCACATTGAAATGCATGCCTTGTTGGTTCATCAGCTCTATGGTTCCATAGTCAAAGATTCTCACGATCTCGAATGGTCCCGACCATCTTGATTTCAGTTTGCCCGGAAATAACTTAAGTCTGGAATTAAAGAGTAGCACTTGCTGACCCTTATGGAACTCCTTAGGATGAATTATTCTATCATGCCATCTTTTGACCTTCTCCTTGTATAGTTTTGAATTCTCATAGGAGAACTGACGGAGTTCTTCCAGTTCATTCAGTTGTAATTTTCTCTTGATTCCGGCTTTGTCCATGTTGAAATTGAACTTCTTCAATGCCCAGTAAGCTTTGTGTTCCAACTCAAGTGGTAAGTGACAGGCTTTTCCAAATATGAGTCGATACGGAGACATACCTAAGGGCGCTTTGTATGCAGTTTTGTGTGCCCATAACGCCTCGTCAAGCCGCAGTGACCAATCCTTTCAGGAATGGTCTACCGTCTTTTCCAAAATAGCTTTGATCTCCCGATTAGAGAGCTCTGCTTGACCATTCGTTTGAGGATGGTAAGTAGTGGCTACTCTATGCCTGATATTGTATCTGGAAAATAGGTTGGCTATCATCTTGTTTAAAAAGTGAGATCCTTCATCGCTTATGATGAAACGAGGGGTTCTGTATCTTGTGAAAATATCTTCATGAAAAATTTCTTCACCACCTTTGCATCATTTGTTGTTGTAGCTATGGCCTCGATCCATTTTGATACGTAGTCAACTGCAAGCAAAATGTAAATGTTTCCAAAAGACGGCGGGAATGGTCCCATGAAGTCTATCCCCCATACGTCGAAGATTTCCACCTCGAGAATGAAGTTTAGAGGCATTTCACTCTTGGCTATCAGATTCCCATTTCTTTGACACTGATCGCAGTTCTTGTGAAGAGGTGTGCATCTTTGAAAAGACTTGGCCAAAAGTACCCTGATTGGAGGACTTTGGCTACAGTCTTTAGTCCGGCAAAGTGTCCTCCATATGGAGCTGAATGACAGGCTTCCAATATGAGTGGTATCTCTTCTTCTGTTACGCATCGTCTAAGTATTTGATTTGGACCTAGCTTGTACAAGTATGGCTCATCCCAGTAGTAGTCCTTGACATCTTTCAGAAACTTCTTAAGTTGTTGAGTGGTTGCTTCCGGGGGTTTTAATCCGCTAACTAAGTAGTTCACATAATCTGCAACCCATGGAAGTTCAATTGCCCTTATTGCCAGAATTTGCTCATCTACAAACGATTCTTGAATATCCAGCCCTTTTTCCACTTGTGCTTCCTCTCCAAGTCTTGACAAGTGGTCTGCTACTTGATTCTCGGTTCCCTTTTTGTCCTGGATTTCAATGTCAAACTCCTGCAAAAGTAAAATCCAACGGATTAATCGGGGCTTGGCATCCTTTTTAGAAAGCAAATGTTTGAGGGTCGAATGATCAGTATGAACTATGACTTTAGTTCCTGATAGGACCTATATAGTCCTATTTTATCGCCTCTAATCTAAGCTTGTTAGAGTCATTTTATGCTTTACTTGTCCTATTTTCAGATTAATTGAGCTTAGACCGTGACGGGAGCCGATCACGCTAATTGGTGTTAATTCGAGCCAATTACGGAGTTTTTGGAGCCATCTCGATGTTTTGGACGGAGAGGAGGTGAAAAGACCCAATTGTGCTGAAGCGGGCCTGAATTATGACATCGAAAGCGAAAGATTGAAGTCCCGAATCGAGAAGAAGCGAGACAAGACCGAGAAATCAAGCAGAAAGTCAAGATTTGAGGTTGGCGTCTCGACGCCGACGCGATTTCGGGCCGAAGAAAAATGTTCGCAGCATCGAGACGTTGTGCCTTGGTGTCTCGACGCCGGCGTGTTTTCTATATATATGTAGTCTCGGTTTAGTCCGCCGTTAGGTTAGAATTTTGGTCCCTTTTACGATTTCTTTGCCTCTTTTACTTTCCAGCACTCTTGTAGGCCATTGTTGGCCATACTTTATGGATTCTTTCATGTTTATTGTTGCTTTTACTTCATCTATGCGTAGCTAAACCCGTTTAGATCGTTGGATTGGATCTATGTCTTGATTCTAAATGATATTTGCTGAGTTTTCTAGTTTATTCTTGCTGTTCTTGCTGAGTTTTTATTAAGTATTGCATGTAATCTCGTTTAAACCAATACATGAGGCTAGTCAATTAGGATTGACGCCCTATGCGATTACCGCTTGTGTATTCTATCAGTTATTTGAGATAGCCACTAGGTTGAGGCAAGCCACTCTTTACACAAGACGACCCTTGATAGGCCTAGGATGCATGTTAAAGGTTATAGGAATTAGATTTAAATTGTATTTGAATTTAGTTCTTATGATTCCGGACCCACGATCCCAAAGCGGCTAGTTTTAATAGGTGGTTGCAAAATTTCTTGTTAATAAACTAGTTAGATATAAGTAGTAACCGTTGCAGAGGTCTCGGATGGTTGCTACATTATGCATAAGGGGTGGCGAGCGATAGAGTTTATATTAATTAATCTTGTTAATTGTCGAATTCACAATTAGCGAGTTAATTAGAACAGGTTAGTGTAGGAGGTCCTTCGAGTAACCCAGAAGCCGACCGAACTAATAAAATCAGTTTAGAACAATCATTAGAGCAAACTAGGAAGCCAATGAATTAGAATCAAGCATAATAAATCCCAATCCAACGATCCCCTTTTTATGTTATTGATCCCATCTTATTCCCATTTTGCATGCTTAGCTTCTTGTCTTTTAAAATTCTGCAATTGCATTTATTTAATTTTTTCTTGTCTTCAATCACAAAAATCCCCCTGTTTTCATAAGCACGAAATCCTACACTTATTAGATCCCCCTTCCCTGTGTTCGACCCCGACCGCTATTGCTACAAAATTAGTAGTAGTGTCGTGGATTATAAATTTTATTTGACGACTTAGGGAGAATTCGACACCCTCCTGGCGGTCCCCTCAAGCTGGCGCAATTGCCGGGGAAGGGCGTTTTTCTAGTATTTTTAGGATTTTGTGTTTTTAATTCTTGTTTGCATGGTTTATGATCACACGTTCTTCGCAGGGAAACGATCTTAGATTTGAACCTGAAATTTCTAGAGTGGAGACGAGATTTAGAAGGCAAGTAAGAAGGAGAAGAGTAAATAATCTCAACAAGGTTGAAACACCAACCATGGCTCAAAGGACTTTAAGGCAGCTGGCAGCGCCAGATCTGAACCAGCAGCCACTTTGTATTACCTACCTCGAGACGTCAGGTACTTTTGAATTAAAGTGAGGTTTGATACACTTCCTATTTTTCGTGGTAGTGCAGGAGAGGACCCACACAAACATATGCAGGAATTTCACATAGTATGTGTTGGGATTCCAGAGTGAGTCAAAATATAGTAAAAATAGACTCTAGAACACTGTGCAAGCATACACAATCCGCAGCAAGTGATAAGTAATTTATTGTATCCACGGGGCTGAACAACTCTCACTTTATCTCTTTTGTATAACTTTTTAATGGTTTCAAAAGTGGTTAAAATTATTGATTTTGATAAAGTGCTGAAGCAAAAGAAATGACAGAACAGAAAGTAAACAAATAAAGCAGATAGATTGGAAACAGGCGTTGGTCAGGATTTTAGTAATTATTTCAAAAGATGCTCTAGTAATATTATTGATTAGGCAAAACTCTTGCAGTCTTATTAGCAGGATCCTCTCGGAACTCTGGATTTTTTGGAATGTGTTTCAACTCCAATGAGATCAAGCATTTGGCAACTGGCTATCCCTAACTCAGTCACTGGCATTCACCAATACACAATGATCTAGTGTGATTAAATGCCACACACTTCTCAAATCATCCCTGAAACTAAGAAGTGATATTCATACCGGCTGGCCAAGCGGGCACAAAATATAAATATGCACAACCAATTAATCAAGATGCTCAAATCATCATTTATTGCATAGAGAATAAAGCATGGCAATTATATATTCCTAACCAACACCTAAGTAAATTTAGTTCATAAGATTCATGATAACACACGCTACAATCTGAGTATGTGCATCCATAACTACAAGAAATTACAAGAAAATACTAATTCCCTTGGTCAAATCCGTAGTTGATGGTCTTCTTGAAGTCTCCAATCTTTCCTCCTCTATTCGGCTCCCAATGATGGAAATGAGAAATGATATTTCCCCAAAAGTGGAGTGTCTTTGACTTGAACGGCTCTTCCCTTTTATAGAATGAAGGCAAGCCCAAATTAGGTCAAGCTGTACACGTGGATGGCTCTCCCAACTTCATAAATCTGAAAATAGCTCAACTAACTTTAATTCATTAAAATGGATAACGAGCTGTAACGTGGCCGTTTTTGCTCCCTACTTTGCTGGATCACAGATTTTGCTCCCTCAAGTCACTCAGCAATATATTCTGCACAAAATAACTTCCAAAGCATCCATTCTTCCAAATGGGTTAAAACATATAATATTCATCTAAAAGCAACCCTATTTAACACAAAAGACACACAAAACACTATAGAACTAAGGCTTAAATAACTCCCTTTTGGAGAGTTGTCAGTATGTTCTGGTATGAGACCTCATGGAGTGACAAAGGAAGTGCTGAACCTAAGGGCATTCCCCTTTTCGCTAAAGGATTCAGCGAAAGATTGGCTTTATTACCTTCCCTCCGGCTCTATCAGTACATGGAACGAGATGAAAAAGCAATTCCTGGAGAAATTTTTCCCTGCCAGTAGAGCTGCAAACATCAAAAAGGAGATCTATGGAATTTCGCAGATCACTGGGGAGACACTCCACAAATATTGGGAGAGATTCAAGCGTCTGTGCGCCAGTTTTCCACATCATCAAATCTCAGATCAGTTGTTGATCCAGTACTTTTACGAAGGGCTACTTCCTATGGACCGTAGTTGATAGCGAGCATAGCTAGCTATTTTTCCCTATTTAATTTGGTTAGTCTTTGAGTAATTCGTAGCCATTTTATTTCACTTTAATGTTTATTTTGTAGGAAATTGTTATTTTGAGCTAAAACGAGAATTTGGAGTTAATCGGGTGCTCGGAAAGCTAAAAGGAGGCAAAGGAAATTAATTAGAAAGGAATTAGAAGCTGTCCAATCCGAGAAGGCAGTATGCTGGAATTTGGCACAGCGTCGCAACGCTCTTGGTTTTTCCTTATTCAGAATACGCGGCAAAGGCACAGCGTCGCATCGGCAGATTTCCTATAAATTCTTCTTTTTGAGCTACGGATTTGGGGAGTCCAATTTGAGAGATTTTAGCCCTAATTTCGACTAGAGACCTTCTGTGGGAGCTGAAGCAAGGCCAAAGAGCGGGAATCTAGCTTGGAGGCGTGGAGATCGTGACGGGGACGTGCCGGTTTCAACGACTTTTAGCATTTTCCTTCCTTTCCCTTATCTTTAGTTAGATTTAATGGCTTTTTCATGCTTAGTTTATCTTGTAATGCCATGTATGAGTAGCTAAGCCTGTTACTTAGGGATTGATGTAGTCTTTTTAGTTTATGGATTGATTTATGGGATGAATGGTGCAATTGTCTTATGTTTGCATTCTTAATTTAATGCTTTCAATTAATTGGCCACTAGTTGAATGATCTAAGTGTTGAGTCTTGCTTGGGAGAGGGGATTTAGCGTAGACTTAATTAAGATTGCATGGCTAAAGTAGAAATTCTAAACTCGTGACGGAATTTAGAGTAACTTTAGAATTGGTCAAAAAGAACTAAATGCCTTGCAAGTTAATGAACTTAGATAGGGATATCAAGTTAGTTAGTATGCATGAGAATCAATTATACTCGGGAGAGGTAGTTGTGATTAAAGGTTCTTAGACTCATAAAACCATTGAGCGTTATAATTCATTCCCTAAAATCAATCCTAGACTAAATTGATGAAATCAATTCCCTAAGTATTCTTTCAATTGAATTTCACATCTTTAATTTGCATTACCTTTGTTTCCAAAACTCACTACTTTCCGGTCCCTAAATAAAATTGAGCAAGAATATTCATGGTAATTGATCTAACTTAAAAATCCAATCCAGAGGACGACACTCGATTTCACAATCACTTTATTATTACTTGACCCGTGTGCTTGCAGTAGGAAAATTCCACATCAGTAGTATGGTAGATGCAGCTAGTGGAGGAGCACTAGTCAACAAGACCCCTGTCGAGGCTAGACAACTAATTTCAAGCATGGCTAAAAACTCTCAGCAATTCGGGACTAGAGGACCACCTGCAGTTGTACAAGCCGCCATAAAAAGTGAGGTAAGCGAAATGCGCTCTGAAATGAGTGAATTAACTAAGCTTGTTCGCTCTTTGTCTTCAGGACAGGTACAGGCGAAAGCCTGTGGACCTTGCTCAATGACTACCCACACTACTGATGCATGCCCTGAGATACAAGACAATGAAAAGGTGAATACCATTGGTGGATTCAATGGAAATCAAAGGCAGTACACTTACAATCCAGGATGGAGAGACCATCCAAATTTCAGTTATGGGAACCAACAGAAACCACTGATGTTCAAGCAAATTCAAGCTTCCACCTCAACTTCAGGCACATCCTTCGATGAGACACTTAAGAAGCTTACTGACAGCTCTTTACAATTCCAGCAGGAGACCAGGAACGCCATTCAGAATTTGGGAAACCAAATCACTCAACTGGCAACCCAAGTCAGTAAGATGAACAACAAAATCTCTGGTAAACTGTCTGCCCAACCTGAGGTAAATCCTAAGGCAAATGTGAATGCAGTGTGGAGTGAAGTGGCCACACCTGACTGTACCCCTGAATTCCCCGTTGTCTCTGATAAGTTTTCTATTTCTTCTGGCAAATTTTCTTCTTTAAATTTAAATGATAAAAATTCTTTTTTCTACTTCACCTTTGAACTTCATTGACCCTGCTACTCCAAGTGTGCAGGATTATTTCGATGTTTTTAGAAAAGTTAAGGTGAATGTTCCACTGCTTGAGGCAATCCTGAAAATCCCAGTCTATGCTGAGTTCTTAAAAACTTGGTATGAAGGTAAGCAAAAGTCCCCAGGTAAAGAAGAGGTTAGTGAAAATATAAGTGCATTACTTTCTGAAAACTTACCTGTTAAATGTTTTGATCCTGGCATGTTTAATTTACCGTGTATGATCGGAGATTGCAAGATAAAATATGCCATGTTAGATCTAGGAGCATCGATTAATGTTATGTCTGTGTCTGTTTATAAAAGATTGAATTTAACTGATATTAAAACATCTGACATAGTCATTCAACTAGCAAATAAGTCTTACATTAAACCTCTAGGAATAGTTGAAAACGTTTTAATTAGGGTGGAGGATTTGGTTTTTCCTGCTGATTTCTATGTTTTAGATACTCCTAACCCTTATTACAATCCATCTTTTGCTATGATACTTCTTGGTCGTCCCTTTATGAAGACTGCCAAGACTATTATTGATGTAGATGAAGGTGTTGTATCAGTAGGTTTTCAGGACAAAACCTTATACTTTAAAATTTTTTATGACACTGAAAATCCTCATGCATCTTCTATTGAATACTATATGATTGAACCTGACCCAGTGAATGATCGCACTTTAAATTATAAATCATGCACGGTCACTAATAATGAGATGCATTATTCTGCTGTTAGATGTCCTGACTTAGACGGAGAATTGATTGATGTAGTTGATGAACACCAGATAACCCTTACTGATAAATCTGGTGGAGTCACCAAGTGTTCATCTTCTAGGATTAGGGCTGAGCGCATTTTCTGTCAGCCCACCTCTGCTTCCGATATTTTTTCTGCTTCTGACTATTCTTCCCTGCAGGCCCCAAAATTACTGAAACAAGAGATTTCTAAAAACAATGTATTCTGGACCTGTGGAGAGAAGCCTCCCTAAAAAAATAGAGGAGAGCGTGGTCGAGCAAACGACCTTAAACAATTGCACCCTATAATTTTATTGCTTTCTGTTATTTCAATTCTGAGATAGGTTTATTTTTATCAGTTGCTTTTATGTTTGTTTCCTTGTTTTTGTTTGTTCTTTAGGATTGGCGGTACCAAAATGAAGTTCTAAATTTATAGAAAGTGTGATTCGCCACCCATGAGCGCAACATTCAGGGAAGTTCTATTCTTTCCCTATGCATTGTCTATTTCTTCATGATTTATTACATTGAGGGCAATGTAAATTTTAGGTTGGGGGTGGGGAATTTACTTTACATTTCTGTTGGGCCTTGAGCAACTGAGCGTTAGGCCAGCGTTTGTGCTTAATGAAATGTCTTGCATGATTGTTGTGTATATGCTTGTTTAAGTGATGATGATTTCCTAGGATTGACTCAATTTTTTTCTAAAATTTATTGCTTTCGATGAGTTGTGGCCGAGAGTGTTCAAAAAAAGGAGCCTTTTTAAAACTTTTCTTGGATATGTCTTGCACCTGTTGAGTGTCTATTTTGCTTTAAAGTATGACTTGAATGCTTAGGAGCGAATTACTTGGCTTATATTCCTGTTGTCAGCCCGATAGGTGTAAGGTTAAGCAAGAAAGTCTAAATTTTTTGCAAAATAGTGTGTGGAGTCTTGCCTAGGAGAGAAAAAAAAAATATGTCTGCAATAAAAAAAAAAAAAAAGAGAGTCAGTGGTGGTGAGGCAAAAGAAAAGAAAAATCATATGCTCGCCATCTTTACTTTGAGAGAAAAGAGAAAAAAAAAAAAAGAGCATGCTTGCATTGAGCCTAAACGCTTAGGGGTAAAAAGAGCTACCTACAGTGTGATCAGTTAGGCCAACCAAGAGTAAAACTCGGGTTATGGATCCCTGCACTGTAGTGTGAAAGCTAGTGCCCTATCCAAAAGAAATGCAAAAAGAAAAAAAAAAAGAGAGAAAGCAAAAGCATAAGCAAAAAGAAAGAAAAGTGCAAAGAAAAAGAAGAGTGAAAAAGAAAGAAAAAAAATAGAGAGAAGAAAAAGGAATTCCTTGATCAGGCACCTAAGCAAGAGGAAACAACCTAGTATGTTCCATTTGGGCCTTTTAGCAAGACCTTAGTGCCAGTGTAGGGGGAAGATAGGATAAGAGTTGAGTAATCCAATCTCGAGCTAGTAAAGTCTTCTTTAGGTGGGATGGAGCTCTCTTGTGCAAGATAATCTTTGAAAATTTTTTATTTGTCTCCTCATTTGTCTCTCTTGCGAATGTCTCTTGATTGCTTTAGTTTTTTGAATGTTTGAGTCTTGAGGATTAAATCACTTTTCAATTATATGCACAACGCCTTTCTCCTTGTTTTGTGTGTGCCTTTCTCGAGGACTAGCAAGATTTCGGTTGGGGGTATTTGATAGGACCTAAATAGTCCTATTTTATCGCCTCTAATCTAAGCTTGTTAGAGTCATTTTATGCTTTACTTATCCTATTTACAGATTAATTGAGCTTAGCCCGTGTCTGGAGCTGATCACGCTAATTGGTGTTAAATTTGGGCCAATTACGGAGTTTTTGGAGCCATCTCGATGTTTTGGACGGAGAGGAGGTGAAGAGACCAAATTGTGCTGAAGCGGGCCTGAATTATGACACCGAAAGCCAAAGATTGAAGCCCCGAACTGAGAAGAAGCGAGACAATACCGAGAAATCAAGCAGAAAGTCAAGATTTGAGGCTACCGTCTCGACGCCGACGCGATTTCGGGCCGAAGAAAAATGTTTGCAGCATCGAGACACTGTGCCTTGGCGTCTCGACACCGACGTGTTTTCTATATATATGTAGTCTCGATTTAGTCCGCCGTTAGGTTAGAATTTTGGTCCCTTTTACGATTTTTTGCCTCTTTTACTTTCCAGCACTCTTGTAGGCCATTGTTGGCCATACTTTATGGATTCTTTCGTGTTTATTGTTGCTTTTACTTCATCTATGCGTAGCTAAACCCGTTTAAATCATTGGATTGGATCTATGTCTTGATTCTAAATGATATTGGCTGAGTTTTCTGGTTTATTCTTGCTGTTCTTGCTGAGTTTTTATTAAGTTTTGCATGTAATCCCATTTAAACCAATACATGAGGCTAGTCAATTAGGATTGTCGCCCTATGCGATTACCACTTGTGTATTCTATCAATTATTTGAGATAGCCACTAGGTTGAGGCAAGCCACTCTCTACGCGAGACGACCCTTAATAGGCCTAGGATGCATGTTTAAGGTTCTAGGAATTAGATTTAAATTGCATTTGAATTTAGTTCTTATGATTCCAGACCCACGATCCCAAAGCGGCTAGTTTTAATAGGTGGTTGCAAAATTGCTTGTTAATAAACTAGTTAGATATAAGTAGTAACCGTTGCAGAGGTCTCGGATGGTTGCTACATTATGCGTAAGGGGTGGCGAGCGATAGAGTTTATATTAATTAATCTTGTTAATTGCCGAATTCACGATTAGCGAGTTAATTAGCACAGGTTAGTGTAGGGGGGTCCTCCGAGTAACCCAGAAGCCGACCGGACTAATAAAATCAGTTTAGAACAATCATTAGAGCAAACTAGGAAGCCAATGAATTAGAATCAAGCATAATAAATCCCAATCCAACGATCCCCTTTTTATGTTATTGATCCCATCTTATTTCCATTCTGCATGCTTAGCTTCTTGTCTTTTAAAATTCTGCAATTGCATTTATTTAATTTTTGCTTGTCTTCAATCACAAAAATCCCCTTGTTTTCATAAGCATGGAATCCTACACTTATTAGATCCCTCTTCCCTGTGTTCGACCTCGGCCTCTATTGCTACAAATTTAGTAGTAGTGTCGTGGATTATAAATTTTATTTGACGACTTAGGGAGAATTCGACACCCTCCTGACGGTCCCATCAGATTCCACTAGGTAGGTTCTAAATTTGTCAAAACCAAATACTACTACAAGTAATTCCTTTTCCGTGACAGTATAATTCAACTGAGCCTCGTTGAGCGTTTTGCTTGCAAAATAAATAGGTTGCACAATTCTCTTTTCTGACATAGCACTGCTGCAACTGCAAAGTCGCTAGCATCGCACATCCACTCGAATGGTTGAGTCCAATCAGGTTCAATTATGATAGGCGATGTACTGAGTGCGTTCTTTAAAGTTTCGAAAGCTTGCTTACAATCTTCATCGAATTCGAACGGTCTATCTACTTCGAGTAACTTGCACAACGGTTTAGAAATTTTAGAGAAATCTTTAATGAATCTTCTGTAAAAACCTGCGTGGCCTAGAAAGCTCCTGATATCTCGAACGGTTTTTGGAAAAGGCAACTTGGATATGATCTCAATCTTTGCCTTGTCTACCTCAATTCCATTTCTAGAAATTCGGTGTCCAAGGACTATTCCTTCCCGTACCATGAAATGGCACTTTTCCCAGTTCAATACCAGGTTTGTTTCTTCACATCTTTCCAGCACTTGGTCTAAATTCTGTAAACACACTGCAAACATTTCACTGAAGACAGAGAAGTCATCCATAAACACTTCTAATGTCCGCTCTACCATATCGGAGAATATAGCCATCATACACCTTTGAAAGGTGGTTGGTGCATTGCATAATCCAAATGGCATTCTTCTAAAGGCAAATGTCCCGTACGGACATGAGAACGTGGTCTTCTCCTGGTCTTCTAGGGTTATTGTTATCTGATTGTAACCTGAGTAACCATCTAAAAAGAAGTAATAATCCTTCCCTGCAAGTCTGTCCAACATTTGATCTATAAATGGTAACGGGAAGTGGTCTTTCCTGTTTACTTTATTGAGGCGGCGATAGTCTATGCAGACTTGCCATCCTGTGACTGTCCTTGTCGGAATCAATTCGTTTTTCTCATTCTCCACTACAGTTATCCCACCCTTTTTGGGGACACATTGTACTGGGCTAACCCAGCTACTGTCTGAAATTGGATAAATGACTCCTGCGTCCAGCCATTTTAAAATCTCTTTCCTGATTACTTCTTTCATAATGAGATTTAGTCTCCACACACTTTCAATGGAATTCTTGGCTCCTTCTTCAAGGTTGATCCTATGCATGCAAAATGATGGGTTGATTCCTTGAATATATGCAATTGTCCAACCTATTGCCTTTTTGTGACTAGATAGGACCAACAGCAAAGACATTTCATCCTTGTCAGTGAGATAAGCTGATATAATAACTGGTAGTGTTTTGTTTTCTCCAAGGAAACTGTATTTAAGATGGTACGGTAGCGGTTTGAGTTCTAGATTCGGACGGTTCATCATAAACGGCTGCAGCGGCTTGATTTCTTCCTGGTTTGATTCTAAGGAAACTCTCGACGCTTCTATCCGCGCTACTGTAGATCCATTAGTGGTTGGTTCTTCTACTCCTTCAATCTTTTTCCCACCTTTTTCCTCTTGTTCTTCTTCGTCAAGCATGTCTTCCAGCGTCTCTCCCTTTAATAATTCTTGCAAGGTAGATAAAGAAAGTTTGTCAATCTCATCAATCACTGAACATTCTTCAAGATCTCCTGGATATTTCAGTGTGTTCATGACGTTGAAGGTGACTTGTTGATCGTTGACCCTCATAGTCAATTCTCCTTTTTTAACGTCGATCAAGGTCCTGTCAGTTGCTAAGAATGGTCGACCTAAAATTATCGGCACTTCTTTATCAGCTTAACAATCTAATATGATGAAGTTTGCTGGGAATACAAACTTATCAACCTTTGACTAACACATCCTCAATCTTGCCCATGGGCTGTGTTAGTGACCTGTCGGCTAACTGAAGAGTTACAGTTGTTGGTCTGGCTTCTCCTATACCTAGTTGTTTGAAAACTGAGTATGCCATCAGATTTATGCTTGCTCCTAGATCGCATAATGCCCTGCCAACATTTCATCCTCCAATGGAGCATGGAATGGTGAAACTTCCTGGATCCTTTAACTTGTGAGGGATCTTGTTCTTGACCAATGCACTAGAGCATTCGGTAAGTGCAACTGTTTCATACTCTCCCAATCTTCTCTTCTTGGACAGAATGTCCTTCAGGAATTTCACGTAAGTTGGCATCTGTTCAAGCGCTTCCACCAACGGGATGTTGATGTGGAGTTGCTTGAAGATATCTAGAAACTTTTTAAACTGTGCATCTTGTGAGGCATATTTGAATCTCTGAGGATATGGAGGTGGTGGTCTGTAATCTGGATCTATAATAAACTTTTAAGGCTTTGCGATCGCATTTTCCTGCTTTTTTTTTAGTTTGAACTTTCACTTTTTTCTTCCAAGGCTTCTGATTCCTTGGCCTTTTCTTTATTTTCTTTATTCTGACAAACTTATGTGGTAACTTCTGACTTCTTTTCTGAAACTTCTTCCGGAGCTTTTTCTGGGATTTTCCTTACTTCTTGATTCACGGGGTATTCTGGTCCATCGTATTCTAATCCACTTCTCAAGGTGACAGCCTTGCACTGCTCCTTACCTTCTCGGTGAGGGTTCTCAGTCTTACTGGGCAATGTCCCTTTTTTTATTTCTTGAGCAATCTGTCCAATTTGTACTTCCAAATCTCTAACAGCGGCATCATTTCTTGCCATGTATTCTTTCATCAAAGCCTCTAGATTTGACTCTTGATTCTGAACAGGTTGGAAGTTCTTCTGAGGCTGTTGTTGCGTAGGCTGGGAATTGAATCCTGTTGGAGATTTCCCAAATTTATTTGTATTGGAATTACTCGTACTGGTTTGACCTCCCCAAGAGAAGTTTGGATGTTATCTCCATCCTGGGTTGTATGTAGTCGAGTATGGATTCCATCGGTTCTGGTTCTGGTTCCCTTGTTGTCCTACATAAAAAACAGATGCAGGATTTAGTGGACAGTTATCAGTAACATGCTCCTCATTACAAATATCATAGCAGGGAGAAGAGATAGCATTGGCAGGGGCTATGTTAGCTTAGTTGGCCATGGTCATGCCCATCATCATTTTGTGGATGGCATTGATCTGGGCTTGCATGGTTGAATTCGCCTCCGTCTCTACTGCTTTAACTGGATTCTTTAAAATTGTAGGCTTAGTCTCTCCCCAGTGTCTATTATTTATGGCTATTGTGTCTAATATGTGTGCTTCATTTGCAGATTTCTTCAAGAAAGATCTATTCGCAGATGCATTGACTAGAGCTTTTGAAGCTTGATCCAATCCACTGTAAAAATGCTCTATAATGATACATGCAAGCAATCCATGATGAGGACACTTCCTGACCAGCCTTTGAAATCTCTCCTAAGTTGCATCTAAAGGTTCATTATAAGATTGTCTAAAAGAAATAATCTCAGCTCTATACTTGGCATTTTTATTAGAAGGAAAAAACTTCTCTAGAAACTTTTCAGCCAAGTCATTCCAGGATGTGATGGAGTTTGGAGGGAATGAGTCCAACCAAGCTTCAGCATCTCCCTGCAATGAGAAAGGAAAAAGTTTTAGCTTCAATGTATCTTCAGGCACTCCTGTCACTTTAAAAGAACTACAAATTCTCAAGAACAACTTAATATGCTTATGTGGATCTTCACTCGGAAGTCCGGAAAATTGGCCCATGGTGTTGAGCATTTGAAACATCACTGCTTTAAGCTCAAACTGTGGAGCTTCTATTGGTGGCTCCAAAATTCTTGGATTCAGAGTTTGGAAAACGGGTAAGGCATAGTCCCTTATTGCTCTATTGTGGTCTTCAACAATATAAATTGGATTTTCATGTGGTGGCACCGGTGGAACTGGAGGTGCTGGAGGGATTCTCCCACCATTCTGCTCCCTTCCACGATTCTGTGGGTCAACTTGAGGATCGACTCCAGGTTGGTCCATCGGAAATCCTTGTATATAAGAAGCTTCTTCAAGAGGTTACTGTGCGCTCAACTCTTGTTGTTCCCTTCTCTTTCGTCTTTGCTCTTTCCGACGACGACGAAAGGTTCTTTCTATCTCAGGATCTATATCAAGGAGTTGACACCCCTTGTTCATGCACTAACTTTAACCTACAAAAAAATTGCAAATCATAGTCAAATCCTTCTTGAGACAAAAATGCGGTTGCAATCGAATCGCAATCTCAATAAACAAAACTAGTTTCACTTTTGGTCCCCGGAAACGACACCAAAAACTTGATGCGGTGTCGGGTTGAAATGTGGATGTAAGAAAAGATGGTAAATAACAATTAAGATAAATTCAGCCAACCTAGTGCAAGTATACACTATCGCATGTAGTAATAAAAATCTTAAAAGTATTCCAAGGGTATCGATCCCACGAAGACTAAATTAGAAACACAGATTTGAAGAAGAAACTGTTCAAAGATTGCTTAGATAAGGTGACGGGACTTGCCGAAGGTCCGAATCAAATAAAATTTATAATTCCACGGCACTACAACTAATTTTGTAGAAATAGTGGCCGGGGTCGATCACAGGGAGTGGCAGTTGGTTATTTATTTTCTGTTTATTTTGAGCTATGAAAGCTGTAAATAGGGGAATTAGAAAATTGGATAAATGATTATGCAAGGAATTTAAAGTGCAAGAATTTAAACAAGCAAGACAATTAAAGGACAAGAAATTAAATCGCAGGAATCATAAAAAGACAAGAAAATTAATTAAATTAGGCGACATCGATTGGAGTGATTATTGGGTTTGGATAATTTAACTTGATCATTGAATCTCTACCTATTAAAGGTTAGTTTGAATTGCTCAATTGCCCAATCGATCTAATCTGAACCCAGAAAAGACCTAAAGCCCACCTAAGCCATCTAACCCGATCATACAACATCCATCGAATTAGACACTAATCGATTAATTAATTAATCCAATTGGACTATCAAATTAAACAATTAACCAATTGCCTTTAGTCTAGTGGATTGATTAGGACATTAGAAATAATTAGATCTTGATTACTTCTACCGCTATTTTGGATTCTAAACCTATCGTGTCAAGCAACAAAGTCAGAGTCTGCTCTTGGGACCCATGCCCACGAATCAGTCTATGCGCTAACTATTAAACTAATGTTCCATTAGCTACTTGGAAATCAATTTCTTAGCAAGTTATTAACATACGAGCTGCGAGTTAGGGCGTCAATCTAACCTACTGCGCATGCAAATAATACGAACTGAATCCAAAATACAATAGCAATATGAAATTAAACGAACATTCAAAACATGAAACTCACAAAGAAATACATTCTATAACCCAAAAATCATCCAATCGGCATCAACGAGTTTAGACGGCGGTTAAGCCGACTAAAACCCATGACCCAACCCTACAATAACAAGAAAATAATAAGAAAATCAAAAGGGAAACTTACACCCCTTTAATTCTGGTCTTCTAGGACATAGAGAACCGAGAGGAGGAGCAAAATAAAACCCTAAAAAGATAATACATTCGACGGAATTAAAAGAGGGGATTTTATAGGAAAATCTGTCGTGGCGTCTCGACGCCGTGCCATATGGGCCACGGGCTGAAAACGTGCTGGCGTCGAGACGCTGACCACGGCGTCTCGACGCCGTGCCTCTTTTCAGCGTGCTTCGACTTTAATCCTCGTCGTTTCTTGCTCGATTTGGGCCTCGAACCTTTGACTCCTTGGAATTATTTTTCGGGCTCGTCACGATCCTCACGGTCTTCTCACCTCCTCGAGACCCATGGGCCTCAAGTAAGCTTGAAAACTCCTTAAATTGCCTGAAGTAACTCCAATTTGTGTGGTTCGACCCTGATACCTTGAATGCACAAATTATCTACAAAACAGACAAATAAAGCGTAAAGTGCACCCTAACAAGTCTAGATTAACAACAAATAAATAGGACTATTTTGGTCCTATCATAAGGTAACCAAAAAAATAGTTGATGATGATTTTTGGAAAATAACAAAATAAACACGAAAAGAAAACAATGATAAATAAGTGAGGTGTTCAATATAGTTTCAACCCTAAGGTAAAATAACTCTAATCATTGCTTATTAAACCTAAGTTTATTCATGCATTGGGTCAGATTTAACTTCTATTTGGCCTTGCTCCCAAGAACCGTTAGAAGGCTAAGCGAGTACCGTTGTGCACATGTCTGTGACTCGACTCCGACATAGATAAATCAAGCATGCAATATATAACCTTATAGTTGTTATAGGGTGTCTTAGGCAGCCTCACCCTATAACACCGAATACACTCTTTCGAGCCATTTCTCCTATATCACCTTTATGAAAACCGGTATTGTTCGTCCCTTTCGAGATCAAACTCACATAGCATGCAAAGTCTAAGTGATCAATTTAAACTCAGCAAGATTTAGAATGATATTCAATAAAGAGCGACATGCAATGAATAGAACTTAAGCAAATAAACACTTTCATGCTAAGTTAACCATAAGGGAATTCACTATATTGAACCCTTCAATGGGATTTAGCTACGCATGATGGAATAAGATGCAAAAGAATAACTTTTCATTGACATAATGAATGTAAGAATACAGAAATAATGAAAAGAACAATTGTTGGAAATAAGGTGCAGTACATAAAACTAGGGTTTTTTCTTTTATCCAATCCTTCTAGAGTTCGCTCGACACTCTACTCTCCTTTACAAGTGGGAATAGGGTGAAAATCTCTACAAACACTCTGGTTTGATGTCTAACTAAGGTTAGAATTCGGTCATCTAAGAAGGACCACGGGCATCCCTACTCATGGGCTTCTACTAGGGTTCTATCACCACCCTCTTCTTCCCAGTGAGTTCTGCTTGAATTTCCCTTGGAATCAAGGCATTATATAGTGTGGGGAGTAGTTGAGGAGCCACGAAATAGGTGCTGGTAAGTAGCCCAGTCAGTTTCAGAGTCAAAACAGCCGGTTAGGTGCCCAAAACTCTCGTTCAAAATGACCCGCGACGGACTCAGAACTGCCTTTGTCTGCCCATAAATGCGGTCGCATTTGGATTTTGCCTTCCCAGAAATGCGGTCGCATTTCTGGGAAATTCCAACTTTCTCTGTTTTTCTGCATAACACCAAATTAAGTCAAATTCATATCAAAATAGGTCTTTTTAAGCACTTTTAAGCATAATTTGACATATGTGACTCTCAACTCCCTAATTCATCAACTTTAACACTTTTAGAGCTCGGGAATAGTAAATTTGATCTAAAACATGCAACTTTGACAAGGAAATGAGCTAAATATAAGGGTAAAATAGGTATATTTTTTACCCTTATCAACAGGTCACTCTCACTCATACTTATCAAAGGACAATCCCTCGTGAGAAGAAGTTCATGACACACTTAGGATTAAGACCGAGTTACCTAGGTCATCCTATTGAAACAGTAACCTTACTAGTTAACGTTGTTACAACTAGTGGTTTACTATTTCGTGGTCCAGTCTTATGCAAACTCATTGCATAGGATACCGCCGCTCGCATGTCTACTACATGGATGCTTTGGATCAATACGTCTGTATCAAATACAAAATGGGTCGTATCACATAGTGTTACCAAGATAAGGTACCCAGCCTTATCCCTGTACTATAAACCTTTTAGGTTGTTACTTGAACACCGATCCCCGTATGTCCCCACATTAGTTCAAGTTACATACAAACAACCTTGGATCTTAGTTTATTGGATTTGGGTCATATTGTGCTATACTTAACTAAATATAACAATAACAATGATTGTATAAACCTCAATAACAATTTATTGACACAATTATACAATTCGTTAACATTCACTACCTACGAGTTTTAGGACATAAAACCCAACATACACAGTCTGTACGGTCTGCAGAAACAGTGTCGTCGTGGTATGTTCCTCAGGTGTTTCCACTAGTGGATCTTGCTTTCTGCTCCACCTATTGTCCAACGTTGGTTTCTCATCGTTCATCGACTGTTCCAACGGTGGATCCACTACACCAGGATTCATTCTTGCTCTGGCTGGTCTACCACGCCCGTCTGTTCCTTTTATATGAGGAAACATCCTTTCAAATTTCTATACCCAACTAAGCCTACCCAATTATATAACTGAAAGTTAAGAACAAAGGTTACACCATATCTCATGAGAAATAATTACATAAACATATAATTATTTAAAACATAGTCTTTTACAAGGGCATTTCTGGCGATGATGAGAATCTTGCTATTTAGTCATGGGGACACTTAAGCTTACGATGTAAGCAGTTTACAGAAACCTTAGGATGTGATCTCGGTTCATTCATGCACCTCTTCTATCCATGGGTGTTACATGATGAATCCCAACCAGTATACCAACTAAATGCACTATGATTGAAACTCTGAACAACGAAAATCAAAATGTTTTAAATAAAAAAACAATCATTACATGCAAACAGAAAAAAAAATAAAGAAAATGGATCGAAGAGTGTATTTAGCAGGTGTTCCGTAAACCGTCATCTCAAGTACCTCCAACCTTAGACAGAACTTCATCGGGAGAGTTCCCTTATAACCATAGTAAAGTAAACTCTTTACTCTAAAGATCTAGGTGAATTAAACTCTTTTAATTGACCTAGTGATATTGCATGCTAACATTAAACTATGATTAATTCAACTCTGGTATTCCGGGTTAGTTCCCAGGTAGGAGGTGTTCCGTAAACCGTCATCTTAAGTACCCCCAGCCTTAGACAGAACTTAACCGGTGGAGTTCCCTTATAATCATAGTAATGTTTTTCCTACTTAGTCAATTAAAACTATTTTTAATTCTAAGTAAGAAAATAATTCTAATCCTATTAGAATTATAATGAGCTTAGGTCTAATTAATTTTAAACATTTTAAAATTAATTCATTTTAACCTAAGGTCCTATGTTTGCATGCAACTCTTTGTTATAGGTTGACGGTTTCTAATCAATTTTATAACTTATTATAAAATTTTAATGATTAGCCCTATAACATGCTTCTATGGTGTTGGAAAAATAACAATCATATTCTAATTATTCAACACCATATTATTATGACGCCGATAATGATAATATAACGATTATATTAATCTAAAGTGGTGTCATGCTTCATGCAATTTCAATTTCATTTAATTAATATCGATTATATTAATTAAACATCCATGAAATTAAATTACATGAAATTTGACATTAATATAATATAACTCTTATATTAATCTAATTAATGTCATGTTCAATGCTATTCCATTTTCATTTAATTAATATAACATTTTATATTAAATCATACATGAAAACAAGTATTGATTTATATTTATTATTTTCATTCATAATATAACTAATTATATTATTTCTCATGAAAATAATGCTAAGCATGCATGCTACATTAATAAAATATAACAATTATATTTATCTAATTAATGTCATGCATCATGCTTTTCCAATTTCATATATTTAATATAACAATTATACTAAATAACTCATGAAATATAAATTCATGCATAATTATCATATATTATAACATTTATAACATAAATATGCATGAAACATGCTTAACCTATGGTGGGAATTTAAGCTATATGACATCCATAAAGCAAATAAATAGCAATTGAACTGGTTAATTTTGGCCCCTAGGATAAAATAAAGCATAAATTACAATAATTATAGCTAAATTCTATCCTAAAAATCCTTCTGCAGCTCCAAATACTGGTCTAGACCGCCCGAACCGACCCGAACCACTTCGAACCAGCTATGAAAACCACGAACCGAGCTAAATTCCAGCTGAACCGGACCAAATCGGTCCCAACCCAACCAGACCGCGTGAATCGGACCGCCCAACAGCCTTGAACCGTCCTGTTGCGAATTTCTAGCGCGTGCTGTAATCGTGACAGCGTCGCAATTTCTCCGATTTTTATCTCATAAAAACCTATTCTAGACCCGGACTTACATAGGACTCGATTTTACATAAAATACCCGAAACACCGGGCCCTTACATGATCAAATCACATAAAAACAGTAAAATCTATGGCCATAAAATTAACCTAAACAGTTCAATGCAAATCATACATACATTATGTATTAATCAATCCCACCAATAGCCAATGCAAATTTTAGAGAAACAAAGTTAGATCTACGATCGGCTCTGATACCAATTGAAGGATTGGAATTCCATAATTCCGTAAAGCGGAAGCGTGATTGGGACCGATTCGTAATTAATTTTGTTTAATCTAAAATACCAATACATTGGCAATAATATTAGAACTATTCTAAATATATATTAAGGCTAAGCATACAAAAATATTAGATCTAAATCTAATTTATAAAGTAACAAATTACTTACTCTCGTTGACGACTCAGATTAAATTCACCAACTGCTTGTGAATTAATCACGAACTAGTGTGAACACCACCACTATGGCTGCACCGGTATGACTCTGAGACTTCTAGAGGCAGGAGACTTGTGGGAGCCTTTGGGAGAATTCTCTGAGAGTAGGAGAATGAATGAGATACCTTTCACCCCACCCCAGGGGTCCTATATATAGTAAAGGCCAAGACCTTTTTCCTAATAGGAAAAGGGAGACCTTTTCCTAATAGGAAAAAGTCTCTAATTTTAATAAATAATTAATTAATTTCCCAATTAAATATCATATATTTAATCTTAGGGATTTTATTAAAATTAAAATTAATATGAATCCAATTCATATTAAATTTATTTGAACTCTTTCAAATATTTTCTTTCCTAATAGGAAAAGGTCTCTAATTTTAATAAATAATTAATTAATTCCATAATTAATTAATTTACCCAATTAAATATCATATATTTAATCTTAGGGATTTTATTAAAATTAAAATTAATATGAATCCAATTCATATTAAATTTATTTGAACTCTTTCAAATACTTTCTCTCAAGAATTAATTAATTCAAAAATTATATTATAAAGTTTCATAAACTTTATATTATAATGCATCAATATACATTATACGATTCCCCAAATAAATTGAACACTTTCAATTTACAATTTATACTTAATTGCCTCAAGTCTCTTTACGAGCTACCAGTGGGACCTAATGGACCTACAGATCAGAAGCTCCAACGATACGAGACTAATTGGCCAAACTCATTGACCAAGTTTAGTCAACATTCGTTAACTGTGGGTCACTCCACTAAAGACCCACAGCTGCACTCTTCTCACTATAGAATATTTCTGTGTCCACGGATATCGACCAAGCAGTAAGTCAATCCTTCACGTGTGTTCGTAACACCAGCTGGGTCAAATTACCGTTTTACCCCTGGGTTACCTCTGGTTCCTTAAGTACCACTGATTCCTCTAATGAACAAGTTGTTTAGGGTCCAACCACTAAGCAGGAGTTCCTCTCAGGCTAGGAGAGGACGGCGCGCCTTTGTTCAAGCCCTAGAATCAGCCCTTAAGGGAACACACATCTACTTACCCCAATAAGGGAAGGAGTGAATTCCATCTTGTACTGTTATGTTCCCAGCCCCCATTCGGTCTTGCCCCTGAAATGGTAGGCTTATTGAGTTGGCGAACTGGCCACTCTCACCCATACAAATCTAAGGACAGTCCCTCCTGAAAGGGGTTCATAACAGACTCAGGATTGAGATTGAGTTACCTAGGTCATCCTATTGAAATAGAAACCTAAACTAGTTAACGGCGTTACATCTAGTGGTTACTATTTCGCGGTCCGGTCTTATGCAAACTCATTGCATAGGATACCCCCACCCGCATGTCTCCTACATGGATGCTTTGGATCATTGTATCTGTATCGAATACAAGGTGGGTTGTATCACATAGTGTCACCAGGATAAGATACCCAACCTTATACCTATACTATAGACCATTTAGGTTGTTACTTGGACACTGGTCCCCGTATGTCCCCACATACTAGTCCAAGTTTCATTTAAACAACCTTGGATCTTAGTTTATTGGATTTAGGGTTTATTAATGCAAACTCGATTATTCAATAACCAAATTACTGAATTACTCAAATAACACTTTATTGAGATCGATTAATTTGTTTCATTTACTATCTACGAGTTTTAGGGCATAAAACCCAACAGAATCCCAACCAGTATACCAACTAAATGCACTATGATTGAAACTCTGAACAACGAAAATCAAAATGTTTTAAATAAAAAAACAATCATTACATGCAAACAGAAAAAAAAAATAAAGAAAATGGATCGATTAGGTGGCTCACTGTACCCAAGATCTTCAATTTCCCATTTTGAAATCTATGAGAAATTCCATCTTCAATTAGGTGCAAGGGTTTCCATCTTCCATTCGGACATTCCATATTCCATCTAAAATTTCTTTTCAGGTGCTTGTTTAGGGATTCAGAGGCTTTGATAAGGAGTTCCATTTTGAAGAAACATTGCTTCGTTCGAGTAAGCCTTCGATTTACCTGGTCCTCGAGTATAAATTTTCGAGGAAATCTTCGAGTAAAAATCTCTAAGTAAAAATCTTCGAGTAAAGCGGCTTGAATTACCTGGTCTTCTTCGATTAAAAGGTACAATTACCTGATACTTTGAGGGAAAAATCTTAGTAGCTTCTGTTTTCAAGCTTATGATCTATTCTATATTACTTCTACATAGGTTTAGAAGCATAAGGAATATTGTGTTGGGGGGCGAAGAGCACGAAGAGGACAAACAAAGGAGTTCTGAATTGTGGGGGACCGATTATAAAGGTATGGATGTTTAAAATATGAATAATAAACAAATAAAAAGATTCTATCCGTTCTTTTTTAAGCAACAAAAAAATGGTTGAGGAATAGATTTTGTCGAATAGACTTCTCGATTGCAAGGTGCAGAATTCAAATAAATTCATGATAATATCATTATTTTTTTAAGCAAACATAAAATCGATTGGGGAATAGAATCTATTTTGTTAAAAATGAAATCTAAGGAAAACAAAAACAAAATAAATGAAATCTTTTAGTTAGATATACATCTTCCTTAACTTTAGGAAGATGGAGGAAATCGGTTATCTAGGGAGAGAAACGGGTTGCAAATACTGCCTCCTTACTTTTAGGGAGAAGAGCAAAACGGTTATGAAAGGGTAAACAGGAAATTCAGATTACAAAAAAAGTCACATGCTCCTCACGTTTTGGCCATTTATCTTTTTCTTTTTTTTTTTTGTCTATCTATCTAAACCGGGATTTTGTTTTTGCCATTTAGAAGGATTTCCCTTTTTGGGTTTTTATACTTTAGCCAAATATTTTTAAATTCGAAGTCCGAACCCCAAGATTGAAATTCGAAACACCTTGAAATCCTGATTGAAATCCACACTGTTGACTACATATGGGTAAAATCTACCTCACGTGGTTTTAAAGACGCAACCATATGGCGGTCTCATGGAATAATTTGGCCGTGAGAAACTGAAAGGAAACGAAATCACAAGTGGCCTTCTTTGGCGAGAGAATACGAGTCCATTGTAATTCTTTTAAGTTTTGGAAAATTGTAATGGGTGGCTAAATATTAATGGGTATTAGCAGATATAGCAAGTTTTTAAAAAAATTGCAAATATAGCAAATTTTTAAATGATTTTTTAGAATCCCCATTTTGCCGCTGATTTGATTTTGCGCTCGTGTTTCCTTCTTTTTTGTTTTTTTCTTTTTTTTTCGATTGTATCTAGTCTTCTTCGTTCTTTTTTCTTCCCGATCTGATCTTCTTCTTCTTGTTGGCTAAGGTCGTCTTCTTCAGTCGATCAAATTCATTATCGATTGGTCTAAGGATTTTTTGTATCTTCTCCACCATAACCGACATTTGGCTTTCACTGTTATGATTTTTACAAAGAAGCTTCAATTTACAGCTATCAATTCATTTCGTTTTCTCCAAACCTACCCAATTTAAGCTTCAAACGCCTTATATTAATGGGGAACGCCCATGGCCAACAAAAGCATTTCAGCCATGGCGTAAATATCTTTCGACCCACTAATGTTCATTCTCCCTCCAATAAATAATTTTAATATGCACCTGCTTCTCAAAGTTCGACCTCAACGACGAAGACGGAGTCCTTGCCCTACACGCACGTTGATTCGAGCCTCCTAGCGCTAGCGGGTCAGGTCGCGACCGCTTTGCCATATGACAGCAGCCAGGACTCCACAACAAAATGGACTCACAAAAAGGTTCAATAGAACCATCTTGGAGAGAGTCTGTTGTATGCTTTCAAGTGCCAATCTCCCTCGAACTTTTTGGGGAGAAGCTGTAAACACTGTTGTCTATGTGATAAACAGGAGCCCGTCTTCAGCCTTAAGCTTTAAAACCCCACAAGAAGTATGGTCAGGTAAGCCTCAGAGTCTCAAGCATTTAAGAGTCTTCGGGTGTGCTGTGTATGCTCATATAAGACAGGATAAGCTTGAACCGAGGGCTAGGAGGTGCTTATTTCTGGGGTATCCAAATGGTGTGAAAGCTTATAGACTTTGGTCTCTGGAACCTGGAGAGAACAGATGTTTTATCAGCCGTGATGTCACGTTTAATGAGGAAGTCGTGCCTTGGAAAACTGATGTGATAACTGAGAAACATCAGAATCGGGAAGGCTTTGAGATTGAACTTCAGACTTCTAATCAGACTTTTGTTTCTGTGAATCCGAGTGATGAACAAGAAGTGTTAGTTGAGGTCCAAGGGGAAGAACCAAATATTGTAGAAGATGTTGAGCAAGGAGAAACTTCTCAACATCCATCTACAAATGTTGATGACCTTGCTGATTACCAGTTAACACGTGACAGACAGAGAAGAGCAATAAGGCCATCCTCCAGGTATAATGCAAGTGATTTTGTAGGATATGCTTTCAATTGCTTTACTGAAAGTTTTGGTGGAGAACCTAATACCTACAATCAGGCCATTAAGTCCGAAAACTCTAGACAATGGTTGAATGCTATGAAAGATGAAATTGAGTCCCTGAAGATAAATAAGACATGGAAATTAGTTAACAAACCAGAAGGCAACAAGGTTGTAGACTGCAAGTGGATTTATAAATTGAAGCCAAATGTGAATTCCCTTGATGAGCCTAGATATAAGGCACGTCTAGTAGCAAAGGGGTTCACTCAGGTTGAAGGAGTTGATTACACGGAAGTTTTTTCCCCGGTTGTCAGGCACACTTCCATTCAGATTCTTCTCTCTATAGTGGTTCACTTTGACTTAGAACTCCAGCAAATGGACGTGACCACTGCTTTTTTATATGGAAGTTTGGATGAGGACATCTTTATGAGACAATGTTGGGTTTCTAGAATGAGTAAAAATAAGATATAAAAAAGACTCTAGAACTCTGTGCAAGTATACTCAGTCTGCAGCAAGTAATAAGTATTTATCGAATCCGAGGTCTGAATTAGCTTCCACTTTATCTATTTTGTTTATCTTTTTAATGGTTTCAAAGGTGGTTAAAATGATTTGTTTTTATAGAATGTTGAAGCAAAAGAAATGACAGAACAGAAAATAACAAATAGGCAGACATATTAGAAACAGGCACTAGTTAGGATTAGTAATTGTTTTAAAAGATGCTCTAGCAATATTATTGATCATGCAAAACTCTCGCAGTCTTATTAGCGGATTCCTCCCGGAACTCCAGATTTTTTAGAATATGTTTCAACTCCAATGAAGCTCTACCGATCAAGCACTAGGCAACTGGCTATCCCTAGCTCAGTCACTGGCGTTCACCAATACACAATGATCTAGTGTGATTAACCGCCACACACTCCCTAAATCATCCCTGAAACTAGAGAGAGGTATTCATACCGGCTGGCCAGACGAGCATAAAATAGAAATGAACACAACAATTAATCAAGATGCATCAAATCAATATTTATTACTAGAAATTAAGCACGGAAATTACATGTTCCTAACCAACTCCTAAAGCTACTTAGTTCATAAGATGCATAGAGACACACGTTACAATCTGAGTAAGCATATCCATATTCACAAAATAATACAAGAAAATATTAATTCCCTTGATCAGCTTGCAAATGATGGGTTCCTTGATGGTCTCCAATCTCTCTCCTCTATTTGGCTCCCAAAAGTGGAAATGAGTATGATCTCTTCCCCAAAAGTGGAATGAATTTGACTTGGGCGGCTATCTCCTGTTATAGAGTGATAGGAGGCTTAAATTAGGTTGACCTAGACACGTGGATGGCTCTCCTTGCTCCATAAATCCGAGAATAGCTTAACAGAATTCAGTTTGTTAAATTGGCTAACGAGCTGTGACGTGGCAGTTTTGCTCCCAGCTTTGCTCCAGCACAGATTTTGCTCCCTTAAGTCGGCTAGCAACACTTTCTGCACAAAATAACTTCCAAAGCTTCCATTCTTCCAAATGGGTTAAAACACATAATATCCATCTAAAAGCAGCCCTATTTAGCACAAAAGACACACAAATCAATATAGAAATAAGGCCTAAATAACTCCCTTTTGGAGAGTTATCAGACAACCCCCTGGATTTGTTGAAGATGGAGGGGAAGATATGGTGTGTCATCTCCAAAAATCCATTTATGGATTGAAACAGTCGCCGAGGCAGTGGAACAAACATTTTGACTCCTTTATCTCCAAGGAAGGCTTTGTTAAAACTACTTATGACAGTTGTGTGTATAGGAAGACTGTCTCAGCATCTGTGTTTGTGCTTGTACTTTTGTACGTTGATGATCCTCCTCGGATATGTTGGAAATAAACAAGTTGAAGGCAGCCTTATGTCGAGAATTCAAAATGAAGGACCTCGGTGCTGCTAAGAAAATTTTGGGCATGGAACTATCGCGAGACAGAGTGAGAAACACTCTTCTGATAACTCAGGCTGAGTATTTTAAGAAGATTTTGAAAAAGTTCCATATGGATTCGGCTAAGGCAGTGAAGACTCCACTTGCCCAGCACTTCAAACTTTCTTCATCTCAATCACCTATTGATCAGACTGAAGTGGAAGAGATGAAAGTTGTGCCTTATGCAAACCTTGTTGGAAGCCTTATGTACGACATGGTTTGCAGCAGACTCGATCTAGCCTATGCCATGAGCATAGTCAGCCGCTTCATGAGTAACCCAGGTCGCCCTCACTGGGAAGCCTCTAAATGGATCTTGAGGTTCATAAAAGGCACAGCAGAGAAGGGTCTTATGTTCACCAATGCAGAAACAGTTGAAGAAGCTGTAGTTAGATACGTGGACTCGGACTATGCTGCTGGCCCCGATAAAAGAAGATCACTTACTGGTTACATCTTTTTAGTATATGGGAATGTTGTCAGTTGGAGAGCAACCTTGAAATCTGTAGTTGCATTGTCATCCACCGAAGCCGAATACATTACTTTAGCAGAAGCAGTTAAAGAGGCTATCTGGCTTAAAGGAATTGTTTCAGCTATGATAAATGGTGAATGTAAAGTGAATGTCAATTATGACAACCAGAGTGCATTGGCCTTGTCGAAAAATCCTTCATTCCATGACAGAACCAAACACATTGATGTTAGGTTTCACTTTGTTAGGGAAGTGGTTCAAGAGGGTACTGTTGTTTTGTCGAAAATCCACACTTCCCATAATCCTGCTGATATGATGACAAAGGCATTATCATCTAATAGGCTGGATTACCTTTCAGAACTCATCAAACTTGACTATGGATGACTTACAAGCTAAACCCTTTCATTTTAGCACCAGTTGAGAGATCCTGTTTGCTTTTGCACAGAATATTGACCTCAAGAGGGTAATTGTTGATCTGTGATTTCAATATTCTGTTATTACTGTTGGAGATGCACAGCTGTCATTCATCAAGTCAGCTTTTGTTACAAGTCAGATTACCGTTTGTCCCAGTTGCAAGCTGCCTTGTAGTTCTCTTATTAAACCAGAGGCCTTCGATAGAACAGAGTGTGCTGATATACTAATACTGTACTGATTGTACTTGTTATTCTCTTTTCCCTTTCGTTCGTTTGAGAACATAGTAAATAAAGATCTCTCTCTTATGCTTTGCACAGTGGATGTACACCATATGGTGGAACCACTATAACTTTTGTGTCCATTCTTTCTTACCTTTACTTACTTGATTGTTTACAATTCTTCCGCATTCTGACTGGAGAAATCAACACTTACAATCATTGGTCGGAGTTTCCGTCGAAGTATGAATTTATTGGTCTGTTTAAGAAAAAATCAAAAAAGAACAGAAAAAATAGGGACATAAGTCTCAAATAACCAGTAAAGCAATGTATAGCAAATTGATACCAAATTGTATGAATACACTATGTTTTTATTAGTAATACGTTTCTATCACTGATAGAAAATCTAGAGTGATAGAAATCTACATAGATAGATTTCTATCACTGATATGAATCTACAGTGATAGATTTTTATCACTGATATAATCTATAACTAATAGAATCTATCGCTGATAGAAATATATCTCTGATAGAAACCAATAGTGTATTTGGTACATACCTTTTGTTTTTTTCTTTTTTTTTTTTTTTTGTTTTGATGAGGTCTCCCCTTTTTTAATTTTCAACTTCCATTTTGTGTTTTTCTTTTCTTCTGGTTCAACTTGCATGTTGTTTTGCTTCAGCATCTATAAAAACAAAATCAAAACAAAATCAATGACATAAGTTTTAGAAACAAGGTGAGCAAAAAAAGTCGAAAAACCGAGCCGACCGACCGAAACCGACCGAACCGACGTCGGTCGGTCGGTTTACGTATATTTGAGGTCGGGGTCGGTTTTACTGACCTGTCGATCGGTCGGTCCGCCTAAAATGGCAAGAACCGACTGAACCGACCGAAAATATATATACTTGCTTGTGTGTGTTTTGAAGCGCTGCAGACAGCATTAATGCGCTGCCTGCACGCCTAGGGAAGACCATCAGCCGATAGTCTTCCCAATAATTTGAATTTACTTTTTTTTTTTTTACTTTTTTCTTCTCTTTCTTTCATTTCCTTCTCTCTCATTCTTTTCTCATTTTTTCTTCTTCTTCTCCTTTTTATCTCTTCTTCATTTCTTCTCAGTTCTCTGCATGCTCTCTTTCTTTTTATTTCTTTTTCCCTTTCGTTTTTTTTTTTATCTTCTTCTTCTTAGTTCTTTTTTCTGAATCTCTTCTTATTTCTTTCTTGTTTTTTTCTCTTCTTCTTCTTATTTCTTTCCTTTTCTTCATCTTCATCTTTTTACTTTTTTCTTCTTTCCTTTTCTTTGGTCTTCTTCTTCATTCACTTCGTGAAACTTTCACTTTTTTCAATCTTCTTCATCCATTTCGCCGGACTGTTGAAACTGACTATAACCAACCGATCGTTGGTGTAGTCGGTCGGTCAGCGTCACCAACCCTTCAAGAACCAACAACCACCGACCGCTTGAAACCGAATGGTCGGTTTTCGACATCGGTTTTGGCCAAAAACCGACTCCGACCGACCGCTGCACACCCCTAATAATGATAGTTTTCTATCAGTGATAGAAATATAACCTTCTATCAGTGATAGAAGATTTATATCTCTGATAGTTCTATCAATGATATAAAGATAGTTTTCTATCACTGATAGAAATCTATCAATGATACGTTTCTATCACTAAAAGAAATCTATCATTGATAGGTCTATTAGTGATGGAAATCTTCTATACTAATAGAAATCTACCAATGACATAAAACCTTTTATCATTGTTAGAAAACAATAGCAACTTCCAAACAAAATGCAAAAATCTTCTATTGATTCTATCAGTAATAGAAAGATAGAAATCTGTCAGTGATAAGTTTCTATCTCTGATAGAAATCGTGATAGATTCTATCACTATAGAAACCTATTGTGATACTTTGATATTTTTCAAATAATATTTTTATGTTTTTTATATTATGTCTCTTTTTTTTTCAAGTTGATCCTATTAGAATGTACAATACAAAGTAATTGACAGAGATAACTATTTCTATCACTGATAGAAACCTTTAGATCTGTAATTTTGGTGTAGAGAATGCAAGAGAATTTGAAGGATGTGAACTGAAATCTCTAAAATTTAATTGATTATTATTAAAAGATAACTAGAATACAAGATAAATTAGTGAGTTGAATCTATTAGTGATAGAACAGTGATAGAATCTATCACTGATAGTTTTTTATCAGTGATAGAAATCTATTAGTGATACGTTTCTATCACTGATAGAGTGATAGGAGATTTCTATTACTGATAGAAGATTTTTATCAGTGATAGAAATCTTCTATCACTCTATCACTGATAGAAATCTATCAGTGATATGAAGGATAATTTAGTAATTTAGATCCTCGGAGTAAAATGTTTTGTCATTTTCGCAATTCTTTATGCAGGCTGCTATATTTGCTAATAGTTTGGCCCATTTTGTTATCTATGCAACTAGCCCTTAAAATTTTGAACTGAAAGCTCCGGGTTTTGATTAGTAACACAAACAGATATGAGTGCTAAGAAACTAACATCTTCCACTCATTTCCAGTCAACCCATTGATAGTAAGAAACTCACTTCAATGGATAAACGCAACTCCAACACTTTACTACAAAACCCACCTTTCAGACCAAACGAACCATCCATTTGGGCCACAAATCTCATCAAATCATACTTGGACTTGGGCCAAATCAAAGAAGCTCGTAACCTGCTTGATGAAATGCCTGAACAAGATGTGGTTGCCTGGACTGCTATGATTGTTGGCTTTACTTCTTGCAATCACTACGCTCAAGCGTGGGCTGTGTTTCGTGAGATGATGAGGAGTAAAATTGAGCCAAATGCCTTCACTATGTCTAGTGTTCTCAAGGCTTGCAAGGTCATGGATGCTCTTTCATGTGGGACTTTGGCTCATGGTTTGGCGACGAAGCACGGTATTGATTGGTCGATGTACGTCCAGATGCACTCTTTAGAGTGTCCATTGCGGTTAGAGCTTGTGCTTCAATCGGCTCAAATTCATATGGAAAGCAAATACATGCAGCAGTCACCAAATATGTCCTCCATTTCAAGGGATGGACGACAAGAGAGAAGTGGGTAAGAGTTGGATTGAAATTAGAAATGAAGTATATAGTTTTGTGGTTGGAGATAAGATGGGCCTTCACATAGAGTGGGTGCATAAAGTTCTCAAACTACTTATTTGGCAGATGAAAGATGATCGGGATGTGACAGATTCGGATTACTTTGTTGAATATCTACAAGGAACTTGATTCCAAACATGAATCACGAACTGGAAAGACCACATGAAACAAAGTTGGAATTTTGGAATATCAATAACGTTTGCTTCCTTTCCAAAAGCATCGTTGTCGACGTTCTCGAATCAAGAAGGTGAAAATGATATAGCAAATGAGGTAAGGATGAGAGAATCCTCCTTAGAGAAGCCGTTTTCTATGCAAATTCAGCATGGAGGAGAATGGTTGAGGGCCTGAGGCAATCTTCATTGATGCAAATAACATCTCAACTTGCAGAGATGGAGACTGATGCATACCAACATAATGCTGATGCCACCTTGCTTCTCTCAAAGAGATGCTCAAAGGTACAAATGTCTTTCATATAATACACATATCTATTGAATGGCACTTACGAGCAGAACCCAGAATGAAGGAACTAATATAAATTTTTTTCTCAACAAGTAATATGATAGCAGCAAGCAGATAGATCAATGCACTGTCTGGTTTACTATCTATAGAAAACAGGGAATGTGAGGATCCCAAATTCAAAAGGAAAAAACAAGGTTTTATTACAAGTTTAGTTTATCAACTTTAAAAGTTGTACCAATTAGGTCCATAAAGTTTAAAAGTATCTAATGGGTTTCTGAACTTTCAATTTTGTTTCTAATAGATCCCCGAATTTTTAAAAATGTCTAATAAGTCCCAGAACTTTCAATTTTGTGTCTAATAGGCCCTTGACATATTCAAGATTTTTAAAAATTAACCAATTTACTATATGTAAAATTGAATTTTATGTCTATTATGACTCTAAACTTCCAATTTTATATTTAGTAGGCTTGTGAATTTTAAAAAATGTCGAATAGGTCAAAGACTTTTTAGACACAAAATTAAAAGTTAAGGGACCTATTGTACACAAAAGTGAAAGTTTAAGGACGTACTAGATATTTTTTAAAGTCTAGAGATCCATTGGAAAGAAAGAATCCCCCACAAAGAAAGAAAAGTCCACTATATTTTTTTAATTATCTGAGGCTGTGGTTAATCTTAATTCTTTGTTGAATAATGTTACATTTTCTGGTACCATTGATTATTGAATGACCCTACTCCACATGATGCATATACTTAGAGTTTAGGCATAGTAGTGAAGTCAAGAAAGACAGAGACAATAAAATGTTTGATTTCATGTTGATGATAGCATTAAGTAAGTATTAAAAGACAGAGAAACCACCAAAACAGAGTGTTCTTAAACATAAAATCAAAAGAAATACATATGAGGAGAGGCTTTGAATAGGGTTCTAGACCTCCTTGACTTGAACAGCTCCCAGCCCTGGTTCCTTGTTGTCAGTGAGTTGCTGCTTTACTGGGTCTTCAAGCTGGAAAGCAGAGACTGGAAAAGTCCTAAACAGGCCTGCTGGGGTCTGGAAAGTGATTTTTCCAGTGGGTGGATCATCAACATAGATATCACTGAGTGTTACCCAAAGCAGAAGCTCCTTGGTCTTAACACCAGTGAGTTTCTTGATTTTGTTCTTCTCTACAGTGGCTGTGACTTCAGTGGCATAAGAAACCAGCTTCCCAATCTTCTCAAACTTGTGGGTTGTGCTTTTCTTCTGCTTCAGCCAAACAAACCCTGTCTCTCTCACAATCCCACATTCTTCTATGTCTTTCAAGGGCAACAGCCCATTTGGAAGCCCTATTTCTTTCAGCAGTTCTTTGGATTTCTCTTGGCACATCTCATCTCCATGGTACACTTCATCTGCTTTGCCTTTGATTTCCTCTGTCACAGCAGACATTTTTTTTTTTCTTCTTCTTTCTGAATCAATCAGTAATGGAGGAAATGAAATGAAGTGGGATTCATTCATATAGTCCTTTTCTTTCTCTTTTGCCCTTCGTTTTCACTGAAATCACCGAAATGCCATTGGTGAAGTCAAGGACATGGCCAAGCAAGAGCTAAGAATTCACAAGGTAAGTGTGGTATTGGCCCACATGCAGCCACAATCTGTTGGTGTATGGTAAAGCAACTTTTACACCACTCCAAAGAAAATGATAATAATAATAAGGGAAAAATACCTTTTTGGTTCCTGAGTTTTGAGGAATATGTGCGTTTGGTCCCTGTGTTTTCAAAATAGACATTTTAGTCCCTAAGTTTTGAGAAATAGGTTAAAATTTCCCTAAGTTTTCAAAATAGACCTTTTTAGTCCCAAAGTTTTGAAAAATAAGTTTAAAATGTCCCTAATATTATTTTTTCAAAAATTTAAATCAATACTTTTTAATTTTTTAAATTTTAAATACCGTTCGATATTAAAAAATAATACAAAAATGTTAATTTAAAAAAGTTGAAAAAATAATATTAGAGACCTTTTAAACCTATTTCTCAAAACTCACTGAATTGAAAATGTCTATTTTGAAAACTCAGAGACCAAACGTACATATTCCTCAAAACTCAGGGACCAAAAAGGTAATTTTCCCTAATAATAATTATATATATATAAAGTATCCTTTTAATCAAAGTATTAATTGATTAGGGGTTAAATCATAGTTGTGCTTAGTTTCATTGATTTCGTGATTTTTAAATTTTTAATTAAAATAGAGTGATAGATAGGTTAAATTAGCTAAAATAGCTCCAATACATTTATCCTAATACAATCAACTAATTTAAGTTCCGTTTGATAACTATTTGGGTTTTTTTTTTTGTTTTTAAAAATTAAACTTATAAACACTACTTTTATCATAAGTTTTGTTTGTTTTGTTATCTACCTTCTCCTCTTGTTTTAAAAAACCAAGTTAGTTTTGAAAACTAAAAAAAAATAATAATAATAAATAAAAAAAAAATTAGTTTTCATAAGCTTATTTATATTTTTTTGAATTTGTCTAAGAATTAAAATATCTCCTCAACAAAAATGAAAACCATGGTAAGGAAATTGAGAGAAAACAAGCTTAATTTTCAAAAATCAAATGGTTATCGATAGGGCCTTAGTTTTCACATATACCTAATATGAAGTATCATCCCATTGTTTTTGAAAAAAAATAGTTAGGTAACCATCCATATTTAATAATGGCAGAAAAGTTAGGTGCATGTTGGGGAATGATTTTGAAAATGTTAAAATTATTTTTGTCAGATTCAAAATCACCTTGAAACATACCTTTATAATTATTCAAAATCAATTTTATGTTTGATTTTACACTTTTAAATGTGAGTTTCATATCATCAAAATTGATTTTGAATTATTAAAAACATGTTTGTGAGTGATTTTAACTATTTCAAAATCACTCCCAAACATACACATAGAAGGTTTAACCAAATCTCGGCGACAAAACGAAAACTTCTAAAACCACATCAACCAAGTCGAAATCAGCTAAAAGCGCTAGGGATTAAAGTGGTAAGTTGACCTAATTCAATAGGGAGAAGGGTAAAATAGTAATTTAGGAGGAAAAAAGGATCGGAGGAAGAGGAGGGATGAGAGGTGAAACATGGCATTTAGGAAGTAGTTGAGAGGATTTATTGCAAAAATTAAAAGAGGTTGGAGGAAGATAGCCAATCAAATTGTGACACGTCAGATATAGGTAGGAAAGCTAAAGTATTTATGAAGACAGTGAAGAAACAAAGTCGGTGTATTGATGGCTTTAATTAATGCCACACAATGAAATCAGCTGCTTTAGCTCCCACCTACAAACTACCTACACACTCTTTTTATACTTATTTATTATTACCTTTTTCTTTTTTACACGTGTTTATGAATTTTATCCGTTAAACTTTTAGGATTATGTCAATTTAATTTTTATACTTTAAAAAATTTTAAATAGGTCTTCGAACTTTCAATTTTGTTTCCAATAAGTCCGTGAGTTAGTTAAGTCTCTTGGGGATATTACAAATACCCCAGTCTGTATAATCTTTTTCATTGAATAATATAACTCTTTCACTTGAGTTTGAGTGAAAGATTTCATGGATAAATCTCGAGAAAAAGTCAATTTTTACCCTAAACTTTTTGTTAGATTTCCACTGCATTTATCAACTAATTTCGACTAAAAGTTATACAAACATCTTCCCAAAACTAATTTCAATGAAAATCAATCTCTGACGTACTACCACAATATCAATGCACAAGATCAAGTCCAACAAATTAGTGCACGAGATCAGTCATCCAATAAATCTTATAAACTCGTCGATTTCAATAAAAATTTAGCCATTTCTTTAAAACCTTGTCAATTTCGTTAGGTTTTTATTTGTAATTTATCAAATACACTTACACATAAGAATAATTTTTTAACAACTCTTGATTCAAAAGGCATAAAAATCGTTACATTTATCTAAGTTTAAATTTAGGACAAAAATGGACATGGCTCAGTAATTATGTCTCCGCTTTCTTCTCCCAAAATTGGAGGTTTGAATCTCCTCACCCACCTTTTTTTAGCTCAAAAGAATTATCAAATTGAAAATTCAGAACAAAATTTGATTTTTTTTCCCTAAAATTCTATCTAAATTATGGTAAATAATTTAACATTAATTAACAATACAATGTTGTAGTATATTTTAATACATCTCACTCCATACTTTTTTTTTTCTCTAAATTTCAAATAATTAATAATAATAAAGACAATCACTTTCCTTTTTTTTTTTTTTTTGGCACCGTTTAAGCTAATAATGCTTGTACGAACTTTAGGGATTAGGAGCAATATCAAAATTGCGTAAGCATAAGTTTTAAAGTAATGTGATGGTTTGAATAAATTCTCAACTACTAATTTTAATTAGTTAATACGGATTTGCTCCCTATGGTATAACTTTATATTAAAATTTGCATTTAGTACAATATTTGAAACGTAAGTAAAATATGTTTTTGTTCTAAAATGTAAAAATGTGTTTCAATTAGATTTTCAAATCTCTAAGCTAGATCTAACTATGATTATATAAGTTAGGTATCGTAATTTCCAAGTATCTTACTCTATAATATTCATCTATTTTCCTAACCTTTATATTTGTCAACATGAGCATAACTCAACTGACATAAAGTTTGTACCAATTAGGTCTGTGGTTCAAATCCCCACTTCCACATGTTGTCCAAAAAAAAATCTTTATATTTAACTATAATCCCTCATCAAAATTATTCAATATAACTTTTCGAATGGCGGAGTGGTTCAAGTTTTGCTAATTCACTTGCTAATTTTAATCAAAGGTAATGTGAAAACTAAAAAAAACTTACTTTAATGAAAATGATCCCGTTTTAAACAAGATTAAATTTGATTAAAGTACAAAATTGACCAGTAAATAATTCTACCGATACTTATAAATTTCAATTAAAAAAAAACTTTAATGTCATTTTTGTTTAAATAATCTTATCAATGGCATACCAAATATATGTTTTATAATTCATTGAACGTATATGAAATACAATGATTTCTAAAACTAAACCATACCAAAAAGTATAAATTGTAAGACCTTTTAAAGTTTTAGGTGAAATTTTCAATATTTATCCAAGTTAAAGGTGCAATTTAATTTCTCTCAAAAAAAAAATGGTTCAATTTAATGAAATTAAGAGTTTGTATTAAAAGTTGATACATATTGTCAAGTTTAAGGTTAAATTATTATTATTATTAGAAGAAGAAGAACTCCCCTCTACCAAATATAATTGATTGAAAATGAAAATAAAGTCAATGGTCTTTTTCTCACTCATAATAAAGATTAATGGAAAAAGCCAGGTTTACTTTGGATACATTCTTTGAGAGTTTGATCAAACCTTAGGGGTGAGCATCGGTTGGTCGGGGCCGGTTTTGGCCCCAAACCGACGTCGAATCAACCATATCGATTTCCAGATTACTAGAAACTTATTTTTTTTCTACTTCATTTTCTCCGACCGACCGACAGTTTGGTCAATTTAAACCGACAGTTTATTCGTTTTTTTTTTTTTAAATTGTGTAAGACTTAAGAGAAAATCAAGGCATATCCTGTCTGACCTGAAATCGAAAGTGGGAACGACGGCCGACGGGTCTGAATCATGGTGGAACAACGGCGAGGCTAAAGGCTAAAGCATGGCAAAGATGGCAACGCGACGGAGAGGGGGCAGCAGCAGCAAAAAATCGAACCAAAGGAAGAAAGAAAGTCGACGGAGATAGCGGCGGCACGACGCGGCACGACGAAGAGAGGAACAGCACGACATTGTTCTGACGGACTCACGAGGGAGAAGAAGGGGAGGGGCAGCACGATTGACAGTGTTTTGGAGAGGAGGAGAAAATGAAAATGAGGGTTTGAGGGAGGAAGAAATTGCACGGGACACGAGGGAGAAGAAGAGGTTGGGCTTGGGCTACTATGTAATGTATAAAAGAAATATATATTTTTTTAACATAGTCGGTCTGTTCGATCAGTTCTCAACATTCCTGAAGGATTGGAATTCCCAATTCCGTTACAGCGGAAGCAATTGGACAGTTCGTAAATTAATTTTGTTCTACAAAATACCAATATATTGGCAAAAAGTTAAGCGATGAGAAACATACCTCCGTCTGACGACTCTGAATTCTTCAACGAACACCACCACAAGGGTTTCCCCACTATAACTCTGAGATTAGGAATTTAGTTGTGGGACTACCTAATCTTTAATGGGAAAAACTCTTAGAGAGAAAAATTCTCTCTAGAGTTCTTGGGTTGAGAGAATATGAGAGGGAGGGTAGAATGAGACCTTAGCGTTAGGGTTCTCATAACCTGTCCTTTTATAAGAGAGGAAACCCTAATGTGAGGTTAGGAAACAATCTTGACCATTAGATCAAGATCAATTAATTAAAATTTAATTAATTAATCTCATGCACATTTAAATCTTATTTAAATGTAATTCCCTCACATAATATATAGTTTAATTAAACTTAATTAAATTGCATTTATTTAATTCAATTAAACTAATAAATTAATTAATTCCAATAATTAATTAATTTCATAATTAAATATCGCCCATATTTAATTAATTACACATTATAATCATATTCTAATAATTCCCTCATAGACTATAGTTTAATTAAATCTCATTTAATTTAAAATTAAAATGAATAATTAATTAATTATGTTTATTAATTAAATATCATATATTTAATTGAATATATATTTGAACTCTTTCAAATATATTATTCTCTCATTGAAGTTTAATCACAAATTAAACTTTATATTATAATGTATCACTATACATTATATTAATTGTATCTCATACAATTAGTTTGATTCCCAAGATGAATTTGAACTATTCAAATTATTTCAAGATAAATTGTTCCCAATTACTCTTTACGAGCTAGCAGGGAGACCTAATGGACCTACAGATCAAAAGCTCCAATGATATGAGGTTAACTGACTAAACTCATTAATCGAGTTAACCAATATTCATTAACTGTGAGTCACTCCACTAAAGACCCACAGTTGCACTCTTCTCACTGTAAAATGTTTTTGTGTCCATGGATATTGACTAGTAACGGTAAGTCAATCCTTCACAAGTGTCCGTAACCACAGCTGGGTCAAATTACCGTTTTACCCCTATTTTACATCTATCTCTTTAAGTATCAGTGCTCCTCTAATGAACAACCTGTTTATGGTCCAACCAATAAACAGAAAGTCCCTCTTGGGCCAATGAGAGGGCGGGATCCCTTTGTTCAAGACCTGGAGTCACCACTTAAGGGAACACTCATCTATTTCTCCTAGAAGTGGGAAGGAGTGAATTCCATCTTGTGTTGTCATGTCCCCAACCCCCACTCAGTCTTGTCTCCAAGAAGGTAGGCTTATTGAGTCGGCGTGCAGGCCACACTCACCCATACTAATCAAAGGACAATCCCTCGTGAGAAGGAGTTCATGACACACTCAGGATTAAAACCGAGTTACCTAGGTCATCCTATTAAAACAGTAACCTAACTAGTTAACGGTGTTACATCTAGTGGTTTACTATTTCATGGTTCGGTCTTATGCAAACTCATTGCATAGGATACCCCCGCTCGCATGTCTCCTACATGGACGCCTTGGATCGATACGTCTGTATCGAATACAAAGCGGGTCGTATCACATAGTGTTACCAGGATAAGGTACCCAGCCTTATCTCTGTACTATAGACCTTTTAGGTTGTTACTTGAACACCGATCCCCGTATGTCCCCACATACTAGTTCAAGTTACATGTAAACAACCTTGGATCTTAGTTTATTGGATTTGGGTCATATTGTGCAATTCTAGACTTAATATGACAATAACACTTTATTGCATAAACCTCAATAACACTTTATTGATACAAGTGTATAATTCATTAATCATTCACTATCTATGAGTTTTAGGACATAAAACCCAACAATTCCAAGAGAACCGATCGACCGACTTTTCAGTTTTAGCAAAATTGACGTCGACCGACAGTCTAAGAGAACCGATTGACCGACGTTAGTTTAGTCGATTTCGATCGGTCGGATCGGTTTTTGGAAAGAGGTGTCCTCCATATTTTGTTGAATAAATCAATATCAAACCCTAAATGTAAATGATAAAATGATGGTGAAATTTTAATGGAGGGCATACTTTTCTAAAATATTTTCAAATGTGTATCTTTATAAAAAGTAAAAACAGAGATAACACATTTTTAAAGAATAATTGTGAATAAAGTTTTTTTTTCCTTATTGGTCATTAATATATACCTACCAATTGATTGACTGTAATTACAAATATAACTTGATTAATTATTGTTGTGGGTGATTTTGGACCACTCCAAAATCTAGGGAATAAGCAGGACAACACAGCACCAACACGAAAGCTTAACCAAAACCCCGAAGGAGAGCGAGCCGAAGGGATTGATCGTCTCGGCCCAATCCCATGTTTGGCCTCGGGCTTGGGCCGAGGCCGAGCATATGGTCGACCTCGGCCCACTCGTGTGGGCCGAGTTCCTTCCCTTCCGTTCGGTCCTTGGTTCCTCTGGCCGTCCCAATTCCACCTGGTTCAGCCCGAATCGCCTCTGAACCCTAGAGTAGGAACAGGTATTTAAACTCTTCTTCGTCACTGAAGAAAGGATCTCAAACTCTATTCTCTAATTCTCCTCTTATTCTTGATCTCTTGCTTCCCATCATTCTGCTTTCTGACTTAAGCATTGGAGGCGGTGTGGCAAGCACCACACTGGTGTGCAGGTATTTACTTTCTTGCAGGCCACGTCTTCCCCCCTCTCATACAAATTTACCGTTGGTGGCACGTGAAGGTCAGGTGAGTTCCCCCTTACCAAATTTGACCATCAACAGTTGGCGCCATCTGTGGGGAAGAAAGCTTGATAGTTAAATCTGTGTACCGGTCATTCAGTGAGTAAGGGATGGAAAATGGAAACTAGAATCTAAACACAAAAACTTCAGAAAATAACCGTCAACCGCAAATATCGCGAGAAGATGATAACACACAGAGGTCACCGAGACGAACAAGCCAGGGAGCCGAGGCCGAGGAAAAGACGCCGAGGAGTCGAGGCCAAGGAGAATAAGCTGACGTCAAGATTGCCGCCTTTGAGGATAAGGTGAGGGGCATGGATCGAAGTTTGTCCAGGATAATTCAAATCTTGGATAAACCTGGTCCTAACACCTGAAGGAATTGGAATTCCGTAATTCCGTAAAGCGGAAGCGTGATTGGGACCGATTCATAATTAATTTTGTTTAATCTAAAGTACCAATACATTGGCAATAATCTTAGGACTATTCTAAATTTATATTAAGGCTAAACATATAAAAATATTAGATCTAAATCTAATTTATATAGTAACAAATTACTTACTCTCGTTGATGACTCATATTAAATTCACCAACTGCTTGTGAAATAATCACGAACTACTGCGAACACCACCACTATGGCTACACCGGTATGACTCTGAGACTTCTAGAGGCAGGAGACTGGTGGGAGTCTAGAGGGAGCTTTCAGGAGAATTCTCTGAGAGTAGGAGAATGAATGAGATATCTTTCACCCCACCCCAGGGGTCCTATTTATAGAAAAATGCCAAGACTTTTTCCTATAGGAAAAGGTCATGAATAATATCATATCTATTATTTTATTCATATCTAATTTTAATAAATAATTAATTAATTATCCAATTAAATATCACATATTTAATCTTAGGGATTTTATTAAATTATTTATATTAATATGAATCCAATTCATATTAATTATTTGAACTCTTTCAAATATTTTCTCTCCAGAATAATTCAAAATTATATTATAAAGTTTCATAAACTTTATATTATAATATATCAATATACATTATATGATTTCCCTAAATAAATTGAACACTTTCAATTTACAATTTATACTTAATTGCTTCAAGTCTCTTTACGAGCTACCAGTGGGACCTAATGGACCTACAGATCAGAAGCTCCAACGATACGAGACTAATTGGCTAAACTCATTAACCAAATTAGTCAACATTCGTTAACTGTGGGTCACTCCACTAAAGATCCATAGCTGCACTCTTCTCACTGTAGAATATTTTTGTGTCCACGGATATCGACCAATGCAGTAAGTCAATCCTTCACGTGTGTTCGTAACACCAGCTGGGTCAAATTACCGTTTTACCCTTGGATTACCTCTGGTTCCTTAAGTACCACTGATCCCTCTAATGAACAAGTTGTTTAGGGTCCAACCACTAAATAGGAGTTCCTCTCGGGCCAGGTGAGGACGGTGCACCTTTGTTCAAGCCCCGGAATCATTCTTTGTCATGGGCACCAATGAAAAACGCAAATGGAGGAATCCAAATGAAAAGAAATTGAAATGTTAAAATTGAACTAATTTTTTTTTTTTTTTTTTTTTTGTATTAAAATCTATCAATGACTATCACATATAGAATTCTACTTGTATTGAAGTCTATCAGTGACTACCACTGATAGTATTGAAAGTCTATTAGTTGAGTTATCACTTATCAGTGATAGACTTTAATCACTGATAATTGCAATTGTGATTAAAGTCTATTGGTCATAGGTTTCTATCACTAATAGATTTCAAATGATAGTCTATCAGCTAAACATTAGGAATGTTGAAATTGAACTAAATTTTATTTATTAAAGTCTATCATGACTATTACAAATAGAATTCTATTTGCATTGAGTGTACCGTTGATAGTCACTAAAAAACTTCAATACAAATATAATTATATAAGTGATTAACATTGATGGACTTCAATGCATATAGAATTCTATCAATGATAGAAGTTTATCAATTACAGTCACTGGTAGATTTCTATTATTTAATAGATCAATTAATTTTATTAGTGATAGTCACTAATAGATTTTAATACCTCCATATAGATAGGATTCTATTAAATAATAGAAGGAGTCTATTAGTGACTATAGGTTTCAGTACAAATAGAATTTTATTTGTGATAGTTATTGATATCACTGGTTTTATAAGTGACTATCAATGATGAAAAGAGTATATTTTGTTATTTGTATAAGCAACATAAAGATTTATATTAATTGCATAAAAGTTTGTATAATGGATGAATTTAAATATAATATGATATGAATAAAGTTGATACATACTACTATACGAGAATATCTTAGTAATGTTGGCTTTGAGAAGTGAGCTCGTGCACATTCTAGGAAAAGATCAAGATATAAAATGAGAACGTTAATATGTAATTAGATACTCAAATTGAACTAAATTTTATATGATAGTCATTGATAGATTTCAATACAGATAGAATTCTGTCAATGATAAATCGTTGATATCATTGATAGAATTCTATTACTGATAGTCGTTGATAGACTTCTATTAGTGACTATCACTGATAGTCATTGATAGGCTTCTATCAGTGATAGCATGTTTTATGGGCTTTTTAGTCATTTATATTTATTAGGTTTTACTATATTTGCAAATAGTTTTGGATTTTGTTATATATTTGCAATTATTTTGATCTATTTTACTATATGTGCAAGTGCCCCTAATTTTAATAATATCAAGTTTGGCATAAATTTAAGTTTGATTAATACACAAATTAATTGTTGAACAACATGGCCAAAACTTACAAATTTTAACAAAAATTTAGCTACAATGTCGTTTTTCTTTGAATTTTATTAATTTTATTCTATGTATATGTTTTATAATTTATTGAAATTAAAGCATATGAGAATATTTCTTTTAACAAATTTTCAAACAAAAAACTTATAAGAAGGTAAAATTTGTAACATTTTTTCCAAAAATTTAGCTACAATGTCGTTTTTCTTTGAATTTTATTAATTTTATACTATGTATATGTTTTATAATTTATTGAAAGTATATGAGAATATTTCTTTTAACAAATTTTCAAACAAAAACTTATAAGAAGGTAAAATTTGTAACATTTTTTCAAGTTTAAGATTAAGATTGAAACACTCACCTAAATTTGAAGTGCAACTCAATGAAAATGAATCCCTAAAAAAAAAAAAAAAAAAAAAAAAAAAAAAAAAAACTCAATGAAAATGAAAGTTTTAGATAAAAATTAATGCAACCTGACAAGTTTATGGGTACAAATTGATTTCTTTTTCCCTTGAAATTATTAACTTCACAATTTATTTAAACTTAGATTTTAATTTAATAAAATAAAGGAAAAAAATACACTTTTAGTTCAGTTTTCAAACTCAACAATTTTACCTTTGAGTTTTGATTTAATTTCATTTTTCTCTCTCTATTCATTTTTCCGTTAGTTAACGACAGAAATGTAGTTAACAACGGAAATGTGACGTGACATTTATTTTTTGTTATTTTCTAATTTTTAATTAAAAAATAGTTTTTGTTTTTCTCTCTCTCCCATCACCCTCTTCTTTCTCCTTCCCCTCTCTCCTTCGATTCCAATTTGAAATGAAGGGAATTTTTCCTTCATTTCTGACCGAATCGAAGGGGAAACTCCCTTCCAATTCAAATCTGGAACGAAACCCACGTTCCAGATATGAATCAGAGGGGGTTTCTCCTTTGATTTGATTTTTTTTTCTAAGTATGCGGGAAGAAAGAAAGAAATAAGAGGGAGAAGAAAAAATGGAAGAAAAGGGAAGGAGGGAGGAAGAAAGACGACAACAGACGATGGAGGAGCTGGTGACAGACCAGGAAGAGGAGGAGGAGGCAGAAAGAAGGGAGAAGGAAGTACGTGAGAGAGAAAGAAAAAGAAAATAGTAAAAAAAATAATAGAAATAAATTAAAAAGAAATAATGAATATTTTTTAATAAAAACAAAATGTCACATCAGCTTTCTGTTAGTAAATAACAGAAAATTAGACAGATGGACTAAGAGTGTAACGGAAACTAAACCTCAATAATATATTTGTTGAGTTTGAAAACTCGGGGACCTAAATGCAACCTAATCCAAACTTCAGGGATAAAAATGTAATTTTTCCTAAAATTTAAATTGAACCAACCAAATTTTCTCCAAAATTATTCTACACATTTTAAAGCTGATCTCGTCCTACCCATGTCCATTTTGAATGTAAAGTGATTGTGTCCTTTCTTTTTAAGTTTCAACTTTCAACCATATTTTCGCCTCATTTATTTGGGAAACGGTGGATGAAGTCTAATAAGATTTCAATCACATCATCAAACTTTACTCCAAACATCATCAAACTAAAGCTTTCCATGTGAAAATTCAAGGAGTCTTTCTAAGTCTATTATTGATCGATCGAGATATATTTAAGTCTTTTTCAAAAATCTTAATTTATAGAAAATTACTTTTTTTTTTTTTTTTATTATCGTTTTCATCTAAAGATATTCAAATAATTGAAGAAACTAATGATCTACACATATCCACGATGATAAGTTTATTAAATAAAAACAAGTTGACTTGGTCTGGTGTGAAAAATAAATGACAAACACAATATATTTTTGTAAAAAATTTAAACAAATCAACCCTTATTTACTTATTTAGGACAAGAACGAACCATTGACCTTTAGGATAGTAATAGATAATTCATTGAACTATACTCAGATTGACACATATACATCAACATTTCATTAATCTGGTTAACAATAAGGCCTAATTTAGAACAAAAATTACAACTTCTTTTTTTTTTTTTTGAAAGGGCCAAAAATTACAACTTAACCCATAAAATAAATATCTACACTAGAAATAGTGAAATTACAAAAGGAAATTATGTAACTTAAGATTAAATAATCAGAAACCTGTTAACTTAAGATCCACTATTACACCAAACTCTGTAAATCCTTCATTCTTTTGATGTAAAAAAATTGTATGTAAACTAGAAATTTGACAAGGTAAAAAAGTCTACAATGAACTAAAACTATGAAGCAGAAAAGTTCCATTCTAACCCTGGAGGAGTGAACCAACCTTTCTTGGGAAATCAAAGATAATCCCTTGAATGATCATATACCTACTGCAATAACTTCAATGGTTGTAAGTCACACTCATGAATCCAACTAGAGAAAACGTTGAAGGAACTCTTTTATCTCATCAATGTAGGGAGATCGAGTAGGAATTATGTGACCAGAGTCATGTTCAATTATCACAGAACAACCTGGATCGAAACTAGAAGCAAGGTCTCTGCTCGTTTCATTTGCGATCTGCCTATCGTTTCCCCGATCACTACCAAATATGTGAAGTGAGGGGCAGTTGATCAGTCCGTGGTCTAACTCTGCCATTTGAAGTGGAAATCCAGAACACAGCACTGCAAATCGAAAGTCTATCACACCCTTTAGACTCGTTTTTCTTGAACAAACTGCGGCCGCCATTGCTGCTCCTTGTGAAAAACCCAAGATCCCATCGAATGGTCCTTTCTCGGAAAATACCGTTTTCAAATATGTCAATGATTCGTCAAACCCATCAGTTTGTTTCTGGTACTGGAGTGGATCAAATGGGGCATCTGCAACTTCCCATTTAGTTTCACTCCTTTCACCTGCATTGTCCGCTATTAACCAAGCAAACTTCTTCTTGCAACACTCTAATGGCGGAGGACGATTTGGTTGTACTGAAGATTTCACACAAGTTTCCTGAGGCTCACTGTCCCGAGGATGGTAAATGAACGATAACTCATGAGGTGCATCGACATACACAAACTCCACCATGGTTTTGAGTTTCTTTGCTAATGATGCAGTTCTTCCCTTAAAACTAGAGGCATTCTGTCTAAATCCATGCAAACATAGGACTCTCAATTTTCTTGGTGACCTACAACCTGAATAAGAGTTTTAATTACAACTCAATTAAAGGTAGAAGACAGATTTGGCTTCCAATTTTTAGGCTCAAAATAGTAAGGCAAGCCAGTACTCCATAGTCCATATTTTTTTTTTTTTTTTTTTTTTGAAATAACTCCATAGTCCATATTAAGTTTCTAAACATCAGAAATATAATTTGATGGAGAACATAACACCACATTGAAGAAGTATAAAAATTTATTGCTCATATAGAGCAATCGGATTATAGATGGGGCTTAGAATTTGTGTGGCTACAATCATAATCACATCCTTTTGGCCCTCTAAATCATCATGTTGGGGAATAATGTAAAATTACTTTTGTAAAAAGTCAAAAAACACTTGAGAGTGCTGTATGAGAAAGCACAGGTAGGGTTTTTGGCCCAAGTTCTTAATCGAGAAGGACATCTAAATGTGCCAGTGTAAAACCAAACAACAATGTGAATTGTTGGTAAACAGTAAGGTCAAAGTACATTGGGGAAAAAGCACTTATTCTAGAAGCATTCTGAGATCAAGGAATTGATTCTTGTTATGATATTAACTTAAGGCAATGGATAATAGAAGAATTAGTACAAACCTTACCATTACTCCAAGGAAGTTGCTGGGAAACAATTTCAAGTTCATTTTGCAGTGAGACTACTTCCGAAATTGTGCTCTGGAATTGTGCAATCTGCCTGCCATCCTTGCCATGCTTCCGACACAACTCACAAACATATAGGGTCTCCTTTTTCTGAGCATAACAGGATGCAGAAGCAGGATACCACATATAACAAGAAAGCTAAAGGTGATCAGAAATGATATAACGGGTTAGGAAAAATAAATATTAGAATTCAAGTTGATGCTTAGAAATCACTAAATAATGGAACAGCAAGCCTGATAAGATTGAGTGCAAAGAGATTAATGTTATGGCAGACCTGGCAATTATCACACACCAGAACAAGCATTCGACAATATTTACACCGACAGCGAGAAGAATAATCATCAAAGGGGTTTCTACAAACAAGGCAGGTCCCTATAATATCTTCAGTTGAGCTCCCAACTGATATCCTATAACCAAAGAATTGAATATTAAGAATATTTCAGCTCAAATTGCAAAATCATTCATTATCCCTGTTTCCCATGAAGTTGCAATCATCAATTCCTATCAGAATATTTGATGACTTCAAAAGTTTCAAGAAATTTACTTGATGAGCCAAATTATGTTCATAAAAAATTGTTTGGTTAAATATTTCAATGAATATATATTGTCTGATGTCTCCATCTTTAGAATCTTGTTACCATGCTGAGGGCATCAGAGATTTCACCTGTGATCAAACACAAAATTCTTCCCTGCAAAAAATCCACCATCGGAAAATTGTTCCAAATAACGTTGTATTCCACCATATAACTGCAGTGAAAAGCACACCATCACCAATGTATAAAAATTTAAAATGACTATTCATAAAATATATATATGTATATATAAAATGGCTCTGATGCGATAAAGCCAAAGCCAACTAATGTTTACTTAAAAAATGTCGGCCGTAATGCATGTTTACACCATGACTCACCACCGCATAGCTTAAATCTTAAGAGACTGGATAAAAAGTTTTAGCCTATCAATTCATAAGTTAACATGGATAGGTCCGAAACTGGGGAAAATATGTCCATAAATCCAATATAATTAATGTCATTATGTATTTAAAAGATATAAAATCAAGAAATTTTCATATGATTGCACCTGAAACACATTTTGAAATCCCGATCCTTTTGACTTAATATATGCTGAAGCCATCTCACATCTGATTCCTCCAGTGCAATACCTATTAGATAGGAAGAGGATGAAACTTAAGTCATTGCGTACTATTCTAAGACCTACCACTTGAGCTACTAGATGAGCCATTTACAAATGTAGTCTATATGCACAACTACACAAGCATTGATGAACTAAGGTTGATACAAAGGAAGACATTTTGTACAATGACCAACTAGAATAGCTATTCACATGTAAGACGCCCTAGGAATTGGAATTTGCAAATGCATGCAATGATCAATGATGCAATAACCAAATTTGATTATATGCAGCTCGAAATTGTAGTTCTGATCTTAAAAATAAAAATCTAGCACCTTTGGCTTGACCACAAACACATACTCACATCCAATTATGCAGACAAAGGTACATATGTGTTAAACCAAATGCCCGAAGTACTCATCATTCCTATGAGTAGGAATCAACAGATATTTACACTGTAAGCCGCATGCCAAACATAAGCAACTGGTGCTATTATTTTGAGTCATGTCATGAACAATAAGGAAAAGGCATTCGGATTTGAATAACTTATAGTTTAAGAAAACTAACATAAGAATTTGTTTCCCTCGCAACTTTTCAGAATTATCGTCAATCCAAGATGGCAAATCACTATACTGCCTAATTTCAGGATCCAGAGTTTCAACGTTTGGTGTTTGGAACTTCCCAACTCTAGTCTCATATAAATTCCTTGCATCCAATAGAACAACATCTTTAATATGTTCAGATGTTTCTTCATCCGGAAGTAGCCCTGCAAAGCATGTGATGATTAGTCAAAAGAACTTCATTTCCAATCATTTCAGCCCCTGCTCTGTATAAAGTCAACCATGTTGTTATGTCAGTAAAGTACCAAATAAAGCAGAAGAACAAGTGAATTATCTAACCAGCACTCTCAAGAACAGAATGAAATTCGGCAGCAGAAAGATGGGTTCCCGCTTCTGTAATTTCAGGTGACTTCAATAGAGGATTTGAACAGAGGGTGACCAACTCCTGAAAATATGAAAGTTTTAACATCAAAATTACTTTGCAGCAGAAAAGGGCTTAAAATTGAAAGGAAGGAACATCTTTTACTTGGACAACTCGAACTGACAGAGAAGTGAATCCACATTCTCTCGCTACAATGTCATTCAAGGGTTGGTGACACGATGCAAGCTTGAAATCAGTCCCATCAAACAAGCTATTCAACTTCAATACAGCAATATGACTCTTCAACGAGCATAACTTTCCACAAACCTAATTGGGAAAGAGAGAATGTTCAAAACACCGCAGTAAATTGAAAAACGCCGAATCACCACAGAGCATAGAAATGAGCAAATCAATGATAAATGGGGTTCCGACAAAATTAGGCCAAATGAAAACCCCATATACACAAGTACTCCAGCTGATTCTAATGCTCGAACTGACAGAAAACCCATCTCAAATTTATTTGTTAGAAACCCAATAGAGAAAGGGGTAGATTAGGCAGTTGAAAAAAGCTTACAGTGACGTTGACGCCCTGGGAAGCGAGGCGGACACGGCCGACAAGGGCGAGGGAGGAGCAATTGGACTGGTAGAAGGAAACGAGGTCGTCAAGGTCGGGTATGTGAGCGTACTTGTAGTACAACAGGACGCCATATTGGTTGTCATCGTCTTTGTTATTCGCCATTGCGAGAGGCAGAGCTCAGAGCTCTGAGAGCTTCGAGTTTCGAGGGATTGAGTTCGGGACGGGCCTCCAAGACGTCGCCGGAAGAGGGCTGAGAGAGGACCAAAACCCAAAGTTTTTTTTTTTTTTTTTTTTTTTTAATAACAAAAAAACTCGAAGTATTTTATTGGTTAAATTATAAAAAATGTTTAGTTTCAATTCTACGTAAACTTTTAAATGTTTTATTTTAACTCTTAAAAGTTTGAATTTTGTTTCAAAACAACTTTTAGGGACAGTTTGTTTTTTAGGAATCTAGATAGTCGGAATCTTTAGATGTCTGGAATTCTAGATGTCCGGAACTACAGATGTCCGACATCTTTAGATAGCAATGTTTGTCTTTTAGGAAAATTTGTAAGGATGCCTAGGAATATTTGAATAATTGTGTTTCTTTCGCAAAATTTTTAGTTCGGAATGTCTTAAATTTAGGCTAAATTATAAAAAATGCTCCTGAACTATGGGGTTTGTTTTAAAAATGCCCCTGAACTTTAAAAAGTTTCAAAAATGCCCCTAAACTTTGAAAAATGTTTCAAAAATACCCTTGCCGTTATTTTTGGATGGAAACCGTTAAAGTTTGAGTTTCAAAAATTCCCTTGAACTTTCAAAAAAAATTCAAAAATACCCTTATTGAAAAATGCTTTTTTTCTTTTTCCTTCTCCCACCGTAAGTTAACTCTTCTTCCAAAAATTAATGAGAAACTTTACTTATTTGTTATGTATTCATAATCTAGGAGCTTTCTTTCTCTCTCAACGCATCCAAAGCACTTGGCTAGATTTTCGTATCAAATCTTCAAGATGACTTTTGTTTTGTTCTTGAAATTCTACATGTGCTTGTGTTGAAGGAGAAATTTTGACCAATCACAAATTGCCACGTCGTTATTTAAAATTAATGACGAAATTACAAATAATTAAATTTGGGATCAATTATAAATTGACATGTGTCCCAAATTTAATTTGAAGACAAAGTTGGCCAATTATAAATTTATAGAGCCAAATTTCTATTTGATCAATTAATTAAAATTAGATTATTTTGATCAAATTAATTAATTTGACCAATTAATTAAAAAAAATAATTATTATTATTTGGATCAAATTTGAGTCTTTTAAATATTTGGGTCATATGGTCTTGGGTCAAATATGAACCAGACCCAAGACTAAATAGTTGAGCCCAAGACCAATAAAGCCCAAGCCCCAAGTTGTTGGCCCGAAAGTCATCAGGGTCCATCCAGCGAGAACTCTATAAATAGAGGGGTTCTCTTCCATTTTAGGGGTCAGAATTTTGAAGCTCCAAGCCAGAGTCAGAGAATTCAGAGAAACTTCATCAAGATTGAAGACTGAAGACTGAAGACTCCTTGAAATTCATAAGTTTCAAAGTGCTGAACACTTCTTGAAGATTGAAGACTCCTTCAAGATTAGAAGACTTCAAGCTTCAAGAATCCATTGAAGCTTCAGACTCGAGATCAAGCGTTCCAGCCCTCGAATGAAACACATCCACACACAAGAGAGAGAATCAGAGGATTAACATTAGAGATTGTACATCCACACGCATACAAATATTAATACAAATATATTGTTTATTCCACGTGTCTCCATCTTCGAAGTTACGTGTGAACAAATTGGCACGCCCAGTGGGACATCTCTACCTCTCATCTCTTTCTCTTGTTAAAAGATCCAACCAACGTGATGGCATCAAAGAAAGCTCCCGCGAAGGTTACAACATCAAGCGACTCTTACACTGGTCCTATCACTCGTAGTCGTTCCCAAGGAATTGAGATCAGGGAGGATCATACTCCTCTTGCTATTGCAAGCAGGATCTCAAAGCTGATTGAAGAATCCTCTAAGGATAAAGTTGCAGTCAAAGACAACCCGCTGTTCGAATCTGTTGTTCCAACATCTAAGCAGCCAAAGGATGCACTAAACCCTGATGTGATGTCTGTCATGATGGCTGATGTAGACCAGGATGAAAGAATGGCAGAGATGGAAAGAAAACTCAATCTCTTGATGAAGGCAGTTGATGAAAGAGATCTGGAGATTGCCTATTTGAAGAACCAGCTGCAAAACCGAGAAACAGCTGAGTCTAGTCAGATCCCTACTGCAGGAAAGAACGATAAGACCCCTATTGCAGGAAAAAATGATAAGGGGAAGGCTATCGTGCATGAGGACCAACCGCAACACTCTGCGTCAGTTGCCTCTTTGTCTGTCCAACAGCTGCAAGACATGATCATGAATTCCATCAGGGCTCAATATGGTGGACCCACTCAAAGTTCCCTCTTGTATTCTAAACCTTATACAAAGAGGATTGACAATCTGAGACTGCCCTCTGGGTATCAGCCTCCCAAGTTCCAACAGTTTGACGGAAAGGGCAACCCAAAGCAGCACATCGCCCACTTTGTTGAGACCTGTGAGAACGCTGGTACTCGGGGAGATTTGCTTGTTAAGCAATTTTTCCGAACACTGAAAGGAAACGCGTTCGATTGGTACACTGACCTGGAGCCTGAGACAATTGACAGTTGGGAACAGATTGAGAGAGAGTTTTTGAATCGCTTCTACAGTACGAGGCGAACAGTTAGTATGACGGAACTCACGAGCACAAAGCAACGGAAGGGTGAGCCAGTCATCGAATACATCAACCGTTGGAGAGCCTTGAGTCTCGACTGTAAAGATAGACTCTCCGAGGTATCCTCTGTTGAAATGTGCACCCAAGGCATGCACTGGGGACTTCTTTACATCTTGCAGGGGATAAAACCCCAGACCTTTGAAGAATTGGCGACTCGCGCTCATGATATGGAGTTGAGCATCGCTAGTAGGGGGAACAAAGATCCCATAGTCCCAGACATGAGGAAAGAAAAGAAGGAAGTCAAAGGCACTGAGAAAGTTACGAAGAGTGCCACAAAAGAATCCATGGTCGTCAACACGACCCCGTTGAAATTTTCCTCCAAAGGAAAAGAAAGTAAATCCGATAAGCGAATGGAGACAGGCGAGAGACGTCGCCTAACTTTAAAAGAAAGACAAGAAAAAATGTATCCGTTTCCAGATTCCGACGTCCCAGATATGTTGGAACAATTGTTGGAGAAGCAGTTAATTGAACTCCCCGAATGCAAACGACCGGAAGAGTTAGGGAAAGTCAATGATCCTAACTACTGCAAGTATCACCGAGTCGTTAGCCATCCAGTGGAGAAATGTTTTGTTTTAAAAGAGCTAATCCTTAAGTTGGCTCGTGAAAAGAAAATTGAGCTGGACCTTGATGAGGTGGCTCAAGCGAATCATGCAACAACAATGGCGAATGTGGGGGATCAAATTCCTTTAATTTCCTCATGTGATTATGAAGAGAGGCTGATTCAATTTGGGACCCTTGATCCCGTAGTGGTTCGATTCCGAAAAGAAGCCACAATGAAGGGGTCCCAAGAAAAATATAATTCCATTGAAGATGAGAACGAAAGTTGGACCCTTGTCGTTCGTCGCAAAAAGCAAAAGCAAAGTTACGCACGGAAAGAGTCCCACTTATTTCGAGACAGTAAAAGAAAGGTTAAATCTCAAAGGAAGAAGGGAAAAAAGAAATCAAGGAGGTCAAAGCATGTCGTGGAGGAAAGTGAAGATTTCTTTTGCCCTCCACAACCCATAACTTTGGCAAAATACTTCCCAAGGCGCTTTCTCGATGATGGTCAAGGAGAAGCACTTGAAATCGTCACTTGTCACATTGTGGACGTGGTGGAAGATGATGATGTCCCTGCTAGTTCCTCGGGAACGGTGGCAGGTCCAGGAGACTTATCCTCTTTCAGCATAAAGGATTTATTGTCACTTCCTCAGGAAGCTAAAAGTGTCCTTATTAATGCATTGATAGAATCCGATGGTACAAACATCCCAACCTCCGAGGCACGCACATGTGCTTCGTGTTGCATGACTATAGGATTTTCCGATGAAGATTTGCTGCTAGGGTCAAAGCCTCACAATAGACCTTTATTCGTCTCGGGATACATCCGAGAACAGAGGGTAGGTCGGATCCTCATCGACGATGGATCAACTGTCAATATAATGCCTAAGTCAACCATGAAGCAATTAGGCATCTCGATGGAAGAATTATCAAACAGTAAATTGATGATTCAAGGTTTCAATCAAGGCGGACAACGAGCGATTGGCATGATACGTCTCGAGCTCATCATTGGGGATTTGAAGGCCGATACTTTGTTTCATGTGATAGATTCCAAGACCACTTATAAGCTGCTATTAGGTCGTCCTTGGATCCATGGCAATGGAGTGATAACCTCTACATTGCACCAGTGTTTCAAGTTCTATCAAAATGGCATTAAGAAAGTTGAAGCTGACACTAACCCATTTTCAGAAGCTGAATCCCATTTCGCTGATGCAAAATCTTATATGAAGAGCGACAACACAGGGGAAACTATACCTACAGAAATCCCCTTGATAAAAAAGAATGATAAACTCGACTTAGAGCCACAAGCAGATGCAAGGAAGGAAGTTGTTGAGGATGTGAAGGCATGTGACCTGAAAAAGGGTGAAACATCTACAAGCCTTGTGAAACCTAAAGTTGTAGAGGATGAGAAATGTTCACCTGTCCTACGATACGTCCCTTTATCTCGGCGTAAAAAGGGTGAATCACCTTTCACTGAATGTCCGAAAAGCATAAAGGTCGGTGACGTTGAAATTCTGAAGGAAAGTTTCACTATGCCTCTTACAAAGATCACAAAGCAAGAGGTTAAGAAACCTGAGGATGACCAGAAAAAAACGATTTTTCCTGAAAAACGGACTAAAGACGGGTTCGACCCCAAGGCATGCAAACTTCTAGCGAAAGCGGGTTATGACTTCACAACTCACACTGAGTTTAAAAGTCTAAGGGTTTTTTATGACAGATCTGAGCTCTCTGCAACACAGAAGAAACTTCTAAAGGAAGGTTATAGTCTGCCTACGACGAGAAAAGGACTTGGATATAAATCGCCCGAACCGGTTCGCATAACAAGAAAAGGGAAGGCGAAAGTGGCAGACATAAATCATATAACAGTAGAGGAGGTTGATGACTCAAAAGAAGAAGAGAGCGTCGACCAACGAGTTTCTGTTTTTAGGCGCATCAGGCCACTAGTTGCTCGTGCTTCTGTCTTTCAGAGGATAATTGTGAATGAAACAGAAGAAGAAAGTGCACAACTTACCAATAGCTCCACTCGATCTTCAGTTTTTCGAAGGTTAAGTATGCCTGTTGGTGAAGAAGAGAGTACACTTTCAACTCCGGATGTCACGCGACCTTCAGCTTTTCGAAGGTTAAATATGCCCGTTGGGGAAGAAGAAGGTACATTTTCAACTTCAGATGTGACTCGACCATCAGTTTTTCAAAGGTTAAGTATTACCACGAGAAGAGACAAAAAAGAGCAGTCTGCTACGTCGACTTCTCACCGACTTCAATATGAAGATGCGATGAAAACTGAAAAGATCATGAAGGCCGATGGAGAAATTCGCAGTGCAGTTCCTTCACGAATGAAAAGAAAAACCCTTGTTACTGTCGATACAGATGGTTCTTTGAAGGTAAAGAGACGTGATGTTGTCATTACCAATCCTTCAAAAGAAGATAGTGACCAGGAAGAAGAACAAGCCTCTTGCCTTCTTATCACTGTTGAAGAAGAAACAGAGGTCAAAATGTCTAAAGTAGATGAGGATGAAGCACCTTTATCACTTGAAGACGGCAGCGAATCTACAGTGGATGAGCTTAAAGAAGTAAACCTGGGTACGCCAGAAGAGCCACGCCCAACTTTTATAAGCACGTCACTTACTCCCGAAGAAGAATGTGAATATATGAGTTTACTCGCTTCATATAAAGATATCTTCGCCTGGTCATATAAAGAGATGCCTGGACTTGATCCAAAAGTAGCTGTCCATCATCTCGCAATTAAAGAGGGGTATCGGCCAGTCAAGCAGGCTCAATGACGCTTTCGCCCGGAACTTATCCCTCAAATTGAAATAGAAGTCAATAAGTTGATAGAAGCAGGATTCATCCGTGAGGTGAAATACCCCACGTGGATAGCCAACATTGTTCCTGTTAGAAAGAAGAATGGACAGCTTCGCGTTTGCGTCGACTTTCGTGATTTGAATAACGCATGTCCGAAAGATGATTTTCCACTGCCAATCACAGAAATCATGGTGGATGCCACCACAGGACATGAGGCTTTGTCTTTTATGGATGGATCATCGGGTTATAACCAGATTCGAATGGCTCTTGCAGATGAAGAAATGACAGCCTTTCGAACTCCAAAAGGGATATACTGTTACAAAGTGATGCCCTTTGGATTAAAGAATGCTGGTGCTACTTATCAACGTGCTTTGCAAAAGGTCTTCGACGATATGCTGCATAAACATGTCGAGTGCTATGTCGATGATCTTGTTGTTAAATCAAAGAGACGACAAGATCACTTGAAAGATCTAAAAGTGGTCTTTGATCGTTTGAAAAAGTATCAATTGAGGATGAACCCTCTCAAATGTGCATTCGGTGTTACTTCTGGGAAATTCCTTGGATTCGTTGTTAGACACTGAGGAATCGAAATAGACCAGTCAAAGATTGACGTCATTCAAAAGATGCCAAGGCCTAAAAACTTACATGAGTTGAGAAGTATGCAAGGTCGTCTGGCCTACATTCGAAGATTCATCTCTAACTTAGCCGGTCAATGCCAACCTTTTCATAGGCTAATGAGGAAAGGAGAAAAATTCGAATGGGATGAGGCATGCCAAAATGCTTTCAAAAGCATTAAGAAATATTTGCTTAATCCTCCTGTCTTAGGAGCCCCCATAGCTGAAAAGCCATTGATACTATACATCGCTGCTCAAGAACGACCACTTGGAGCGTTATTGGCACAGGAAAGTGAGAAAGGAAAAGAACGAGCCCTTTATTACTTAAGCAGGACTCTGAATGGTGCTGAGATAAATTACTCACCCATTGAGAAAATATGTCTTGCTCTTTTCTTCGCTATTGACAAGTTAAGGCATTACATGCAAGCTTTCACAGTGCACTTGGTCGCGAAAGCTGATCCTGTTAAGTACGTTCTATCGAGGCCGGTTATTTTTGGACGCCTAGCTAAGTGGGCCATCTTACTCCAGCAATATGACATCGTTTATGTACCTCAGAAGGCGGTTAAGGGGCAGGCATTAGCCGACTTCTTGGCGGATCATCCAATCCCGTCGGATTGGAAGTTATGTGAAGACCTACCTGATGAAGAAGTCTTCTATGTTGAAATCACCGAACCTTGGACCATGTACTTTGATGGCGCAGCACGAAGAAGTGGAGCAGGGGCAGGAATCGTTTTTGTTTCGCCTGAGAAACACATGCTCCCTTACAGTTTCATGCTTGGTGAATTGTGCTCAAACAATGTTGCTGAATATCAAGCGCTGATAATTGGCCTCCAAATGGCCTTGGAGATTGGCATAACATATATAGAGGTCTATGGTGATTCAAAGTTGATCGTTAGTCAACTCTTACTCCAGTATGAAGTAAAGCATAAAGACTTGAAGCCTTATTTTATCTATGCAAGACAACTGATAGAAAGGTTTGATAGTATAGTACTGGAGCATGTTCCGAGATCAGAAAATAAAAAGACAGATGCTCTAGCAAATTTGGCGACTGCCCTAACAATCCCGGAAGATATGTTGATGAACATCTCACTTTGTCAGAGGTGGATTGTGCCGCCAGTAGAAGATGAATGCCAAGAAGCAAATATGATTTCTGTTTTTGCAATTGAAGAAGAGGACTGGCGACAACCTATTATAGATTATCTTCAACATGGAAGACTTCCCACAAATCCCAGACGTAGGGCCGATATACGAAGAAGGGGCGCCCGATTTATTTACTACAAGGAGACCCTTTATCGTCGTTCTTATGAGAGACTTTTCCTTCGATGTCTTGGAAAGGAAGAAACAATGAAGGCATTAGAAGAGGCACATTCAGGTGTTTGTGGCGCCCACCAGTCGGGTCCAAAACTCCAGTTCCAGTTAAAAAGAATGGGGTTGGCCTACGATGATTCAAGATTCAATGCAGTACGCCAAAAAATGCGAAGCTTGCCAGTTTCATGCCAATTTCATACATCAGCCACCGGAGCCTCTTCATCCGACTGTAGCTTCATGGCCTTTTGAAGCTTGGGGACTTGACCTTGTTGGCCCTATAACACCCAAGTCTTCAGCAGGACATTCTTACATTCTTGCAGGGACGGATTACTTCTCAAGATGGGCTGAAGCTGTCGCATTGAAAGAAGCCAAGAAAGAAAATGTTGTGGATTTCGTCCGAACTCATATAATTTATCGGTATGGTATCCATCATCGCATTGTGATAGATAATGGAAAGCAATTCTCCAACGGCCTAATGGACAAGTTGTGTGAGAAGTTTAACTTCAAGCAATACAAGTCCTCTATGTACAATGCCGCGACAAATGGGTTGGCAGAGGCATTCAATAAGACGTTGTGTAACTTATTGAAGAAAGTAGTCTCCAAGACAAAGAGAGATTGGCAAGAAAAGATCGGTGAAGTGTTGTGGGCTTATCGAACTACTCATCGCACTCCTACAGGGGTCACACCTTATTCTCTCGTCTATGGGGTAGAAGCTGTGCTCCCGTTAGAAAGAGAGATTCCCTCATTAAGGATGGCTGTCCAAGAAGGGTTGACAACGGAAGATAATGCTAGGTTGCGCCTTCAAGAGTTAGAAGCACTTGATGAAAGAAGGTTAGAGGCTCAACAAGCGTTGGAATGCTACCAAGCACGAATGTCTAAAGCCTTTGACAAGAATGTGAAGCTTCGATCATTTCAAGTGGGTGATCTTGTACTTGCTGTTCGAAGACCCATCATCACGACATGACATACAGGGAACAAATTCACACCTAAATGGGATGGACCCTACGTCGTCAAAGAAGTCTACACAAATGGAGCGTACAAGATCGTGGATAAAGACGGATTAAGAATAGGCCCGATAAATGGCAAATTTCTTAAAAAGTTTTATGCGTGAAATGTAATGCTCCATATCGCAAGAGCCTAAAACTGCATGATACTCCTGGCCCGCATGAGTTAAAAAGGTGAACGGCCCAAAAAAAAAAATCAAATTTGTACCTTGAACTACGTTATGACTTGATCCCTTTTCTTCAAGGGTACGTAGGCAGCTTAAAGAAAACTTTAAGTTCAGTCCCTGCAAACAAAAAAAAAGTGCCACAAATATTGGAGCATGACAAAACAAATTGAAGAAATACATCCCTACTGGGGGCAACACAACAGGTTGAAGACGTACATTGCTATGAATGGAATGTTATGAATTGAGTGCATTAAAGAAGGCTTCATTCTTCAAGCTCGGCAATTCGCTCGCTCCAAGTTTGGCATCTCGTCTCAAGTTTGGTGTTTCGCTTCTTCAAAGTTTGGCGTCTCACCCCTTCAAGTTTGGCACTTTGTTTCCTCTAAAGTTTGCATTCTCCATGTTGGCATCTAGCGACCTAACTTCACCTTCAAAGGTAGCGATGGAAGGCTTCGTTTTCACTTCAACTTCTAATCTTCAAAGGTAGGCAGTTGAAAGCTTTGCTTCACTATAAATGTTGGTAATGAAAGACTTCAGTTTTGCCTCATCTTCAATATTTGGCGTTTGACACCGCTTCATCCCTATAGACCGACCGTCGACAACTTTACTTCATCTTCAAAAGATAGCGGTAGAAGGATTCGTTGTCACTTTATCTTCAAAGGTTGATAGCTTGCGGCTTCGCTTCATCTTCAAAAGTTGGTGGTTGGCAGCTTTCACTTCATTTTAAATGTTGACAGTTGGAGACTTTCGTTTCGTCTTCAAAAGTTGACAGGTGACAACCCCCTGTAGGAAACTACAGTCATCAAAGTGACTGGTCTAGACAGGTGGTGATTTCACTGCAAGTGAAGCTGATGACGACCGTGGTGACCACCCCTGCAGGAAACTACAGCCATCAAAGTGACTGGTCTAGACAGGTGGTGAAATCACTGCAAGTGAAGCTGATGACGACCGTGGTGACCACCCCTGCAGGAAACTACAATCATCAAAGTGACTGGTCTAGACAGGTGGTGAAATCACTGCAAGTGAAGCTGATGACGACCGTGGTGACCACTCCTGCAGGAAACTACAGTCATCAAAGTGACTGGTCTAGACAGGTGGTGAAATCACTGCAAGTGAAGCTGATGACGACCGTGGTGACCACCCCTGCAGGAAACTACAGTCATCAAAGTGACTGGTCTAGACAGGTGGTGAAATCACTGCAAGTGAAGCTGATGACGACCGTGGTGACCACCCCTGTAGGAAACTACAGTCATCAAAGTAACTGGTCTAGACAGGTGGTGAAATCACTGCAAGTGAAGCTGATGACGACCTTGGTGACCACCCCTGCAGGAAACTACAGCCATCAAAGTGACTGGTCTAGACAGGTGGTGAAATCACTACAAGTGAAGCTGATGACGACCGTGGTGACCACCCCTGCAGGAAACTACAGCCATCAAAGTGACTGGTCTAGACAGGTGGTGAAATCACTGCAAGTGAAGCTGATGACGACCGTGGTGACCACCCCTGCAGGAAACTACAGTCATCAAAGCGACTGGTCTAGACAGGTGGTGAAATCACTGCAAGTGAAGCTGATGACGACCGTGGTGACCACCCCTGCAGGAAACTACAGTCATCAAAGTGACTGGTCTAGACAGGTGGTGAAGTCACTGCAAGTGAAGTTGATGACGACCGTGGTGACCATCCCTGTAGGAAACTACAGTCATCAAAGTGACTGGTCTAGACAGGTGGTGAAATCACTGTAAGAGAATTTGGTGACGACTGTTGCACGATACTTACATATTCAAGCAAGAGAAAAAAATTCAAAGCAATAATATATGTGCAAAAAATGGCAGAAAAAAAATAGATTATATGGTGCAATAGAAGTAATTCGTATGTATATCCAACAGAAGCATTGCTTTAAAAAAAAAAGATTTTGAATATTTATTTACCTCTTAGATGGTGAGCAAATATAGTAAAAAAATCTACCGCGCGCATATATGTATGTAAATTCTAAAGGCTTAGAAAAAAAAAATCAAACTTTATCTTTCCTATGTATGTGTATCTTGGAGGCTTAAAGAAGAGAAAAAAAAAACATATGCTGGTAGAAACTTAGCAACAAGTCTCTGGTAACTATATCTCTTAGCCCTCCTCAATGCAACGAGATGCAACGAGATTCACCACCAAAACATGAGATTTGAAAGCAGCGGCAAATTAGTCACGAGTCATAACCAACGACGAACAACGTTGGGCTCGTGCAAATCAAACTTCACAAATCACCAAAAGCAAAGGATAGCGTGAAAGTTTACCTCTTCGGTGCTCCTGTGAGACCGTGAATCTTCCCAAGGTTCGTTCCTCCATCGGGTGATGCGCATGCACGAGTCAACAATTGGAAAAGCCAACTAAATCCACGATCAAGGTAATCGCAACAGAAAAGAAAAAAAAAAAAGGAAACCTTATAAATCTAGCTTTCTGCACTCCAATCGTGAAGACCCATCAACCATGCTTGAAGACCCCATACTTGGGTGTATATATATATATGAATTTGGATTGGCAGAGGATCATCCATATTAGGAATAAGATTTGGATTCACGGATCACGAGAACTTCAAATCAAAATTGGATTTCATAAAGATAAAACCAAAATATTTTGTTAAATCGTGGGCTTAGAATCCCATTCCGAGGCCACAATCTTATAAATTTAAAATTACCTTAATAAGAATTTGGATACCATCTAAATCTTATTCCAAGTCAAATTTTGATAAAAAAAAAAAATTGGTTCAAATAACACAATCAAATTCTTCCCAAATCAAAATTGGAGTACCATTCAAATTCAATTTTTCATTCCAAATTCAAGTCAATGTCCGGTTTCAGAAAAAAAATCTCTAAAATCAAATTTGGGCATATTCCAAATTTAATTCCAAATCAAATTTTGACCAAAATTTAAATCCAAATTCTATTCCAAATTTAAGCTAAATTTTGGATAGACTCCTAAATTGATTTAGCTTGAATTAAACTAAATTTGAGTATAATCCAACTCTTATCCCAAATCAAATTTTCTAAGTTCCATATGAAAATTTTATTCCAAATTCCCACCAAATTTTGGATGCAATCTTAAATTTACTTAAATTAAAGTTTGGGCATAATCAAATTTTTGTCTCAAACTTAAGTACAAATTAAAGTTGCCGCCAAACAAGGAAATCAAGATTTTGTCCAAAATTCAAGTTTTGATTAATTGGCGTAAAATATGTGTCAAGCAAGAAAAAAAAATCAAAACTAAGAATTGACTTCATGTTTTGATTAAATTGACACATCAAATGGAATCAAAATCAAGAACAAATACTTTGCATTTTGATTCCAAAATATCTTTTTCGAGATTCACTCACACATAACTTGTGCATAAATCTTGAAAAGGGGGCATTTGTTGAAGGAGAAATTTTGACCAATCACAAATTGCCACGTCGTTATTTAAAATTAATGACGAAATTACAAATAATTAAATTTGGGACCAATTATAAATTGACATGTGTCCAAAATTTAATTTGAAGACAAAGTTGGCCAATTATAAATTTATAGAGCCAAATTTCTATTTGATCAATTAATTAAAATTAGATTATTTTGATCAAATTAATTAATTTGACCAATTAATTAAAAAAATAATTATTATTATTTGGATCAAATTTGAGTCTTTTAAATATTTTGGTCATATGGTCTTGGGTCAAATATGAACTAGACCCAAGACTAAATAGTTGAGCCCAAGACCAATAAAGCCCAAGCCCCAAGTTGTTGGCCCGAAAGTCATCAGGGCCCATCCAGCGAGAACTCTATAAATAGAAGGGTTCTCTTTTATTTTAGGGGTCAGAATTTTGACGCTCCAAGCCAGAGTCAGAGAATTCAGAGAAACTTCATCAAGATTGAAGACTGAAGACTCCTTGAAATTCATAAGTTTCAAAGTGCTGAACACTTCTTGAAGATTGAAGACTCCTTCAAGATTAGAAGACTTCAAGCTTCAAGAATCCATTGAAGCTTCAGACTCGAGATCAAGCGTTCCAGCCCTCGAGTGAAACACATCCACACACAAGAGAGAGAATCAGAGGATTAACATTAGAGATTGTACATCCACACGCATACAAATATTAATACAAATATATTGTTTATTCCACGTGTCTCCATCTTCGAAGTTACATGTGAACAACTTGACTTCATTTGTTGGTAGTCTTTTCAATATTATTTCCTCACCAACTATTACCCCATTAGCTTTCTCTATATTCCTTTTACGAAAAATAGATGAAACTATTGTTGTATACGGATTCTAACAATTCTTAAATATCAATAAGAACAAAATCATATATAAAACTTTTGATTGATTAATCTTATAAATTGGACCAAACCCACCGGAGAATAAACATTTCTTCTTCTTATCATCAAAATACACAAACAGAGAGCAAAAAATGAAATAATATATATACATATATATGTTGTTTCTCACACTTATCTTCTTTATGCTTTTTAAAAGAGAAAACTCGATTTCAAAGTCTGTTTTTATCTGGTATTGAGTTGCACACAACCTTTATAAGCAAAGTTTTGCATTAATTTTCATGGAGAAAATTTTACGGTGGGAGAGGAGGAAAAAAGAAGAATCATTTTTCAATAAGGGTATTTTTGAAATTTTTTTGAAAGTTCAAGGGTATTTTTGAAACTCAAACTTTAACGGTTTCCATCCAAAATTAACGACAAGGGTATTTTTGAAACATTTTTCAAAGTTCAGGGGCATTTTTGAAACTTTTTAAAGTAAAGGGGCATTTTTGAAACAAACCCCATAGTTCAGGGGCATTTTTTATAATTTAGCCTTAAATTTACATAATGTTCCAATAATGCCCTTAAGTTCAGGGGCATTTTTGAAACTTTTTAAAGTAAAGGGGCATTTTTTAAACAAACCCCATAGTTTAGGGGCATTTTTTATAATTTAGCCTTAAATTTACATAATGTTCCAATAATGCCGTTATGACTATTTATGTAATTTGTATGTTACTTGGGTCTAATATGAATTTATATAACATATTTTTCTATTAATTTAAATTTAAATTAAATTTAGTTTAGTTTATATTATTTTTATATGTTATCTTGCATAAAAAAAATTAAATAATATTAATTTACCATTTTTTATAAAATAAATATTAATTTCAATTTATACTTGAATATCTTCTCAAAAATGAAAATTATATATTCAATGCTATTTTTGGTGGAATAATCAATGTTTTCACATGCTTAGTAAAATTTGATAAAGATATTTTACTCTATAAATTGATATATATCTTTGTTAAATAACAAATAGTGCATATTAATTTCATTTGCATATATTTAATAAAACAACTACAATGGAACCAACTAAAAAAAAATCATCCTTATTCACTTCAAAAAAATAATGTTATCTCTTATTCACATACAAACAAGATACGTAATAATAAAGTTTGAAATCAATTTATTCTTCTAGCTCTTCAAACAACTAAGACCACTTGAAACAACTAGATTGAATCTTGAGTTTCACTCAAGAGTTCTTTCTACAAATAAGAAACAAAAAAAAAAAAAAAAAAAAAAAAAAAAAGATAAGAAAAAGAAATTCCATCTTCACACAAAATGAATCATGTTTACCTATGAACTAACTTTATCCTGCCAATAATTGTAATATAAATTCCCTCCTATAAGAATGTGGCAACGTAAACAAATAATGGGTCTAATCATGATCCTTTGCTAAAAGTGCACCTACTCGAACTCTTTGAGCATCTGTTAGCCCTTCAACATCTACAAGCTCGGTAAATATATGGGTTCTCCTTTCAGAAACAACAGTTTGAGTTTCAAAATACTTAGCTATCTTTCCGATGTTTTCAGTTGTTTTCTCATACATCACACCCATGTTATCCAAAGATGTAGTCACAATTTCAACTAATTTATCTCCATTCCTTACCTTTTTCTTTGATAATTTGCGAGAAGTATTAGATTGAGTTGGAAGGCTTGAATCAGACTCATCCATGGACATAGAATCCATCTAATCATCAACACCTGTTTGAGACCTATTTACCTCCTCGGGTGGGTGTGGCACATAACAATCACTGGAGTCATCCCATATCTCATGACTTGTCTCTATGTCTACTCTCTCAACCATATCTCCTGGTGCTTCAGCTCCTAGGCCATTAGCTCGATCTTTGCCAAATATTATTGTCATCTCATCTAAGTATGGGAATGACTTGTTTCGCAATCCTTTTGTTGTGGGGTGACTCTACAACAAAATGTATGTAATGTTATATTAATAACTAAAATTTATTATTTCAAAAAATAACTAAAATAATATTATGGAATGTAAAGAAAAATAGAATATCATATTTACTTGGATACCTTAACCCAATCATCAAAGACATCTTTTGAACAATCAATACACTTCTCTCTTTCATTCCAACCAAAACCACTACAATTTGATCCTGCAATTGCATTATATTTGTAAACCCGAGACTTCGCTTTGATTATTTGCTCTTGTCACATACGATAGGAAGTTGAATTAAAGTAGTTGTTTCCTTGTTGAAAAAAAATGGCAAAGCTTTGTGGTTTCATTGTGGTTTCATTGTTGGATTAAGTTGTTGGAATTTATTAATTTAAAAGAAGGAAGAAAAGAAAGGAAATAAATAAGAAAAAGAAAAGAAAAGAAATAGTAAAAAGGAAATTAAAAAAAAAAAAAGAAAAAATGAATGGAAAACAAAGCACTTTCGGTGCTAGTGTTTTAAAGGTAAACCCCACTACCGCCAAAGTGATTTCAACTCATTTTTCCCATCATTTTCCACAAAACTTCAGAGCATTTCGAGGGAGAGAGTGAAGGAATAAGAAGAAGGAGCTTGATAGGGTTTTGAGGTTGAAGAAGAGAGGATATAGCTCAAGCAAAAGCAACCATGACAGAATCTGGGTTCAACCTGCCTATCGCTGGTTTTTGATTCGGTTAGAGCTACACAGAAAGAACTAAGAGGTGAGGTCTGGTTTTATTGAAATTTAATCCATTTTTTAACCAATTTCATGAAGGAAGCTTGAGCTAAATCTGATGATAAGTTAATGGTTTTTGAAATGCAAAACAGAGCACAGAATTTTCGTGCAAACCAGGAGGATCTCTGGTTTTCTCTGGTTTTTGGAGCATTCTGGGGTGTACAAGTTGAATCCAAAGCTCAATTTGGTATGTTTGGAAAGCTTATTCAATTTCCTATAACTTGCATGAAGAATTCGTGAGCCAAAAATGACTAGAAGTAGGTTTAATTTCAGGAGAAAGATAGAGGGTAGCAGAGAAGCTCGAATCTGTACTTGTTGTGTTCGGGGTATTTCTGGACAAATCTGTTGGGAATCTCGTTTGCATTTCTTCAGGTAATTTTTAGAGGATTCCAAAATGAAGAGTTTGATATATAGTACATTAATTTTGGTTAAATATTGAGGAAGTTATGAGTGTTGGAAGTTAGGGTATAGAATCTGGAAAATCTAGAAAAAAAAGTGGAATGTGATTTTGATTCTAGTGTTTAGAATTCATGAGCATGGAAAGACAAGACTACCTTTGTTTTTTATGCTCGGTTTTGGTTTGTTTGACAGGCCAAGAGGAAATAGGCCGAGTCTACAGGCCAGGGAACTAGCCAAGACTGTGAGTGACAAAACAAATTTCGAAAATTATTTCTAAACTGTTGTTTATGAGTTGACGTTTTACATGCTTTTCTATGAATGGTTTCAAGCATAAGTTTTGAACTTATATTTTCTAATGAGATTTACATACGAGCACGTGATTATTGACTTTCTGAAAAGTAGTTGAAACGATATCATTTTAAGCAAAGTATGTATTAGCAAGTATTGTTTAAAGATTTTCAGTTTTTTCACGAGCAAGCTGTGTAAGCTTGAGTTTTACGAAAGATAAAGATAAGCAGACATGTTTTAATGTTTTCATGTGATTTTCTGAGACTTCTAATGACTACATGACTGAGATATTGAGCCCGAGGCTAGATGGTACCGAGTGCACACAGGTTATATTCCGTTGTTGACGTTGAGTGTACTCCGTGACAACGATGCTGTCGTGAGTGCTGGGCGGGTCCCACTACAACAAAGACGATGGGAGTTCTGGGCGGGCCCCACTACATCGTAGAGCTACTAAACGTTGGTTGTACTGGGCGTGCCCTACACAACGTAGATCGGTCATGTTAGTTAAAACGCTTGATATACTTGATATGCCTTGCTAGATTTTAATGACGTACTTGCAGAGTATTTGAGAAAGCTTTTATCATTACAAGTTTATGTTTAACACTTTGATTGAACAGATTTATACGTTTAAAGGTTTATCACGTGTTCTGATTTGCAGATTTACAGTTTTAAATTTAGTCACTCACTGGGCTTCATAGCTCACTCTTTCAAAATGTTTTCCCATTTTTCAAGTAGAGATCGAGCTCCCGGTGCCTGATAAACTGTCGTAGTCTGCTAAAAGCTCCTAGATCGAGTTCCAGTACGTGGGTGGTGTTGTATATCGAGTCTGTTTATATTGTAAATGTCTTTGTAAGAGTTGGATAGTTTACGGTTTGTGTAAGATTTAGGTGTTGTGGTTGTGTAAACCCTAGTTGGATATGTTTTTGGTTGTGATGTCTCTATCAAGTTATTCTCCAAACTGAGTTATGTCAGGGCTGCACTTCTTGTATGTCTAAAGGTTTCCAAGGTTCCATTGTGTTGTGTTGCATATGTAAAGTATTCCATATCTAAGATAGCATGTTTATCAGGTTCAATGGTTCAACAGGGTCAACAGGTATCGTTAGAGGAGGACGGTGTCTGTTGACTTCACGCCATCTCTCGGACTAACCTAGCAGGTAGTTTGGGAGGGGGTGTGACTGAAGGAATTGAATCCTCTAGCGGAAGCGGTTTTCACCGTTTGTGATTTAATTTCTAATTAGAATACCGATACGTTGGGCAAAATTAAAACAGAAACAATTTCTATTTAGATCTATGTTAAGCATGCAAAAAAAAATAAAATCTAAAACTATTTTAGATCTTAGAAAAACTTACATGGAATTGAAGAACACAGCACAATGCTCCAATGTATGTGATTCTTCCTCCCAACGAACACTACCACGTCGGATCACCCACTATGACTCTTGGACTTCGAGATTGGCTTGTGGGAACCAATTTTTTTGTCTTGGATGGGAATTTTACAGCAAGGAAGTGCTGGAATTTTTTTTTTTTTTTGAGAGAATTTTTGAGAGTTCTCTTCTCTGTTTTTCGTGAAAATGAGAGAGTGTCCCTCTGTTGGGGAAACTCCCTCCCAACTTTACGATAAGTGGGGAGGGAGTTAATCCCTACTTGATCTCTACCGTTGATCATAATCAACGCGATCCAGGCCGTCTATTAATTAAATAATAATTATCATTTAATTAATTAAATAATTATTATCATTTAATTAATTAAATAATTATAATTAATTTAATTAAATCAATATTAATTAAACCAATTATAACCTAAGGTATTTAATTCAATTTTAATCATATTCAATTGAATTAAATTGGCCATTCAATTAATCTCATCAATTGAATCCACATTAATTAAATATCAAATATTTAATTAATTTTATAATTGAATCACATTCAATTTTATCTCTCATTTAACCTATAGTTTTAATGTGCATCAAAATGTACATTAATATAAACTATAGTATTAATTTGATTAAATCACATTTAACCAAATTAAATTAATTAATTCCCCAATTAATTAATTCATGAATTAATCAAATATCACATATTTAATTAAATTCATTATTCTCTCAATAATTAATTTCAAATCATATCCAAAATTAATTATAAAGTTTAATTCTTTAATTAAACTTTATACTATAATGCATCTCCATACATTATATTAATTCCCTTTAATATCAAGACTAAACCATCTCAGAACCCGTTATGAGCTAGCAGGTGGACCTAATGGACCTACAGATCAGAAGCTCCAACGATACGAGATTGATCAGCTAAACTCATTAACTGAGTCAATCAACATTCGTTAACCGTGGGTCACTCCACTAAAGACCCACAGCTGCACTCTTCTCACTGTAGAATATTTCTGTGTCCACGGATATTGACCAATAGCAGTAAGTCAATCCTTCACGTGTGTTCGTAACACCAGCTGGGTCAAATTACCGTTTTACCCCTGGGTTACCTCTGGATCCTTAAGTACCACTGATCCCTCTAATGAACAACCTGTTTAGGGTCCAACCACTAAACAGAAATTCCTCTCGGGCCAAGAGAGGACAGCGCGCTTTTGTTCAAGCCCCGGAATCAGCCCTTAAGGGAACACACATCTACTTGCCCCAATAGGGGAAGGAGTGAATTCCATCTTGTACTGTTATGTTCCCAGCCCTCATTCGGTCTTGTCCCTGAAATGGTAGGAATATTGAGTCGGCGAGCAGGCCACTCTCACCCATACAAATCTAAGGACAATCCCTCCTGAAAAGGAGTTCATAACAGACTCAGGATTGAGATTGAGTTACCTAGGTCATCCTATTGAAATAGAAACCTAGACTAGTTAACGGCGTTACATCTAGTGGTTACTATTTCGTGGTCCGGTCTTATGCAAACTCATTGCATAGGATACCCCCACCCGCATGTCTCCTACATGGATGCTTTGGATCATTGCATCTGCATCGGATACAAGGTGGGCCGTATCACATAGTGTCACCAGGATAAGGTACCCAGTCTTATCCCTATACTATAGACCATTTAGGTTGTTACTTGGACACTGATCCCCGTATGTCCCTACATACTAGTCCAAGTTTCATTTAAACAACCTTGGATCTTAGTTTATTGGATTTAGGGTTTATTAATGCAAACTCGATTATTCAATAACCCAATTACTGAATCACCCAAATAACGCTTTATTGAGATCGATTAATTTGTTTCATTTACTATCTACGAGTTTTAGGGCATAAAACCCAACAACTCCCACTTGAACTAAAACTCTAGTGGGCAATGTACATCAACAATCAGAATTGAATGAATAATCATTGAAGTAGGAATAATAGTTTTAGTTTGTATTAATACTGTATAATACATGAAAAGTACAAATACAGATAAATACAATAAACTAGGGCATTTGAATACCCATTACACTTCTCCCACTTGCCCTAGATTATTCTATGTACATATCTCGCAGACCTAGACCATCTAGATGACCCTCGAACACTTTAGCCGTGAGAGCCTTCGTAAATGGATCAGCAATGTTGTGCTCCGAAGCTATCTTCGTGACGATCACATCACCTCGTTGCACGATCTCTCTGATGAGATGATATTTGCGCTCTATGTGCTTGCCTCTCTTGTGACTGCGAGGTTCTTTAGAATTTGCCACTGCACCACTATTATCACAATAAAGGGTGATTGGCAAGTTCATATTTGGAACAACTTCCAAATCCATCAAGAACTTCCTAAGCCATACAGCCTCCTTAGCTGCTTCACAAGCAGCGACATATTCGGCCTCCATGGTGGAGTCTGCAATGCATCCTTGTTTGATGCTACGCCAGACTACAGCTCCCCCATTTAGGGTAAACACTGACCCTGATGTGGATTTCCTAGAATCCTTATCAGTCTGAAAGTCAGAGTCTGTGTATCCTGTAAGGATCAAATCCTTAGCGCCATACACAAGCTGATAGTCCCTCGTTCTCCTAAGATACTTGAGGATGTTTTTCACTGCAGTCCAGTGGTCTAACCCTGGATTAGACTGGTATCTACTAACTATCCCAACTGCATAGCATATGTCAGGCCTAGTACACAACATGGCATACATAAGGCTGCCCACTGCTGAAGCATAATGGATCCGTCTCATATCCTCAATTTCTTGAGGTGTCTTAGGACACTGTTCCTTAGACAGATGAACTCCATGCCTGAAGGGGAGTAAACCCCTCTTGGAATTCTGCATCTTATATTTAGACAACATCTTGTCTATATAGGATGCTTGAGACAGGGCTAACGTTCTGTTCTTACGATTCCTGATAATTTGAATCCCTAGAACATATTGAGCTTCACCCAAATCTTTCATTTGGAACTCAGTTGATAGCCAAGTTTTAATTTCAGTTAGATATTCTACATTATTCCCAATAAGCAGAATATCATCTACATACAACACTAGAAAAGCTACTGAACCGCTGATAATCCTTTTGTAAACACAAGGCTCATCAACGTTCTGATCAAAGCCATAAGATTTGACAGCAGTGTCAAACCTTATATTCCAAGATCTGGAAGCTTGCTTCAACCCATAAATGGATCGTTTAAGCTTGCAAACTTTTTGCTCTTGATCTTGAGCGATGAACCCTTCTGGTTGAGACATAAAGATGCTCTCTTCAAGATTGCCATTCAGAAAAGCAGTCTTGACATCCATTTGCCAAATTTCATAATCATAAAACGTGGCAATGGACAAGAGTATCCTTATCGACTTTAACATGGCAACTGGGGAGAAGGTTTCTTCATAGTCCACCCCTTCCTTTTGGGTATAACCCTTTGCCACAAGTCGAGCTTTGAAAGTCTGTACTTTCCCAACTGCGTCTCGTTTTCTCTTGTAGATCCATTTGCACCCTATGGGTTTTACCCCTTCAGGTAAGTCTACAAGATCCCAGACTTGATTGAAGTACATAGACTCCATCTCTAGGTCCATAGCTTTGACCCACTGGTCATGATCCACATCATTCATTGCCTGTCTAAAGGTCAATGGATCCTCAACTCCATCATCAGGTATGACAGCTGGAGTTTCTGCTAAACCCAAATAGCGTTCAGGTTGAATAACAACCCTCCCACTACGTCGAGGCATTCTCAACTCTTGAGAAGGATGGGCTTGACCAGATGTACTGGGCTCATCAACAACTCTTGTTGAAGGTCCAGCCTCTGAACTGGGCTCATCAACAACCCTTGTTGAAGGTCCAGCCTCATCAACAACTCTTGTTGATTCATTTGTAGCTTCCCCAGAAAGTTCACTCAACACAATTTTACTGCGTGGTTTGTGTTCTCTAACGTGGTCTTCTTCCAAGAAAGTAGCATTTGTCGATACAAACACTTTATTTTCTTGTGGATCGAAGAAATATCCACCTCTTGTTTCTTTTGGGTAGCCTACGAATAGGCATAATTTTGAACGTGAATCCAATTTCTTTGGATTTGCCACAAGCACATGTGCAGGGCAACCCCAAATTCTGAAATGACGTAAACTAGCTTTACGCCCTTTCCAGAGCTCAAATGGTGTTTCAGAAACACTCTTTGAGGGAACAACATTCAAAATATAAACTGCAGTCTCTACTGCATAACCCCAAAAAGAATTAGGCAACTGAGCAAAGCTCATCATAGATCGAACCATGTCTAACAAGGTTCTGTTTCTCCTTTCAGATACACCATTCTGCTGAGGTGTACCTGGTGCTGAGAGTTGGGACGTGATTCCATGTTCTATCAAATAGTTCTGGAATTCTAAGTCCAAATACTCTCCACCTCGATCAGATCGAAGCGTTTTAATGGTCTTACCTAATGAGTTCTCAACTTCAGCCTTATACTCCTTGAACTTTTCAAGGGCTTCAGACTTATGACTCATTAGGTATAAATAACCATACCTTGAATAATCATCTATGAAAGAGATGAAATATTCATACCCTCCTCGAGCCCTAACATTCATTGGACCACAGAGATCCGTATGTACGAGCTCTAAGGGCTCCTTGGCACGATAACCTTTTCCAGTAAAAGGTCGTTTGGTCATCTTACCTTCGAGACAAGACTCACACGGAGGTAAAGTACCATCTTCTAACTGGCTTAGAAGTCCGTTCTTAACCAATCTCCCAATCCTATTGAGATTTATGTGGCCAAGTCTCAAGTGCCAAAGATAGGTACTTTGAGAAACCTTTTGCCTTTTAGGTTGAGTCTCAGCTGTTTTAAACATCTCATTGTTCAAAATAGCCCTAGACTCTATTGGTCTTAAAACATATAAATTGTTCTCCAAGTTTGCAGAACAGATATCAGCACCCCTTTTAGTAATGAGAGCTTCATTTACAGAAAAGGACACTGAATATCCTTGTTCAAGCAAACAAGATACAGAAATCAAATTTCTTTTTATTTTAGGAACTATATATACATTATCTAATAACATATAACGTTCCCTGGAGAAGAACATTTTAATGTCTCCCACTGCTTTAGCTGAAATGAACTCCCCACTACCAACTCTGAGAGTCATTTCCCCAGCATCTAATTGTTGCCAGGAGCTCATTCCCTCAAAGGAAGAGCATACGTGATGAGTGGCACCTGAATCAAGGATCCAGGCTGTATCATCATTTTCCACTATACACGTTTCAATGACCAATAAATCACATTTATTTTCATTGAGTTTTGCTAAGCAGTCTATGTCATATTCATCATGAACAATTTCAGATGAATTAGACATGTGGGCCTGAGGACAGTCCTCAGTTAAGACCAAATCCACGCAATTAGTGTTTGAGTGCATCTCCTTAGTTGTATTAGCGATACCAGTTTTATTACACACGGCGTAATTAGAGGCATACAAAGAACGATTCATGCTGAAACAAACAAATTAATTTAATTAGTGATGATGCATTAACCCATTACACAAAATAATATTATTATTATTTTAATCCAATCAATTTAGCAAAAGTAATGATCGACCCATAGAATAAACATTCATTTTGCAACGATACTTCAAAAGTTTAGAGCAACAGCTACCGTAGGGCAGTCGGCTACTCCTCCCCTGAATTTGAGACAATCTCAGCCAATCCCTATTACCAGAATAACTCATATTCCAATAGTTCTTAGCTACCGTTTTTTTTTCGGTCAGGAAATTATTAACACCTTAACAATTCCCCGTAAGTGTAACCCTCCATTTTCAGATTTCAGAGGTCGGTCCCAACAATGCTACCGTAGGGAAAGTCAAAGTTGGAAATGAACCTAAGAAACCCTATCCATTTCTGGAGTTTGCGTTGTTCCAACTCCCATGATCAAGCCCTCCGTAGGGTGATCGCTCCCAGGGCGACTCGCAGGCAGATCATGGGGATCTCACGGTGCAACCTAATGGAAGAGACCGTAGGATACGTTGACACGTGTCCTGCTCCCACTTACTATAAAATACTCCCTCATTCACCTTGATATTGATCCATGCAAACACCATCCGTAGGGGGTCACTCCCAGGGTGACTCGAGGCCAAGCATGGACCTCACGTTGTGAACTCTTGAGGACATGAGAGCAAAACATTGATTTATGAAAATCTTGTTTTGATATATTTCCTCCCACTAAGTATTTTTATAATTAAAGGGTCTATTACTTAGGTAAATTTCGGCTAAGTGAATCTATCTAAGTCTATGCCTGTATATAACTCTTATATAAAGGTCTTTACACTAATGTCTAGGTGAATTAAACCATTTTAATTACCTAGTGACATTGCATGCTAACATTAAACTATGATTAATTCAACTCAGGTTCCGGGTCAGTTCCCAGGTAGGAGGTGTTCCGTAAACCGTCAACTTAAGTACCCCAGCCTAGACAGAACCTCGCCGGGAGAGTTCCCTTATAATCATAGTAATGCTATTCCTACTTAGTAAATTAAAACTATTTTAATCCTAAGTAAGAATAAATAATTCTAATCCTATTAGAATTAAAATGAGCTTAGGTCTAATTAATTTTAAACATTTTAAAATTAATTCAATTTTAACCTAAGGTCCTATGTTTGCATGCAACTCTTTGTTATAGGTTGACGGTTTCTAATCAATTTTATAACTATTATAAAATTTTAATAATTAGCCCTATAACATGCTTCTATGGTGTTTCTTAATAACAATCTAATTCAAATTATTAAACACCATAACGCTCATGACGCCGATAATATAACAATTATATTAATCTAAGGTGGTGTCATGCTTCATGCAATTTCAATTTCATTTAATTAATATCGATTATATTAATTAAACATTCCCGAAATTAAATTACATGATTGTCGACATTAATATAATATAACTCTTATATTACTCTAATTAATGTCATGCTTAATGCTTTTCCAATTTCATATACTTAATATAACATTTATACTAAATTACTCATGAAATTGCAATCATACATATTTATCATACATTATAACACTTATAATTATAAAATATGCATGATTCATGCTTAACCTATGGTGGGATACAGCTAAATGACATTCATAAAGCGATAAATAGCTGAATAAACCGGTATATTGGCCCCTAGGATAATTAAAATAAAAGAAAATTACAATAATTTCAATTTAATAATCCATCTTGAGTCTTGAACCAGCTTGAACCGCTTCAAACTGGACCCAAATTACTCGAACCGGACCAAATTAAATCGAACCAGACCAAACCAGCTCAATTCGGACCAAACAGCAACGAACCGGACCGAACAGAGACGAACCGGACCGCCCAAGAATAAACCGCACGCAAAAAACATTAAACTGACCATGCTGGAACTCGAACCCATGACTCCTCACGAGTTACCCACGCGCGCATGCCAACTCCACCAGCACCAACGTTCGAGACTTGGATTACGCAAAAAAATATGTATTTCTTTGCAACTGCTTCATGCCGCACGAGAAAAAAAAATTAACCGCCCACAATCCGAATCGAACTCACGACCTGACAGTTACCATGCGCCTCTGCACCAACCGCTCCAGCCACCCACGTTCGACCTTCAACGGACGCAAAAATAATTATTTCGTAACCGTTTTTTTTTTTTCGAATTTTCTGGGCAGTTTCTGGGCAGATCCTTCTCTGTTCTTCGTTCCAGCAACGAAAAAACACAAAAAACATCCCGATCCGAGCACCAATTCAACGATTGAATCCTAATTTATTGACACGGACTTACATGACTCTATTTACAACAATTTGCCCCAAAAACATGGGCCCTTACATGATCAAATCAAGAAGAATTTGTAAATCTAAGGCCAAATACCTAAACAGTTTATCAGCAAAATTCTCATTCAAAATGCAGAATTAAATCCCACCAACAGCCACAACGCAAATTCTAAAACCGAAATTAAAATCACGAAATGGCTCTGATACCATTTGAAGGAATTGAATCCTCTAGCGGAAGCGGTTTTCACCGTTTGTGATTTAATTTCTAATTAGAATACCGATACGTTGGGCAAAATTAAAACAGAAACAATTTCTATTTAGATCTATGTTAAGCATGCAAAAAAAAATAAAATCTAAAACTATTTTAGATCTTAGAAAAACTTACATGGAATTGAAGAACACAGCACAATGCTCCAATGTATGTGATTCTTCCTCCCAACGAACACTACCACGTCGGATCACCCACTATGACTCTTGGACTTCGAGATTGGCTTGTGGGAACCAATTTTTTTGTCTTGGATGGGAATTTTACAGCAAGGAAGTGCTGGAATTTTTTTTTTTTTTGAGAGAATTTTTGAGAGTTCTCTTCTCTGTTTTTCGTGAAAATGAGAGAGTGTCCCTCTGTTGGGGAAACTCCCTCCCAACTTTACGATAAGTGGGGAGGGAGTTAATCCCTACTTGATCTCTACCGTTGATCATAATCAACGCGATCCAGGCCGTCTATTAATTAAATAATAATTATCATTTAATTAATTAAATAATTATAATTAATTTAATTAAATCAATATTAATTAAACCAATTATAACCTAAGGTATTTAATTCAATTTTAATCATATTCAATTGAATTAAATTGGCCATTCAATTAATCTCATCAATTGAATCCACATTAATTAAATATCAAATATTTAATTAATTTTATAATTGAATCACATTCAATTTTATCTCTCATTTAACCTATAGTTTTAATGTGCATCAAAATGTACATTAATATAAACTATAGTATTAATTTGATTAAATCACATTTAACCAAATTAAATTAATTAATTCCCCAATTAATTAATTCATGAATTAATCAAATATCACATATTTAATTAAATTCATTATTCTCTCAATAATTAATTTCAAATCATATCCAAAATTAATTATAAAGTTTAATTCTTTAATTAAACTTTATACTATAATGCATCTCCATACATTATATTAATTCCCTTTAATATCAAGACTAAACCATCTCAGAACCCGTTATGAGCTAGCAGGTGGACCTAATGGACCTACAGATCAGAAGCTCCAACGATACGAGATTGATCAGCTAAACTCATTAACTGAGTCAATCAACATTCGTTAACCGTGGGTCACTCCACTAAAGACCCACAGCTGCACTCTTCTCACTGTAGAATATTTCTGTGTCCACGGATATTGACCAATAGCAGTAAGTCAATCCTTCACGTGTGTTCGTAACACCAGCTGGGTCAAATTACCGTTTTACCCCTGGGTTACCTCTGGATCCTTAAGTACCACTGATCCCTCTAATGAACAACCTGTTTAGGGTCCAACCACTAAACAGAAATTCCTCTCGGGCCAAGAGAGGACAGCGCGCTTTTGTTCAAGCCCCGGAATCAGCCCTTAAGGGAACACACATCTACTTGCCCCAATAGGGGAAGGAGTGAATTCCATCTTGTACTGTTATGTTCCCAGCCCTCATTCGGTCTTGTCCCTGAAATGGTAGGAATATTGAGTCGGCGAGCAGGCCACTCTCACCCATACAAATCTAAGGACAATCCCTCCTGAAAAGGAGTTCATAACAGACTCAGGATTGAGATTGAGTTACCTAGGTCATCCTATTGAAATAGAAACCTAGACTAGTTAACGGCGTTACATCTAGTGGTTACTATTTCGTGGTCCGGTCTTATGCAAACTCATTGCATAGGATACCCCCACCCGCATGTCTCCTACATGGATGCTTTGGATCATTGCATCTGCATCGGATACAAGGTGGGCCGTATCACATAGTGTCACCAGGATAAGGTACCCAGTCTTATCCCTATACTATAGACCATTTAGGTTGTTACTTGGACACTGATCCCCGTATGTCCCTACATACTAGTCCAAGTTTCATTTAAACAACCTTGGATCTTAGTTTATTGGATTTAGGGTTTATTAATGCAAACTCGATTATTCAATAACCCAATTACTGAATCACCCAAATAACGCTTTATTGAGATCGATTAATTTGTTTCATTTACTATCTACGAGTTTTAGGGCATAAAACCCAACAACTCCCACTTGAACTAAAACTCTAGTGGGCAATGTACATCAACAATCAGAATTGAATGAATAATCATTGAAGTAGGAATAATAGTTTTAGTTTGTATTAATACTGTATAATACATGAAAAGTACAAATACAGATAAATACAATAAACTAGGGCATTTGAATACCCATTACACTTCTCCCACTTGCCCTAGATTATTCTATGTACATATCTCGCAGACCTAGACCATCTAGATGACCCTCGAACACTTTAGCCGTGAGAGCCTTCGTAAATGGATCAGCAATGTTGTGCTCCGAAGCTATCTTCGTGACGATCACATCACCTCGTTGCACGATCTCTCTGATGAGATGATATTTGCGCTCTATGTGCTTGCCTCTCTTGTGACTGCGAGGTTCTTTAGAATTTGCCACTGCACCACTATTATCACAATAAAGGGTGATTGGCAAGTTCATATTTGGAACAACTTCCAAATCCATCAAGAACTTCCTAAGCCATACAGCCTCCTTAGCTGCTTCACAAGCAGCGACATATTCGGCCTCCATGGTGGAGTCTGCAATGCATCCTTGTTTGATGCTACGCCAGACTACAGCTCCCCCATTTAGGGTAAACACTGACCCTGATGTGGATTTCCTAGAATCCTTATCAGTCTGAAAGTCAGAGTCTGTGTATCCTGTAAGGATCAAATCCTTAGCGCCATACACAAGCTGATAGTCCCTCGTTCTCCTAAGATACTTGAGGATGTTTTTCACTGCAGTCCAGTGGTCTAACCCTGGATTAGACTGGTATCTACTAACTATCCCAACTGCATAGCATATGTCAGGCCTAGTACACAACATGGCATACATAAGGCTGCCCACTGCTGAAGCATAATGGATCCGTCTCATATCCTCAATTTCTTGAGGTGTCTTAGGACACTGTTCCTTAGACAGATGAACTCCATGCCTGAAGGGGAGTAAACCCCTCTTGGAATTCTGCATCTTATATTTAGACAACATCTTGTCTATATAGGATGCTTGAGACAGGGCTAACGTTCTGTTCTTACGATTCCTGATAATTTGAATCCCTAGAACATATTGAGCTTCACCCAAATCTTTCATTTGGAACTCAGTTGATAGCCAAGTTTTAATTTCAGTTAGATATTCTACATTATTCCCAATAAGCAGAATATCATCTACATACAACACTAGAAAAGCTACTGAACCGCTGATAATCCTTTTGTAAACACAAGGCTCATCAACGTTCTGATCAAAGCCATAAGATTTGACAGCAGTGTCAAACCTTATATTCCAAGATCTGGAAGCTTGCTTCAACCCATAAATGGATCGTTTAAGCTTGCAAACTTTTTGCTCTTGATCTTGAGCGATGAACCCTTCTGGTTGAGACATAAAGATGCTCTCTTCAAGATTGCCATTCAGAAAAGCAGTCTTGACATCCATTTGCCAAATTTCATAATCATAAAACGTGGCAATGGACAAGAGTATCCTTATCGACTTTAACATGGCAACTGGGGAGAAGGTTTCTTCATAGTCCACCCCTTCCTTTTGGGTATAACCCTTTGCCACAAGTCGAGCTTTGAAAGTCTGTACTTTCCCAACTGCGTCTCGTTTTCTCTTGTAGATCCATTTGCACCCTATGGGTTTTACCCCTTCAGGTAAGTCTACAAGATCCCAGACTTGATTGAAGTACATAGACTCCATCTCTAGGTCCATAGCTTTGACCCACTGGTCATGATCCACATCATTCATTGCCTGTCTAAAGGTCAATGGATCCTCAACTCCATCATCAGGTATGACAGCTGGAGTTTCTGCTAAACCCAAATAGCGTTCAGGTTGAATAACAACCCTCCCACTACGTCGAGGCATTCTCAACTCTTGAGAAGGATGGGCTTGACCAGATGTACTGGGCTCATCAACAACTCTTGTTGAAGGTCCAGCCTCTGAACTGGGCTCATCAACAACCCTTGTTGAAGGTCCAGCCTCATCAACAACTCTTGTTGATTCATTTGTAGCTTCCCCAGAAAGTTCACTCAACACAATTTTACTGCGTGGTTTGTGTTCTCTAACGTGGTCTTCTTCCAAGAAAGTAGCATTTGTCGATACAAACACTTTATTTTCTTGTGGATCGAAGAAATATCCACCTCTTGTTTCTTTTGGGTAGCCTACGAATAGGCATAATTTTGAACGTGAATCCAATTTCTTTGGATTTGCCACAAGCACATGTGCAGGGCAACCCCAAATTCTGAAATGACGTAAACTAGCTTTACGCCCTTTCCAGAGCTCAAATGGTGTTTCAGAAACACTCTTTGAGGGAACAACATTCAAAATATAAACTGCAGTCTCTACTGCATAACCCCAAAAAGAATTAGGCAACTGAGCAAAGCTCATCATAGATCGAACCATGTCTAACAAGGTTCTGTTTCTCCTTTCAGATACACCATTCTGCTGAGGTGTACCTGGTGCTGAGAGTTGGGACGTGATTCCATGTTCTATCAAATAGTTCTGGAATTCTAAGTCCAAATACTCTCCACCTCGATCAGATCGAAGCGTTTTAATGGTCTTACCTAATGAGTTCTCAACTTCAGCCTTATACTCCTTGAACTTTTCAAGGGCTTCAGACTTATGACTCATTAGGTATAAATAACCATACCTTGAATAATCATCTATGAAAGAGATGAAATATTCATACCCTCCTCGAGCCCTAACATTCATTGGACCACAGAGATCCGTATGTACGAGCTCTAAGGGCTCCTTGGCACGATAACCTTTTCCAGTAAAAGGTCGTTTGGTCATCTTACCTTCGAGACAAGACTCACACGGAGGTAAAGTACCATCTTCTAACTGGCTTAGAAGTCCGTTCTTAACCAATCTCCCAATCCTATTGAGATTTATGTGGCCAAGTCTCAAGTGCCAAAGATAGGTACTTTGAGAAACCTTTTGCCTTTTAGGTTGAGTCTCAGCTGTTTTAAACATCTCATTGTTCAAAATAGCCCTAGACTCTATTGGTCTTAAAACATATAAATTGTTCTCCAAGTTTGCAGAACAGATATCAGCACCCCTTTTAGTAATGAGAGCTTCATTTACAGAAAAGGACACTGAATATCCTTGTTCAAGCAAACAAGATACAGAAATCAAATTTCTTTTTATTTTAGGAACTATATATACATTATCTAATAACATATAACGTTCCCTGGAGAAGAACATTTTAATGTCTCCCACTGCTTTAGCTGAAATGAACTCCCCACTACCAACTCTGAGAGTCATTTCCCCAGCATCTAATTGTTGCCAGGAGCTCATTCCCTCAAAGGAAGAGCATACGTGATGAGTGGCACCTGAATCAAGGATCCAGGCTGTATCATCATTTTCCACTATACACGTTTCAATGACCAATAAATCACATTTATTTTCATTGAGTTTTGCTAAGCAGTCTATGTCATATTCATCATGAACAATTTCAGATGAATTAGACATGTGGGCCTGAGGACAGTCCTCAGTTAAGACCAAATCCACGCAATTAGTGTTTGAGTGCATCTCCTTAGTTGTATTAGCGATACCAGTTTTATTACACACGGCGTAATTAGAGGCATACAAAGAACGATTCATGCTGAAACAAACAAATTAATTTAATTAGTGATGATGCATTAACCCATTACACAAAATAATATTATTATTATTTTAATCCAATCAATTTAGCAAAAGTAATGATCGACCCATAGAATAAACATTCATTTTGCAACGATACTTCAAAAGTTTAGAGCAACAGCTACCGTAGGGCAGTCGGCTACTCCTCCCCTGAATTTGAGACAATCTCAGCCAATCCCTATTACCAGAATAACTCATATTCCAATAGTTCTTAGCTACCGTTTTTTTTTCGGTCAGGAAATTATTAACACCTTAACAATTCCCCGTAAGTGTAACCCTCCATTTTCAGATTTCAGAGGTCGGTCCCAACAATGCTACCGTAGGGAAAGTCAAAGTTGGAAATGAACCTAAGAAACCCTATCCATTTCTGGAGTTTGCGTTGTTCCAACTCCCATGATCAAGCCCTCCGTAGGGTGATCGCTCCCAGGGCGACTCGCAGGCAGATCATGGGGATCTCACGGTGCAACCTAATGGAAGAGACCGTAGGATACGTTGACACGTGTCCTGCTCCCACTTACTATAAAATACTCCCTCATTCACCTTGATATTGATCCATGCAAACACCATCCGTAGGGGGTCACTCCCAGGGTGACTCGAGGCCAAGCATGGACCTCACGTTGTGAACTCTTGAGGACATGAGAGCAAAACATTGATTTATGAAAATCTTGTTTTGATATATTTCCTCCCACTAAGTATTTTTATAATTAAAGGGTCTATTACTTAGGTAAATTTCGGCTAAGTGAATCTATCTAAGTCTATGCCTGTATATAACTCTTATATAAAGGTCTTTACACTAATGTCTAGGTGAATTAAACCATTTTAATTACCTAGTGACATTGCATGCTAACATTAAACTATGATTAATTCAACTCAGGTTCCGGGTCAGTTCCCAGGTAGGAGGTGTTCCGTAAACCGTCAACTTAAGTACCCCAGCCTAGACAGAACCTCGCCGGGAGAGTTCCCTTATAATCATAGTAATGCTATTCCTACTTAGTAAATTAAAACTATTTTAATCCTAAGTAAGAATAAATAATTCTAATCCTATTAGAATTAAAATGAGCTTAGGTCTAATTAATTTTAAACATTTTAAAATTAATTCAATTTTAACCTAAGGTCCTATGTTTGCATGCAACTCTTTGTTATAGGTTGACGGTTTCTAATCAATTTTATAACTATTATAAAATTTTAATAATTAGCCCTATAACATGCTTCTATGGTGTTTCTTAATAACAATCTAATTCAAATTATTAAACACCATAACGCTCATGACGCCGATAATATAACAATTATATTAATCTAAGGTGGTGTCATGCTTCATGCAATTTCAATTTCATTTAATTAATATCGATTATATTAATTAAACATTCCCGAAATTAAATTACATGATTGTCGACATTAATATAATATAACTCTTATATTACTCTAATTAATGTCATGCTTAATGCTTTTCCAATTTCATATACTTAATATAACATTTATACTAAATTACTCATGAAATTGCAATCATACATATTTATCATACATTATAACACTTATAATTATAAAATATGCATGATTCATGCTTAACCTATGGTGGGATACAGCTAAATGACATTCATAAAGCGATAAATAGCTGAATAAACCGGTATATTGGCCCCTAGGATAATTAAAATAAAAGAAAATTACAATAATTTCAATTTAATAATCCATCTTGAGTCTTGAACCAGCTTGAACCGCTTCAAACTGGACCCAAATTACTCGAACCGGACCAAATTAAATCGAACCAGACCAAACCAGCTCAATTCGGACCGAACAGCAACGAACCGGACCGAACAGAGACGAACCGGACCGCCCAAGAATAAACCGCACGCAAAAAACATTAAACTGACCATGCTGGAACTCGAACCCATGACTCCTCACGAGTTACCCACGCGCGCATGCCAACTCCACCAGCACCAACGTTCGAGACTTGGATTACGCAAAAAAATATGTATTTCTTTGCAACTGCTTCATGCCGCACGAGAAAAAAAAATTAACCGCCCACAATCCGAATCGAACTCACGACCTGACAGTTACCATGCGCCTCTGCACCAACCGCTCCAGCCACCCACGTTCGACCTTCAACGGACGCAAAAATAATTATTTCGTAACCGTTTTTTTTTTTTCGAATTTTCTGGGCAGTTTCTGGGCAGATCCTTCTCTGTTCTTCGTTCCAGCAACGAAAAAACACAAAAAACATCCCGATCCGAGCACCAATTCAACGATTGAATCCTAATTTATTGACACGGACTTACATGACTCTATTTACAACAATTTGCCCCAAAAACATGGGCCCTTACATGATCAAATCAAGAAGAATTTGTAAATCTAAGGCCAAATACCTAAACAGTTTATCAGCAAAATTCTCATTCAAAATGCAGAATTAAATCCCACCAACAGCCACAACGCAAATTCTAAAACCGAAATTAAAATCACGAAATGGCTCTGATACCATTTGAAGGAATTGAATCCTCTAGCGGAAGCGGTTTTCACCGTTTGTGATTTAATTTCTAATTAGAATACCGATACGTTGGGCAAAATTAAAACAGAAACAATTTCTATTTAGATCTATGTTAAGCATGCAAAAAAAAATAAAATCTAAAACTATTTTAGATCTTAGAAAAACTTACATGGAATTGAAGAACACAGCACAATGCTCCAATGTATGTGATTCTTCCTCCCAACGAACACTACCACGTCGGATCACCCACTATGACTCTTGGACTTCGAGATTGGCTTGTGGGAACCAATTTTTTTGTCTTGGATGGGAATTTTACAGCAAGGAAGTGCTGGAATTTTTTTTTTTTTTTGAGAGAATTTTTGAGAGTTCTCTTCTCTGTTTTTCGTGAAAATGAGAGAGTGTCCCTCTGTTGGGGAAACTCCCTCCCAACTTTACGATAAGTGGGGAGGGAGTTAATCCCTACTTGATCTCTACCGTTGATCATAATCAACGCGATCCAGGCCGTCTATTAATTAAATAATAATTATCATTTAATTAATTAAATAATTATAATTAATTTAATTAAATCAATATTAATTAAACCAATTATAACCTAAGGTATTTAATTCAATTTTAATCATATTCAATTGAATTAAATTGGCCATTCAATTAATCTCATCAATTGAATCCACATTAATTAAATATCAAATATTTAATTAATTTTATAATTGAATCACATTCAATTTTATCTCTCATTTAACCTATAGTTTTAATGTGCATCAAAATGTACATTAATATAAACTATAGTATTAATTTGATTAAATCACATTTAACCAAATTAAATTAATTAATTCCCCAATTAATTAATTCATGAATTAATCAAATATCACATATTTAATTAAATTCATTATTCTCTCAATAATTAATTTCAAATCATATCCAAAATTAATTATAAAGTTTAATTCTTTAATTAAACTTTATACTATAATGCATCTCCATACATTATATTAATTCCCTTTAATATCAAGACTAAACCATCTCAGAACCCGTTATGAGCTAGCAGGTGGACCTAATGGACCTACAGATCAGAAGCTCCAACGATACGAGATTGATCAGCTAAACTCATTAACTGAGTCAATCAACATTCGTTAACCGTGGGTCACTCCACTAAAGACCCACAGCTGCACTCTTCTCACTGTAGAATATTTCTGTGTCCACGGATATTGACCAATAGCAGTAAGTCAATCCTTCACGTGTGTTCGTAACACCAGCTGGGTCAAATTACCGTTTTACCCCTGGGTTACCTCTGGATCCTTAAGTACCACTGATCCCTCTAATGAACAACCTGTTTAGGGTCCAACCACTAAACAGAAATTCCTCTCGGGCCAAGAGAGGACAGCGCGCTTTTGTTCAAGCCCCGGAATCAGCCCTTAAGGGAACACACATCTACTTGCCCCAATAGGGGAAGGAGTGAATTCCATCTTGTACTGTTATGTTCCCAGCCCTCATTCGGTCTTGTCCCTGAAATGGTAGGAATATTGAGTCGGCGAGCAGGCCACTCTCACCCATACAAATCTAAGGACAATCCCTCCTGAAAAGGAGTTCATAACAGACTCAGGATTGAGATTGAGTTACCTAGGTCATCCTATTGAAATAGAAACCTAGACTAGTTAACGGCGTTACATCTAGTGGTTACTATTTCGTGGTCCGGTCTTATGCAAACTCATTGCATAGGATACCCCCACCCGCATGTCTCCTACATGGATGCTTTGGATCATTGCATCTGCATCGGATACAAGGTGGGCCGTATCACATAGTGTCACCAGGATAAGGTACCCAGTCTTATCCCTATACTATAGACCATTTAGGTTGTTACTTGGACACTGATCCCCGTATGTCCCTACATACTAGTCCAAGTTTCATTTAAACAACCTTGGATCTTAGTTTATTGGATTTAGGGTTTATTAATGCAAACTCGATTATTCAATAACCCAATTACTGAATCACCCAAATAACGCTTTATTGAGATCGATTAATTTGTTTCATTTACTATCTACGAGTTTTAGGGCATAAAACCCAACAACTCCCACTTGAACTAAAACTCTAGTGGGCAATGTACATCAACAATCAGAATTGAATGAATAATCATTGAAGTAGGAATAATAGTTTTAGTTTGTATTAATACTGTATAATACATGAAAAGTACAAATACAGATAAATACAATAAACTAGGGCATTTGAATACCCATTACACTTCTCCCACTTGCCCTAGATTATTCTATGTACATATCTCGCAGACCTAGACCATCTAGATGACCCTCGAACACTTTAGCCGTGAGAGCCTTCGTAAATGGATCAGCAATGTTGTGCTCCGAAGCTATCTTCGTGACGATCACATCACCTCGTTGCACGATCTCTCTGATGAGATGATATTTGCGCTCTATGTGCTTGCCTCTCTTGTGACTGCGAGGTTCTTTAGAATTTGCCACTGCACCACTATTATCACAATAAAGGGTGATTGGCAAGTTCATATTTGGAACAACTTCCAAATCCATCAAGAACTTCCTAAGCCATACAGCCTCCTTAGCTGCTTCACAAGCAGCGACATATTCGGCCTCCATGGTGGAGTCTGCAATGCATCCTTGTTTGATGCTACGCCAGACTACAGCTCCCCCATTTAGGGTAAACACTGACCCTGATGTGGATTTCCTAGAATCCTTATCAGTCTGAAAGTCAGAGTCTGTGTATCCTGTAAGGATCAAATCCTTAGCGCCATACACAAGCTGATAGTCCCTCGTTCTCCTAAGATACTTGAGGATGTTTTTCACTGCAGTCCAGTGGTCTAACCCTGGATTAGACTGGTATCTACTAACTATCCCAACTGCATAGCATATGTCAGGCCTAGTACACAACATGGCATACATAAGGCTGCCCACTGCTGAAGCATAATGGATCCGTCTCATATCCTCAATTTCTTGAGGTGTCTTAGGACACTGTTCCTTAGACAGATGAACTCCATGCCTGAAGGGGAGTAAACCCCTCTTGGAATTCTGCATCTTATATTTAGACAACATCTTGTCTATATAGGATGCTTGAGACAGGGCTAACGTTCTGTTCTTACGATTCCTGATAATTTGAATCCCTAGAACATATTGAGCTTCACCCAAATCTTTCATTTGGAACTCAGTTGATAGCCAAGTTTTAATTTCAGTTAGATATTCTACATTATTCCCAATAAGCAGAATATCATCTACATACAACACTAGAAAAGCTACTGAACCGCTGATAATCCTTTTGTAAACACAAGGCTCATCAACGTTCTGATCAAAGCCATAAGATTTGACAGCAGTGTCAAACCTTATATTCCAAGATCTGGAAGCTTGCTTCAACCCATAAATGGATCGTTTAAGCTTGCAAACTTTTTGCTCTTGATCTTGAGCGATGAACCCTTCTGGTTGAGACATAAAGATGCTCTCTTCAAGATTGCCATTCAGAAAAGCAGTCTTGACATCCATTTGCCAAATTTCATAATCATAAAACGTGGCAATGGACAAGAGTATCCTTATCGACTTTAACATGGCAACTGGGGAGAAGGTTTCTTCATAGTCCACCCCTTCCTTTTGGGTATAACCCTTTGCCACAAGTCGAGCTTTGAAAGTCTGTACTTTCCCAACTGCGTCTCGTTTTCTCTTGTAGATCCATTTGCACCCTATGGGTTTTACCCCTTCAGGTAAGTCTACAAGATCCCAGACTTGATTGAAGTACATAGACTCCATCTCTAGGTCCATAGCTTTGACCCACTGGTCATGATCCACATCATTCATTGCCTGTCTAAAGGTCAATGGATCCTCAACTCCATCATCAGGTATGACAGCTGGAGTTTCTGCTAAACCCAAATAGCGTTCAGGTTGAATAACAACCCTCCCACTACGTCGAGGCATTCTCAACTCTTGAGAAGGATGGGCTTGACCAGATGTACTGGGCTCATCAACAACTCTTGTTGAAGGTCCAGCCTCTGAACTGGGCTCATCAACAACCCTTGTTGAAGGTCCAGCCTCATCAACAACTCTTGTTGATTCATTTGTAGCTTCCCCAGAAAGTTCACTCAACACAATTTTACTGCGTGGTTTGTGTTCTCTAACGTGGTCTTCTTCCAAGAAAGTAGCATTTGTCGATACAAACACTTTATTTTCTTGTGGATCGAAGAAATATCCACCTCTTGTTTCTTTTGGGTAGCCTACGAATAGGCATAATTTTGAACGTGAATCCAATTTCTTTGGATTTGCCACAAGCACATGTGCAGGGCAACCCCAAATTCTGAAATGACGTAAACTAGCTTTACGCCCTTTCCAGAGCTCAAATGGTGTTTCAGAAACACTCTTTGAGGGAACAACATTCAAAATATAAACTGCAGTCTCTACTGCATAACCCCAAAAAGAATTAGGCAACTGAGCAAAGCTCATCATAGATCGAACCATGTCTAACAAGGTTCTGTTTCTCCTTTCAGATACACCATTCTGCTGAGGTGTACCTGGTGCTGAGAGTTGGGACGTGATTCCATGTTCTATCAAATAGTTCTGGAATTCTAAGTCCAAATACTCTCCACCTCGATCAGATCGAAGCGTTTTAATGGTCTTACCTAATGAGTTCTCAACTTCAGCCTTATACTCCTTGAACTTTTCAAGGGCTTCAGACTTATGACTCATTAGGTATAAATAACCATACCTTGAATAATCATCTATGAAAGAGATGAAATATTCATACCCTCCTCGAGCCCTAACATTCATTGGACCACAGAGATCCGTATGTACGAGCTCTAAGGGCTCCTTGGCACGATAACCTTTTCCAGTAAAAGGTCGTTTGGTCATCTTACCTTCGAGACAAGACTCACACGGAGGTAAAGTACCATCTTCTAACTGGCTTAGAAGTCCGTTCTTAACCAATCTCCCAATCCTATTGAGATTTATGTGGCCAAGTCTCAAGTGCCAAAGATAGGTACTTTGAGAAACCTTTTGCCTTTTAGGTTGAGTCTCAGCTGTTTTAAACATCTCATTGTTCAAAATAGCCCTAGACTCTATTGGTCTTAAAACATATAAATTGTTCTCCAAGTTTGCAGAACAGATATCAGCACCCCTTTTAGTAATGAGAGCTTCATTTACAGAAAAGGACACTGAATATCCTTGTTCAAGCAAACAAGATACAGAAATCAAATTTCTTTTTATTTTAGGAACTATATATACATTATCTAATAACATATAACGTTCCCTGGAGAAGAACATTTTAATGTCTCCCACTGCTTTAGCTGAAATGAACTCCCCACTACCAACTCTGAGAGTCATTTCCCCAGCATCTAATTGTTGCCAGGAGCTCATTCCCTCAAAGGAAGAGCATACGTGATGAGTGGCACCTGAATCAAGGATCCAGGCTGTATCATCATTTTCCACTATACACGTTTCAATGACCAATAAATCACATTTATTTTCATTGAGTTTTGCTAAGCAGTCTATGTCATATTCATCATGAACAATTTCAGATGAATTAGACATGTGGGCCTGAGGACAGTCCTCAGTTAAGACCAAATCCACGCAATTAGTGTTTGAGTGCATCTCCTTAGTTGTATTAGCGATACCAGTTTTATTACACACGGCGTAATTAGAGGCATACAAAGAACGATTCATGCTGAAACAAACAAATTAATTTAATTAGTGATGATGCATTAACCCATTACACAAAATAATATTATTATTATTTTAATCCAATCAATTTAGCAAAAGTAATGATCGACCCATAGAATAAACATTCATTTTGCAACGATACTTCAAAAGTTTAGAGCAACAGCTACCGTAGGGCAGTCGGCTACTCCTCCCCTGAATTTGAGACAATCTCAGCCAATCCCTATTACCAGAATAACTCATATTCCAATAGTTCTTAGCTACCGTTTTTTTTTCGGTCAGGAAATTATTAACACCTTAACAATTCCCCGTAAGTGTAACCCTCCATTTTCAGATTTCAGAGGTCGGTCCCAACAATGCTACCGTAGGGAAAGTCAAAGTTGGAAATGAACCTAAGAAACCCTATCCATTTCTGGAGTTTGCGTTGTTCCAACTCCCATGATCAAGCCCTCCGTAGGGTGATCGCTCCCAGGGCGACTCGCAGGCAGATCATGGGGATCTCACGGTGCAACCTAATGGAAGAGACCGTAGGATACGTTGACACGTGTCCTGCTCCCACTTACTATAAAATACTCCCTCATTCACCTTGATATTGATCCATGCAAACACCATCCGTAGGGGGTCACTCCCAGGGTGACTCGAGGCCAAGCATGGACCTCACGTTGTGAACTCTTGAGGACATGAGAGCAAAACATTGATTTATGAAAATCTTGTTTTGATATATTTCCTCCCACTAAGTATTTTTATAATTAAAGGGTCTATTACTTAGGTAAATTTCGGCTAAGTGAATCTATCTAAGTCTATGCCTGTATATAACTCTTATATAAAGGTCTTTACACTAATGTCTAGGTGAATTAAACCATTTTAATTACCTAGTGACATTGCATGCTAACATTAAACTATGATTAATTCAACTCAGGTTCCGGGTCAGTTCCCAGGTAGGAGGTGTTCCGTAAACCGTCAACTTAAGTACCCCAGCCTAGACAGAACCTCGCCGGGAGAGTTCCCTTATAATCATAGTAATGCTATTCCTACTTAGTAAATTAAAACTATTTTAATCCTAAGTAAGAATAAATAATTCTAATCCTATTAGAATTAAAATGAGCTTAGGTCTAATTAATTTTAAACATTTTAAAATTAATTCAATTTTAACCTAAGGTCCTATGTTTGCATGCAACTCTTTGTTATAGGTTGACGGTTTCTAATCAATTTTATAACTATTATAAAATTTTAATAATTAGCCCTATAACATGCTTCTATGGTGTTTCTTAATAACAATCTAATTCAAATTATTAAACACCATAACGCTCATGACGCCGATAATATAACAATTATATTAATCTAAGGTGGTGTCATGCTTCATGCAATTTCAATTTCATTTAATTAATATCGATTATATTAATTAAACATTCCCGAAATTAAATTACATGATTGTCGACATTAATATAATATAACTCTTATATTACTCTAATTAATGTCATGCTTAATGCTTTTCCAATTTCATATACTTAATATAACATTTATACTAAATTACTCATGAAATTGCAATCATACATATTTATCATACATTATAACACTTATAATTATAAAATATGCATGATTCATGCTTAACCTATGGTGGGATACAGCTAAATGACATTCATAAAGCGATAAATAGCTGAATAAACCGGTATATTGGCCCCTAGGATAATTAAAATAAAAGAAAATTACAATAATTTCAATTTAATAATCCATCTTGAGTCTTGAACCAGCTTGAACCGCTTCAAACTGGACCCAAATTACTCGAACCGGACCAAATTAAATCGAACCAGACCAAACCAGCTCAATTCGGACCGAACAGCAACGAACCGGACCGAACAGAGACGAACCGGACCGCCCAAGAATAAACCGCACGCAAAAAACATTAAACTGACCATGCTGGAACTCGAACCCATGACTCCTCACGAGTTACCCACGCGCGCATGCCAACTCCACCAGCACCAACGTTCGAGACTTGGATTACGCAAAAAAATATGTATTTCTTTGCAACTGCTTCATGCCGCACGAGAAAAAAAAATTAACCGCCCACAATCCGAATCGAACTCACGACCTGACAGTTACCATGCGCCTCTGCACCAACCGCTCCAGCCACCCACGTTCGACCTTCAACGGACGCAAAAATAATTATTTCGTAACCGTTTTTTTTTTTTCGAATTTTCTGGGCAGTTTCTGGGCAGATCCTTCTCTGTTCTTCGTTCCAGCAACGAAAAAACACAAAAAACATCCCGATCCGAGCACCAATTCAACGATTGAATCCTAATTTATTGACACGGACTTACATGACTCTATTTACAACAATTTGCCCCAAAAACATGGGCCCTTACATGATCAAATCAAGAAGAATTTGTAAATCTAAGGCCAAATACCTAAACAGTTTATCAGCAAAATTCTCATTCAAAATGCAGAATTAAATCCCACCAACAGCCACAACGCAAATTCTAAAACCGAAATTAAAATCACGAAATGGCTCTGATACCATTTGAAGGAATTGAATCCTCTAGCGGAAGCGGTTTTCACCGTTTGTGATTTAATTTCTAATTAGAATACCGATACGTTGGGCAAAATTAAAACAGAAACAATTTCTATTTAGATCTATGTTAAGCATGCAAAAAAAAATAAAATCTAAAACTATTTTAGATCTTAGAAAAACTTACATGGAATTGAAGAACACAGCACAATGCTCCAATGTATGTGATTCTTCCTCCCAACGAACACTACCACGTCGGATCACCCACTATGACTCTTGGACTTCGAGATTGGCTTGTGGGAACCAATTTTTTTGTCTTGGATGGGAATTTTACAGCAAGGAAGTGCTGGAATTTTTTTTTTTTTTGAGAGAATTTTTGAGAGTTCTCTTCTCTGTTTTTCGTGAAAATGAGAGAGTGTCCCTCTGTTGGGGAAACTCCCTCCCAACTTTACGATAAGTGGGGAGGGAGTTAATCCCTACTTGATCTCTACCGTTGATCATAATCAACGCGATCCAGGCCGTCTATTAATTAAATAATAATTATCATTTAATTAATTAAATAATTATAATTAATTTAATTAAATCAATATTAATTAAACCAATTATAACCTAAGGTATTTAATTCAATTTTAATCATATTCAATTGAATTAAATTGGCCATTCAATTAATCTCATCAATTGAATCCACATTAATTAAATATCAAATATTTAATTAATTTTATAATTGAATCACATTCAATTTTATCTCTCATTTAACCTATAGTTTTAATGTGCATCAAAATGTACATTAATATAAACTATAGTATTAATTTGATTAAATCACATTTAACCAAATTAAATTAATTAATTCCCCAATTAATTAATTCATGAATTAATCAAATATCACATATTTAATTAAATTCATTATTCTCTCAATAATTAATTTCAAATCATATCCAAAATTAATTATAAAGTTTAATTCTTTAATTAAACTTTATACTATAATGCATCTCCATACATTATATTAATTCCCTTTAATATCAAGACTAAATCATCTCAGAACCCGTTATGAGCTAGCAGGTGGACCTAATGGACCTACAGATCAGAAGCTCCAACGATACGAGATTGATCAGCTAAACTCATTAACTGAGTCAATCAACATTCGTTAACCGTGGGTCACTCCACTAAAGACCCACAGCTGCACTCTTCTCACTGTAGAATATTTCTGTGTCCACGGATATTGACCAATAGCAGTAAGTCAATCCTTCACGTGTGTTCGTAACACCAGCTGGGTCAAATTACCGTTTTACCCCTGGGTTACCTCTGGATCCTTAAGTACCACTGATCCCTCTAATGAACAACCTGTTTAGGGTCCAACCACTAAACAGAAATTCCTCTCGGGCCAAGAGAGGACAGCGCGCTTTTGTTCAAGCCCCGGAATCAGCCCTTAAGGGAACACACATCTACTTGCCCCAATAGGGGAAGGAGTGAATTCCATCTTGTACTGTTATGTTCCCAGCCCTCATTCGGTCTTGTCCCTGAAATGGTAGGAATATTGAGTCGGCGAGCAGGCCACTCTCACCCATACAAATCTAAGGACAATCCCTCCTGAAAAGGAGTTCATAACAGACTCAGGATTGAGATTGAGTTACCTAGGTCATCCTATTGAAATAGAAACCTAGACTAGTTAACGGCGTTACATCTAGTGGTTACTATTTCGTGGTCCGGTCTTATGCAAACTCATTGCATAGGATACCCCCACCCGCATGTCTCCTACATGGATGCTTTGGATCATTGCATCTGCATCGGATACAAGGTGGGCCGTATCACATAGTGTCACCAGGATAAGGTACCCAGTCTTATCCCTATACTATAGACCATTTAGGTTGTTACTTGGACACTGATCCCCGTATGTCCCTACATACTAGTCCAAGTTTCATTTAAACAACCTTGGATCTTAGTTTATTGGATTTAGGGTTTATTAATGCAAACTCGATTATTCAATAACCCAATTACTGAATCACCCAAATAACGCTTTATTGAGATCGATTAATTTGTTTCATTTACTATCTACGAGTTTTAGGGCATAAAACCCAACAGTGACAATATTGTTTCTTCAAAAGTTTCACTCTTGATTCTATGTGAGGTTGAGCGAGCCTTCACCTCACATCCAGGCAACTTTAACTTCATCATTTTCTCCACCTGTTGTAGATAGCCCGATCTAAATGTTCCATTATCACAACGCCATTGGCTAAGATTTGCCAACTCCAATAGACACTCAACCAACTTGCCATCATTTTCTTTAGTCCAAACGTGTTTCTGGTTAGAATTCCATCTAGATTGATCATTGACTTCCATATCTATAAGTTGTAAATTCATAATTAACAATTAAATAAAATGATAAGATTGTTACATAGATATATATTAATTACAAGACATAGAATACAACATAATAACATGTTAAAATTCATATTAAATTAATAAGATAAAGAACAAAAAAAAAAAAAAGATTAATAACATTTAACTAAGCTCAGTTATAAAATATAATAATTAAAAATAACCATAATTAATAAAAACAAGGGGAAAATACACTTTTGGTCCCTGAGGTTTGGGTTAAGTGACACTTTGGTCCTTGAGTTTTCAAACTCAACAAAAATACCCCTGAGGTTTGAGATAAGGAGCAATTTGGTCCCTGTCGTCAAATTTGCCGTTAAATACTAACAGAATGCTGACGTGGCAATATTATTTTAATTAAAAAATTAATTTTTAATTTTTTTAAATAAAAATACATTAAAATAATAAAAATATTATTATTTTATGAATTTTTTAATTCTTTTTCCCCTCCTTTCTTCCCCTTCTTTCTTTTCTCTCCTTTCTTCTCCAACTTCTTCTTCCCCAACCTCTTCTTCTTCAACTCCGGTGGCCAGCGGCCACTGCCGTTATCCGGCCGGCAATTTTTTTTCTCTTCTCTCTCTTTTCTTCTCTCTTCTCCTCCATTTCTCTACCTTTTCTTTTTTCTTTTTATTTTTTTTTATATATAACGAAGAGGCCGCGACGGGAGGAGAAAATTAAAAAATTCATAAAATAATAATATTTTCATTATTTAAATGTATTTTTATTTTAAAAAATTTAAAATTAATTTTTTAATTAAAATAATATTGCCATGTCAGCATTCTGTTAGTATTTAACGGCAAATTGGACGGTAGGGACCAAATTGCTCCTTATCTCAAACCTCAGGGGTATTTTTGTTGAGTTTGAAAACTCAGGGACCAAAGTGTAACTTAACCCAAATCTCAAGGACCAAAAGTGTATTTTTCCCTAAAAACAACCTCAATTAATGAATTACAAAAAAAGATAAATGTATAAAAATATAAACAGTAGTGTGACTACTCTCAAATATTCACTAATTTATACTAAATCTCCATGTATCATACATCTCCCGTGCTAAGGTATCTCGCCAAGCATTCTACTCATTCGATGTCTCCACATAAGTGATAGGGTCTAACTCAGTTTCATTCAAGGTACTATGAACCAATTCATCTTCCATTGGATCAATGGGCATTTCCCGTCTAATTAAATTGTGGAGCAAACAACAAGCAGTTATTATTCTACATTGAGTTTTAACAGGATAATATGACTTTGATCTGAGAATAGCTCATCTTCCTTTAAGAAGGCCAAAGACCCTCTCAATTACATTACTTGCAGAAGAGTGCTTCATGCTGAAACATTCCTCTGGTGATGTTGGTGTATGACCGTATCGCCATTCATTTAAATGACAACATTGTCCTCTATACAGTGTTAAAAATCCCTCCCCATTTGTATATCCGACATCACATAGGTAATAAAATCCTACAAATTCAAGGGTTCAATTAGGAATTTTAAGTTTTTTAACATATACATACATTATGGGAAATTTTAAATTATTTGTGTAGTTACTACCTTTTGGGATTTTCAGCCCATTCCTCCTCGATATAGCATCCCTTAGAACTCTAGAATCTGAAGCTGATCCTTCCCACCTAGGTAAGACATAAATAAATTCCATATTTTGGCTACAAACACCCAACACATTTGTGGCTATTTCATTTTTTCTTGTTCTATATCTAGGTCTATCAATGATATTGACATTCACTTTAATATGTGTTCCATCTAATGAGCAATTTTGTAAAAGAACAAAAAAAAAATTGTTTTATCCCATTTAAACAAGTTTCACTAATGACAAATATTAAGCTTAGTACTTTAAGTCATACCTCAAACCATTTCCACTTTCAATCCAATGAATTTGCAGGTATAGGATCTGGTTTTTTTAGTAGACACTCATGTAGGTGCAATATCGAATTAAGAACTTCATTAAAGCATCTACTAACTGTTTCACCTGATCGAACAAAATGTCTACGCACCACTCTATTTTTTACATCGTGTGCAATGATGTGTAAAAATATTGCTACCATTTCTTCAATCTCTATGAGGTTGTTTGGGGCGCTTAGTTGGTTATAATAACTGGGGGTTATAATAGTCTGAGGATTATAATAGTCTGGGGTTATAATTGTCTATGTTTGGGGTGCAGATTATTATAGTCTGAGATAAAATAGTCTGTAACGTCGGTAATTTTTAGTAAATTTCAAATTTCTTTAGTTTGGAGTTAATTTGGAGTTAAGAAGGAAATTTTCAAAAAGATTAAAAGAATGGAAAATTGGTGAAATTTTAAAATTAGGGCTGGAATGACATTTTTGTAAATATGATGATATTTGAGCCAAGCCAAACCCTAAAGAGCTCCTTTTAAATGAGTGCACGCAACCCTAGATTTTTTAAGCCAAGCCACCAAAACATCTCTTCTTCTTCCTCCAATTCCACGATTTGGGCATCCTCTTCAACCTTCATCTTCTTCTCCAATCAAGCCACCGGTTGTCTCCCTCTCGCCGTCAATCAGTCGCCCAGTCCGGCCAGCAGCAGTCCATCACGCGACTCCTCTGGTGAGCTCCACGACGGCGTAGCGACGGTGCATCGACGGGCAGTGGCGCGTTTCGCTTTGGTTGTGGCTGGGGCGTCTTCTCCGGCGTGTGTGGTGGCCGTGGGCGGCATTTCAGCTGCGGTTTTGGTGAGTTCTCGATTCAGTAGCAGCAGTTTTTCCAGCAAGCATAGCGGCGGCAGCGATTTCGAGCAGCTCCAACAACGGGCAGCAACGTTTTCGCATGGGTCTTCTTCCTTGGGTGTTTTCCAGGGGCTGTAAGCTCGTTTTTAGGTGATTTTGGGCTTGGGTAAGTTGATTTGAGAGTTTATTTGGCTGGTTATAACATTTAATTGAATACCTACTAATCTTTGAAACCCGTTCAGCAAGTTTTTTGGCGTTTTCGGCGAGTTTGAGTAGTGGGTCTAAGAGTTTTAGCGTTTGTGAGCGATTTCGTCTTTAGGTAAGCTTTGTGCAACAAGTCTTTCATGGATTTTGAACCAATTTTGGCTCCTAAGTATTATGCCCATGAATAATTGATCCTTGAATGTAGGTACCCATTGGGATTGGAGGTTAAATCATTGATTTAGGAGCAAATTGGGTTATCGACCAACAAGCTAAAGGTTGGAAATTGGGTAAGTTTTGAGTGCTAAACCTTCCTTAAATCAGTTAGTTCCTAGAAGAGCAATGAGTTTAAGTCCTATTTAGTTTAAAGGAATTTTCCTTCTAATTTTGTAGCTTGCCAAAGTCTTTGAATCAGGAAGTTTGAAGAGGATTGGTTTGGTGATAATTAAGCCAAGGTAAGTGGCTTTATTGTTGAACCTTTTTAGTTGGAAGCGCGTGTTTGATTTTCCGAAATTCTTGTGTCTCTGTGAGTTGTTTGATTATGTTTACGTTTATGAAAATTGTTGAAAGCATGAAATTTATTATTAATGCTTGCAATTGTTGATGTTTTGAAATCCTTGAGTTGGTGGTCTCTAAAAAATTTCATTATATGTATGAGTTTAAATGATTTATGAGTTTTCTTAAATTTCGAAAGTGTACATGAAATTGATGTACTTAAAGAGATGTCTGTTCACACGTAACTTCGAAGATGGAGACACGTGGAATAAAAGTATATTTGTATTAATATTTGTATGCGTGTGGATGTACAATCTCTAATGTTAATCCTCTGATTCTCTCTCTTGTGTGTGGATGTGTTTCACTCGAGGGCTGGAACGCTTGATCTCGAGTCTGAAGCTTCAATGGATTCTTGGAGCTTGAAGTCTTCTAATCTTGAAGGAGTCTTCAATCTTCAAGAAGTGTTCAACACTTTGAAACTTATGGATTTCAAGGAGTCTTCAGTCTTCAGTCTTCAATCTTGATGGAGTTTCTCTGAATTCCCTGACTCTGGCTTGGAGCTTCAAAATTCTGACCCCTTCAAATGGAAGAGAACCCCTCTATTTATAGAGTTCTCGCTGGATGGGTCCTGGTGACTTTTGGGCCAGTTGGGCCAACAACTTGGGCTTGGGCTTTATTGGTCTTGGGCTCAACTATTTAGTCTTAGGTCTGGTTCATATTTGACCCAAAACCATATGACCCAAATATTTAAAAGACCCAAATTTGATCCAAATAATTTTTTAATTATTTGGTCAAATTAATTAATTTGATCAAAATAATTTAATTTTAATTAATTGATCAAATAAAAAATTTGGCTCTATAAATTTATAATTGGCCGACTTTGTCTTCAAATTAAATTTGGGACACCTGTCAATTTATAATTGGTCCCAAATTTAATTAATTAAAATTTTATCATTAATTCATGTAATGACGTGGCAATTTGTGATTGGTCAAAATTTCTCCTTCAACAATGCCTACACAAGACTTAGAGACATGAAATTGATGTACCTAAGTCGAGGTTCGTGAAATGGACCTCCATAGGAGACACATGAAATTGATGTGTCTAGGATATGCATGAAATTGATGTATATCCCTTAATTAATAAGTTTAAAATAAGGGAAAAATACACTTTTGGTCCCTGAGGTTTGGGTTAAGTTACACTTTGGTCCCTGAGTTTTAAAACTCAACAAAATTACCCCTGAGGTTTGAGATAAGGAGCAATTTGGTCCCTGCCATCCACTTTGCCGTTAAATGCTAACGGATTGCTGACGTGGTGACATTTTTTTAATTATTTTTTTTTAATTTTAAAATAAAAATAAATAAAAATAATAAAATATTATTATTTTTTATTATTCTATTAATATTTTAATTATTCTTTCATCCCTCCCTTCTTCCTCCCTTCTTCATCTTCTTCCCTCACCCTCTCCCTTCTTCTTCTTCAAGTCTCCGACGGCCGGCCACCGACACTGGTTTTTTTTTTTTTCCTTCTTCTTCTCTTACCCCATTTTTCTCTTCTTTTATTTTATTTTTTTTAAAAAAAATTATAGAAGAGGGAGGAGGGAGGTCCTCGATGACTTCAGAATTGACAAAGGGGCAGCTCGAATACTGTCGTAAGAGGGAAGGGGACTAGATTTGGGGCTAATGACATTGTTAGTGATGCTTGAAAGCGACCATGAACTCGTTAACGAAGGAGAAGAAGAGTTTTTAGTCAAGTCAAAGCCATTATTAGGGATTCTAGGCGAAGATTGAGAGAAAGGGTTACTGTTAGAGGGTCTAGCGATGGGATTAAGAGGCGAAGGCGAAGGAGTTGAAGAAGAAGAGTTCAAAGAAAACCCTAAATGAGCTTTGGCCTTCAAAATCAGTGAATGCAAAAGGGTTTCAGGCCCAAAAGCCAAGCGTATCAACTCCTTATCACCAAGGTCTTGAATGAGAAGAAACCCCATGATTTTCGAAGCATTCTCAGGCTCCAAGTTCTTGATCTTGGCATAAACCAAAGTAGTTGCTTCATAAGCATCCATTTTTCTTCTTCTTCTTCTTTTTCTCCTTCAACTTCACTTTCTCCCCTGTTTCTTCAATCAAACCCCCCAAAGAAAACACAATCCAGAACCCCAAAGAAGCTAAATCCTCAAAACCTCAGTGGGTCTCGAGAAAATCCCTCTTTTTCCCAGAAACAAACACAAAAATGGGTTTGTCGATTCTATAATTTTTTAAAAAAATTATAGAAAGGAGAAGAAAAAAAGAAAAAAGAAAAAAGAAAAAAAAAACAGTGTCGGCGGCCGGCCGGCGGCGACGAGCGGTGGCCGGCCGTCAGAGACTTGAAGAAGAAGAAGGGAGAGGGTGAGGGAAGAAGATGAAGAGGAGGGGAAGAAGGGAGGGATGAAAGAATAATTAAAATATTAATAGAATAATAAAAAATAACAATATTTTATTGTTTTTATTTATTTTTATTTTAAAATAAAAAACAAAGAATTTTTTTAATTAAAAAAATGTCGCCACATCAGCAATCCGTTAGCATTTAACGACAAAGTGGATGGCAGGGACCAAATTGCTCCTTATCTCAAACCTCAGGGGTAATTTTGTTGAGTTTTAAAACTCAAGGACCAAAGTGTAACTTAACCCAAACCTCAGGGACCAAAAGTGTATTTTTCCCTTAAAATAAAGTTTAGAGCCACCAAAAAGATATTTGTTGTTGATTTTTAAAACGTGTTTAAGCGTGACCCAACCTCAACAGTATGGTCACTTACTGAGTATTTTAAATACTCATTCTTTTCTAAAATGTTTTCCTTCAGGTATAGGCAAGGGCAGGTGCAAGGCGACTGATGAGAATCCGTTAGGCAGTCATGAGGGAACCATAGACTTAATATTTTATTTTTCTTCCGCTTTAAGAACTCTGTTTTACTTTATTTGATTTGTAAACTTGTTTGAGGAATTTCCTAGAGGCCATATATATTTATAGTTTGGAAATTATTTAAGAATATTTAAAAACTTTTAAAATCAGGGATCCCGAATAAAAGTTTTATTTTGAGGTTTTTACCTAAATTAGTGTTTATGTATTAAAATGTTTTTATTTAAAAAGGCCTCCAAAGCACGCATGTCGTAACGGTCCCGAAAAGACATTTGTAAAAAGTCGGGTCGTTACATAGTCTATGTTTGGGGTGCAGATTATTATAGTCTGGGATAAAATAGTTTGTGTTTGGGATGCAGATTATTTTAGTATGACATAAAATAGTATGTATTTGGGATGCAGATTATTTTAGTATGGGTTAAAATTGTCTGTGTTTGGAGTGTTGATCTGTTTAACTTGGGGTTCTGAATCAAAGATTCAAGCTGACTGTTTTTTTTCCTGACTTTTTTGTTTATTTTTCTCATACAACTTTGTACGTCAAATATAATATTTTTTAAATATCAATAAAAAAAATGTTTGGGTTTAGTTGTAAAAAAAATAAAATTTTGGGTATAGGGGTTAAATTATGTGTTTAACTTAAAAGGAAACAAAAATAACCTAACGTAAGAGTCGATTTTCTTTGTTTTAGAGTCATGATTTTTTCACAAAATAAGTCATTTTATGATTTCATATAGAAAAATCATATTTGTTTCATTTCTGTATTTCCAACATAAAAATGTTAAATGCTTATTGAAAACTCATTTTACCTTGATTATCATAAGAATCAAATAAAATAGAAATCACATAAAATAAAATAAAAAATTGAGTAGTATTTTTTAAAATTATTATTATCACAGTAAACTTGAACACGATAATTATAATTTGGAATGAAAAATATGGTACGATAAAGGTAAACATTCATATATTTCATTATCAAAAGTAATTATGTAATAAAACTTCATATTTACACTACAAAAATTCCAATCTTTAGCGACGGAAAAAAAAACGTCGCTAAAACTTAAATATCGTCTCAAATTCTTTTTAGCGACGAAAAAATTTCGTCGCACAATACGTTGCAAAAAGGTAAGTCGCAGAAGATTGTCAGCTTTGTTTTTGTAAATTTCGTCGCAACTTGCGACGAAATCAATAAAACGTCGCAACTTGCGACGCAATCAACAAAATGTCACAACATGCGACGAAATCAACAAAACATCGCAACTTGCGACGAAATCTATTAAACATCGCACGAGTGGTTGCACCAACAATATGAACGCTAGCGGCGAAACAAATTTTACAATTTTTTTTAATAATCTTTTTTATTTATATTTTCCATTTTAATCCTATATAATAGTTTGTACATAAAAGAGATTATGGACTATACTAACTGTTCGATACAAGTTATTAAATACAATAAAATGTTGCAGATATAATGAGAAGAAATGAAAATTACATTGTTTAGTCAGATGTCAAATATATGTTGCAAAGATTTACAAAACCACAATAAACTTTTACAAAGAAGTTCATAAGGTCCTAAGTTAGAGTATCAAGTTACAAAATATGAACTCTAACATCAAGTTATGTGATTACAAAATATAACTACAACAATTAAGGTCTTTCCTGACGTGCATATGCGTTGGGAAAGATCGGAATACGCGTCGGCAAAGGTTCTCCCGACGCAAATTCAAATGTCGGAAAAAAAGTCGGAAAAAATGAGTCGGCAGAGCCTCTGCCAACGCGTATTTTGCATGCGTCGACAGAGACCGTCTCTGCCGACGCGTAAGCTAGGGAGCGATTATGGGTGATTTTTTTCGACACGTTGACCTCCGCGTCGGCAGAGACCTTTCTGCCCACGCGAGGGTCAACGCGTCGGCAGAAAGTCATGGGCTCGATTTTCTGCCAACGCGTTGACCGTGTGTCTACAGAAATGGTCTCTGCCGACGCGAAAGTCAACGCGTCGGGAGAAAATGTTGCAGGAGCAATTTCTGCCACGCGTTGACTTTCGCGTCGGCAAAAATGCCCTCTGCCGACACGTTGACTTACGCGTCGGCAGAAGGTCAACGTGATATCTCTTTTTTTTTTCCGTTTGCTATTTTTTCTGTTTTGAAAGTCTAAAAGAAATATATTCAAGATATTACACATATACATAAAATCAAAATGCATTCAATTAAATCCAAAAAGTTAATTACACATACATAAAAGTCGAGATATAAAATCCTGCTTTACAAATTGAAGTACAGAAAACTAAAGTGATAAAAAAAAACACGAAATTAATAGTATTGTTCGTTACACATAATTCTAATAAGAAGTTTTAGAAACGAAAGTCTTAAGTTACAAAAAAAGCATCTAACAAGCTCGTGGCGGCCTCCAAACGATATAATGCAGATGTGTCCTTCCATATCAAGGTTGAGTCGAATCATCTACAAAAAATCAAAGGAAGAAAATCAGTCTACACTCGTTGAAATTTAAACCATCCAAGAAGCTAGAAGCGAAAGTCTTAACTTGAAACTAAGTTTTACACTAAGTTTTAAACTAATTTCAACCATATAAATTATTAATTAGATGCTCCGAAAAAATCGGCAGCATAACGACATAGATAAGAGTAACTCATATTTTTTTAGACCTGCTTAACAAGAGAAATGCACTTCAATATAGCTAGAAACACCCAACTACAGCCCTCATAACACCTGGGCAACACCACAATCTCCAAATACAAGCGAGTCAGATTTTGCATAACACAATAATTCAAATCATAACTAATGAAGTTAAGATTTAACTGATGAAGTTACAAAACTATACAAGCAAAACACCAAATTTAAGAAAAAAAACCGAGTTGATCTAACTTTATTAAGTAAAACAAAGTTACAAAACGGTAAGTAACTTTTCCTAAACCAAAAACACAAACATGTACATTTACCAAAAATTTAACTTATAGACATCTAATACTAATGAAGTATATATGTACCAACTAAATCATCTAATTGAAGAATAGATGATTTAGTATATATGTACCAACTAAATCATCTAACTTATAAAGAACTAAAACAATCCAACCTTAAATTTAGAAGTTATATCATGTTCACAATTAAACTCATTGAAACCTAATAAAAAAACAAAAACAAAAGCAATCAAAACTTTAAACTAACTTCCAAAGTCTTATTCAACCTAAGTCTTCAAAAGTTAGCAATGATATGTATATATCGAACTTAAGACTTGGAAACATTTTACTAAATTTCTTAAATACACTACTGTAGTAAGCCAATCCAATAAGACACAATCTACAAGAATTACGTGCAACAAACCAACCAACAGAAGAACTTCAAAAGAAAAATGAATGAAAGCGAAGAAAGTAAAAATTTATAAGAGTACAACATGACTTTAGGATTGAATAACAACAAACCAACACCAAACACGAGTTAATGAGTTAATGAGTTCAACACTTATGTTTTGCTAATCTAATGATTACAAAAATTTATAAGAGTATAGTGAGTAACTCAAGAAAAGAAGTCTAGTGAATAAAAAAACAACTTCCGTTATCAAAGTACACACCAAAATCATAAAGAACTTAACATTAACAAGTATTGAGTTTAGGAATGTATAAAAAGCATACAAAAGAAACATAAAAGCAACTCAAACCATGGGGAGTAATCGGCGAGAAAAGATTTCAATAGGAGAGGGAACTCACAGTAAATGGACAATGATCAACGAGTAAGATAGTGTTGTTGAGAATTTGAGGCTTGCCCACAAGAAGTTGCCTTTTGCTTTCAAAAGTTCTTAGTAAAGATAGACACTAATAAACAAGTAGCAAAAAAGAAATCTCAATCTTATGAAGTGAATTAAACTACTTCATTCCTTGTTTTGTTGAAATGAAGATCGATCGATAAAAGAACTCTCAATATTTTAGCAATTGTACAATAGAGTCTCTTGGTAATCCAATTTTTCTATGGTTGCAAACTAAAAGTAGCCAATATTCCTATTGTTTGGGAAAATTTATACTGTGCAAGACTAGTGAGTTTCGCTGCAAACAAATATACTTAAATAGGCATGAAAGATTTGTTGATTTTTTAACAGAAACAGAGATTGAACAAAAGATATTGATTTCATATCTCCATGTCATCAATCAACACCAGTACATAAATGAAGCACAAAGAAGTAATGTTATGCTACATCCAATTATTCTTTGGATGATGAAACACCTCTAGCACAATTAAGCTAAATCTAAATATATTGACTAATAAAACCAAACTTGTCAATATTCTTCTTCGGTTAAACACACCAATGTAGCAACAGATGTTGAGCAAAGTATGAAGAATGTTAAACACACCAATTACTTCAGCGATCGTTACATTAACACAATTATGTTAAACTTTAGGTTCTTAAAGAGTAAAAACCGAAAAGGAAAAACCCAGATCTAGAGATATATTTACCAAATACACGAAAAGAGAGGCGGCGGCGAAAGGTTAAATCTTAAGAACCATGTCAACAAATAAGAAACTCAATTCATCCCAAATACTGCATTTTCTTGAAATATTAAAGTAATCTACTATAACTACTCAAAATTTTTCCAGCAGCAAATTAGTTATGTGCATTGTGCATTCAAAGACCTCAACTCGCGCCACACCTATCAAGGGAATCAAACCTCCAGCAGTCTTGGAGGTCATCTCATTCTAATTATACCCAAGGAGTTGTAAAACAATTGTTCTAATGCCCAATCATGAATCCAGAAGCATACAGAAGTATGAGCAAATTAGGAGCAAAGTAACCTTAGAGAATCAAATCTAAATCTTAAAACCCAGTGCTTGATTTTATCCTTTTTCACTTAATGGAATAATCATTTTTCTTGTTGAATAGAACCTCTTTCAACATACAGAGATTCACCAGAACTATGAGAACTTTATCTACTATCCTAGGTGAGAATTTCACCAAACAATTATGACATTTAAGAAGAAAGGCTTTAATTTAGGGAAGAAATGCATAGCAACTACATCCAGCTTGTAAGAACTTTGGCAATGGTACAATGTACATTCACCGAATTTTTGAAAGAAGGAGCAAGTAAAGGAGGGGATATAGAAACTTGAACTCTAAAGAAAACATAACAATCTCATTATTTTGCAAAAATGGGTGAAACCGTGAATATACAATTGGGTTCAGTGATATATGTCTTAAATTTGCATTAACTGGGTTTCTACCCTACAACATAGGGCGAATAAGGAAGGACCACTTAGTAAAAAGTAATACCTTATAGAAAAAAAAATCATATATTTCAGAACAAAGATTTGATTTGAAAGCTTAAAAATGGAATATATAGCAGGTACACATAATCTAGTTGAAGTAATGTGAAATTAATTTATGCAGAAATTGAAGTAATTTTTTCTCCTTGTATTCACACATTTGGCTAATATAGAAGTAGTACAAAATAAAACAAACTTACCTCTTCAAGGACAGAAATAGTGGCATGAGCAAAGTCTAGTTGGCGGGCTCTATGATTGGAGACAATAATTCCATCAAAACCTGCTTCCACGGCTTTAGTTTCTGCCAATCATCAAGCACGTTAATGAATTAAATTGCTTAACTCATAAACCTGAAGGAGACTAACCAAGCAAATGAATATGTGACCAAACACTAGCAGAAAATTTCAAAATGTTGAAAGGAAAAATGTGTGGTCTGAGATGGATAAATTTTTCTACTAGTCATCACATCTTTTACTTCATTCATCGTAGCAGAAACTTAATTAACAAAAACTAAATAAGTTCATACTGGCAACATTTGAATTCAGTGTAAAATATGTTATTTTAGAATATTCATGCGATGGAGATAAAAGAAGTTTATTAGATTCAAACGTCTTTAAGACAAACTTAACCTTACCATCTTCATGAGTGAGAATCCCCTTGGTCATTCCCTCATCAAACCCACTCCCCAATTCTCCACTCGCCCTCAATTTTTTACACACACGATTTTGGGTATATATTTCTTACAAGCTGTGTGAAACCAAAATAATGTAAAAAACCATGGAAACCGATCTTATTTTCAGGCAAAGTCATGGAAACCGAACTATCCATGTATTAGTTGATTGCTTAACCATAAAAAAACATTGTAAAAAGCCCAATTAATCAAAGGGGGAGGCGGCGGGACGCGGACTTATGTGGAGGGAGATGGCCGAAGAAGGACGGTGACGGCTGGAGGCGGAGGGGAGACGATCGGAGTCAGAGCAAGCGGTGGTCGGAATCGGTGGGGCGATGGAAACGACGTTCGGCACGAGGGGGGCTGCGCTCGATCAAATGAAGAAGAAAGTATGGGGGGGCTGCGTTTCGAATGAAGAAGAAACGAAGTCTTTAGGGCTTTAAAAAGTATTTCTGCCGACGTCATAAGTTACCGCGTCGACAGAGACTATTTCTGCCGACGCAGAAAATTATGACGTCGGCAGAGACCAGAAAAAAAAATCTCTCTCGACGCAGTAGCCATTCGCGTCAAGAGAGACCGTTTCTGCCGATGCGATAAATGCCTGCGTCGGCAGAAATCCATTGAAATTGGTGCTGCCCACGCCGTTGTATACGTGTCGGCATCCACCATTTCTCCCGACGCGTTTTTGCGCGTTGGGAGAAATATGCGTCGGCAGAGACCTTTTTTTGTAGTGTAAGTTGGTATACCAACATACACTATCCTCCAAAATGCAAAAAAAAAAAAAAAAAAAAAAAAACAACAACAATCTTTCAGCAAACCATCAACAATTAATCATGCACATAAAAAAATAAAATATATATGTATAAGTAAAATTACAATGTGAATAATAAAACAACTAGTATCACAACTTAAAAGTTAGAAAGTCACATCCTCAATTGTAACTACTACCACAAACAACATCAACCACAAAGTATAATCTAACAATCACAAATATAAAGAAAAACCACAAAATCAAACCTCATTCACCTCAGAAAAGTACATGCATAATCATTACAATTATAGAACTCTAACAACTACTTATTAAGATTAAAAATCACACATTCTTGTTTAAAAATACGAGTGTTAAGCTCAAAGTATAATCCAACAATCACACATATATCTCCCTCCCTGTTCCCCCATTCTTCAAATCATGGTCATTCTTGTTCAAAAATATAAGCCACAAGCTCAAAGTATAATCCAACAATCACACACATATCTCCCCCCCCCCCCCCCCAAAAAAAAAAAAAAAAAAAAAATCTCCAAATCATTATCATTCTCATTCACAAGCTTTATAAGGTTTTCACCCAAACTACAATCACACAAATATCATCCCCTTAAAAAGAAACATTCTCATGACAATATCATAGAATAACTCCCTCCCCCCCCCCCCCCCCCCCTTCAATTATCAACACATTCACTAAGAAACTCATACATACAATAATCAGAGTCCCAACAAATATATAATCAGAATCTCAGTGTAAGAAATATTAATCAAAGTCTCAAAGTTATGAAGTTAGTATGAACATGTCAAAGGTACGAAAACAATACCTTTCTAACTGATGGATTTGCTCTAATGAATCTTTCTAAGATTTCATTCATTTGGCTAAATCTTCTTTCATACTCTTGACGCTGCATGGCCAATAGTTCTTCCATTTGTTCCTTCATTTGTTCCTTCACTCGAGACTCTGATTCCTTCATTTCTCGTACTTGATTCTCCAAACATTCTTCAGTCCTTACAAGGTGAGTCTCTAATGATTGGACATACTCCTGTGAATAATTTGTCTTCTGACTCCGTGATGGCTGTGGACCATATCCCATCCCTTTAACATACGATGGTCTTTTTCCGAGAACAGTAGCCATAACTTCATCAGCATCCATTGGTGTACTCGAGCTGGCTTGCTCTTGGGTCAATGCTACCATTTTTTCCTATACATGTCAAAACAAACATATGAAACATAAAATACATTGTTATCTTGTAAAACTAATAAATAGTACTTAATACGTACATGTGCTTCACTTGTTGCATAATCAGTCCATCCCTTTGCTTCGGACCAATGAGTTCGACGGAAGACTTCTATGGGGCCCACATATGTACCGTCTTTTTGTCTCTATTGAGTATAATAATAAACATAAATAAAGAATATAATATGCTGAAAACTACAAATAAAGTACTTAATACTTACATTATCTTCTCTATGAGAAAGAAAAGATTTCGTTCTAGCACAATGGTTGAAAGGTAGCTTGCTACGACTAAGTTTATTTTTTTTCTGACTTGTCCTGCATTAGAATGTGTTGTTATAAAAAAGAATTTCTTGTTTAAAATTCAACTAATATTTACCTTCCACTTTGGATCCTCCCATTTATCACATAATTAGGGGTGTTCATCTTCAGACCGAAAACCGACACAACCGACCGAACCGACGGCGGTCGGCCGGTTAGCCGACCAAGTCAGTCGGGGTCGGTTCTGTTGGGTTTTATGCCCTAAAACTTGTAGATAGTGAATGGTGACAAATTGTTCACTTGTATCAATACGTTGTTATTGAGATTTGTACAATAAAGAGTTATTGTTACTAAAATTGCACAATTTGATCCAAATCCAATAAACTAAGATCCTAGGTTGTTTAGATGAAACTTGAACTAGTATGTGGGGACATACGGGGATCAGTGTTCTAGTAACAACCTAAATGGTCTATAGTATAGGGATAAGGCTGGGTACCTTATCCTGGTGACACTATGAGATACGACCCACTTTGTATTCAATACAGATGCAATGATCCAAAGCATCCATGTAGGAGACATGCGAGTGGGGGTATCCTATGCAATGAGTTTGCATAAGACCGGACCGCGAAATAGTAACCACTAGATGTAACACCGTTAACTAGTTTAGGTTTCTATTTCAATAGGATGACCTAGGTAACTCAATCTCAATCCTGAGTATGTTATGAACCCCTTTCAGGAGGAATTTGTATGGGTGATAGTGGCCAGTTTGCCGACTCAATAAGCCTACCATTTTAAGGGCAAGACCGAGTGGGGGCTGGGAACATAACATTACAATATGGAATTCACTCCTTCCCCTATTGGGGTAAGCAGATGTGTGTTCCCTTAAGGGCTGATTCCGGGTCTTGAACAAGGACGCCCATCCTCTCCTGGCCAGAGAGGAACTACTGTTTATTGATTGGATCATAAACAGATTGTTCATTAGAGAAATTAGTGGTACTTAAGGATCCAGAGGTAACCCAGGGGTAAAACGGTAATTGTTGGAGCTTCTGATCTGTAGGTCCATTAGGTCCACCTGCTAGCTCGTAACGGGTACTGAGATTATTTAGTCTTGATTATTTAGGAAATTAATATAATGTATGGAGATACGTTATAGTATAAAGTTTAATTAGAGAATTAAACTTTATAATTGATTTTGGATATGATTTAAAATTAATTTATGAGAGAATTATGAATTTAATTAAATATGTGATATTTGATTAATTCATAAATTAATTAATTGGAGAATTAATTTAATTTAATTTAATTTTGTTAAATGTGATTTAATCAAATTAATTCTATAGTTATTGATTAATGTTCATTTGATGCACATTAAAACTATAGGTTAAATGAGAGAAACACTTGAATATGATTCAATTGAAATATTAATTAAGTATTTGATATTTAATTAATATGAAAACAATTAATTGAGAATTAATTGAATTAAAACTTTATGTTATAATTAATTTAATTAAAATTGGTTTAATTAAATTAATTTATAATTAATTAGATTATTAATTATTATTTGATAATAATTAACGGTCAAGATCTTGATTGATTAAGATCAATGGCCAAGATCAATTAGGGTAACTTCCTACCCAATTATACGTATGGGTAAGTGGGGTTCCAAGGTGGGTGGAAAAATCTCTCTCATTTTTCGTTTTCACGTTTTATAGAGAGTTTATTCTCTCCAAAAACTCTCTCAACAAAAAAAAAAAAAAAAAAAAAAAAAAAAACTACTACAGCATTTCTCCCTTTTCCAAGACATTGGCAATCCCACAATTGCAATCTCAAAGGGTGCCTAAGAGATATAGCGGGTGTTCTCGTGTGGTGGTGTCCGTTGGGAGATCACGGAACGAATTTTGGAGCATAGTGCTGTTTTGTTCTTCCATTCATGTAAGTTTCTTGATCCTAAAATCGTTTTAGATCTCAAAATTCAGCATGCTTCATCTGTATTTAATTTAGTAAAAGTTTCTGGTTTTTTTTTTTGCCCAACGTACTGGTTTTCTTTTGGTTGAAATTAGAATCACGATCGGTGAAAACCGCTTCCGTTAGAGGATTCAATTCCTTCAGGTTCTTACATTGGGGAGACCGGTCGGTCGGCCAAACAATTTTACACATAACCGACCGACCGACCGATATATTTATATATATATAAAAAAAACCATTTTTTTTAAAAAAACACATAACCGACCGACCGACTGACCGATTTTACACATAACCGACCAATCGCCCAATATATTTATATATAAAAAAAAACCATTTTTTAAAAAAAACACATAACTTACCGACCGACCGACCGATTTTACACATAACCGACCAACCGTCGTTATTCATCTCAATTCTCGTGATCTTAAAAAAAAATCGACCGAACCGACCGTTCGGTCGGTCGGCTGGCAGCACCCATCGGAAGTCGTAGGTTTCCAGATTTTTGGAAAACCGACCGACCGATGAACACCCCTACACATAATATTTGCCAGTCCTCAGGAGAAATGTCCTTATGTGGACGTTCACGAGCTGCAACTGGAATTTCTTCGCAGTCAAATCTTTGAAAAAATTTGACAATTCAACAATTGCACCACCCACATCCTTTGGTAAAAAAGGACGAACGCCCACTGGTAAAAATCGTTGCAATAACACATGTGAGTCGTGACTTTTTAGTCCATGTATCTTTCCATCTTCGACACTGACACACATTGAGATGTTCGATGCAAAACTGTCCGAAAACTTGATTGTTTTTAAGAAACCACAAAACTTTTTTCGTTCCTCAACTGTTAATGTGTAACTAGCATATGGCTTAACCAATTTGTTTCCAACACGTTGAAGATGTAATTCTTTGAGAATATTCAACTTCATTAAATCCTTACGTGCTTTATCAGTGTCTTTTGTTTTTCCTTCAATATTCAATAAGGTACCCAGGACATTATCACAAAGATTTTTTTCAATATGCATCACATCGAGTTTGTGTCGGATCTTAAAACTTGACCAGTATGGTAACTCAAAAAAAATACTTTTCTTCACCCAATTTAATTCAGTATGAGGTCGCTTCCTTTTCCATTGCAATATATTTATAGGGGAAAAATACACTTTTGGTCCCTGAGGTTTGGGTTAAGTTACACTTTGGTCCCTGAGTTTTAAAACTCAACAAAAATACCCCTGAGGTTTGAGATAAGCAGCATTTTGGTCTCTACCGTCCAATTTGCCGTTAAATGCTAACAGATTGCTGACGTGGACACATTTTTTTAAAAAAATAAAAATAAATAAAAACAATAAAATATTATTATTTTAATTATTTTTTATTCTCTTTCTTCTTCCCCTCTTCTCATCCTCTTCCTTCAACCCTTTCTTCTTCTTCAAATCTCCGGTTGCCAGCGGCCACGACTACTTTTGTTTTTTTTTTCCTTACCCCATTTTTCTTCTTTTTTTTTTTTTAAAAAAAATATAGAAGAGGGAGGAGGGACCTGAATCACAAAAAAAACACTATCACAAATTGGAATCCTAGTTAGGATTCAGACAAACTTGATTACAAGAATGCCGACAATCGATCTGAATGCAGAGGATTGCAAATTTCAATCTTTTTAAGAACTTTAAACACGAACTTGAAGGTGGGGTGAGGGAAGGATTGATATCTTCCATCCACAAATAAGTTCTATGCAGATAATATCGAAAATGAAACATAGCGTCTTTTGAATCATTACCATGTGCGCTAGTTTGTTTACGACTAAAACATGTTCATCTTCGTAAACTATATCCAAATCAATATCTTCCGGTTCAGCTCATAATGGTTGCAACTCGGAAATTGTACAATTGATCATATCCCCAACTTTTACATTGTGAGAAATCTGCTCGAGTATAAAAATATTTGGAAGTTGTAAATGAATACAAAAACTAAAAACTCCAGTATAGAACCAAAACAGGGCATTTAGGGCTAAAACTAATTCACCATCCAGATTCCAGACCATAACAGAGTGATAATCGAAGAGTCATAAAATGTATAAGCTAAAAAACGTCGCTACCTTATCAATAACTCGACCATTAACTGAAACTAGTTCGATCCTAATACTGGACTGCACACGAGCCCTACTAATGCCGTCAATGCGGCAAGATATCCAAGAATCAAGACGAACTTTACCGGAATTTACGTCCGCGATCTCTTCCAGTCTCATTCCGGCGTAATTGGTTCTCCGTTCGAAATGAGCTTCACGAAACTCATCGTAATCCGAGCATCTAGCAAAGTGATTGGTGGCGATTCGAAGAACATCAGAAGTGATTCTGCCATGGTTTCGAGGGAAAAACAACTGAATTGAAGGAGGTCCCTCCCCGTTTAGATCTGGACAGGGAGGGAGGAGGGACCTCCCTCCTCTGTTTCCGGCCGGAAATGGAGGAGGAGGGAGGTCCCTCCTCCCTCTTCTATATTTTTTTTTTTAAAAAAAAAGAAAAGAAGAAAAATGGGGTAAGAGAGAAAAAGAAAGGAGAAGAAAAGAGAAAAAAATAAATAAATAGTCGGCGGCGGGGAGCGGTGGCCTGCCGTCGGTCGCCGGCAACTGGAGATTTGAAGAAGAAGAAAGGGTTGAAGGAAGAGGATGAAGAATAGGGGAGAAAGAAAGAGAATAAAAAATAATTAAAATAATAATATTTTATTGTTTTTATTTATTTTTATTTTAAAAATAAAAAACGGTTTTTTTAATTAAAAAAATGTGTCCACTCAGCAATCTGTTAGCATTTAACGGCAAATTAGACGGTAGGTACCAAAATGCTGCTTATCTCAAACCTCAGGGGTATTTTTGTTGAGTTTTAAAACTCAGGAACCAAAGTGTAACTTTACTCAAACCTCAGGGACCAAAAGTGTATTTTTCCCTATTTATAGTTTTCCCAAGTGGTGGAAAATCTATAGTCTCTAACTGGTGAAGAACATCTAATTTCGAGAAAGATCAAGGTGCCACTCTATATTTCTGTTTTGCCATTAAATTGTTTGTTTTTCCGCCAAGAATGATTCATAGGTAAGTAACGACGATGTCCTGTATAACATATCTTATTATGCAATGAATCAAATGAGACATCTTGATTACAAACTGGACATACCTTATATCCTTTTGTGTAGGGGTGTTCAAAATTAGACCGAAAACTGACTCGGTCGACCGAACCGACGTCGATCGGTCGATTTTTTGCTAGATTCAGTCGGGGTCGGTTTTGTCAATTGACAAAACCGACTGTCAGTCGATCGGTTCAACCAAAAATGAAAAAACCAATCGACCGATCGATAATAATATATATTAAAAAAAAAAACGATTTGGTCTGCCCGCGCCTGCACTATGCACATCATGCATGCTGACTGACACTACACAAAATACAGTCCTTTCAACTTTCTTTTCAAAACTTTTCAAAAGTAATGAAAGGGGAAGGGCGGTTTAAACTACCTTTTATGGTGTTTTCCGGCGATTCACGACACCCACGGCTCCCCTTTGTCCAAAACCAAAACGAAATGAACAAGTGAAAAAAAAAAAAAGAAAATGCGAGAATGAAAGGGGAAGGGCGAAAATATACCTTTTATGGCGTTTTCCGACGATTCACGGCACCCACGACACCCACACACTGTCCAAACTCGAGAGAACATGTGAAAAAGTGTAAAAACGAAGAACTGTGAAGACAAAACACGAAATGAAGGTGGGAGGCGGGATTTTAAAAGGTTTTGCGACGAAATATGCATTTTGTTGCAAAACCGTGCGACAAAAAGACGATTTCGTCGCATACGTGCGACGAAAAGACTGTTTCGTCGCAAAAACGTGCGGCAAAAAGACTGTTTTGTTCAATTTTGTTCGCGCCCCGATTACATATGCGACGAAATTATGTTTTCGTTGCATACTTTGCGACGAAATCAATTTTACGTCGCAAGGTTGCGACTAAATAAATTTTCGTCGCAAATGATCGAAAATGAGAAGAAAGAAAAAAATCGTTCACCGGAAAAGTGGCCGGAAAGTCGACGGCGGTCGCCAGAAAATTCGTCGGTGGTCGTCAAAAAATTCATCCCCGGTCGTCGCCGAAAAAGTCAAGGAGTCACATGGAAGAAGGGAGGAGAGAGTTACTGTAGAGAATGGATAGAATAATCGGGTGAGTTGAATGGTGGTTACTGTAGCAACACGGGGGGTAAAAATAACCCACTTCACCCATTATTTTTGTTGATGCCCCAAATACTGAGTGGGCTATAATAGCCCCCACTATTATAACCAACACTGTGGGCCAAACGACCCTTATATGTTTACTTCCATTTAACTTGCCTATAGTTTTGAGCATATGACAAAATATACTAAGGGGTTGTTTGGGGCACTGAATAGGTTATAATAACCCCCTTTATTATAACCTATTCAGTGTTTGGGGCACCAACAAAAATAAATGGTGAGGTGGGTTATTTTTATCCCCAATTATTTTATCCATTCTCTACAGTAACCATCATTCAACCCACTCGATTATTCTTTCCATTTTCTACAGTAACTCTCTCCTCTCTTCTTCCATGCGACTCCTTGACTTTTCCGACGACCGCCAGTCGCCGTCGGCCGACGAAGTTTCCAGCGACTTTTCCAACGGTCGCCGACGACTTTTCCGGCGATCGCCGACGACTTTTCCGGCAACCTTTTTTTTTCTTCCTTTTTTTCATATTTCTTCTCATTTTCATTTTGAAAAATATAAAAAATGAAAAAAAAGAAGAAATGAAAGAAATCGAGGAAAAAAAACAATTTGAATATCGAGTAGGATTTTTTAATGAATCCGTTAAATTTTGGTCGTCGAAAATTTGTCGGCAATCGCCGGAAAAGTCGTTGAAAACGTCCGACCACTTTTCCGACGACTTTTCCGACAATCTTTTTTTTTTTTCCTTTTTTTTCATATTTCTTCTCATTTTCATTTTGAAAAATATAAAAAATTAAAATAAAGAAAAAAAAAAAGAAAGAAAATGAGGAAAAAATATTTGGTCGTCAAAAAATTTGTCGGCAACCGTCGAAAAAGTCGTTGAAAACGTCGCCGACATTAGGGTTAGAGGAAGAAGAAAATGATGAAGATGGAGTTTGAGGTTGAGGAAGAAGATGGAGATGATGATGGAAATGGAGGATGGAAATGGAAATGGAGGAATGAGATGAAGATGATGGAGATGGAGGAAGAAGATAAAGATGGAGGAAGAAAATGAAAAAGGAAAAAAGAAAAAGAAAAAAGAAATACTAGGTTGAGTTGATTAAATACTTTATGGACGAACACAGTTGACCCACCACTCCTCGACCAATGTGTTGCTTCACAATTATCTTTGCTTTCAAGAATTTTCTATCCATCTTTTGTACTCATATATTTCTAGGAAAAAATATTTCTGTGCTACCATGGTCGTGGCCCACAGAAGGCAACATTACCTCTCAGATGTATTTTTTTTTTTGTGCAACTTTAGGGAATTAAATACTAGTTGTCTTTCTACATATATAAATATGGAGTTTTATTAAATATGAAGTTTTATTACATAATTTCTTTGTACATAAGCATTTACCATTTTTACGTTGAAAATACAGAAATGAAACAAATATGGTTTTCCAATATGAAATCATAAAATGACTTCTTTTGTGAAAAAATCATGACCCTAAAACAAAGAAAATCAACTCTTACCTTAGGTTATTTTTGTTTCCTTGTTAAACACATCATTTAACCCGTATACCCAATACTTTATTTTTTTTACAACTGAATCCAAACCATTTTTTATTGATATTTGCAAAATATAATATTTGACATACAAAGTTGTATGAGGAAAATAAAAAAAAAAAAAAAAAAAAAAAGTCAGGAAAAAAACAGTCCACTTGAACCTCTGATTCAGAATTTCATGTTAAACAGATCAGCACCCCAAACAGAGACTATTTTAACCCAAACTAAAATAATCTGCACCCCAAACACAGATTATTTTATCCCATACTATAATAATCTGCACCCCAAACACAGATTATTATAACCCTTAGACTATTATAATCCCCAGATTATTATAACCACCAGATATTATAACCAATTCAGCATCCCAAACAGCCCCTAAATGTTCTCCTTGTTCACACGTAACTTCGGAGATGGAGACACGTGGAATAAACAATATATTTGTATTGATGTAATATGCATGCGGGTGTACAATCTCTAACTTTAATCCTTTGATTCTCTCTCTTGTGTGTGAATGTGTTTCACTAGAGGGTTGTAGCGTGTTTGTTCTCGAGTCTGAAGCTTCAATTGATTCTTGGAGTTTTTGAAGTCTTAGAGTCTTGGAGTCTTGAAGAGTCTTTTGTCTTCAAGGATTGTTGAAGTCTTCCGATCTTGAAGGGTCTTTAGTCTTCAAGAAGTCTTGGGGTCTTGAAGAGTCTTTGGTCTTCAAGGATTGTTGAAGTCTTTCGGTCTTGAAGGGTCTTCAGTCTTCAAGAAATGTTTACATCTTGAAGAGTGTTTGGTCTTCAAGAACTTATAGATTTCAGAGAGTCTTCAGTCTTCAGCCTTGGTGGAGAGTCTCTGAATTCTCTGGTTCTGCTTGAGAGCTTTAAAATTTTGAACTCTTGTCTTTGTGAGAGTGTAGAATTTATGAACCCCTGAAATGAAGGAGAACCCCTCTATTTATAGAGTTCTCCATGGATGGGCCTTGGTGACTTTTGGGTCTAACAACTTGGACTTGGGTTCAACTATTTGGTCTTGGGTCTGGTTTATATTTGACCCAAAACCATATGACCCAAATATTTAAAAGACCCAAATCTGATCCAATTAATTAATTTCTTTAATTAATTGGTCAAATTAATTAATTTGATCAAAATAATTTATTTTTAATTAATTGATCAAATGGACATTTGGCCCTAAAAATTTATAATTGGCCAACTTTGTCTTCAAATTAAATTTGGGACACATGTCCATTTATACTTGGTCCCAAATTTAATTATCTGTAATTTCGTCATTAATTTTAAATAATGACGTGACAATTTGTGATTGGTCAAAATTTCTCCCTCAACAAATGCCCCATTTTCAAGATTTAGACACAAGTTATGTGTGAGTCAATCTCGAAAAAGATATTTTGGAATCGAAGTGCAAGATATTTGTTCTTGATTTTGACTCCATTTGATGTGTCAATTTAATCAAAATATGAATTTTGTTCAAAATTTTGATTTTTTTATTTGACACACTTTTATCGCCAATTAATCAAAGTTTGGTCAAAATTTTGATTCCTTATTTGGCAGCAGACTTTGATTTGAACTTAAGTTTGGGCAAATTTTGGTTTATGCCTAAATTTTGATTTGAGGTAAAATTCTACCAAATTTTAACTTGCATTTGGAATAGAATTTGAGGTTTAGACTCTGGTTCATTTGGGATATAATTTGGATTATGCCCAAAATTTAATTTGAGGTAGAGTTTTACCAAATTTAAACTTGAATTTGGAATGAAATTTGAATTTGAATCTCAAATTTTGATTTGGAAGACAATTTGGAGTATGCCCAAATAAAATAGATAAATAAAATTATTTAGATAAAATTTGAATTCCTATATTGATTTGAATTGAAACATTTATCTTTTAGGAATTTCAATTTAATCAAATTGGTTTAGATAAAGATAAAGATTATCTCATAAAATTTTGAACCGGAGATAGGATTTCATTTGAATCAAATCTTTATACCTTTGATTTGAACTTAAAATTCCCTCCTATAAATAAGACTGAATGACGGAAGAGATTGTCGCGGTCTCTTGTCAAATAAATTTATAATCCACGATTCCTAAAGCTAACTTGTAGCAGTAGTGGTCGGGGTCGATCACAGGGAACAATCGGTTTATTTCTAAATTCTTTTGTGTTTTTGAGGTAACCAAAAGGGGGGTTTTATGGATAAAGGATTAAGACATAAAGTAAAGGCAAGAAAATAAATAAGGAAAATTAAATGCAAGAAAAGTAAAGGCGGGGTTAGTTGATCTTACCACGAGGATCACTGTAATCGGGGTTGAACTCGGTGTTAAGTTTGATTAATTTCATTCATCGATTATCAATTGATTTTAATTAACTATCTAAGTCCGGCGTACTCTAGCAACAAACCGAGAGCCATGATCCAACTATCACAAACATACAAACGCTAAGTTTGATTCTAGCTTAAATTAATTAATTGGCCTACTAACTAATCTAAACCGCATTGGGATCTAGCCGAATTAATTCACATGCAACGGGCAACAAACCACAATTACAATTGATTAAATCATTTAGTTCTAGGGACGCATGCGTAATATCATAATGTTAACCTATTTGCTACTTAGATTTAGCAAGTAAATTTAGACAGGGCGCGATCAAGGTTGTCAATCTTTCCTACCACAATCTAAATTTGTATGCAAAGAACTAAAATCACAAAGACAATTAACTAAGTAATTAAGAATGGAAATCTCATAAAATTGAATCAAACTTACAAACCGAGGTCCCGATTACAACGATCCGAGCTTAGTTGGCCATAGACAAGCACCTCCAAGCTCGAGGCTCGATCAACCGACCCATGGACTAAGAAAACTTAAAAGAACTTTTGAAACTAGAGAGAAAAGTGGCTACAATATTGTATTGTGGGATGAATTGAGGGATTCAAGGGATGATTCTAAACCTACACCAAAGGCCTCTATTTATAGATTTTCTTGGCCTTCAATTCGTGGTACAATGGTGATGATTTGAGTCTTCAAACAAGGAAATATTCTGGCCAAATTTGGAAAATTACAATTCTGGAAAACTGCTTAGCGTCGGGACGCTGTGCGACAAGCGTATCGACGCTGTCGCTTCAATTTTGGAAAATATTTCTCGGATTGCCCTAGCGTCGCGACGCTGTGCAGCAAGCGTCTCGACTCTGATGACGAGCGTCTCGACGCTGCGATGGCTCCAGGGGCAGAATGGTCATTTTACGCTCCGGTTTCGCTCGTTTTAGCCCCGAATTGCTTCCAAAGCTCCGGTGAGGACCTATAGACATATTATACTCATTTTAAAGCATTTTTCGCAAGGAATTCAACTAAGATAAGCAAATTGGGAGATTCCAAGTGTATAACAAATTAGTCTTATCACTGAACCTCAGTAGGAGAGAGCACAAAACAACTACAGAGAACATTGATTCAAGTAGGAAGCTTTTCTCTCCCTTTAATTTTCTTTTATTCTACTTTTTTTTTTCTTTTTTCGTTTTTCTCTTCTTCTTTTTTTTTTAATTTTTCGTTTTTTTTAATTTTTTTTCGTTTTTTTTCTTTTTTTTTTTAGATTCTTCCTTCTTTGTTTTTTGAACTCACAACACTTTGCCTATATTTCAATTACAAGCACAGTGCTTTCATCCACCATCCAAAAGGTAAGTACGTAGGTAAAAGATTTTTTTTAAGGCGTACATATCCTTGTTGTCTTCAATTTGCAGGTACAACGTCTTTCGACATTAGTCCAAGGGCGCAGGATGTCTTTGATTTGGACTTTTGTCTCTATGACATTTCATGGCCCAAGGACACATGATGTCATTCCCACTTGGGCTCTTTTACTGCTACAACGTCTTTCAACATTAGTACAAGGACACATGATGTCTTTGGACTTTTGTTGCTATGACGTTCCCTGGCCCAAGGACACATGATGTCATTCCCACTTGGGCTCCTTTATTGCTGCAACGTCTTTCAGCATTAGTACAAGGACATATGACGTCTTTGGACTTTTGTGGTTATGACGTTCCCTGGACCAAGGACACATGATGTCGTTCCCACTTGGGCTCCTTTACTGTTGCAACGTCTTTTAGCATTAGTACAAAGCCACATGATGTCTTTGGACTCTTGCTGCTATGACATTTTTTTTCGACCCAAGGACACAGGATGTCATCCAAACTCGTGCTTCTTTACTGCTGCAATGTTTACAACGAAGTAGAAACTTCAAGCTTAGAGAAGGCACAACGAAGCAACACAGCTTAAGAAGCTGCAAGCATAAACAATGGAGCAAAACCTTCGAACTTGGAGAAGGAACGGTGGGAAAGCACGTGAGAGCCTTCAAACTTGGAGACGGAGCAACACAACAATGAACAGTTGAGAACCTTCGAACTTAGAGAAGGGACAACATAGTAGTGTGAAAACTTTCGAACTTGGCGAAGGAAGCAGCGCATCGTGAGAACCTTCGAACTTAGAGAATGAGCAGCACAACAGAGTACAACGCCTTCGAACTTGGAAAAGGAACAATTGCGAAACAACATGAGAACCTTCGAATTTTGAGAAGGAAGAAACGTAGTGTGAGAACCTTCGAACTTGGAGAAGGAACAATGAAGCAGTGCCGCATGAACCTTCGAACTTGAAGAGAACGAACTTCAGCGAAACGCGTGAGAACCTTCGAACTTGGAGGGAGAAGGGACTAGCGGCGTAGCAGTGTGAGAACCTTCAAACTTGGAGGGAGAAGGGACTAGCAACGTAGCAGCGTGAGAACCTTCGAACTTGGAGGGAGAAGGGACTAGCAGTGTAACAGAGTGAGAACCTTCGAACTTGGAGAGAAGAAACTGCAGCGAAGCGCGTGAGAACCTTTGAACTTAGGGAGAAGGAATTGCAACGAAGCGCGTTAAGCGTGTGAGAACCTTCGAACTTGAAGAAGAGGGAACAACACTGTAGCGTACAGCGAAAGAACCCTCGAACTTGAAGAGAAGGAACTGCAGCGAAACGCGTGAGAACCTTCGAACTTGGAGAGAAGAAACTGCAGCGAAGCGCGTGCGAACCTTCAAACTTGGAGAGAAGAAACTACAGCAAAGCACGTGAGAACCTTCGAACTTGGAGAGAATGAACTACAGCAAAGCACGTGAGAACCTTCGAACTTGGGGAGAAGGAATTGCAGCGAAGCGCGTGAGAACCTTCGAACTTGGGGAGAAGGAACTGCAGCGAAGCAGCGTGAGAACCTTCGAACTTGGAGAGAATGAACTGCAGCGAAGCAGGATGAGAACCTTCGAACTTGGAGAGAAGGAACTACAGCGAAGCAGCGTGAGAACCAACTTGGAGAGAAGGAACTACAGCGAAGCAGCGTGAGAACCAACTTGGAGAGAAGGAACTCCAGCGAAGTGCGTGAGAACCTTCGAACTTGGAGAGAAGGAACTCCAGCGAAGCGCATGAACTTGGAGAGAATGAACTGCAGCGAAGTGGGTGAGAACCTTCAAACTTGGAGAGAAGGAACTGCAACAAAACGCTTGAGAACCTTCAAACTTGAGGAGAAAGAACTCCAACGAAGCGCGTCAGAACCTTCGAACTTGAAGAAGAGTGAACAACACAATAGCGTACAACGTAAGAACCCTCGAACTTGGAGAGAAGGAACTGCAGCGAAGCACGTGAGAACCTTCGAACATGGAGAGAATGAACTACAACGAAGCGTGTGAGAACCTTCAAACTTGGGGAGAAGGAACTGCAACGAAGCGCGTGAGGACCTTCGAACTTGGGGGGAAGAAACTTCAGCGAAGCGCATGAGATCCTTCGAACTTGGAGAGAAGAAACTGCAGCGAAGCGCGTGAGAACCTTCGAACTTGGAGATAAGGAACTCTAGCGAAGCGCGTGAGAACCTTCGAACTTAGAGAAGGAATGACGCAGTAGCGTACAATGTAAGAACCCTCGAACTTGGAGAGAAGGAACTGCAACGAAACGCGTGAGAACCTTCGAACTTAGAGAGAATGAACTGTAGCGAAGCACGTGAAAACCTTCGAACTCTGATAGAAGGAACTGCAGCGAAGCGCGTGAGAACCTTCGAACTTGGAGAGAAGGAACTGCAGCGAAGCAGCGTGAGAACTTTCGAACTTGGAGAGAAGGAACTGCAGCGAAGCAGAGTGAGAACCTTCGAACTTGGAGAGAATGAACTGCAGCGAAGCAGCGTGAGAACCTTCGAACTTGGAGAGAAGGAACTGCAGCGAAGCGCCTGAGAACCTTCGAACTTGGAGAGAAGGAACTCCAGCGAAGTGCGTGAGAACCTTCGAACTTGGAGAGAAGGAACTGCAGCGAAACGCTTGAGAACCTTCAAACTTGGGGAGAAGGAACTTCAGCGAAGCACATCATAACCTTCGAACTTGATGAAGAGGGAACAACACAGTAGTGTACAACGTAAGAACCCTCGAACTTGGAGAGAAGGAACTACAGCGAAGCACGCGAGAACCTTCGAACTTGGAGAGAAGAAACTACAGCGAAGCGTGTGAGAACCTTCAAACTTGGGGAGAAGGAACTGCAGCGAAGCGCGTGAGAACCTTCGAACTTGGAGATAAGGAACTGCAGCAAAGTGCGTGAGAACCTTCAAGCTTGGGAAGAAGAAACTGCAGCGAAGCGCATGAGAACCTTCGAACTTGGAGAGAAGAAACTGCAGCGAAACAACCTTCGAACTTGGAGAGAAGGAACTCTAGTGAAGCGCGTGAGAACCTTCGAACTTAGAGAAGGAACAATGCAGTAGTGTACAACGTAAGAACCCTCCAACTTGGAGAGAAGGAACTGCAGCGGAACTGTAGCGAAGCACGTGAGAACCTTCGAACTCTGAGAGAAGGAACTGCAACGAAGCGCCTGAGAACCTTTGAACTTGGAGAGAAGAAACTGCAACAAAGCGCGTGAGAACCTTCGAACTTGGAGAGAAGGAACTCTAGCGAAGAGTGTGAGAACCTTCGAACTTGGAGAGAAGGAACTCCAGACATTCGAACTTGAAGAATAGGGAACAACGAATTTAGGGTGAGTGAAACACTGAACTTGAGGCTAGCGAGACATTGAATTTGGAGGAATGAAGTCTTCTTTTATTCATCCAACTTGTAGCTTCACATTTATAACGGTGTACAACTTCAATTTGTTGTGTTGCCCCCAGTAGTGAAGAATTTCTTCAATTTGTATTGCCATGCTTCAATATTTGTTGCACCCTCTTTTTTTGTTTATAGAGACTGAACTTAAAATTTTCTTTATGCTTGCGTACCCTTGAGGAAAATGGATCAAGTCATAACGTAGTTCAATTTGTTTTTATTTTTTTTATTTTTTTATTTATTAATTTTTTTACCACCTTTTAAGCTCATGTGGGCGAGGAGCATCATGCAATTTAGGCTCTTGCGATAAGGAGCTTTTACATTTTAAAAGCCCTTATCTTCATCATGGTCTTGATCAGATCCTTCACTTGTAGGATTAGTCAGGATAATGAGATTTGGCTTCACCTTCAAGGAACCTTCTGTATTTATGAAAACAGAGAACTTCTTTTTCATACGTGACGGGACAATACTTTGAAGCTTCTTGTCACTGCTTACTTCATCGAACAGTTTCACCTCTAAGTTATCTATCTTTCTTTGAGGCTGAACGTCTGTTACTTTGAGGCGATCAAAGGCAGATATTGAAGATCGACTTTTCTTCGATGTGGAGACACTTAGCCTTTGGAAAGCTGAAGGTCGAGTGGAGGTGGACATCAAACATTGATTTTCTTCTTCTATCGCGACCATACTCATTCTTTGGAATACCGAAGGACGAGTAGTTGAAGTCCTTTGTTCACCATTCTCAGAATTGTCAACTTCTTCTATGTCAATGCAGTAGGAAGTTGCAAAGTTTTCTTTTTCCTTGTTGTGGAAATTTTTGGAGAAGGTTTCATTCAACATCACCAGTTGTTGAGGTTGAGAAAACTTTTTACATTTCTTCCTCTTGGGTTGAAGTTTCTTAGCATCCTTCTTTCTTTGATGCTTGCTCTTTCCTTTGATTGTAGCAAGATTTGATTGAGCTACTTCATCAAGGTCGAGCTCAATTTTCCCTTCCTTAGCTAGCCTTAAGATTAGCTATTTTAGGACAAAGCATTTCTCCACTGGATGGCTGATAACTCGACGGTACTTGCAATAGTTGGGATCATCGACTTTATCCATCTCTTCTAGTCATTTACACTTAGGAAGCTCTATCAGTTGCGCTGCTGTTGGGTTTTATGCCCTAAAACTCGTAGATAGTGAATGTAAACAAATTGTATACTTATTTCAATAAAGTGTTATTGAGTTTCTACAATAAAGTGTTATTGTTAAATATTGCACAATTTGACCCAAATCCAATAAACTAAGATCCAAGGTTGTTTGTATATAACTTGAACTAGTATGTGGGGACATACGGGGATCGATGTTCAAGTAACAACCTAAAAGGTCTATAGTACAAGGATAAGGTTGGGTACCTTATCCTGGCAACACTATGAGATACGACCCACTTTGTATTTGATACAGACGTATTGATCCAAAGCGTCCATGTAGTAGACATGCGAGCGAGGGTATCCTATGCAATGAGTTTGCATAAGACCGGACCATGAAATAGTAAACCACTAGATATAACACCGTTAACTAGTTAGGTTACTGTTTTAATAGGATGACCTAGGTAACTCAATCTTAATCCGGAGTGTGTCATGAACTCCTTCTCATGAGGGATTGTCCTTTGATTAGCATGGGTGAGAGTGGCCAATACGCCGACTCAATATGCCTTCCTTTTTGGGGACAAGACCGAGTGGGAGGCTGGAGACATGACAACACAAGAAGAAATTCACTCCTTCCCACTTTTAGGAGAAGTAGATGAGTGTTCCCTTAAGTGGTGACTCAGGGACTTGAACAAAGGGATCCCGCCCTCTCACTGGCCCGAGAGGGACTTTCTGTTTATTGGTTGGACCATAAACAGGTTGTTCATTAGAGGAGCACTGGTACTTAAGGAGACAGATGTAACACAGGGGTAAAACGGTAATTTGACCCAGCTGTGATTACGGACACTCGTGAAGGATTGACTTACCGGTATAGGTCTATATCCGTGGACACAGAAATGTTCTACAGTGAGAAAAGTTCAGTTGTGGGTCTTTAGTGGAATGACCCACAGTTAATGAATTTTGGTTAACCTGATTAATGAGTTTAATCGATTAACCTCATATCATTGGAGCTTCTGATCTGTAGGTCCATTAGGTCCCCCTGCTAGCTCGTAAAGAGTAATTAGGAACAATTATATCTTGAGAGAATTTGAATAGTTCAAATTCATATTGGGAATTAAGTAAATTGTATGAGATACAAATTAATATAATGTATAGTGATACATTAAAATGTAAAGTCTAATTTGAAATTAAACTTTATTATTATGAGAGAAATAAATATTTGAATAAGTTCAAATATTAATATGAATTTGATTCATATTAAATTTATAGGATATAAGAGAATTTGAAGGAGTTCAAATTTTAATATGAATTTGATTCATATTATAGAATTAATTAATTGAAGGCCTGAAATTAAATATATATATATATATATATATTTTGAAAACCTGAAATTAAATATATGATATTTAATTGGGTAATTAATTAATTAATTAATAGAAGGTCTGAAATTAAATATATGATATTTAATTGGTGATTAATTAATTAAAGAATTAATTAATTGGAAATTAATCAATTATGGAAATGATTAATCACTTATGGAAGTAATTAATCATTTATGGAAATGATTTAATCACTTATGGAAGTGATCAATCATTTATGGAAAAGATTAATCAATTATGGAATTGATTGATCATGGAATTGATTAATTATGGAAAAGATTAAATCAGTTATGGAAATAATTGATTTTAAATGAATATTTTATTCATGGCCTTTCTCCTATAAATAGAACACTAAACCTAGGGTTTAGGTACTACAACATAAGGCCACAAGAATGCACTCTTGCATTCTTTCTAGCCTCCCTCTCATATTCTCTCAACCCAAGAACTCTAGGGAGAATTTTCTCTCTAGAGTTTTTCCCATTCAAGATTAGGTAGTCCCACAACTACGTTCCTAATCTCAGAGTCATAGCGGGGAAGATCAATTGGTGGTGTCCCAATTGTTGACGCTTGGTCCCTATGAAATCAAGAAAGGCGTTCTTGATATTTCAGAGACGACAACGACGGTATGTTTGCTTCTCCCCTCTAGAATTAGTTCTAAGGTTGTATGCTTAGCCTTAATAATTGATTTAGAATAGTTTTCTAAATTTTTGCCAATGTATTAGTATTTTGGTAGAAACAAAATTAACTATGAATCGGTCCCAATTCGCTTCCGCTTTACGGAATTAGGGAATTCCAAATCCTTCAGCTTCCGATAGTTGTTCCAACATATCAGGGATGTCAGCATCAGAGAAAATTTGCTTGTCGCTTTTCTTTCGAAGATGACTTAAGAATTGTGTTTACAACCATAGATTCTTCTATTGTCGCTTTGACGTTCTTTCTTTCTGTCTTAAAGTTAGGGAGTAGAAGATCTTGGTTTTCTTGATTAGCAACACTTAGCTCCATATCGTGGGCGCGAGTTGCTAGCTCTTCAAAGGTGCGAGGCTTAATACCTTGAAGGATGTAGAGGAGTTCCCAGTGCATGCCTTGAATGCACATCTCGACGATAGAGAGTTCAGTGAGGCGATCTTTGCAATCTAGACTCATGGCTCTCCAGCGATTTGTGTAGTTAACAACAAGTTCACCTTTTCGTTGTTTAGTGTTGGTGAGCTCAAACATGCTAACGGTTCATCTAGTGCTGTAGAAGCGATTCAAAAATTCTTTTTCGCATTGCTCCCAACTATTTATTGACTCAAGTTCTAGATCAGTGTACCAGTCGAAGGCATTTCCTTTATGTGTTCGAACGAACTGCTTGACTAGTAGGTCCATTCTCGCATGTCTCGACGAAGTGAGCAATATGCTGTTTAGGATTGCCCTTTCCATCAAACTGTTGGAACTTTGGCGGCTGATACCCGATAGGCATTCTCAGGTTATCAATCCTCTTAGTATAAGGTTTGGAATACAAGAGGGAATCTTGAGTAGGTCCACCGTACTAAGCTCGAATACAATTTGTGATCATATCTTGAAGCTGTCGGATGGATAGTGAAGCAATTGAAGCAGAACACTGTGGCTGATCATCGTGCACTATAGTCTTTCCTTTGTCTTGATTTTTTATGACTTGGGTTTGACTTGATTCAGCGATATGTTGGTTCTCAATCTGACTCTTTAGGTGCTCAATTTGAGAATCTTTTTCTTCAATCGCCTTCATCAAGATGTTGATGTGCTCCTGCATCTCAGCCATTCTTTCTTCCATAGTCCTTGTCTCAGTCATCATAACAGTCACTACGTCAGAATCAGGTTCAAACAAAGGTTATACTTAACAAGAAACTTGTCATTAGTATATGCCCCCTACAAGGTTGTTTCTTGGCCTACAACAATAGAAGTTTTATCTTCTTGCAACGTCAGTTCATTGAAGCAACAATGAGCAGTATAACCTATATAAGACTTGTCCATGACAGCGACCATTGAGGAAGTCTTGAACGACATGTTTACACTTGTGTTTTGAGATAAGAGAGAGAGATGAGAGGTAGAGATGGTCCCACTGGACATGCCAATTTGTTCACACGTAACTTCGGGGATTGAGACACGTGGAATAAACAATATATTTGTATTGCTGTAATATGCATGTGGGTGTACAATCTCTAACTTTAATCCTCTGATTCTCTCTCTTGTGTGTGAATGTGTTTCACTCGAGGGCTGTAGCGCTTGTTCTCGAGTCTGAAGCTTTAATTGATTCTTGGAGCTTTTGAAGTCTTCGAGTCTTGAAGTCTTAGAGTCTTGGAGTCTTGAAGAGTCTTTTGTCTTCAAGGATTGTTGAAGTCTTCCGATCTTGAAGGGTCTTCAGTCTTCAAGAAGTCTTGGGGTCTTGATGAGTCTTTGGTCTTCAAGGATTGTTGAAGTCTTCCGGTCTTGAAGGGTCTTCAGTCTTCAAGAAATGTTTAGATCTTGAAGAGTGTTTGGTCCTCAAGGAGTGTTGAAGTCTTGAAGAGTGTTTGGTCTTCACGAACTTATGGATTTAAGAGAATCTTCAGTCTTCAGCTTTGGTGGAGTCTCTCTGAATTCTCTGGTTCTGCTTGAGAGCTTTAAAATTTTGAACTATTGTCTTTGTGAGAGTGTAGAATTTATGAACCCCTGAAATGAAGGAGAACCCCTCTATTTATAGAGTTCTCCATGGATGAGCCCTGGTGACTTTTGGGCCTAATAACTTGGACTTGGGCTTTATTGGTCTTGGGTTCAACTATTTGGTCTTGGGTCTGGTTTATATTTGACCCAAAACTATATGACCCAAATCTGATCCAATTAATTATTTTCTTTAATTAATTGGTCAAATTAATTAATTTTATCAAAATAATTTATTTTTAATTAATTGATCAAATGGACATTTGGCCCTAAAAATTTATAATTGGTCAACTTTGTCTTCAAATTAAATTTGGTAAACATGTCCATTTATAATTGGTCCCAAATTTAATTATCTGTAATTTCGTCATTAATTTTAAATAATGACGTGGCAGTTTGTGATTGGCCAAAATTTCTCCCTCAACACTCCTATTCATACGAGTATGCTCAAAACATGCCAAATCACTATGATGTATCAACCTATGGACATTAAGTTGCCTAACTTGTAATCTACGGAATGTACTTTCACCTCTTACATATCTACGAGAGTGCTTCTTACATACAATAATTGATAATAACAATAAATTCAAAAAGTACATTTGGTTCAACATGTCTAGGTAACAAATTAATATTGCCACAATATTATCCATCAATTCCAATAAAAGATCATCCATATTTGCAAAGAATATAAATACATTTTTTTTACATAAGTTTTAGAACATTATCAATATAAATACTAAATTTACCCAAAAAATCCAAGCATGATTCAAATGGAAAAAAAGGAAAAAATCTAGATATATCAGTGTACCATTTTCAGTTGCAATTCAACACTATTGTACCATTTTTTTGTTGTAATTGAGCATCAATAATGCTTTTCATAGTTTATAGAATGACATACACAAAACAACTATTTTTTCCTTCTAATATTTTGTTGAAGCATTTTTCTTCTAATATTTAGATATGAGAATTTGTCTTTGCTTATTCATTATCGAATTTGACCTCCCATTTGAGTGGATGCAATCAATCTAATTTTAAAAAAACTATCTTACTGACATCTTTTTATTTAAATTACATAAAATAAAATTTTAAAAATTACAGAAAATTATTTACAAAAAAGTCAAATGCAGTAAATATTAAAGTGTAAAAATTAATGTGTATAAAATCTATAAAATCAATTTGCAAAGGAGAATGAATAAAATATTGAAAATGCAAAAAAAAAAAAAAAAAAAAAAGTTAAAGTGTAAAAAATTTCAAAAAGTAATATGCAGAAAATTAACTTGCAAAATATAATGCAGAAGATCAATTTGCATAAAATACAAATGCAGAAAATGTTGAAAAATGCAGAAAAATGCAGAAAATTCCAAAAGTAATATGCAGAAAATATGGAAAATGTAGAAAACCAATTTGTAGAAAATATTGATGAGGAGGGGTGAATAGTGGCCTAATAATTAAGGTTAGGGGTAAATTATGTAATCCTTCCAGATGCCTTAAAGAAGGGAATTTTAAAAACCCATCTTTTCAACGGGAATCAAGATAGCTTAAAAGGGGGGGATTTTAGGATACCCTGTATCTTTGGATGCCGGTTAATTTTAAGATTACCATAATCCAAACATAGTAATCTAGATGCCTATGAGGAGGGAATCTAAGATTACCTCAAAACAAACGACCCCTTAAAGACATATTTTTGTTAAATTCATGGACAAAAAATGACGTGTTTACATATGTACGGTTGCTTATGTGAATATATTTGAACATATATATAGACAAACAATAAAAACACATGCAAACACATCATTTTTCATCCATAAATTTAACGAAAATATGTCTTCAAGGGTTTTTTTTTAAACAAAATTCAAACTTCAAAGGTTAAAATAAAACTTTTGAAAGTTCACGGGTATAATTGAACTCAACCCTATAGTTCAAGGGTATTTTTGATAATTTAACCTATTTTATTTCACTGTTATATTATGCTAAATTATATAAAATACTCTCAAAATTTGAGTTTCCTTTCAATAATATCCTTAGAAAAATAGACAAAAACGATAAATTGTAATAAAACAAACTAGCTAAAAGAGTAATAAAAAGAACCTTTAAGAACTAGAGTGAACATAGTTGAATGGTAATTGACATATACTCTCAACCAAAAGTCAGAGGTTCTAATCAAGATATTAACCAAATTAACCTGAAAAGTTTTAGACTTTTTAAAACTTACCTGGTTTTTTAAATCATGTTTTTTTAATCCTATTGATGTCACCTATACTTGTAAAATTACCATAATATCCTTGAATGAAAAGGGAAAAAAAACCAAAAGGTTTATGGTTTTCAAAATCAACTGTTGCTCCAAAATCCTTCTCCATTCAACCCATCTTCGTTTTGTTTCTTTCACCCCGACAAATCTTCCAATTTCATTCATCTTCTAGAGCTTTTAGGATGTTTGAAGCTTCAAGCAACAATTGGTTTAAGGTACATTTTAGGTTTATTATGTTTTTTTTTTTTTTTTTGGAAGCTCCAAGCAATGAATCATCTTCTGTGTAACTTGTAGGTACGTTTTTGTGTTAAAAAACGTTGGGGTTTGATTTTGAAGTTATGGAGAATAATGGGTTTTTGGAAAGGGTTTTGGAAGATTTTTGGAGAGGGGTTTCAGAGAGGGAGAGTGGTTTTTTGAGGGGTTTGATTGAAAAAACGTGAGGAATAATGTTGTTGGAGTAGAAAAACAGGAGTTTGAAAGAAAGAAACATCGTATAACTAGGATAAGGTACCCAGCCTTATCCTTGTACTATAGACTTTTAGGTTGTTACTTCAACACTGGTCCCCATATGTTCCCACATACTAGTTTAAGTTACATGTAAACAACCTTGGGTCTTAGTTTATTGGATTTGGGTCATATTCTGCAATTTTAAACTTAAATTAACAATAACACTTTATTGTAGAAACCTCAATAACATTTTATTGACACAAGTATACAATTCGTTAACATTCACTATTTACGAGTTTTAGGGCATAAAACCCAACAATTTGATAGGAGTTTGGTGTAAACTTAAGTTACAATAAGGCATGGCAGGCAAGAGAATACACTTTAGTTCTTGCTAGGGGGTCACTAGAAGATTCATTCAAACTGTTACCATGATTTGGTGAAGCCTTGAAAATTGAAAATCACGGTACAATGTTTGATTTGGAAGTTGATGATGGTGGACACTTCAAGCATGTATTTATGGCCTTAGGTGATTCAATAAGAGGGTTCTTCAATAAGATGAAACTCACATGAGGGGAAAGCTCAATGTAAAGCTGCAACTGCTATTGACGACAACAACCAAGTATGCCCCATTTGATTTGCAATTGTGAATGGAGAAACGAATACATCATGGTCGTACTTTTTCCAACAAATGGAATGTGCAATCAGTCAACTTCATACTTTGGTCGTCGTATTAGATAGAAATCCGAGCATACGTAAGACAATACAAACTGTGTTTCCTGATACAGTTCATTGTATATGCATCCACCATCTAGAAAAGAACCTGAAAACCAAGTTTAAGAACAAGAACTTTCTTCCAATTTTTCTCAAAACAAAAGTATTCCGCGAATCAGAGTTCAACGAGTATTGGGACAAAATAGAAAATAAGTACAAGAAAATACTAAGAAGAAGTTGGAATTCAACGGTGGGCTCAGGCGTTTCAATGAGGAATGAGGTATAATCAAATAACAACTAACATTACAGAATGCATAAATTCAATTTTGAAGGATACAAGAAGGCTACTAATCACGACGCTTCTAAATCATATTAGGGAGTGACTTGAGAAGTACTACAAGCATTGTATGAAGGCCACAAATCGTGAGACACTAATATCAAAATATGAGGAGAAGATTGTTGTAGAAGCTGAGGAGAATACAAGAAGACATGTGGTTAAACCAGTTGATCGATATGAATTTCAAGTTGTCGACGATCACTTTGGTGGATGAGTCAACATTCACACGAGAACTTGTAGTTGTCGTGAGTTTGATTATTTCGAACTTTCGAATTCTCATGCAACCGTTGCACATCCATATATCATGACGTGCCTTACTTGGATTTGTGTTCGAGAATCCATCATGTTGAATTTGTGCTAGTCGCATATGCAAAACTCATACACCTACTAGGACATGTGTTAGAGTGGAAAACATCAGCAAAGTTTGTGGATTTTGAAATTTTACCTCTAAAGGAGGTTCCAAGAGTAGGTCGTCGTCAAACGTTGAGAATACCATCCATGAGAGAAGTTCAACAAGTCCACAGATGTAGTCGATGTGGAAATTTGGGTCACACTAGAAAAACATGCCAACAACCGCATAACACTACCTAATGTCCTTGTAATCCACATTTTGTAATTTATTAATGAATTCATGAGAAGATTGTGTTTTCATATTATAGTGTATTCATGAACTATCTTAGCTTCCAACTATTTTTCATACATTTTTTTTCATAGATTGTTCGTGAAAAGATGGATTTTGGTGCTTTCTAGATGCATGAGTGACTGGGAAGAATTACAAAATCAAGAACCCTTTTTTTTCGATTCTATAATGTTTCTCGGTCAAAATCTGATTGGGAAAAAGACCGAGAAATATTATAGAACGCGTAATATTGAATCTATAACATTTCCCAGGCCTTCTTGGTCGAGGCACCCGATAGGGATAATTCCTACTCGGGTGGACTTTGAGCTTCTTATTGTTGATTTCTTCCCGATCTTTTTTCTAGCCAGGGCCCCGACTGGGAAAATTCCTACTCAGGTAGACTTTTAGTTTCTTATTTTTTATTTTTCTTGGTGTTTCCCAATCGGGCTCCAGATCGAGAAAAATCACAGAACATTACAAATGGCCTTCTATTCCTTTTTTTGCGGTCATTCCCGACTAGATAGAGAGCATCACAATATGAGTGGCATCATTAAAATGAAATCCTAACAAAATAAGTTTGCTAACCTGGAACACATGGAAAGCCGTAAAGACTGTATGTCTCTTGCTTACCATCCAAACTCTCTTTGTATGGCTTTGCTTTCCCAATGAAAGCTTTTTTGAGTCCCTTAATCGTCTTATCAAATATCATCTCTAGTTCTTGAAGGATTGGAATTCCCAATTCCGTTACAGCGGAAGCAATTGGACCGTTCGTAAATTAATTTTGTTCTACAAAATACCAATACATTGGCAAAAGGTTAAGCGATGAGAAACATACCTCCGTTGACGACTCTGAATGCTTCAACAGATGATTCTTGATTGCTCTGCAACAACGAAGAACACCACCATTTGATCTTCCCCGCTATAACTCTGAGATTAGGAACGTAGTTGTGAGACTACCTAATCTTGAATGGGAAAAACTCTAGAGAGAAAATTCTCCCTCGAGTTCTTGAGTTGAGAGAATATGAGAGGGCCTTATGGTGGCCATATGTTCTAGTATATCACATAAACCCTAGGGTTAGTGTTCTATTTATAGGAGAAAGGCCATGAATAAAATATTCATTTAAAATCAATTATTTCCATAATTGATTTAATTTTTTCCATAATTAATCAATTCCATAACCAATCAATTCCATAATTGATTAATCTTTTCCATAAATGATTGATCACTTCCATAAGTGATTAAATCATTTCCATAAATGATTAATTACTTCCATAAGTAATTAATCATTTTCATAATTGATTAATTTCCAATTAATTAATTCTTTAAATTAATTAATCACCAATTAAATATCATATATTTAATTTCAGACCTTCTATCAGTTAATTAATTAATTACCCAATTAAATATCATATATTTAATTTCAGGCCTTCAATTAATTAATTCTATAATATGAATCAAATTCATATTAAAATTTGAACTCCTTCAAATTCTCTTATATCCTATAAATTTAATATGAATCAAATTCATATTAATATTTGAACTCCTTCAAATATTTATTTCTCTCATAGACTATAGTTTAATTAAATCTCATTTAATTTAAACTAAATTGAATAATTAATTAATTCATTGAATAATTAATTAATTCATCTTCTAATTAAATACCATATATTTAATTAGACATATATTTGAACTCTTTCAAATATATCAATCTCTCAATATAATAAAGTTTAATCTCAAATTAGACTTTATATTTTAATGCATCACTATACATTATATTAATTTGTATCTCATACAATTAACTTAATTCCCAATATGAATTTGAACTATTCAAATTCTCTCAAGATATATTTGTTCCTAATTACTTTTTACGAGCTAGCAGGGGGACCTAATGGACCTACAGATCAGAAGCTCCAATGATATGAGGTTAATAGATTAAACTCATTAATCAGGTTAACCAATATTCATTAACTGTGGGTCATTCCACTAAAGACCCACAGCTGAACTCTTCTCACTGTAGAACATTTCTGTGTCCACGGATATAGACCTATACCGGTAAGTCAATCCTTCACGAGTGTCCGTAACTACAGCTGGGTCAAATTACCGTTTTACCCCTGTGTTACATCTGTCTCCTTAAGTACCAGTGCTCCTCTAATGAACAACCTGTTTATGGTCCAACCAATAAACAGAAAGTCCCTCTCGGGCTAGTGAGAGGGCGAGATCCCTTTGTTCAAGTCCCAGAGTCACCACTTAAGGGAACACTCATCTACTTCTCCAAGAAGTGGGAAGGAGTGAATTCCTTCTTGTGTTGTCATGTCCCCAGCCTCCCACTCGGTTTTGTCCCCAAAAAGGAAGGCATATTGAGTCGGCGTATTGGGCACTCTCACCCATGCTAATCAAAGGACAATCCCTCATGAGAAGGAGTTCATGACACACTCAGGATTAAGACTGAGTTACCTACGTCATCCTATTGAAACAGTAACCTAACTAGTTAACGGTGTTATATCTAGTGGTTTACCATTTCATGGTCCGGTCTTATGCAAACTCATTGCATAGTATACCCCCGCTCGCATGTCTACTACATGGACGTTTTGGATCAATACGTCTGTATCAAATACAAAGCGGGCCGTATCACATAGTGTTACCAGGATAAGGTACCCAACCTTATCCTTGTACTATAGACCTTTTAGGTTGCTACTTGAGCACCGATCCCCATATGTCCCCACATACTAGTTCAAGTCACATGTAAACAACCTTGGATCTTAGTTTATTGGATTTGGGTCAAACTGTGCAGTATTTAACAATAACACTTTATTGTAGAAACTCAATAACACTTTATTGAAACAATTATACAATTTGTTTACATTCACTATCTATGAGTTTTAGGGCATAAAACCCAACAGTTCTATCTACAAAACCTATTCCACTCGTCAATTACACTAACTAGGCTCATATCCATTTGTTGCTTTCTCTATCCCTCATCATCGCAAGCTCGATGGAATAAAAAACAGTCATCTTAACTGTATTTTCTTCATTCTCAAACTCGAGGGAGGGGAATAACCTATCTAACTATTGTTTAAGTAGATTCTTCTAAGTCTACCACTACAGTTATTGCTCCTCACATGTCGTGTACTATGCCTAAGTCCAGTAATAAGCTCAAATTCCCTCTAACCGAATGACACTTTTCTCCCCAAAATATTAAAACTGATGACATCAGGCGTATTCTCATTCACTTCCCTCGAAAGAAAGTAGTGGATCAATTGTCCATTAAACATTAAGGATGTATCTAAGAAATGACCAACATAGGTTTGTCTAAACATGCTAATTGGGTAGCGACTAATTTCTCCTTAATGGTTTTAACGAGTTTCCCTAAGTGAGAACAACATGTTAGGGCAACAAGAAAGTAATCAGAGGATGTGATTTTTGGAACCATTGCCATGAACGAAACCTAAAAACAAAATAAAATTGAAAAATAATTTGTTTAAAAAAAAAAACCAGTTCATCTCGGTCGGAACCTAATCGAGCCACCTAGAGAATCTTGACCGGAACGAACGGAAATTATAACTGAGAAGCCATAATTTTCCCGGTCCATTCTGGTCGAGCTCGAGACTGGGAAAGACTTTTTTTCATCCAAAATCGTCTTTCCCGGTCCCTTCCCTGATGTTTCTTTCACACTTCTTGGTCAGGATTCATCAATTTGCAAACAAAAACTCAATCTCAATAACTCAAAATCTGCATTTTCAACAAAATCAACACAAGGAGTGCCGAAATGTAAAACATGCAACAAAATCAATCTAAAGTGCAAAAAAATCCAGAGAAACAATCTTAAAATAGACCAACTATTTGAATACTATAAAAGAAATCCTAAAAAATCAAAAAAATTACCTCATTGCAAAAAAACACAACGTGGAGCAATACATGGGATGGGAGGATTCGAACCACAGACCTTGTAGTTATCAGTACAACTTTATGCCAGTTAAACTATGCTCTTGTTGGCACACAACGTGGAGTTGATACAACAGCAACTGGACCAAGATTCACCGAAAAAGGGCAAGTGAAAATCGAACCGTTGGGATGAGAAGAGAAAAGCAAAGGAAAGAAATTTACGTTTCAAATTTTGAACCACAATCTAACTTAAATAGGAAAGGGCAAATCGTAATTTTACATATAAGGTAAAATTGAAAAGGTCTAAACAAACCGTTTGTATAAGAGGGTCCTTTTTTCCAAATTTAAAACTCTATGGGTTATTTTTTCCAATTTCCTCACTTCCTTCTCCGTCGTCTCACTTAGCCTCCATCGACCAAGCTCCCCAGATAACCTGAACCTACAGAATTTGAAAACTCGCTGTAAGTTACTTCAAAGCTTAAGACCTTCCTGGAATTAAATGTATTTGATTCGAGACTGATGGGTTTGTTGTCCACAGCAAGAAGGATGGCATGGAGGCAGATTATCTCCAACCATAGAACTATACTGCAACCATACTCAGCTCCTTTATTTGCTAGATTCTTTTCTAAATCTACCCAATATGTTGGTAAGTGCTTTTTTTCTTTTTCAGTCTTAATTTCTATAAAAAATTTATTCTCAGCTTGATCCAAGAACTGGGCCTTATGCTTGATTAGGTTTCTTGAATATGGAAAATAAAATGACTTTGTTCTGTTAGCCGAAAGAGGAGTGAAGGAATGTATAGTTGCTGAAGGTTGTATGAACAAACACGGAAATGGAACTTATTTGTTATCTCTTCGTTGAATGAATTTATTACCCAAACAGAAGCCAGGGCATGATTCACTGTCTAGTAGTAGGAAGTGGAGGAAGAAAATGCGATCTAAGATTTCAGAAAATTGATAAGTATTACAATTACTTAGGTCCCGTTTGATAACCATTTGGTTTTTGGTTTTTGGTTTTTGAAATTTAAACTTATAAACACTACTTTAACCTATAAGTTTATTTGTTTTGTTATCTACATTCTTCCCAAGTAGTTTTGAAAAACTTGTTTTTGTGTTTTGGAATTTGGCTTGGAATTCAAATATGTTCTTAACAAAGATGAAACCATGATAAGGAAATTAGGAGAAAACAAGCATAATTTTCAAAAAAAAAAAAAAAAAAAAAAAAAAAAAAAAAAACCCAAAAGGCAAATGGTTATGAAATGGGGCCTTAAATTTATCCATGATCAGTCATATAATGCTTAATCTTCCCAATAGTATCGATATCTTTGTATGTTGCTTGTTTATCATCATTGGTTTGCTATGATTTCCTTGTGAGTCTGTGACCAGGATTAATTGTCTGAATTTGGAGTCAATAAGATAAGATTTATGTGCGCTTGATTTTTTTTGTCATTTATGTTCTAGTAAAGGTCGGGATACCAGAATTTTTAAATGGTGTTGGGCATGGGGTTGAGTCACACGTGGCTAAACTTGAAACAGAGATTGGTGACTTCCAGAAGCTGCTTGTTACTCGCACACTTAAGCTGAAAAAACTTGGAATTCCATGCAAACATGTAAATTCCTCAACCTTCTTCTTATTATTATTTTTGCAAGGACACAGTCAAATACTTGGTAGCTTCAACTTTCAATCTGCAAACATATGCCTACAGTCATGGAAATCATTATGTGAATGATATGGATTAGCAAGACTTAGACCCGTTTGATCGCCAAAACAACTAAAAGGATAGGCATAGGCTTCCTATTACCTATATTTGATAAGCTTTCTGGAGGTAGCAACTTTCTTTGGTGTGCATCAGCTTTCTGGGTCCTTTTGGTGCTTTTTTTTTTTGGTTAGTCTAGTTGTTATAAATGTATTTTCATTTGTTTTCATTGCCTTTCATTATTTTTAATGAACTCTAGTTAGAAGAGTAGGACCAGGTCTATTATGGATTACTGTCGTTTCGAAGTTGAAAATATGTAAACACTTTACTTTTCTATAGTCTAAGAACTTTAAATAATTAAAATGGGCTTAATATTTCATTAACGAGCTTTTATGAAATTTATACTGATATTTTAACTTTCACAACAGAATAGCTTTAATTAAACTTCAGATCATTGATATAAAAATATAATCAATAAGTTTGATCTTTAGCTCTTTAGTTTTGGATGATTAGTTATATAAGAATTTTCTATTTGTAATAAGATAACCTTTGTAACTCTGTGTATTAGAAACAAGAAAAACTGTTCGGCGATTTTTTCTTTCTTTAGAATTTAATGTCTAAGTCTTAGGAGGAGGTTTGGTCGATGCCTACTTATAGTCTCAGGTTTTAGAAGTTTTTTTCTTAATTTCTAGGTCTTTATTATTTCGGAGTGGAGTCCCTTTTTGTATAGTATAGTTAGTTTTTTAGCTCCTTTCGTGGGCTATCTTTTTGTGTGCCCTTTCATTTTCTCTCAAGGAAAGCTCATTTTCTCATTAAAAAAAATTATATTCGGTAAATATTTGGCTTCTAACTTTGAAATGAAAATCTGATTACCAATGACTAGTTAAATAACATGTATATCTTGGATTTTGAATATTTTATATCACCAAAGTACCTAAACCAAGAAAAATCACATGTGCAATTAGTAATCTTAGTCAAGTTGCATTTACTGTGGTCGAAGCTGGATCAGATGCAACCCCTTTGGGTAAGATCTGCCTAGTATAAAATTAATTGATACTCTCCAGATATGCAATTAGATGCATCAGATTGCTGCCATACTTACAGATCTCATTCAAAAGTGTACAAAGAAGTACTAGCTTTTAGAGAAATATGAGAGTTTCCCATCTCTCTTAACTTCTAGCCTGTCACCCAAAAAGAGTATTTTCCCCCATTATCTCAGTTATCTTATTCTTATACAGATACTGAATTCACACCCCTTTCCCGTCTACAAGTTTGTTGTCACAAAAAGGTCCTACACTTACATCACACCTGTCACCTGCTAGTTTCCCCTTCGCTCTCTTTCTGATAAATACGTCAATAATAGTGGGTCTATCACATACCTCACAGCTGGCTTCAAATCTCAGTCATGATTATTGAGGACTACAAGTTTTGGCAAGAGCAAAGTTCTATAATAGATACCTTGTATTTGATTTAAAACAATAATGGTTTGATTGATTTCCTTCACAATGATGCTTGTTGGCCTAAATTTTTGTGTATGGTCGTCTGTGGCAGAGGAAGCTGATATTGAAGTACACTCACAAGTACAGGCTTGGACTATGGAGGCCCCGAGCTGATTTGGTGAAGGCCTGATGGTTTTAACTGGGTTTATGAGGCGAATGGAATCATTTGCTGATCCCTGGACCTCGGTTTGTAAAACTTTCGAGGATAGTTTTTCATTTTACTAAATCTAAAGCGTATCCTCATTTTACTACTTTTTAACCGTTTCTATTCATTTACCGACTATATACGCATTCCATTCATTTAAGATCATGCATGAAGCTTAAATTCAAGTGAACTGAGAGTTCAAATTTATATCACCTGCATGACAGGACAAAACGGATTTGTTCTCTCTAGCACTATTGTTCTATAGATTCAGTCAAAACCATAAAACTAAGTGATTCTATAGAGGCACATATTCAGAGGAGAGAAGCAAGGGGCCTATGATAGATAGAGTTTGTGAACCCAATCAAAAGCTCTTCATAGCACCCATTTTGGGTTCAGTTCTGAATCTTTTGTCGGTATTCGAAACAGTGCCAAATAAAAGAACCACAAGGCAAGGGCAAGGGCCCAGCATTCCCAGTGGTCACTTTCCTTGTCACAGACACAGCAAAGCCACGTGTGAGGCAATGATTGGGACCCATTGAACAAAATGTGTGATGTTTGATAGTCAACCTCCTGGTTTGTCATTACATGGAAGTGGTGATGTTGGTTGGTTGGATGGATGCACACGATTTCACCATAATTGAGGTTTGAGCCACCACTTGTGTTGTGTTATGTTTGTGTGTTCATTCTTTTTTCTTGTTCCCACCACCCACCAAGGCATGCCCTTCAATTATTGTCGTTTTTTTTTTCTCTTATTTCAATTATGTGTTCGTTACTAGAAATTTTTCAGGTGAATTGTCAGAATAGGACTCTTCTCTTGCTGTCGCATGTTCTCATCTCCTTTACAACACATGGATACACTTCCATCTACTTTTTCTTGCTTTTGCATTACATTTTCTTAATCAAACTCTTTTTAGGATCTGTTTTAGATTTGTTTTAGATCTCTTAGGTTTGGATAGATGTGAACCTTTTGTAGCTTTGGGTTTGAATTTGAATCTTCATTTTCTTGTATCTCTCCCTCTCTTACACAAACGGGAGAGAGGAGAAAAGTGGAGAAAAGATTGTGTTTAAGAGGGATGTGATTGATTGATTGATTTTTTTTAATGAACATTTACCCACTGTTCTTTATGTTTTTGTGTTGCATTTATGTAGCCCAGAAAACGTTTCAAAAAATATTTGGAAACACCATAGAGAAATAGGGAAAGAACAACTTTTCCATAACTTTTAGGGGCTATTTTGCTCGATAGAAGACTCTATAGAACTGTGGTTAAGTACTTGTAATATTTGAGGTTATCATGCACTTGAAATCATGGTAAATATTAGGGGTGTTCATCTTCAAACCGAAAACCGACACGACCGACCGAAACCAACTGAATCGACGACGGTCGGTTGGTTAGCCGACCAAGTTGATTGGCGTCGGTTCTTACATTGGGGAGACCGGTCGGTCGGTCGGTCGGCCAAACAATTTTACACATAACCGACCGACCGATTTTACACATAACCGACCTACTGTCCAATATATTTATATATAAAAAAACCATTTTTTTAAAAAAAAAAAACACATAATTGATCGACTGACCGACCGATTTTACACATAACCGACCGACCGCCGTTCTTCATTCTAGTTCTCGTGACCAAAAAAAAAATGACTAAACCGACCGCTGGCAGCACCCATCGGAAGTCGGTTTCCAGATTTTTGGAAAACTGACCGACCGATGAACACCCCTAGTAAATATTGAGGTTACTTTCTATTTCAAATTAGGGTCAAAAGTCCTTAATTTTAGTAGGGTAAAGTCTTCATATGGTTTAAATAGGGTATAGGTCGTGAAGAACTCTTTGATAGAATCATGATGGAGTGATTTGCCAATATTGATATTACTAAATAGACTTTATTTGTACGCTACTCATAAGAACATGCAAAAGAATTATTCAAACATGTTCTAATCCATTTTTATAACATTATTATTATTATTTTTTTAAAAAAAAGTAAACACTTCCACACCCAAAGGAGGTTGTTGACGCATTTTTTTTTTTCTTCGATAGAAAAGTTGTTTATGTCCATATTAGTTGAGTCAGGTTTAGATTAGCAAGTTATATGCGAACAAGAAGAGGAGGTGGTTAGAACATGGTTTGGACAATCCAAATAGGAACAATGTTTGTGTGGAGGGACCTGATGGTGTGGTTTAGAGGAGTTTTGACAACTCAAAAGGTATACCTCCATTTTGTCAGTTTCCCTGTTTTCTTTTTCTGATCCATTACTCCATTTCCCAACTAATTCAAATAACAGAGCCTAACAGATTGTCAAAGGCCACACCAAAATTTTGTTCAAAAGGGCTGTGGCTGCAAGATGATGAGAAGAAGAAGAAGAAGGGGCTCTGCAAACAAACTGACTCCTCTGTTTTCTTTTCCATGCCCTTTCTGCTTGGTTTTGGTACCATTCCAAACTATCTCAAAAAGTATGACACACATAACACAGACTTCTCTTCAATATGATACATGTTTTAAATTTCCATTTTCTGTTTCTTAACTAAAGATCATCATTATTGAACTCGGAAATTTATATATATTTTTTTAATGTGGAAAATTAAATTAATTTAAACTTTAAAGGTTGTGTCCACTTAGTCTCTAGATTTTTAGAAGTTTCAATCGCTTCTATCATCAACAAGTGATTATGCGGTATGATATTAGTACAAGCAAATACTTGGTGGTTTACTTTAGATTGTATTTCACTCATCCACTCTAAACACTCCAAACTTTTTGGTGTGCTCATTCTTTATCCATCTTATTCTCTTATCTCATTCTGTCAAATAATGACTAATTAGTCCAATTAGCTTGTCATATAAATTTAAGCAATCACATTAAACTTAAGAATTTATTAAAATCAAAATGAAAACTTGAGATGTAATAATTTGTATGTTTAAAAGTTTAGAAACTAAAATTCTCAAAACCATCGAAGTTTGGCGACTACATTTTTATCTTCATCGATATGGAAACAATAAATATGAAAATGTTGATATGTACGAGTGTTGTTTTAAATTGTAAATTTAGTCTCCATTACTGTGAGTGTGAGCTTAGTGTCTATTTAGTTTTTAAACTTTTAGGTCCTATTTGATAACAAGTTGATTTTTGGTTTTTTGTTTTTGAAAATCAAACTTGTTTTCTTTCAATTTACTTACAATGGTTTTCATCTTTATTAAGACACATTTGAATTCCTAGTCAAATTCTAAAAACAAAAACAAGTTTTTTAAAACAATTTTGTTTTTTTTTAGTTTTCAAAACTTCACTTGGTTTTTTAATACTTGGGAAGGGTTATCAAACAAGACTTTAATAATTTCAATTACATCTTTAAACTCTAGATCATACTTCTATCTAATCTCTCTCTATATCAACTCAACAATGTAAGAGTCGAGATTCGGCCATTTAACCTTTAAAAAAGATGAATAATATCGTTAACTAATTGTACTATGTTAAGGTTAATCCTCTATCATTAATAACATTAATACAAAGGTGATGTGATTTCTGTTACATAAATTTTAGTGAAGTTGGCATGTGACTATAATTGGCCTGAGGAATACACTTGTTGCATTAGTATTTTATTAACCATACTAACAAATAATTAAAGAACATATATTTTGAAGTTGGTCTAAAAAACTAAATGGATATCTCAAGAGTAATTATAATTTAACAAAAAAAAAAAAAAAAAAAAAAAAACCTTAAATTGATTTTATGGTTATGGGACAAAAAAAATGTAAAGAGTTTAAAAGACAACCGATTTAAATCATAGTAGTTGCCTACCTAGAGTCGAGTAGTTTTCATGTAAAATAATGTATGCATGTTGGCTCAAATACTCACTATATATATATATATATATATATAATTTTAATAATAATTTGAATAGTGTTTTGAGTTGAGAAAGAACATTCAAAGTGTAAAGGGGGAAGCACGTGGGCACATGTGAAGGAGCAGAAATGGAGAAATCAATGAAAGCAAAGCTAAAAGGGCCCACCCTTACTCTAGTAAATAAGTTATCTCAAATTGCGCCCTTTTGATAAGCTTAAATTATGGATTAATTTTAGTTATATCTCTAAACTTTCAAATTTTTCATTTAGCTCTCGAAGTTTGAAGTTTGTTTCAAAACTATCCTTGAAGACTTTTTTTTTTTCATTAAATTTATGAACGAAAAATGACGTGTTTACATATGAATTGTTGCTTATGTGAATAGATTTGAATAATACGTGAAAAAAACAATAAAAACACATGTAAACATATCATTTTTTTTTTTGTCAATAAATTTAACGGAAAATGTCTTCCAGAGTCATTTTGAAACAAATTTCAAACTTCGAGAACTAAAATGAAACTTTTGAAAGTTTTTTATTTTTTTTTTGACATTATGTGGGGTTGGAAGAATTCGAACTATAGACCTCTTGATCATTAGTGTAACTTTATGTCAGTTGAGCTATGCTTATGTTGGCAAACTTTTGAAAGTTTAGGAGCATAGTTGAAACTAACCCCATAGTTCAGGGGTATTTTCGATAATTTAACCTTTTGAAAAAGTATAGATTCAAAGTTACTTTATTTATTTATTATTACTTTGAATACTATTCAAAATTACTTTATAACATTCAACATTTCATATGATTTGGCATTCCAATATTATCTATATTAATAATTGGTTTAACCTCATTCTATTTTCTTCTTTTAGCTTTTGAAAAATGACTATTTAAGTTTTTTTTTTTTTTTTTGGTCAATTTTACTTACTCAGCGGTCAATACTTACTTTAGCCAATCTAATATGGCTTCAAAATACAATTTTTAAATAATAATGACGAAAGTTAAAACAATTAATTTTTAAAAATATAGTAACTAAAATAAAATTTAAACTCTTGATCATTTTTGTCATCTAAAAATTTGGTTAGTTCAAGAGATACAACTTTTGTCCCCTAATGATTTCAGCCATGAATGTGTAAAAAGTAAAAAATCAAGATTGTTGGGTTGAAAAGTCTACATCTGTCCAATCATGTTGGAAAATTACCTCAAATTTTTATTTATTTTTTTAATTATTAAAACAGCCCATTTGGGAATATTTTATCAATATATGATATTAAAAATAATAAATTATATGTTTTATTACAAGTTTAGTTTTTGAATTTTCAAGATTGTATCAATTAGGTTTCGGAACTTTAAAAAGTTTCTAATAAGTCCCTTTAACTTTTAGTCCCCTAGACTTTAAAAATGTCTAACAGGTTCATGAAATTTAAATTTTGTGTCTAATAGGTTCCTGATATATTCGATATTTTTAAAAATTAACCAATATAGTGTATATCAAATTGAATTTTATGCCTATTGAGACTCTAAGGGCCCGTTTGATAACGTTCTCGTTTCTTGTTTCTTGTTTCCAATTTTATTAAGAAATCTAAGCATTTAATAACTATATATGTTTCTTGTTTCTCATTTTTTAGAAACACTCCCAAAATTTGTATAGAATTTTTGGGAACAACTAAAACTAGTTTCTCCTTTTTTGTTCTTGTTTCCAATTTTTTCCAAACATAAATAAGAATATAGGTTTATTATTATTGAATGTATAGGTGTTAGAGTCATGAAATTCTATTTTTCTTTATTAAAAATGAAGAAACGGAAACAAGAAACGAGAACGTTATCAAACGGGCCCTAAACTTTCAATTTTGTATCTAGTAGGCTTGTGAATTTTAAAAAATGTTGAATAGGTCAAGGACTTATTAGACACAAAATTTAAAGTTGATGGACCTATTGGGCACAAAAGTGAAAGTTTAAGGATTTATTGGATACTTTTTAAAGTCCAGGGACCTATTGGAAACAAAATTGAAAGTTGGAAGACCTATTTGAAGCTTTTTAAAGTTCAGGGGCTAAATTGACACACAACCCTGAAAGTTCAGGGACTAAACATGTAATTTAACCTAAATTATATCTTTAGTTCTATACTTTTACATTTTTGTCCATTTTATTTCTATATTTTTTTAAACACCCAAAATCATATTTGAAAAATCGTCTAAATCTGAACATATTAGAGAAAAAAAACCTCAAATCTAGCTACAAAATAAAAAAAAAAAACGGTAAAAAGTTAGAATTGCTCAAACTTGGTAACAAATACCCAAATATAGCTAATTAAAAATATCAAGCATAATAAGATACCAAAAAAAAAAAAAAAAAAAACACAACAGGAAAAAAATCAACCTACCAAAATAGTTTTATCCAACCATAAGAACACTAATGAATATTACATTTCTTAATGCGAGAATCTAACCACACAGTGTCACTTTAGCTCTGAGTCTAGTGGCTAGTTATATAATGAAAGCAAACCTATACAAAGAAGACACTCACACCAGTTTGGTGTTGTGTCCAACACGCTTCGATACTTAAGTTAATGCTTAAGTTGAGTTAGAGTAGTTTTGCATATCTCTTTGTAGTGAGATGAGTTCCTTCTATTTATATCTTTCCTCACTATTCTATTGTCAAAATCATACCTAACATGACAGTGGGAATTAAGAAGAGGGATGGGGACATACCTCGATTCGATTAGTATTAGGCTCAGTAGGTTGCTTGTCTTGTCTTCATTTGATCGTACCTCCTCACCTTGGTCCTTTTTAAAGACCTCGTTGGAGGTTAGTGGCATGTGCAATTGACGTGGTACTAGAGGGTCTACACAGGCTAATGGGCCCATAGGCTTCAAATCCTACCCATAACAATACCACTTATTCAAGTGTAGGGTTTAAATTGAGGGTTAACAAGAAAATAACGGCCAAATGTAAATGTGCGTTTTGAAAAATGGCCAACAGATTTATTCATTGAATAAATGGCGAAATAATTTTTCTGATTTATTGAATATGAATTATCAAGTGACAAAAATGCCCTTTCCCAATATTGAATAAAGTAAAGGAAAAAAAATTGAGAGTGGAAAGGAAAGGAAAGCAAAGTGGTTTGGGGGTTTAGGGTTAAAAGAATGAAAGGGATGAAGATGATGGTACGGCGTCGTATGCGCACGTGTTGGGGATTTAATTCTAAAATAAATAAGAGCTGTCTCTATGTCTATGTATGACCCATCCATAAATGACTTTCATCCATCCCTTTCTCATCTAACTTTTACATTTTCAAACCCCTTTTTTCTTTTCCTCTTTCCTCACCAAATATATATATATATATATATATATATATGATTATTTCATATAAGTATTAATATGCTGCCGAATGAACATGACTCGGTAATTGACATATATCCTCGACGAAGAGGTCAGAAGTTTGAAAACTCCCCAAATGTTGTTGAACAAAAAAAAAAAGTATTAATATGTTGATGTAGTAGGAGTACATATCGAGGACACATTAAGATATGTTTGAGAGTGTTTATGGAATGACGAAAAACAAAAAATTATTTTGATTTTAAAATTAATTTATTCTCTCGGGATTGGAATGAAAATCACTTTTAAAAGTGTATTAATAAAATGTTAAAATGATTATATGAAATATATATGTTTGCTAAAATCACTATTTTTTAGATCACTCTAAGATGAGTATTGTGTGGATAAATATATTAGGTACAAATCAACCACAAATATCAAAATAGTTATCTTTCGAAAGCTTAGAGAATAAAATAAAAGCTAAGTGACCATCATTATTTTTAAAAGTTCAGATATTAGAATATAATTTTTTTCTAAGTTCAAGGACGGTAGTTGATTTTAAAAAACTTAGAGGCTAAAATAGATATTTTGAAAGTCAAATAATACAATTTGTTTTAGTTCATAAACTAAAATAAAACATAATTTGAAGTTTAGCAACCAAAATATAGAATATACTTGAAAATTTAGTCAAAATTAGATTTAAACTTTTATTTTTCTGAGGAAAAAAAAAAAAACTCCCTTCTCACTAAAATTTTCTTTTTTAGAAAAAAAGAAAAGAAAAGAAAAGAAAAGAAGCCATGAACTAAAGCAGATATGTTCTATCCATCTCTTTTCCTTTTTCTTAAAAGATGACTATATAGTTTCTTCCATGTATGGAAAAGCTTTTTACAAAAGGTGAATTCTTTTTCCTTATGATAATCATCCAAATATTCATAATAAAGATTTTTTTTTTCATCACATGAGCAATAAATTAATAAAGTCAACCACATAGGTTTACGTTTATGTATTAGACATAAAATTGAAAGTTTAGGGACGTAATTGAAAAAATAAAATAAAATTAGGGACTAGATAGATACAACCTCAAAAGATTGAAAGTTAAATTGTAAAATGTTGATTTAAATCCTATTTTTATCTCTAAACTTTTAGTTTCATTTTATTTTTTATTGTTGAATTTATATAATTTTTAACATTTGAACAAAATCTTAGACTAATATTTATACAAGAATTTAGTAATTTTTTTTTTTTTTTGACAATATGTAGGAAATGGGATTCAAACCATAGACCATGTGATTATCAAGGTTATGTCGGTTGAGCTAAACTCTTGACAAGAATTTAGTAACTTGGGGGCATTAAAAGAGTAGGAGAGAGAAATATTAAATAAAAATAATAATGCAAGAAGACAATGAAACATTGATACCTTCAATTATTTTGCTCTTTGGCCCTTACACCCACATGATTGGTACATCCCATATTTATGGGTTATTTACTATTTCACCCATCCAAATTTTTTGCATCCCAACTTTCAAATTTTCAAGATTCACTGACACTTTTCCAATCACTCATTTTCCAAGAAACTTGCCCTCAAAAATCCCAATGCCAATCCTTATTATCATTCCTTGATTATACTTTTGTACTTAAAAAAGCTAATTTCATTTTTTATTATTCAACTTTGAGAATATCTATTTAAATTATAGTTTTTAAAAATAATTATTTTTGTCTCTAAAATCTTAAAAGCTTTATTTTTTAAACTTAAACGATAGAAAAGAAGAACATGAATATAAAAGATCGAGGAAAAACTCCCATTGAGGTGTTGGTGTGTCATTTTGGATAGCTCAATCCACCTGTGATGGATGTTTCTCCACCTATATTTCTGATAGGTGGGTCTTGTGCACGTGACAAGTCAGGTCATGAGCTGCCTTATTACAAATTCAAGGTGTAAGTAAGAAGTCTTCAACTTTTTTTTTATACGTTGTATTTCTTTGACGTCGTCAACCAACAATTGAGTCTCATTTTCGAATCTAGTCTTTTCCTTCGATAAATTCCAAAGAACTAAAGAATCTATATTTCAACCCATGGTAGGTGAAGACCTATCTCATGTGTCAAGTTAATTCCTCAAGATAAACCTTAAACATTAAAGAAAAAAAAATTTGGTCTTTATCATTATTTTGTCGTCTTGTAAAGCTAATATATGTTCACATCAACAATATTAATATACATGTGTTCAAAACCACATTACCTACAAACTTTTAATTTTCTTTTTAAAGTTCAAGAATCAAATAGAATTAATACAAAAGTCGTCTAAGGATTTTTTTTTTTTTTTTTTTTTTTTTTTTGACAACAAAGTCGTCTAAAGATTAAAAATAAGCATTTTGGAAGTTTAGAACATCATTTTAGTACTTGAACTTTTAAAAGCTTCAAATATAGCTTTGAAATTTTTAATGGTTAAAAATCACGTCTCATGATAATGGACCCAATTAAACTCCCATATATGGTTGGTAGTTAATGCTTTAATTTCTAGTCAAATTTTTGAACCGTAAAGATGATTTGAAAACAAAGTCTAAGGATATAATTAAAGATTTATTCCTAAATGGTTTAAAAAGATAAAAACAATAATATAGCCCATTACTATCATCCGATCCATAGACCAAACTTTCCTTCTAAGTTCAATGCTTTTATTTATTTCGACATTCTTCTAATCACTTTCTCACATTAAAATCTTATTAAAATCTTACATAAGGTACAATTTCAAATTGAAACATAATCTTTTTTTTTTTTTTTTTTGTGGAGAAAAATTAAGATTGGTGGATGGATATTGCAACTTTTTATTAATAAAAATGAAAAATATCTCAGCATTTATCCAATTCTAATTTTTTCGATGATTTATAATTTGTTCTCCTTCTTTGTATATTATAAAATAAATTATACCATAAAATAAAATATTAATAGAAGGTTCTTTATAAACAAATATGTTTTGGTACATTTTCGTTGTTTTTATGTGTTCTTTTTTTAGATATATTATTTAACGACTAAATAATATTTCACTATAAACAATGTTGAATAATGGAAAAATAGAAAGAAAATAATTGGGAAATAAAATAAAATTACTAAACCCTAAATCCCTAATTTCATGGGGCTCGTCTTTCTTCTCTTATTATATTAATAAGAGAATCAAAATTAGGTACCACTTTTCAATCAAGAAATTAAAAAAAAAAAAAAAATTGAAGATTAAAATGTGTACAATAAAATATTTCATAACAATACACGAATAATATTCGTGAAAGGAAAAGAAAAAAAAAAAAAAAAACACCTGGCATTACAAATGTTGGAACTGGCTTCTACGAATTCGTTCTGAAGCTTTGACGATCAGCCGGAGCGCCGGCGAGAAGCTCGGCGACGGCAGTCATGGCGCGGACCTGCATCTGTAGAGCGGCGATGTAATCTGTAGCTTCTTCAAGCAGGTTCGGGAATGAGATTTTCCGGCAGCCGGGAACCAGGCGCCCGAGAGTTCGAACTTTCCTCTGCACTGCCGGCAATTTCTTCGTCTCGGACCTAATTTTCAATTTCTTCGGCCGGCTACAGTTTCCTGCCGGTTTCGCCTTCTTCAGCTTCTTGAGTTTGAGATCGAGTCGATTTGTCAACATCGCTCTGCTCCACCGCGTCTTGCCTTTCGCAGCGACGGCGAGGACTCGGTCCGCCGTCTCGCGGACTTTCCGGCCGTCGATCGAAGATCTCGCCGGCGGCGATACCGATTTCTGGTTTACTCGATGGAGAGCCTCGACTAGTTTCGAAGAGTAAATCTGTTGCTCCGACTCTGTTCTCCACCGTCTTCCGAAATCCGTCGATTCGGCGCCGCGAGTCTCCGCCGCTTGATTCTCGGATTCGATTTTTCGGCGTTTACTCGGTCGCTGCGCAGTCGAATCGGAATTCCTCGGCTCTTCTAGGTTAGAAACAATCGCATCCATCTTGAGAAACCAATCCAGCAATAATACAGGAGCACAAGCACACACACCGCGTCAAGATTAAACAATCTGCAAATCAAATCAACAAAAAAGCATTAGACGAGAGTAGAACTCGGCGAACAGAATCACAGAAACAAATAAATCCTCAAGGCAGGCAAAATTTCACAAATATAGAACACAGGAATTTTCAATTTCCTAATGCTAATTCGAAACGAAATTGAATTTCCACAAAAAAGAAAGAGAAATTCTCCCTCTCGACCGCGCAGTCGGATATGAATGCGCACATGAAATGAACATCGGAAATCAAGAAAAGTGGATCAGAACTATGATAAATGAAAAGAGATGAAAGGAATTGTAAGAATATGTAATACCTTTGGGAGAGAGAATGGAGTGAGAGAGATGAAAATGAGGTTAGATTGGAGCTTGAGAATGGGCGTCAATGGAGGAAGCGAGAGAGAGAGAGAGAGGGGTTTGTGAGAGAAGAGAGGAAGAAGAGAAGGTAATTTTAAAAGCAAGCAGAAGCAACCACGCGGCCACTTCTTAATCACATCAATTTATTGTCCTTTCTCTCTCTCTCACTATTATTTCTTAATCTTTATCCTTTATCTTTTTTTTTTAAAAAAAAAAATCTAATTAATTTGATGATAATTGACTAATAATCTAAGGTCAATATAAATATACATATAAATACAGGTAAATTACATATTTAGTCTCTGAACTTTTAAATTGTGTCAATTTAGATTTTGAATTTTAAAATATTTCAGATAGGTCTTCTAATTTTCAATTTTGTTTCCAAAATGTCCCTGAACTTTAAAACATATTCAATATGTCCTTAAACTTTCACTTTTTGTGTCAAATAGGTCCCTCAACTTATTTAATAAGTGTGATCTATTCAACATTTTTTAAAATTCACAAGACTACTAGATACAAAATTGGAAATTTAGAGTCTCAGTAGGCATAAAATTCAATTTCATATATAGTAGATTGGTTACTTTTTAAAAATATCAAATATATCATGGACCTATTAGACACAAAATTGAAATTTCAGGGACCTATTAGAAACTTTTTAAAGTTCAAGACCTCATTGATACAATTTTGAAAGTTTAGGGACTAAACTTGTAATAAAACCTATAAACATACATATATATGAAACTAATCACTTATATTGTTAACATTCTAAATTTTACCCTCGATCAATAGGTCAAAGACTTAAATCTCTCACTCTAAAACGTTATTAAACTCATGAAAAGAAATTCTAAATTTTACCTTTAATGTTCTACAAATTTTAATAAAGTCCTTTTTGAAAAAAAAAAAAAAAAACTTGTTAATTTTAAAGCTGATGTGTAATATATAGACAGGTCTATTTGGCAAAAATGGATTTTGTTAATGAGTTAGTTTATATGTCAAATTCACACGTTTAAGTATATGTTAATAAAATAACAATTTGATGGTACATACTTTTTGTTAATAATTTCTCTTTTATGGAAGGACATAATTGAGCGTTCCTTGTGTATTAAGGATAAAATTGAGAATTTCAAAAGACCGAGGATCAAAGTGAGAATTATATAAAAGATTAGAGATTATTTGGTGTATTTAACCTATATAGATAGATATATAGAAATATGTGGTTTAAATATGTGGAATGACTTTTTTCAAAAAAAAAAAAAAAAATGTGGAATGACTCCTAATCTAATTTTGTGTAATTTTCAATTTAGTCCTTAATTTTTTGAAACTTTAAAATTTATACTTAGAAGATTCTTTCATTTTTTTTTTTTTTGTACATCAACATTTGGGGTGGTGGATTCAAACTTCTAACCTCTTGGTCGGAAGATTCTTTCATTTGTAGAACATGATTTGTTAAAATTTGTTGATGTAGTATTAAATAATGATCTCATTTTATCAATATATTTGGACATGTGAATACGTCATTTGGATGCTACTTAACATATTCTAAATATTAAAAATAATAAAAAGTCATCATATTTAGCCATCACAATTATTTTCCCATATCAATTTTTTTTATCAGATAGATGATGTAGCTTTGAATATGTGTATTAATATGTCAACATGTGCATGTATTAAATCCACATAGACTCCAAAAATATTAGTATAGTTCAGCAGTAATTGACATCTACTCCTTCCAAGTCTCTTAAGCCAGAGGTTCAACTTTCCATACTCCACATTTGATGAGGTGAACATTGGTAACAAAATAGCGACGATGATCCAAATTTAGATATTTTCAAGTTCATATACTAAATTAGAATAATTTTGGATATTTAGAAACTAAAATAACGAATAATTTATTTATTTTTATTTTTTTTGTTTAATTTTCTCTAGTACAAAATAAAAGAGTATATTCTACCTTGGATAAGATCCATGTATATCTTAATTTGACTTTATAAGAGGTCTATTTCTATGATGCTCACTTGATTTGCAAGTTGGAATAGTTTAACTTCTAGAAGTCCACACCCAAAACCATATATTATCAATTCTTCAATTGAAAAGATAAAAGACAAATTACTATAAATTAAATCTTATATATCTTAACATTTACTTAAAATAGTCATATATATCTAGGGGAAAAAATATTAGAAAAAAGATCTATATATATATACTTTTCTCTAATCTAGTGGATAAAGGGTTCAATCAAGTTATTACTTAAAAACTAAGACGTGCAAATAAATAATAATCAAAAGATAAATTAGTTCAACCAAACAAACCATAAATAAGCTTTATAGATAAGAGCAACTAATTAATATTATTGGCTTCTTAATTTATTTAGTGAATTTTGTGTTCTTTTAAATTCTAAGTTATCCTAATTTTCAACTAAATCAATGTGAGAAAAAGCAATTTAAATGTTTGCCACGTGTGAAGATTGGAACTATTTTTTGGGACAAATTCTCTCCAATTTTCCAGTGGATGTGGACACTTTTGACTATTCAACAAATAAAATACATATATTTTTTGTCACATGGAAAACATATATATCAACTTTGTAGTATAAACCTCAAGGATATATATATATAAAAATTATGTTTAAATTACATTTTAATTAGTTCTAAACATTTAATGTTTATTCTATTTTGGTTTGAGTTTTTTAAATTTTCATTTTAGGCTTTAATTTTTATATTATTTTGTCACCTAAAATAAATTTTAACCTAACTAATAGTTATGTAGACTAACTCATGTGGCTCAAATACATACTCACGTTAGCACATAGTCACTGTTACCAAAAAGTTTAAGAGGATAAAATTTAAAATTTAGAGATTCGACCTAACGACGTTGTCATACTTGTTCGAAACTGCTTCTAAGAGTGAAAATTGTCCCCACAAACCAACACGAGATCGTTTTAGCATGCTTTGTCCTCACTCACATGCTTCATGGGAAATTTTCCAAAAGGTCACCTAACATAGAATTTTCCCAAGCCAAACACACTTAACTTTAAAGTTCCTATAATTGAGCCATCGAAAAGAAAAGTGCACCTTGTTGGTATAGATAGTTACTATAAATTGTTTTAAGCTTAATTTGGTCATACTTTTATGTCTATAAGATCCCCTTAGGCGTCACAGATAAAGTGGTAAACTTTAAATACACTAATATAAGTTACATTTTTTCTTCTTCTTCTTCAAAAATATATATATATATATATATATATATATATATATATATATATATATATAAGTTACATTTTTCTTTACATATTCTACCATACAACTTGCTTTTCAACATAATTGTGCTAGCTAATTATGTTGATCAATGGAGTTGGCCATAACATGGGCAAGTGATTATTTTTATAACAAAGATGAAGATATATGTTTTGTATTCAACCACTAAAATAAACCTGGCTTAAATTCTATTTTGGCCTATCAACTTTTCAAATTTAATTTATTTTTGTCTAAAATTTTTAAATATCTATTTTGGTCTTGTATTTATCTTTAGACTTTCAAAATGTCTATTTTATCTCTAAGCTTTAAAAAGGCAACCATTTCAATGGAAAAACCAAATAGCGAGGACCAAACTAATTCTTTTTTTTTAAAAAAAAAAATAATGGGACCAAAATAGAACAAGATTAAACCTCGTGAAAAGGAATTCAAATAGTTTAAGGACTAATATGAAATTTAAAACCAATAATTAAGAGAAACGTCTTGAGGCAAGCATGTTGCAAAAATAGAAGTTTCCATGGACATGGTTGAAAATTAGACATCAAAAGCAAGCTTCCAAATTTTTTTAAAATGATTAATGGATTGATTGAGGTATCAAAATACATAGATAAAAGACAGAAGAAAAGGAATTGAAAAGAATATATATATTATTTGCATGTGATTGTTCTTGATTGGGCATGTTCTAATCACATTAGAATTCAATGATTTTTGTTCTTTAATTTTCTTTTCCACCAATTAAGATTTTTGATTGAGACACAATTCCTTTTTTTAGGGTGTGGCCATGTTTTTATCCTATTTAGTGCAATCTTTTCACCCTTTATTCAGCCACCATTTCTTGGTTTCTTTTTCACATCCTATATTCTATTTGTTTTCTAGCCTTTTCTTTCTGCCATAACACAAATTATATGGCACATTGCACATGTCATGCATTCTTTTTAATTCAATGATATGTGGATGGAGATTTAAACGTCTGACCTTTTGACTTAGATTATAATACGTTAATTAATTGAACTATGCACCTATGATGTGTTTTCACATGTAATTTTAAATTTTAAGGAGTCGTTTGGTACAGGGTTTTGGAGATGAGAATGGGTAAGAGTTTCTGATACCCTTGTTTGTTTCAAGGTTTCTGTGGTGGGCCCCTGGAAATAAAGCATTCCCAAACATCATTTATGCTCATAGGCAAGGGCTTTCTATGCCTTTGCAAAAGCATGAGTTTTCTCTTTGTCTATCTTTTCTTTTTTATTTTTATATGCAATTTTATTTTGAATATAGTCAATTAATTAACTAATGGATACTAAATTAAAAAATAATATAATAAATTATTTAATTAGATTAAATAAATAATAATTTGTCAAGAATTTCAAGTTTTTTCTTAAACAAATACTTAGTCCAAGTTTATTAAATGGATGCAATTACATATTTACTAAAATTATAATTAATTAGTTAACATTATAGAAAATATATTTAATTATTGAATTAAAATTGTTTAAATGAATTTAGTATAAAAATTCATTTTTCAATAATTATAATTAATTACTTATTGATTATTTTATAATTAATTAATTATTTTTTTGGATTTCTTTATAATAAATAAATAATCATATTATTATTAAAATACTTATGTAATTAATTTTTATAGATACAAATATATTAAATTATTGTAGTTAAGGATATTTATTAAAAAAAATTAACTAAATAATTTTAATTAGTTAAATTAACATAGTTTATCCAATTAAAATTATTTCATGATTATTAATTCATTAATTTTTATTAATACTTTGAATTAATTTTGATTATTTTATTGATTAATTTATTATAATTCCATAAAGTTTACATGATTAATTCCAAAAAATATATACAGACATAATTCGTTCTCATAGAATCTTGATGGCACTCCCTTGCACAACCAAACATAGTTATCTTTGCAATCTTATTCTCAGACATAGTATTCCCAGACATCTTTTTATTTCCAGACATCTATAAAACCTTGAATCAAACAACCCCTAAAGGTAAATAAAAGTTATTTTGAAATCTTAACCAATTTAAAACTAAAACATAAATTTTAAAACTTATATATTTTTTAATTATAAGATTTGATTTAGTTTTGAAGAATATTTTGATTTTAACGTGGTTCATTTTAATTTAAGAACATAAATATTATTTTAATTTTAATAAAAGTTATGAAAATGAAATATAGGTCAAAAAAATTATTCTCAATTATTCAACTTTTTTAAAAACGTAATTATTTATAATTGGTGGCCTCCAAGTTCGAAGTAAGGAAAGAATAAGAGAAACAATATTTTTAGTTTGTCTTAAATTATATATATATACACACACACATGAAAAAGAAGTTTAAAATTTTATAATTTTCTTTCCAATTTGTCCCTTTCAAAAATTTTTATTGTATATATATAAGGTTATAACGGTATAAATTTTTTTCTTTTTTTTTTCCAAATGAAATTCTTGACTTTGTCCTTACACTAAGATAATTTTCTTTAGTTAACAACGAGTGGGGTGGAAAGATTCAAACTTCTAACATCTTAATCGAGATAGTACCCCATTTTGAATTCAAATCTCCACAGAAGCTCTTAATTAATGGTGGGTTTTTATTAACAAATCACACATTATGTTCTAAAGATGATTTTAAGCATCCTTGTAATTCATTTTGTTGTCTCTTTTTAAATAGTGATAATAGTTTCAACTGAAATTGTTACATGTTGAAAACTATAGGGAAAAAATATACACCAATCCATGAACTTAAGTTTGTAAGAGTAAGGGTGATTTAGTACTATATCCAAAAAGGAGGTTTTGAGTAGAGTTAAAATTCCTACATGATTATTTCCTCTATGAAATTATCAACTCATTGAGTCTCTTGTGTATTTGAAGCCACTAGTAATTGTAGTTTGTAACAATTTTAATTTTGAACTTTCAATTTTATCAAATTGAACCTCAAACTGAGCAGATTATATCAATTTTGACCCCAAACTTGAATGAGCGTTACAATGTAGACATTAGGTTAATTTTCTATTTGAATCAACGTGTGATTGACAATTTTCTCTTTTTCTTTAAAAGAAAACCACATTGCACCTAAATTACGTTGGTTTCTTGTACGAATTTTGTTGAAGAAACTCTTTATTTGAAGAAATCAAACACTCTAGACTGATTCTTCTCATGTTATTAGCCTAAAAAAATCGCAAAGCAACAAGAAAAATCCAGCAAATATGAGAAAAAAAAATTGAAATTACTTTTCTTTCATTTCTTACACTTGCATTAATATTCCTAATTAGAAAGGAAAAAAAAGCAAGAGAAAAAATTCCACCAAGTTCTTAGCAATAAGAAAAAACCAACTAACATTCAAAGAAAAAAACTTCAACATTGCTTTGCTTTTGTAACCCTTGACGACGACGACAAAAAAATAAAAAAAAATAAAAAAAACCCACAAAACTCTCAACATCATAAAAAAGTCATCTAAATGAAAAGAAAAAAAAAAATCCAAAATTGCTTTCCTATCATCCCAAAGTTGCATGTTCTTTATTCTCAAAAAAAAAAAAAAAAAAGTTGCATGTTCTTCTAAGTAGCTAAAAAAAGGCAACAAAACCCACAAACACAATAATAAGAAAATGAAAGGAAATTCATATAATATTCAATTATGTGCTTTAACGGTGGTTCAAGTAGAAAGCAATTGAAGTTCAATTGCTTAGTTTGAGATTCAATTCGATGAAATTGAAAGTTTAGGGTTAAAATTGATACAAGTTGCTTAGTTTGAGTTTCAATTCGATGAAATTGAAAGTTCAGAGTTAAATTTGATACAACTTCCATAGTTTGGGGTTCAATTTGATGAAATTGAAAGTTCATGGTTAAATTTGGTTCGTTTAGGTCAAAAATGATTTTTTCCCTAATTAGAAAGTTGAAAATATATCTAATGATTGAACTCAATGACTAATTAAAGCTGTATGTCAAGGGGGTAGAAATTCTTATATAGATGCTTACACAATATAAAAGTATATATTATGGAAAAAAAATATAGGGAAAAATACTTTTTTTAGTTCCTGAATTTTGGAGAATAGATTCATTTGGTCCTTGAGTTTTCAAAATAAACATTTTTAGTCCCTGAGTTTTGAGAAATGGGTTTAAAAGGTCTATGAACTTTTAATACAGATTTTTTTTGTCCCTGAGTTTTGAGAAATAGGTTTAAAATGTCTCTCATATGATTTTTAATTTTTTTAAAAATTAATACTTTTTAACTTTTTTTAATTTGAAAAACCATTCAATATTAAAAGATAATAAAAAACATTAATTTAAAAAAGATGAAAAAATAATATGAGGGACCTTTTAAACCTATTTCTCAAAATTTAAAAAGGTCTATTTTAAAAACTAGGACCAAATGCACCTATTCCTCAAAACTCAAGGACCAAAAACGTATTTTTTCCAAAATATAAAGATATATATGTGAGAATAATTAAAAGAATAGTATTGGTTACCAAACTATAACAAACAAATATGACTTTTATATATATATATATATTTATTTATTTATTTATTTATTTATGTGGGAACATATTAAAAATATAGTATTGGTTACCAAACCATAGCAAATAAATATGACTATATATATTAATTTTTTTTTAGAAAGACTATATTAATTTGTTATATATAAAGAGAAAAAAAAAATAAAGAAAACTATAGTTTGATGGTCAAAATATTTAGTAGAGTTTTTTCTTATTTATTAGAAAATAATTTATTTTTATGTGTTAAAAAATTTCCTTAAAAGTTAGAAAAATGTTTTTTTTTTTCCTTCCATTTTCTATCTTATACCTTTTGAACAATTGCTATCAATTGTGCTTTTAAGAAAATAAGCTGTCATCTAAAGTAAATCAGTATAGTAAATTTTAGATTTAAACATTAAAGTTAGAATGTCTGACAACTTAATATTAAATTGTTGCAAAATAATTATAATAACCAAAATAGACATATTTCAATTAAACATGAGCTTGTATTAATATGTAACTTCAAAATTTTCATAAAAAAATTATGAAAATATATAATTTATATTACAAATTATATTTGTTTACTCTAAATAATTTGATAAAATATCGAGAGAAACCATTGTTATAAAAAATATTGTGTAAAAAAAAACCTAATTTTAGTTTAAATACACACAAAAAAAGGAAAAATATATTAGAAATAAAAAATAAATTTAAAAATAAAAGTTATGAGATGAGAAGAGATAAATGGTAAATTAATAATATTTGAATTTTTTTTTTTATTGTAAATAACATATGGAAGGATAAAAAAAAATTAAATATTTCTCACTAAACCAAATTTTCATGAAAGTAAAATTTCAAAGATACTCCTAACATATTTTGTTAATCACTTTCTTTAAATTTCCCAAACAAGGTTTAAGAAACCAATCGAAAACAAGTAGTTAAAACAAAAATTATTAAACTATTAAATATTATCCACCAATAAAATAATTAAATATTCAACATTTACTATTATTTCATATATTTTTAAATACTCTAAGGATGAATTTAATTAAAAGTTAAAAAAAAAAGGATAAATTTAATTAAATTCATGAAAGGGAATACAGTTCACAATTAAAATTGATGAGAGAAAATAATCTAAATTATTTATTTTTAGATGGAAAGTAAGTTACATATATATGTATATAAATGAAAAACTATACATTAAATATATATATATATATATATATATATATATATATATATATATAGTGATTAAATTTACATTGACTTTTATCTTAATCATTTGGATTGAATGGCAATTTTTCAAAGTATTGAAGCATGAGATACCAAGTACAAATCAATTTAATATTACTTCTTCATTTCACATTCATATTATTATTAATAATTCAAGGAACATTGCATTTGCTCCAACTCACTATTTTTTTTTTGGTTATATATGTGTGTATATGTACATGTACATGCACCAATCATGATTGGTAAATTTTATCCAACATGAGTATAGTTCAATTGACATTGTATTAATGACAAAAAAAAGTTTATGGTTCGAATCCCTCATCCCCACATGTTATAAAAAAAAATTATTTTTCCTTTTTGTTAGCTATTAAAAGATCATAGCTCAAGTAGTTAGGTAGTGACACTTTCTAATAGATCAAAGTAATTATAATTTTTTTTTAAAGATATGAATTTTGAACTAGAATTTGAACTAATAATCAAAGGGAAAAAAAAATGTAGAAGAAATGTGACATATGAAGAGGGAGAGGAGATAGATGAGAAGAATTAAATATTTGAAATCTCAAAAAATGAAAGAATTCCAAAACCAAACAAAGAAGACTTTGGGAATTTGTGGCCTTTCAACTCTCAACTCTCAAGTCTCAACCAAATCACTAACTCCTTTGCCTCCTTCCCTCAGACAACTCTCACCTACTATCAATTTTGACTCCATTTTTACATTCATTATTTATTCTAAGTTTACTTCACCAATTAGGTTTGCATAAATTTCGAAAATGTTTCAATCCTCCATCCTCGCAATTTTTTTAACTTAAAAGAAAAATTTATAAGCTAATTCTTTTTTTAAAAAAAAATTACCACATAGATTTACTTATCTCAAATTACAAGATAGTTAATCTAGGTAATTTTTACGAATCATGAACCCAATAAACCAAACACGTTACACAAGCCTCAAATTTCTATAACCTATTCTTTTGTATAGTCCAAACACTGGTTATAAAAATTGACTTCCCATCCTCAATTTCATAAATTGAGGTTCATTAAACTTATGAAATAAACCTCCTAATCTCTTTTGATTCATGAACTTTATATAGTCTTATGCATATTTTGATTACTTTTTTAGAGTATCACATTAAATGTGAGATGAGAGACCCTGACTTACGAGGGTAAAAATGTCTTTAACCATTGAGTTATGTTCATATTGATCCTATATTATAGTTATGAAAAAGACCCATTTGTCTTTACTAATAAAGTTTTGTATCATATTTAGCATATTAGTTCTAGAAGATTCATTCGTATCAAATCTAAGTGGTGCACAAGAAATCTTTGACATAGATTTAAACAAACTTTTATACAAAGTTCAATACCTAAAACAAAATAGTTATAAAGAACCAAAATCGAAAGAGAATAAAACTTTAAGAACCAAAATAAAATTTAAACCTATTTACACGGCTCACATTTTAAATTATCGTGATCGTGATCATCCTTACTTAATTACAAAGTAAAGGAATTGAATAGTCATCCAAATATAATAACATTTCTCATCTAGTCTGCCTTTCTTTTCAGATTGTTTTGAACAAATGCCAAGAGTTGAATAAACAAATCCTCCACAATTCCAAACAAAAGATTCAAGCTTATCCATTACCAATACATTAATAATTGGGAAAAAAACATTTTTAACCCTTAAACTTTGGGGGTTGTATCAATTTTAACCCTGAACTTTCAATTTCATCAAATTGAACCCTAAACTTAACAAGTTCTATCAAATTTAACCCTAAACTTTAAATTTCATCAAATTGAACCTCAAACTTATTAGATTGTATCGATTTTAACCTCAAACTTGCGTAAGTGTTACAATATATACCTTTGGTTAACTTTCCATTTGAACCACCATATGTAATTGATTATTTCTTTTTTTTTTCTTCTTAATTCACATCGCACCTGAATTGGCTTCTTATAAATAAAATATCGGAGAAACTTTATTTTATATGATTTTTTCTTATTGTTGAGAACTTTAATTGTGAGGGTTTTTTCGCTGCTATTTAAGATTACGAAAGCAAAGAAACTTTTGAGGTTTTTTATCTTCAAATATTTGCTGGTTTTTTTATTGTTGCTAAGAATTTTGTGAGATTTTTGTCTTCTTTTACGGTTTTTTTTCTTGCTAATCAGAAGAATGTACAAATGTAGGAAATGAAAATAAAGAAATTTTGATTTTTTTATTTCTCATATTTGTTAGATTTTTCTTGTTGCAAATAAATTTGTGATTCTTTTTGGATAATAATGAGAAGAATAGTCTAGGATATCTGATTTCTTCTGGTTTTTCCAAAAAAAATCTTACAAAACACTAACTTAGGTGCAATGTGAACTAACAAAAGAAAAGGAAATTGTCAATTACATGTTTTAATAGCAATTCAAATGAAAAGTTGACCAAAGGTCTACATTGCAACATTTATGCAAGTTTGAGGTTCAAATTGATACAATTTGTTAAGTTTAGGGTTCAATTTGATGAAATTGAAAGTTTAGGGTTAAAATTGATAGAACCTGCTAAGTTCAGGAGTAAAAATTGATTTTTTCCCTTAATAATTTCATCTGATAAAGCCCTTGATGTCTTTAATGAGGTAATTAACAATTTGATACCATAATCAAGTATTAAGAAATGCAATATTTTAAATCTGCGATTGAATAAGATAGTCTAAAACAAACTGGTTCTAAGAAAAAGCATATGATTGGTTTGTGTTCCATTGCCCCCTAACATGGGTTAATGAATATAATTAATGGCTTGTCTCACACACATTCAGAATATAATAATATGTCTCTCATTTGCTAATAATTGATATGAAGCTGACAACTAAACCATTTCTTTGTTTCATCTGTCACGGATTTGGCTCTAAAATTAAATGTTCTTGACTTTTGTTCTAATGTAGCAGTGAGATCTAACCTGAAGAAACACCAAACTTTTTTGTCAATTGTGAGCTGCTGCTTTGTTTCCTGTTGTCGAGTACGTCGAACCGATTCCTGCATAACAGAACTTAACCATTTAGTTCCAGATCTTCGAACCGTGGGGTTCTTCAGGACTGTTTCAAAACAATTTTCTACTACTTGAATGGGAATTCAGTGAAAACATGTTCGAATAACTGTTTAGCAGGTTTTCAACGATGAGCTCGTTTTTAAATAAATCGAGTTATTTTCTCTATTCTGCAAAACAGTATTGACAACAATTTGTCAAACAAATCCCAAGAGTTCTGTATTAAACATAAAAAAAAAAAAATCGTGCACGAGGAAAGACAAACGAAATGCATTCAGCCAGCGAATTGGTTCTTTGCACAAAAATTTTGATTCAATGTCAACAAGAAGATGAACATGGTGTGTAATGGAAGAAAAGCTGTCATCTTTGTGTACTATCATATCTAATGGGATTATTTTGATTAAACATATGCATTGCTCTCACATGGTTAGTCTAAAGATCTGTCTTTTTCATACTAAACAATTATATGAAGAGGCTAATCTGTCACTTGGGATTTAAACAGAATTCTAAACAAATCTAATAATATACAACTTTATCAATGTGCAACCAATTAATGTCTAGGTGTGCATTGTACGTGCAAATTTTATAAGAAATTCAGCAACTTACTTGGACCATAGAAAATAAGGGTGTATGACAATGAGATGTTCCCGCTACTCGAGCCATGATGAGGACAGATTGCCCGACCGTAAATAAGATTCACAACTACAAGGTACCTGACGTGAGTCCTTAGAAGAATCCTCATGTTCAAAATCCTGATGCATCATAAAGATAGAGAAGAAAAAAAAGCAATAATTGCATTGTCCACACCTAACAGGCATTATGTATTTGCTTGAAAAACATGGCATCCTAATGGAATTTCTCATGTGATTTGTGAAGAACTTCTACAAACAATACAGAAAACTCACTGATTTCTCATCTTGAGAGTGGAATAAAAATTTAAATGAACTGCATTTGAACAATTTGAGACAAGAGGCAGTGAATTTTACCACCAAACCATCTCCCTCCCTTTTCTCATCTCCCTTATTGAATTACTGATACTTTTATAACAATAATTGCATTGTCCACACCTAACAGTCCACTTTCCACTAATTCCTATAAAGCTTTGCCTACTCCAAGATTTCCTCAATGGTGGTAAAGGCTTGAGATGTTTGGGCATATCCTCCAAATTATCGAGCTCAAGTCTCCAGATGAACTATGATATAGAAAAACCAAGTTTCTTCGTATCAATCAAATGTTTGCAGTATGGAAATGTAATTTTCAATTGTCAACTGAAGATTACTCTCTTCCTCCAATTGAAAAAAAAAATAGTACACTCTTATTTAATACTAACCCACCCGAGCAAGGGAATAGACTGCTTATATATATATATATATATTCATGTGTTAGTGTGAGTATTATAGTGGCAAGCTGCTTGTTGAAGTTTTTGGCTTCACTTCAAAGGCGAGTGTGATTTCGGCCTGGCTAGTTTCTGATACTTCTTGACGAAAAGGTACCTCAAACAACAGCGATTTATATAGACACACCTCATCTTCCTTGCAATAGTAAACCTGTAAGCATAAATTATATTTAACTTTATAACCAGAAAAACCAAGAGGCACATTATTAGACTGTTCTGGGAATCTGAAGAATACTGGGTTCATAAGGCAAAGAATCTCATACTGTAAAACCCTTTATGCGTGGAGTACCTTGCAACTTATTCTTCCAAGTGAAGCTACAGGAGAGGATCTCCTAAAATGAAGGTTAGCAAATCCTTCTGGACTAAGATATCCATCTGGCGGGTCAATAGACAATGCACTCTCAGGCTCAGTTTCGATGCTAAATTTACTGCGAGCTTCCTATGATGGGAAGTAGAAGGCAATAAGTAATGTGTATGATTGCCAACAAAGACGAAGAGGAACATTGTATTAAATATGACTAGCAATGCATTGCAAGTAATCTCGTCCACAAGTTCATCATGTTAATGAGACAATGTAAATTACAGGGATGAAGGTGGACCTTTGAGAAATGATACTCTTCTGGTAATGATATTTTTAGTGATAAGTTTCCCTCACTGAATGAGCCCCCATCAACAATGATTGTCTGAGTGTCAGGGGAACGTCTACGAAGTCTTTTAGGAGATCTGGTTTTTGGATTTGGAGGTAGAACTCCTTTCAGCTCCAATGTTAAAAGTTGAGCTTCTTCTCTATTGTTCAAATCTAAATATCTGATAATATTATTGTTCGTATCAGCAATAAAAAGTCTTCCTGCATGGTCAGAAGAAATGTCATCTAAATGCAAGCTTTTGAAATAAATAGCACACTTGAATGAGGATACATTTCATGGTTTCCTTCTAATCTATTTTGCACATAATCATGCTATGTTGTATCCAGGTAATACTTTGTTAGGCCTAAATAGCTTCAAGAGAATGAACTTAAAATGTAGTCTAATGATATGCAAAAATTTCAAATTAGAAGGTCGAGAAGCAGTATATTTCTTTGTTTGTGATTCCATAGATTATCTGATGATAAAAAAATTGCACGAGTTTCGACTTTCTATAGTGTGGTATCAAATAATCGTTCAATACTAGTCTCTACTTCATGAAAATGAGTGTGTACAATGAGAACATTGTTACAAGACTGGAAATTTTTCAAGATTTGTTTCATTTGATATACTTGATTGATAATGCAATATAAAATAAATCAATCTGATGAATGACCACTGCACTCATAAAAAAGGAAAAAAAAGATAAATAAAGAAAATAGATGTTTTCAGTCTGAGAAAATTTTAAAGTGATTTTGGGGAGAGAAATAATAGGTTATTTTGTGGCCTTGAAAGGGACTCGTTTGACATTTGGGCCCTTACTAGGTTCTATGTTTCTCAGGACTTGAGTGTCCAAGTCTTCTTGTAATTATTCTAGGCACTATTATTCTTGATTGGTGGCCCTTTCTTTAATGGAGTCTCTTTTGTGGGCTTGTTTTTCTTTTATTTTTTCTCAATGAAAGTTGGCTTATTCATTAAAAAATATATATATATATATATATATAGTCAGGACGCTGCCAAGTTATTTACATGAAAACTCCTAACAAGTTTATAGTAGTATGTTCTCAAAGAATAACTTGAGTTATCACCTGCAGCTTCCGTGATTCCAGATGGCTCTGAAAGCTGCAAAACACAAGTATAACTACAAGAGTTATTGTGCTTTAATTGAAAATGGAAATCTGCTTGTGTATTTTTCTTTTTGATAAGAAACCAAGCTTTCATCCAGAAAAATGAAATACACAAGAGGATATAGAAAAACAAGCCTACAAAAAGCCAATGATAGAGGTTGAGGAGTTCACATAGGCTGATAATTCTGACTTTGTTTTAGCTTCAATGAGAAAAACATACTAAGAGAAATCATGTCAAAAACCAATGATAACTCCAGATAGATTTATAAGAGTTGATACTCCAAACATAGATATCTATTGACATTGATAGGGTGGAACTAAGAAGTTCATATTTAAAATCTTTTTTCTTTAATTTTCTCCCACCTAAATTTTTAGAATTGAAACATTATATATATATAAAAAGAGTTAGAAGATAAAGTTGTCTCTCCCTACAAAAAATTCAAGCTCCGCTCCTGGACATCAGTAGACATATATGCAGCAATCAGTCAGAAAAACCAGTGTGTCACCAGAAGCAAAAACTGAGGTATACTACAATATCTTGAGTTTGCAATTACACTCAATGGATACATTCTAGGATAATTGTAATGGGTGGCAAAATTATGGTGCATAATGGAAAATATAGCAAGTTTTTAAAATAATTGCAAATATGGCAAAGTTTTTTAATGAATTTTTTATATTCCTGAATTACCCCTGATTGGTGCGCGCGCATCTTCTTCTTCCTCGTCTGTTTTTTTTTTGATAGAATCTATCAGTGTAGAAAAATTTTCTATCACTGATAGAAAATCTTTCTATCACTGATAGATCAGTGAAAAACTTTCTATCAGTGATAGAAATCTTCTATCACTATTCTATCACTATTGAAACTTTTCTATCAGAAACCAAACAACACGATTGAAAACCTTGTTCAAGTAAATTTTTTTATTCAGTTTATAATGCTCATCTTTCTATCACTGATAGAAATTCTATCAGTGATAGAAAAAATTCTTCTATCACTGATAGATTCTATCAGTGATAGAAATCTTCTATCACTGATAGAAGATTGAAAACTAAACAACACGATTAAAAACCTTGTTTAAGTAAATTTCTTTATTTGGTTTATAATGCTCATCTTTCTATCACTGATAGAAATTCTTTCTATTACTGATAGAATCTATCAGTGATAGATAACTTCTATCACTGATAGAAAAATTTTCTATCACTGATAGAATGTTGTAGAAAAACTTTCTATCAGTGATAGAAATCATTGAAACTTTTCTATCAGAAAGCACATAAACCTTGTTCAAGTAATTTTTTTTTATTCAGTTCATAATGCTCATCTTTCTATCACTGATAGATTCTATCAGTGATAGAAAAAATTTCTATCAGTGATAGAAATCTTCTATCACTAATTGAAACTTTTTTATCAGAAACCAAACAACACGATAGAAAACCTTGTTCAAGTAAATTTTTTTATTCAGTTCATAATGCATTCTTTCTATCATTGATAGATTCTATCAGTGATAGGAAAACTTTCTATCAGTGATAGAAGATTTCTATCACTGATAGAAAGTTTTCCTATCAGTGATAGAATCTATCAGTGATAGAAAGAATGCATTATGAACTGATAGATTCTATCAGTGATAGAAGATTATTAGTGATAGAAGATTTCTATCACTGATAGAAAGTTTTCCTATCACTGATAGAATCTATCAGTGATAGAAAGAATGCATTATGAACTGATAGATTCTATCAGTGATAGAAGATTATTAGTGATAGAAGATTTTTATCACTGATAAAAAGTTTTCCTATCACTGATAGAATCTATCAGTGATAGATATCTTCTATCACTGATAGAAAAATTTTCTATCACTGATAGAAATATTCTATCACTGATAGAATGTTGTAGAAAAACTTTCTATCAGTGATAGAAATCATTGAAACTTTTCTATCAGAAAGCACATAAACCTTGTTCAAGTAAATTTTTTTTATTCAGTTCATAATGCTCATCTTTCTATCACTGATAGATTCTATCAGTGATAGAAAAAATTTCTATCAGTGATAGAAATCTTCTATCACTGATTGAAACTTTTTTATCAGAAACCAAACAACACGATAGAAAACCTTGTTCAAGTAAATTTTTTTATTCAGTTCATAATGCATTCTTTCTATCACTGATAGATTCTATCAGTGATAGGAAAACTTTCTATCAGTGATAGAAATCTTCTATCACTGATTGCTTTTCTATCAGAAACCAAACAATACGATAGAAAACCTTGTTCAATTAAATGTAATTTTCATTCATAGATAGAAAACCTTGTTCAATTAAACTGATAGAAGTGATAGAAAATCTTTCTATCATTGATAGAAAAATATCTATCGCTGATAGAATCTATCAGTAGTAGAAAATTTTTCTATCATTGATAGAAAAATATCTATCAGTGATAGAAATCTTCTATCACTTATAATTTTCAATGATTGATAGAAATGATAGAAATCTTCTATCACTTATAGATGTCTATTAGTGATAGAAGATTTCTATCAATGATAGAAAATCTTTCTATCACTGATAGAATCTATCAGTGATAGAAAATTTCTATCACTGGGAGTGATAGAAAAATTCTATCACTGAAGAAAATCTGGAGGGGTATTTTAGTAAATGCAACACACAGACCATCAGATTTTGCCATTTTTGCAATTTTTTTTTGTGGGCCGCTAGATTTGCAATTACATTGGCCCATATTGCTATCCTTGCAACCGGCCCTACATTCTAAGTTCTGTACCAGTTCAATTCACAATTATAAGTATATTGGTGAAGGATAGTTCCTAACCTGAGCTGCTAGGGCTGGCCCGTCCTTGAAACCAGCTTTCCCTGTTCCAGCTATTGTAATTACTTTTTTACTGACTGGATCTAGCATCTTGATCTGAAGTGATTAGGAATCAAAGAGAACTTGAGCATTACAATCTAGATGAACAAGTAAATAAAGTAGAATTGTAATATCATTTATATTATGATGTTCTAAAATATACTAACCCCTTAAGGAAGTTTGTAATTCCATTGTAGGATTAGCTTGCAGTTTTTTCATGAAATTGTAACCTTCCAATTAAAGATTTAGAAAATTTATTAAACTAATAATAACAAAGGGTGTTTTTGGACTTTGGAATACCTTTTAGTTTAAGAACTTTTTAGAAAAATATTTTCAATAAAAGTGTTTTTATATCTTACATTTTTTTCAAAGGTGCTTTAAATAACCATTTTTTTTTTGTTGCACTATATTCAAAAATAATTCTATTAATTAAAAATATGTTTTTTTACTTACCACAAGTTTCTTCAAAAATATTTTTTAAATTAATCCATTTTTTAAAGTGTTTTTTATTTATTAATAATTTTTATAAAAAAAAAAAAACACTTCTAATCCTTTAAAACCACTGAAGAGGTGATACTAAACAAACTTGAAATTATTAATTTTTCCAAATGTTCTTATAGAAAGATTAATTTTGTTTAAAAAGATTTTTTTTTTCAAAAGCTATTCCAAACACATTAGAAACCTCATGTTTAAACTTGAAAAACAGCAAAGAGAAATATGTGTACACAAAAATCAAATGGAATAGTACCATTTTGAGTCATTAAATGAATACAAGAGTTGCAAGGAATATTAATAGTAACATAACAGAAAAACCTAACCAGAAACCTTAAGCAATGATACTACAATCTAAGTACCTTATGATTATAGCTATCTGCTATATAGATTTGACTATCTTTGGAACATAAGACCCCCAATGGATGTTGAAGTAGTACTTCAGATCCTACGCCATCATGATCTCCAAACTGCAAGAGTTAGAAAAGAGCAAGTGATATCGAAGATTTTGCTGCTACAAATTGTGAGTTGTAACAAATGGGAAAGATTTTAAACATTAATAAAATGAAGTTGCCTTAAATAAATTGTCTGAGAAAATTGGGTCACCACCAGCTAACAATCTTGATCCACCTGTTTTTAGGTTTACTGCTCGTATGGAGCTACTCTCACTGTCAGCAATATAAATCTCTGACAAATCTACAAACCAAGCAATAAATGAAATCATAAGTTTTTGGAATAGCATCTTAAATCAAAGTTGAATTCATATAAGTTTCATTACCCGGAGATAAGGAAAGTCCAGAGGGCTGAGCGAATGATGTATTTGTAGAACTATTTCAATGAGCAAAAAGAAAATAATGCTTTAGTTTAAAGACTTGTGATACTAGATGAAAAATTCCAGAAATAAAATCAAATATACAAAGGAAATATTTAGTGATCAAAGTAATGGAGTAAAATAGCCAAAATGAGTATTGTGGTAAGCTCAGGAAACGAGATCCAACGAAAACCTCCACAGTTCATCCAAAAGGATCTGCGGCTACTTGACCTCATTCCAATGCTAGGGTAACGAAAACCTCCACAGTTCATCCTAATGCTAGGGTAAGTGACTATGACATTTGTTGGTTTCTGTGTTTGATATTTTCCTTAATTAGAGTTATTTGTATTTATTGTATTTATTTGTTATGTATTTTTCCTTTTATGTTATTAGGGTTTTCTCTCCTTCTTAAGAGAGACTATTTGTACCTAGTGTAAGGAAGTTTAGAATACAATTGAATAAAATAACCAAAAGCCTTGTAATTGCACATTCACTATATGCCCTAGGTATCAATACTCACTCACTAGTTAAGCGTATTTTTGTAAACAAAGAACATGATCACAAACTTCTTCCTATACTTCCTAAAGGGGGACTTGAAAAATTGCTATTGAATGAATCAAATGGCATAACATGAAACTTGTAGTGCTTTTCATGCATGTGAAAAGTTGCCTTATGATAAAGGATGGCGGTTTTGTGAGGAATAGTTCGACAATTTAAAATATTTGGGCATTCCTTCTATCCGAAAATTACCTACTCTTGCTCTCCCCTCTTCAATTTGATTCAATGGAACAAGGATACTTTTGGTTATATGCCAGATATTAAACGTGCGTTAATGGAAAGCATTGATGAGATAGACAAAATTGAAGAAGTGGGCGGCTTACACCACGGCCTCACTAGTGAAAGAAGACAGCTTAAGGTTGATCTTACTAATACTGTTATTAAAGAGCAGCAAATGTACATCCAAAAATGCAAGCTTTTATGGCTCAAAGATGGGGATGAGAACACCAATTTTTTCCACAGATGGATGACGACAAGGAAAAATAAACTGACCATTAGTTGCCTTGAGGATCAGATGGGAAACCTTTTAACTTCAGAACAAGAGATTGAGATGGAGATTGTTAATTTCTTCTCCACCCTTTATGCTTCGAATCCCGGCCAGCGGTGGGAAGTGATGAACTTAGAGTGGTCCCCTCTACAAAACCAAGAGGCTGTTACTTTGGAAGCTCCTTTTACAGAGGAAGAAATCCATAAGGCTATCTTAAGCTTGGGGAATTTTTTAAAAAGTCTTGGAACATCTTGAAATATGATTTAGTAAAGGTGTTCCAAGACTTTTTTGAAAAGGGGATTATTAACAAGAGGACTAATGAGACTTATATTTGTTTGATCCCTAAGAAGATGAAAGCTAACAAAGTGGGGGACTACAGACCGATTAGTTTGGTTTCCTCTCTCTATAAAATTATCTCCAAAGTTTTGGCTGAAAGATTAAAGAGAGTTCTTCCTTCGATAATTGATAATTCTCAAGCTGCCTTCGTGGAAGGCCGTCAGATCCTGGATGTCGTGCTTGTTGCTTCTGAAACGGTAGGGGATTGTCTTGCTAATGGTAAGAGAGGGATCCTTTTAAAGCTTGATTATGAAAAAGCTTATGACAAGGTTGATTGGGATTATTTGGACTTCATCTTGGAAAAGAAAGGCTTTGGAAATAGATGGAGAAGATGGATAAGGGGTTGTTTGGGTCACCACGTTTGAGTGGCCGTTTGTCATCACCACCTACCTAGGAAGGAGCGCCGTCGTCAGTAGTGCAGAAGCGCCGTCGCCGATCGTCGGAAAACACCGCGCGTGAGCCACACGCGCCGCCGGAAATTTCTGCCTCCGTCGCCACGCGCCGGCGCGTGAGGGCGCGTGAGCCGCCCGTTCCGCTTCCGCCGCCTGGGTTTGTCTCGCCTTGCTGTTTCCGGCCAGCCTGTGTAGTTAGATTTCGGAGTATCACCTTTTTTGGTCTCGAGTTGTGTAAGTTTCTTCGGTATCAAGCTGTTTTTTTTTGCGATTCAGTTATGTTTTTTGTGGTTTATCGAGGCTTTTCAGCGGTTTTAAGCTACCAATGGCTGAGATGAAACCTTTGGTCATATCTAATGGAGTTCCCCTTTCTTCGAAGTTCACGGAACATAGGCTAAATGACTCCAATTACTATGAATGGAGTCGTACAATTCGGTTTTATCTACGAAGCACTGAGATGGATGACCATATCACTGAGGATCCGCCAGAGGATGACAAAAAGAAGAAGGTTTGGCTTAGAGATGATGCTCGGTTGTATTTGGGAATAAAGAATTCTATAGAAAACGAGATAGTTGGTTTGTTCAATCATTGTGATTCGGTGAAAGAACTACTAGCGTTCACAGAGTTTTTATACTCAGGTAAAAAGCAAGTTCACAGAATGTATGATGTTTCCATGGCCTTCTTTCATGCCGCTCAGAAAGAACAATCTGTGACGAATTACTTCATGCAGCTTAAGAAGACATGTGCAGAGCTTAGTACATTATTCCCATTTACCTCTGATATAAAGGTTCAACAAGCTCAGCGTGAAAAGATGGTTGTCATGATATTTTTTAATGGACTTCAACCTGAATTTGGGATGGCAAAAGCACAAATTCTCTCTGGTTCTGAAATTCCTACTTTGGACGAAGTCTTCAGTAGAGTTCTCCGTATTGAAAGTCCTCAAATAAGTTCGTCTGTCCCTCAGTCTAACAGTGCTTTGATTAGTAGAAATAATGACTCTAAGGTTAATAGAGGAACGAGCACTAATACTCAGACCTTCTCTTCATTTGTCTTCTGTTTTACATTTGCCTAAACTTTCGTTTAACTTGATTTCTGTGAGTAAACTCACTCGTGACCTTGATTGTTTTATCTCCTTTTTTCCTGGCTATTGCTTGTTTCAGGATCGTATGACGAAGAAGATTATTGGTAAAGGATATGAGTCTAGAGGTCTTTACATCTTTAGATAATTCAACTTCCCAACTAATCTTCTGTATCTTTCTGGGTCTTTAAATAATTCTCCTTCTTTGGTGAGTTGCAAATTTAGTATCTCGTCCTGCAGGCAAGAAGGCCATTGGGTGTAAATGGGTGTTTGCCATCAAAGTCAATCCTGACGGATCTGTTGCTCGTTTGAAAGCACGTCTTGTTGCAAAAGGATATGCTCAAGTTTATGGGATCGGTTATTCTGATACATTTTCCCCAGTTGCTAAACTAACGTCTATTCGGTTGTTTCTTTCCATGGCTGCTACTCAAGGTTGGCCCTTACATCAGCTAGACATCAAGGACGCCTTTTTACATGGCGATCTTCAGAAGGAAGTTTATATTGAGCAACCACCTGGATTTGTTGCTCAGGGGGAGAGTGATAAAGTTTGTCGCCTTAGAAAATCATTGTATGGATTGAATCAGAGTCCACGTGCATGGTTTGGTAAGTTTAGAGCAATTTGGAATGAAGAAGAGTACGTCTGATCATTCTGTTTTCTACCGACGATCTGAGAATGGGATTACTTTGCTTGTTGTGTATGTTGATGATATTGTTATCACTGGTAATGATACATCAGGTATAACCTCTCTCAAAACTTTCCTTCAGGGTCAATTTCATACTAAGGATCTGGGAACGCTAAAGTATTTTCTGGGTATTGAAGTGATGAGAAGCAAGAAAGGTATCTTTTTGTCACAACGAAAATATGTACTTGATTTGTTATCTGAGACAGGAAAACTAGGAGTTAAACCATGTAGTACTCCGATGATACCAAATTTGCAACTCACCCAAGAAGGAGAATTATTTAAAGACCCAGAAAGATACAGAAGATTAGTTGGGAAGTTGAATTATCTAACAGTGACACGACCAGACATTGCTTATTCAGTGAGTATTGTAAGTCAATATATGTCATCACCTACAGTAGATCATTGGGCTGCAGTAGAACAAATTTTGTGTTACTTGAAAGCTGCCCCAGGGCGTGGAATCTTATATAAAGATCATGGTCATACAAAAGTTGAATGCTTTTCCGATGCTGATTGGGCTGGATCTAAAGAAGATAGAAGATCAACTTCTGGATATTGTGTCTTTGTAGGAGGCAATTTGGTTTCATGGAAGAGTAAGAAGCAGAATGTGGTTTCACGTTCGAGTGCTGAATCAGAATATAGAGCTATGGCACAATCTGTATGTGAGATAGTATGGATACATCAACTGTTGACGGAGATAGGGTTCAATGTTACTATGCCAGCTAAATTGTGGTGTGATAATCAAGCTGCACTTCACATTGCATCTAATCCAGTGTTTCATGAGAGGACTAAACATATTGAGGTGGATTGTCACTTCATTCGTGAGAAAATACAACAAGGGTTGGTGTCCACAGGATATGTGAAGACAGGAGAACAATTGGGAGATATTCTTAGGGAGCAAGAATTACTTATCTCTGCAACAAGTTGGGCATGATTGACATATTTGCTCCAACTTGAGGGGGAGTGTTATGATATATGCTATTTTGTATATATGTCCTTTATCGTAATTGTACATTTCTTAAGTTAGGGTTTTCTTGTATTCCTATATATATGTGTTATTCTCTAATGTGAATGATAGAGTATTTTTCCCTAATACTGTGTACAATTATTTCTCTATTTCTTCAAATCTCAGGCCTATCCTTAAATGTATCGAAGACCTCTATTATTAGCCTTAATGTGTATGAAGAATGGTTGCCTGAGCTTGCTGCTAGTTTTGGGTGTAAGATTGAATCTCTGCCGTTTAAATATTTGGGCTTTCCTCTTGGAGGAAACCACAGGTCGCTTGCTTTTTGGGATCCGATAGTGGAGAAATTCAAGATGAAGCTTGACAAATGGAAGTCGATTCCGATTTCGAAAGGGGGAAGGCTGACCTTGGCTCAATCAGTGTTAAACAGCATCCCGGTCTATTATTTCTCCATTCTTAAAGCTCTAGTGGGGGTCACTAAGAAGATGGAAAAACTAGTTAGAGACTTTTTTTGGGGTAATAAGGAGAACTCAGGGTGCAGCCACTTGGTGAATTGGGCTAAGACTTCCCTTCCTTTACACCTCGGTGGTCTGGGGGTTGGGGCCTACCAACAGAAAAATAATGCCCTCTTTTCTAAATGGTTATGGCGCTTCTGTCATCAAGAAGAGGCCTTATGGAGGCAAGTCGTGGTTAGTATTTATGGGTTGGACCAAAGAGGGTGGCGTACCCTTCCCCCAAAAGGCAAATCTAGAGGAAGACCTTGGATAGATCTAATGAAAACTGGGATTTGGTTCAATAATTTTATCAAATGCAAAGTGAATGAGGGCTCCAAGGTGCTGTTTTGGAGGGACATTTGGGCTAGGAATGATAGCTTTGCCTCCAGATTCCCTGACTTATTTAATATTTCCATGAAACAAGAGGCTACTGCTGAGCAATGCTGGAATGCGGATTCTAATGACTGGGATTTGGGATTTAGAAGAGGCCTCTTCGACTGGGAGATACCTAGTTGGGTGGGGCTGATTGAGAACATTGATACTATTAGGTTGGGTGGTGGCAGAGACGTCCCTTTATGGAGTCTGGAGAAATCAGGGATCTTCTCCTCCAAATCAGCCTTCTGGAAATTGTCTAATTGTTCCCCTTCTCTCAAATCCCCGCTGATCAAAGCCATCTGGAAGAACTATGCCCCTAAGAAGGTTAAGGTCTCTCTTTGGTCCCTTGCCCATAGAAGCCTTAACACTTTAGACCTTCTTCAGAAAAAGTGTAGAAATAGAGTGCTCTCTCCGTTGGTGTGCCTCCTGTGCTGGGCAAACTCGGAAGCCATTGCCCATCTTTTCCTCCTTTGCCCTTTTGCTGCTGCGAGTTGGAGGTGGCTGCTGGGGGAATTCAACCTCTCCATTCCTTTGCCGGATAATATTGATGTGTGGATGGATGAGGCCTTATCGGGTTGGTTTTTGAGGGGCAAAAGTAAGATCTTGTGGAGCATGGCCGTGAGAGCCCTTTTGTGGAATCTTTGGTTGGAAAGGAACCATCGTATCTTTGAAGATAAAAGCGTCCCCTTAGTCTCCTTTTGTTCTAATACCAAATTTTTAGCTTCTTGGTGGTGTACAAAGTACAAGAAATTCTTTTGTAACTACAGCTTGAATGCGATCATGTCAAACTGGTCTGCTTTCCTTTAGCTGTTTAGTTTTTGTCTTGGGAGGGGGTTTTCTCTTCCCCCTGCCCTTAGGCTGTTTTTTTGTTGGCCTTTGTGCATAATACAAGGTTCTCTCGTTTCTTATAAAAAAAAAATAGTTCCTCAATTACCCATATCCTCTTCCATCTTGGGCTTCATTAGAATTGATTTTAATATTATGACTTCCATCATCCTTTCGATGCCATCAATTACCCCTAATACTTTGAGCAACATTTCGGGTAAGGTGCTCCATGGCTTGCACCAATCCAAGAAATTATAGGAGCTTGTCCTGCATTTCTCCAAACTCCTTTATAGCTTTAACTCTCATTCATCACAATGTGCTATGGTACCATATTATTAGGTACCATAGTAGATTCACAAAATTAAGCCCCAAAGTAAGAAGAAAAGCTCCACATTTAACACTATCCTTGTTGATGTATTTGAGAGGATCAACAACTTTCCCTCCTACCAAGCTCCAAAACTAGAATATCCCTACCTCACGCACATTAACTTGCCTAAAAAGGCATTAGCTCATCTTTGCTAACTATCAATCTCCCCTTTTTGGCCCTTCTCTCATACTCACTAAAAATAGGAGGCCAGTATGGAAACATGGAAAAATATTCATGAGAAAATGCAATGTTAAATCTTTTGATAATTTGTTTCTCAATTAGAAATTCATTAATAGGTCTAGGTTCAATATTCTTTTAAAGTTTGATGTTGTTTGAATTTTTCCTAAAGAAGTGTCATTGATCTGCAGTTGATCGAGCTCCTAAAAAAGGTGTTGTTGGAATCATGCACTTCAGTAACCTTTTAGCCATTTGATTTGAGTCAAGTAGATCCTATACTGAAGTAAAAGTACATTTGTATATTAAAGAATAGAATTTTGCGTAACAATAAAGAGCTAATTTTTCTGGATTACCTGGATCCATTTAGATTCCTTTCAAATCCATCACCACTAAATGATTTAGTTACACCATTTAAAGTATCGTGCACCCAGATCTGGTGTTGGCCAGCCATGGCAATGTAGACCTTTTCATTAATGGGCTCAAAGCAAACATCCCAAGGAGAGTTGAGAAGCTGAAATATGAGATGAAACTAAAAGTAGTAACGTCATCAACAAAATTTCTTAGTTTCACAAATCACAAGCATTTAAATGCAAGACATTTTTGTCCTCTTTAGTGATGGTTACATACATCAATTAAAAGTGCCCAACAATTTTGTGAAGAACGATTTTTTATATTTTCATCATAGGGAACCATTTATTTTGACAAGCATTTTTGGATTTGAACAAAAGGTTAATATGAGGCTTGTTCCAAATCTTGCCTGAGATGTTCCTTCTCTTCCCCCTTCATAATCAGAGCCTTTAGTTCCATCTCCTGCAAGTGTACGAACTGTCTCTTTAACAAAGTCGACCTCCCTAAATGATAATAAGTTCAGAAAAATTATTGGGAGAGTCCAACAAAAGTAATATGGAAATGACCAGAAAAATTATCTGGATATTATGTCTTTAACTCTTATCATCGTTGTCCCCTTTTTTTATAGGGCAAAGAGTCATTTTCTTCATTTTGCACATGTATACAAAGAAAACACTCAATTAAATTAAAAAAAAATAAAACTAAACATAATAGATTATTGTTGCTTCAAATGAATGCATTGCAAAAGGTACCCATATGTTCTTTTAAACTTCTTAAAAGACCAGAAACATAAGCTATTACTATAAGCTTGTTATGCATTGACGCTGAAAAACACCCGTACCTCAAGGCATGGTTCTCAGTATCAGCAACATATAGTAGGTTTTTCTTTGCATTATAAGCCAAGCCCTAAAGAACCCAGATGCAGTAAGTTAAGTAACATAAAGTTCATTTAAGAGGAACATATAAAAACCTTCATTGAAAGTCAAGGTTAGTATATAAAAACAAGAGTGTGAATAGGTCTCTAACTTGATGCTTACCTGAGGGCGATTAAAGGTGGCATCATCAAAGGTACCATCACGTAAACCATCCTCTCCTGTGCTCCCAATTTGTAAAAGGAAATTTCCACTTAGATCAGTTACCACCTAATCCAATATTAACTAAATAGTCAATCCCCACTATCTCTATACATCAGAATAAGTTCCAATTCATTTGCAATTATGCATACAGTGAAATCATGAATGAAAACATTACACAGACAAGAATAGAAATTATTCCAACATTTCAAAAACAATATAATCACAGAAGGCTGAAGCATATAAATGTCTCAACATGTAAGGATTGGACTTCAAATCAATTCTCTTAAGCTTCTTTGTTTGTTGTCTCAAACAGACCTTGTTATCAAAAAAGTGTCATTGGACTATGTCCCAGTTTCCAAAATCACCATTTCTCTCTTAGAACAAAGTCAATCCTTAGATTCAAGTGCATGCAAGTACGGATGAAAAGTAAGTTTCCAACTTATAGTAAACCAAGTTCAGGAAAGAAGTGGTTTTTATCAGTAATGAAAATCATCAGAAACAGAATGCTTTATTGGTAGATATGATAATTGGGTTATATGAAATATTTGCAGGAAATTTTACCCTAATGTAGTTTATTATAGGTTCCCTATCTCACAACCAGTTGAGAACAGAGGCGGCCAAATTGAAAGTTGCTCAACGGTGTCTTTTTCCAAATTATTTTCTGGTTTTTCTTAAGTTATTTGTTTGAATTGGGAGGTTTTATAACTCCTTAGTTTTGCTTTTCATTTTTTCACTTCTTAGTTTTTCTTTTCATTTTTTCACTTCTTAGTTTTTCTTTCATTTTTTCACTCCTTTTAGAAGCTTGTATCTTTAAACACTTGTTTCTTTTCAATTTTTCATTATATCAATAAAATAATTTAAATTTTCATTTTCACTTCTTTTAGAAGTTTGTATCTTTAAACACTTGTTTCTTTTCATTATATCAATAAAATGTTTTAAATTAAAAAAAACAGTTGAGAACAGAGATTTGAAGAGCATTAAAATATAAGAAAGAGAACCTACTATGCGATTATGATTGCTGTCTGATATGAAGAGTCTGTTGTTAAGAATATCAATTGCCAGTTTCCCGGGAAACTTCAATGGAGATGTAACTAAACGGGGATCATTATCCTTTTCCAATCTCAAAGGAAGTGGGCTGCCGTCAAGAATGTTCTTTCCACTGTAAAACAGAAGAGCCGCCTCTACAAAATCATCAAGATCCTTCAGGCAAAAAATGTCCCTTGTTAATCTCAGAAGGTGCCAATTCAATGTTTTTTTCTACTAAACATATAAATATATTGTAGTTATCAGAAAATGATATAAATTTAGAGAAATGGGCATGATTGAGCTGAAACAACATGATGAATTCAGTAAGATATAGTGTATTTAGCATCATGCGAAAACTATTTGAAGTAAATACATGTAGAACTCAGTGTTATTGATCTTGAAGGAAAACGATATTAAATTACTTCTGTATATTAAGAGTAATTTTCTTTGGATTTTCAATTTATTGCAATTTCAATCATTTTGTAATAATTTTGCTCATGCTAATACTGCTTGTGATCCAGTGTTAACAATTATCATTCCAAAAGCATAAACGTACAGAGAAGGAAAAAAAAAACAAAAGAAAAGGAAACTGTATTAATAATTAGAGTTGATGGCTTTGCTCATAATTGCATGATAGAATTTTTTATTTTAATGCTAAAATTTTCATTTTGAACTCTTCCAAGGAAAATATAAAAGCAGCAGGTCTTCCAATACCTTTCTACGTCCTTCACCTGATATCTGTGCAAGAAGCTTCCCATTGGGTCCAACAATAGCGAATGTTGGCCATGAATTAATTCCCAACTCCCGCCACAAGAACATGTCCCCATCATTAACAACCTTCAAGAGACAAAAAAGTCAGTGACTCAAATTATGATTATTTATTAAAACTCGGGAAATCAAATTTTCAGACTAAAAATAAAACAAGATACAAGCAAATCTATCGACTGACTAAAACTAAAACGTAAAAATAATGATACAATAGAATTGTACTAGATTGTGAACATTTGTGAAAACTGCTTATTTCAATTCTCAATATTTGGTGAAGGTTTATAAAATAGAGAAAATAATTAACTAAGTTTTTTAGAAGTAGAACACTGAAGTTCAAATAGTTATCTAATTTACACTCTTAACTAATTGTCTGAACTTTTAGAGGGAGACAAGGTAAAAGGTTTAAGAGAAAAAAAAAAAGTCAGTATGAAATAAATTTAAGGACAAAAACTTTTATTTCTCACCATCTAACTTCTTTTTTCTTCTCTTTACTAGTTGTTTTAATAGTGATATAATTTATTGCACGTAAATAACATATATTTTTTATAATGACGATCTTTATGGTTTTCTCCTATTTTAAGCTCAAATCTAGGTTGCCAAGAGTAGTGGTGAGAAGTAATTAGGAATTTAGGATTAATCTTGAATACAATTAGACTATGACTAATACAAATACAGGTCTAACAAGTGGCCATTACAATTACTGGCTCTTCAAAATTGTAGAATCTTGCAATCTAATGTATCCTTAATCATTCTTATATGTTATACATGCTCAACGAGCAGAGAACCAATAAGCTGACAACTAATGCATGTTTATAGTTAAGTCATGGGCCTCATGGCCAAAATATATATACATCCGGGTTCATATTTTTGTAGCTGCTCTAAATATTTTACTCCAGTATCTTAAAACCAGGCAGTACAAAAAGCTAAACAACAAAAGTCATAGAATACATTAAGTACTTTGAAATATCAGCTTCTGATTAAGCTTACTGGATGAGTAATGCCATAGCGTAAGACTGCATTGCGGATAGCTTCTAAATCTTTTTCATTGTCGAACTTTGCAGAATGAACTCCAACCACTGCAAACTGTACAAACAGGAGAATATCTAAGAAACAGATTTATGCATAATTGAAGGCCTAATACAGCCCACTTAATGCGTCAAGGACCTAAATAGCCATAAAAGGAGAGTGATTGTTTTTGCAATCTGCTAGGCTGGTAATTTTTTTTTACTTTGTCATGATCGTACAGATCAGCTTATGTGCACCTCGACTACTTTCACAGGTTAGCTATAAACCCTACTAAACTCATTGAATATTAATCCTAGGTAGGTAATGACCCATGGTTTGAACCCATTCCCTCTATGACATCCACCTTTTTCATTGGTCCCTGATAACCACTAGGTCAATTCATGATGGTTGGATGATAAAAATTCTATCATGACATCTCAAAATTCAATAGCAGGTCAATTTGAGTTAGTTTCAATAGCAAGCCAATTCAAGTTTAGGTACAGAGAACTGGGTTCAAAATAAATGAAAGAATCAATATTTCAGGTATAGGTGTTTTCGTTGTTCCATTGTAAGTGGTTTTACTCGAGCATTCCTCCAAATTCACATAAGTCAATTCCTATAACGGCCCGTTTGGATCCCTAAAAACCACTAGGCCAACTCATGATGGTTGGACGATAACAATTTTATCATGACATCTCAAAATTCAATAGCACGTCAATTCGAGTTTAGTTTCAATACCTAGGATTTAAATGTATGTGTTATGATATGCAGGATAATTACTATTGGAGAGTTAAATGTTTGTGTTTGTTTTATAGGTTTTGCTAATGGAAAAAGATTTAATTAAAGATGTTTTCTGATTAATTAAAATATTTATATTAAATAATTAATTAATAAATAAATAATAATTTAAAACAATTAAAACTAATTTACACATCAATTAATGTGTATTCATTTCCCATGGAAAAAAATCTCAGGTAAAAAAGTCTCATCTTCAAGAAGGATCATGAAATCCCATAGTTCATGGGATATTTTTATCCTTGGATGATAATTACTTGGGTTTTAAGAAGAAAACATCCATGAAACAAACATGGGTTTTTTATATCCTTGTCAAAACTCATCTCAAAACCAGTGAAACAAACAGGTCTAAGTGAATTTCTTTGCACCTACAATATATGCATGTCTGTAAAAGCACTTCGTGGGCCTATATAATATAGGGCATCTATCTCTTTAATGCCAAATGCATAATGATACAAAACAAACAACGTACTTCTATATGTAAAAGAAAAGGATAAAGGGCAGTAAGCAAGCTAAGAAGCATTTGATGCTACAATTTTTTTTTATAAGAAACAATTTCAAGTTTTTTTTTTAAATTTATTTTTTAATAAGATATAAGAAACAATTTCATCAATAACATGAAATTATAAAAGAGGGAGGGACCCCAATTCAATGGAGTTAAAAGAAGCCTCGCCAATTGGGGATATAAGAGAAGAAAAATTATAATGTTGAAATATAGGAGAACATTTACACCAAAGACATAACAGAAAAAACTATAGCATCCACAGAATTTTTGGATGCAAATATCTTCTTAATCAATTGGAAGAGATAAATGAAAGAGGGAGTTACCGCCTTGTCATTGTACTTCTTTTCCAAATACTCTAGGTCTGGCAAAACGTGCATACAATTTATACAACAATAGGTCCAAAAATCCAGGAGAACAACTTTTCCTTTCAAATCCTACCAAAAAATTAGAACGACTTTAAATAGTATATACATCTTTTGGAAATCTTGGTCCAAAGTGAAGTTACAATTTACCTTGCGGAACTGAAGGGGAGAAGTATTTAGCCAATCAAGTTTTGATGGAAATTCTGGCACAACTGGAGCCGTCCCCCTTACAGAGTTTGAGATATTTAAAATTTATACAAAAATTTACGGACTTAATCAGTGTTAACTAATTTCATTAAAAGAATGAACTGGACAAAGAAACTTCTAATGAATTTACGATGGAGAAGTTAGAAACAGAGTAATTACCTGGTTTCTATATCTGATATGTATTCCATAAATCGTTGGATTCTTTCACTTGCTCGACCACCTATACCCAGTCAAAGAAGGTAAGTTCTAACTTCTTTTCCTTGTTCTGATTATTAGATAATGTAAATGCTAAAGGTTTGAGAGAATCAGAATAATCCATTCCATTCACATAAGAGATATATATACAAGTGTACAAGGTCAACCTAAGTAGGAGAATGTACAAAGACAATAAAGGATAACTCTATATAACTACACTTATATTAATATAATAACTCTAATACTCCCCCTCAAGTTGGAGCATATATATTCGTCATGCCCAACTTGTTAGAGAGATAATCTATTCGAGCCCCATTTAGTGCCTTTGTGAAGATATCTCTTAATTGCTTTCCAGTCTTCACATATCCTGTTGACACCAAACCTTCTTGTATCTCTTCACGTACAAAATGACAATCAACCTCATTGTGTTTAGTCCATTCATGAAATACCGGATTAGATGCAATATGAAGAGCCACTTGATTATCATACCACAATTTTGTCGGTGTTGTGATATCAAATCCCAATTCAATAAGAAGTTGACGTATCCAAACTAATTCACATACAGATTGTGCCATTGCTCTATATTTTGATTCAGCACTTAAATGTGACACCACATTTTGTTTCTTACTCTTCCAAGAAACCAAATTACCACCCACAAATACACAGTATCTTGAAGTTGATCTTCTATCTTCCTTGGACCCTACCCAATCAACATCTGAGAAGAATTCAATGTTCGTGTGCCCATAATCCCTATATAATAAACCACGTCCAAGTGCTACCTTTAAATAACTCAAAATTTGTTCCAATTCAACCCAATGATCAACTGTAGGAGAAGACATATACCGGCTCACAATACTCACTAAATAAACTATTTTTGGCCAAGTCACTGTAAAATAATTAAGTTTTCCCACTAACCTCCTATATCTTTCAGGATCTTCCAGTAATTCTCCCTCTTTCATGAGCTGTAAATTCGGCATCATTAGAGTACTATATGGCAACCCCTAGCTTCCCTGTTTCAGTAAACAAGTCAATTCCATATTTTCTCTGTGATAACAAAATCTCCTTTTTGCTTCTTGTAGAAAATCAAGCTGTAAATTAGGGCTTTATTTTTTAGATTGTTTCCTTAGGTGTGTTGATAGCTATTTCCTTGTATATGTTTATAGCTGTATTTTTCTTTTCCATATAGGTTTAGATTGTCAGCAGATTTTTTGCATATTTGATTGAGAGTCTCTTTGTATCTCTTCTTCCTCACTCAATGAATAATAAGAAGAAATATTATATTTTATACATAGCTTCATGGTATCAGAGCTTTGAAACTATTCAAACCCTCACTCTGACGCCGTCACTGTACCCGACTCAACCCTCATCCCAACGTCGTCGCTGCCCTAGCACTTAGACGCCGCCGCTGTTCCAGCACTCAAACGCCGCCGTCACCGCTGCCCTAGCACTCAGACGACGTTGTCGCACTGTTCTATCTCGCACACAGGCAGTGCCACATCCCCACATCGTGCCACCACCGTGCCCTAGCATCCCGACGTCCCCAGACATTGTCGTTGCTGCCACGCTCACATCCCGATGCTGCCACCTTCGCACGTCGCCGCCATCAGCTTCGCTCGTTGCTGCCATCACCTCTGCCGCTGTCTTCTTTCCCAAACGCAGGATCTTTCTCCATCTGATTTCCATCTGGTTTATAACCTCTGTTTTTTTTTTCTCCCCTCAAAATGTCAGATCAGATCTTCAAATTACCATGTCTTCCTCCAATGAGAGCAACATCACTCAAATCACATGCCACAAACTCAAAGGCCACAATTATCTTCAGTGGTCTCAATCTGTGATGATGTACATGTATGGTCGTGGACGGGAAGACTATATCAGAAACGCCACTGCACCCAAACCTGAGGATCCAAAATTTCGCATATGGAGAGCTGAAAATAATCAAGTCATGAGTTGGTTGATCAATTCCATGACTACTGAAATTGGAGAGAATTTTCTCCTATATTCAACCGCCAAGGAAATTTGGGAGGCCACTCGTGATACATTCTCCAATCAAGAAAATACGGCTGAACTCTTCCAAATAGAGACTACTCTCCAAGATCTGAAACAAGGTGAATTAACTGTTACCACTTGTTTCACCACTTTATCACGCTATTGGCAATAATTGGACTTGTTTGAAACACATGACTAGAAATGTTCTGAGGATGGTTCTCTGTTCCAAAAATTTGTGGAGACAAAGAGGATTTTCAAATTTTTTATGGGTCTCAATAAATCTCTTGATGAAGTTCGTGGTCGAATCCTTGGTACTAAACCATTACCTAGTCTTCGTGAAGTTTTTTCTAAGGTTCGCAGGGAAGAAAGTCGAAAACAAGTAATGTTGGGACCAATTGAACAAAATGGACCTGCTGCACTCATTGCCCACCAAGATCATCCTAGTGATTTACTTGCTCTTGCAACTCGTGGAAGTTCTCATGGAGATGGTAGATCACGCAAAGGGAGACCATGGTGCGATCATTGCCACAAACTTGGACATGTAAAAGAAACTTGTTGGAAAATCCATGGAAAGCCAGCAAATTGGAAGCCAAATAATGCCAAATCTGATCGAGAAACTAGGGGAAATGTTGCCGTCTCTGAAACTTCTAATCATTCACTAGTCACCAAAGATATTTTGGATATGCTACAACAACTGTTGAACAAATCAAATCCAACAACCGTAAGTGGTTATGGGAGTTTGCAACAAGGTAACCAAAATCCCCTTGCTCTTCATACTCAAACTGTTCCATCTGAATGGATAGTGGACTCTGGAGCCTCCGATCATATGACAGGTGATAAATCCTTATTCTTGTCAATTTTTCCTTATATGAGTAATCTTTTTGTTCGAATTGCTGACAGCACACCTACTAAAGTAAATTGGTAGTATTAAGATATCAAGTTCCTTGACTCTTGAGTCTGTATTGTTTGTACCTAAGAAGCACGGACACAGACACGACAGGACACGGCGATACGTCAATTTCTAAAAAACTAGGACACGGACACGTTGAGGATAAGTTGTTTTTTTAAAAAAAAAATTAGTATATATATAGATTTTTAAAAAAATTTGGTATATATATAATTTTTTTTTAGTATATAAATAAATTTTTGTAGTTTAATTTCATCCTTCCTTTTTTTTAATTTAAAAATAGTTCTTGGGCTGGCTGTGCTATAGGGTATTTGTCTAGGTTAAGTTAGAAGGAGGTTTAAGAAAAACTTAAACCTACAGTACGAAGACAAAAAAAAGTGGGATGCGAATTCTGGAGCTTTTTGCTTCCGACGGCAATTTCTGCAGCTGACAAAGGCGGCGTCTTCTAAAGCGGATGGCAGTGGTGGCGGCTGCTGCGATGAGGGGTGGGTATTAGGGTTTTCTTTTCTTTCTTTTCTTTTTTAAATTTTTTTAATTAAACAGAACCTTTGGGCCTGTAGATTTGGGCCCAGACGTGTCCAATATCGTGTCCCAACGTGTCCAAGCGTGTCCGTTTAAAAAAAAAAAAAATAGGACACGTAAAATTGCGTGTCCGACATGTGTCTGACACAGATTCTTCGCTAGATATGACGTGTCCGTGCTTCCTAGGTTTGTACCAAAGCTAGAATATAATTTACTATCCGTGAGTAAGCTGAATAAGGATATGAATTGTGAAACTAAGTTTCTTGCAAACTCTTGTATTTTTCAGGACTTGTATTTTCGATTTATGTCTTCACCCGCAGTGGATCATTGGGCTGCAGTACAACAAATTCTATGTTATTTGAAGGCTGCACCTGGACGTGGGATCTTATATAAAGATCATGGTCATATGAAGATTGAGTGTTTTTCAGATGTCGATTGGGCAGGATCAAGAGAAGATAGAAGATTGACTTCTGGCTATTGTGTTTTTGTTGGAGGCAATTTGGTATCATGGAAAAGTAAGAAACAAAATGTGGTTTCACGATCAAGTGTTGAATCAGAATATAGAGCTATGACACAATCAGTATGTGAGATAATGTGGGTACATCAACTCTTGATCGAATTAGGCTTCAATGTTACCGTTTCGACCAAGTTGTGGTGTGACAACCAAGCTGCCCTTCATATTGCATCCAACCCAGGGGGAGTGTTATAGTGTATATGTAAATAGAGTAGTTTATTAGTCTTGAGTCCTTTATTGTAATTTTACTATTATTAGTTTAGGGCTTCTATGTATCCCTATATATATTTTGCTCTAATGTATAGAAGAGTATGTAATCCTCTCATTTTTATATCTCAATAACACTTGGAAGTCAATAGCTATTGTTGGACTATTGAGGGATAGTTTGTGGTGTTGTTTTTTAAGGCTTCTTGTAATCTCCCTGGAGTTTTAGTGGAACCTGCATCGATAGCAGAGAACTGGACGTAGCCCACATTGGGTGAACCAGTATAAAACTCGATGTCAATTTCTCTTCCCTTCTCTTTTATTTACTATCGTTCTTGTTGCTTAGAAATTAGGTTGAATTATCTATTCTTCTAAGCTCTTGGTTTCAAATTATTTATTCCGCATTATATTTAGAACCATAACCTGATCTGGAAATTGCGATAAATATATATTGTCTGAATTTGGTTGAACGAATTTGGATTGGACTATTTTATTGTCTAACAACTGGTATCAGAGTGTATTCGGGTTGTAGAACAATGTTAGGAGGGGATGAGAAATTAGTTATATTTAATGGATCAAATTTTTCTTTTTGGAAGTGTCAAATATTAGATTATTTGCATTCCAAGGAATTGGATTTACCATTGGAGGGAAAGTCGAATGACATGGGAGAAAAATGGAAGAAGTTGGACAGAAAGGTGTTGGGGACTATTCGCTTGACTTTGACGAAGAATGTGCAAAGCAATATGGCGAAGGCAATGACTACAACAGAACTCATGACAGCCTTGTCTAACATGTATGAAAAACCCTCGGTAAACAATAAGGTGTATCTCGCAACTAATACTTTAATTTGAAAATGGCCGAAGGTACATCTGTAACTGCCCATTTAAATGAGTTTGATTTGTTAATGAACAAATTAGTTGCTGTTGAACTAGAATTTACTAATAAAGTAAATGCAATTTTGTTGTTGAGATCTTTGCCTGATAGTTAGGAAACCATGAAAGCCACACTTTCTAATTCATGTGGTAAAGAGAAATTGCAATTTTCACAGGTTAGAGATTCTGCTCTGGCAGAAGAGATTCACAAGAAGGACTCAGGTGTTGCTTCTACTTTTGGTTTGACATTGAATATGGATAGAGGAAGGAGTAATAATAGAAGTCATGGAAATCGAGGTAAATCAAGAAACAACAGAAGCAAGTCTAGAAACAGCATATTAGAATGTTGGAATTGTGGTAAGACTGGACACCTGAAAAGGAACTGCAAGACCCCAAAGCGAATTGAAGGGAATGAAGACGGTGCAAATGTCGTTGCATCTAATGAGATGCATGATGCTCTTGTTATGGCAGTGGAAAGTGCTCATGGCACATAGGTGATTGATTCAAGTGCTACATTTCATATTATAGGTCAACGCGACGTTCTTGAAAACTATGTTGCAGGAAATCATGGAATGGTGTATCTAGCTGATGGAGACCCTTTGGACATCATTGGGATCGGTGACGTCAAATTGAAAATGGCAAATGGTTCAGTTTGGAAAATTCGCAAGGTACGTCACGATCAAAATATGATAAAAAAAAAACCTGATTTCCGTAGAGCAATTAGACAGTGAAGGATATGAAGTATCCATTGGTCAAGGAAACTGGAAGGTTACGAAAGGTACTATGATAGTTGCTCGAGGATGCAAGTCAGGGACTTTATATGTCAACAGCGATGACAAGGATATGGTGGTTGTTGTAGATCACTCGAGTCAAACAGAGAAGAAAATTTGGCTGGGATTTGAGGAGAAACCACCGAAGATACTACTCCCTCTAAATTATCGACACCTTGAACATTAACTTCAAAAAGATTATCAAAAGCTTCAGCAAATGAATCATCTTCAACTTGATCTACCAACTCAAATTCTGGAACATGAAAAATTGACTCCTCACTACTCATACTAACATCTGATTCTCCATTAGAATCAAAATAGAGAGAAATCTTCTTTGGAGAAGAGAGACTTGCTACACCTTTGGTGAATAGTGTGTTTGAACCAGGAAGAGAAACTTGCGATTGACTAAAAATCTTGACAGGATATAAAGTCTCTTGCATCTTAGAACCTTTCGAGGGAGACTCCAAAGATTCGTGGATAGAGTCAATAGACGAACACAAGATTCCTCAACAGAATCTGAATTAGACTTTGAATGATCCATGATGGAGGAAAACTTTTTTCTTCTAGAATAATGAAGAGGAAAGGGTTTAATTAAACTTTGCTTCGATTGCAGAGGAGACACCAGTCCAGGGGAATAAACATCTGCATGCCCATCCAAAGAAATGCCTTTTAACAAATTAGGACCATTTGAATTAAGATTCTTATCATTCATCGAAGGGACCTTTGAATCCTCGATAGTCATCACCAAATCATCTTCGTTTGGTAAAAAGAGACTTTCATCTTCCATAACCTGATTAACCCTCTTAAAATCCACTGAATTTGTAAAATCTTGTGGGGATAAAATTTCAGAATTCAAACGACACTTACTTGAAAGGTCAAGAGGTACTATGTCACCAAAACAGAGAGAAAAATTTCTGATATTCCCACCTTTAACATCAATCTCAGCTAGAATGAAGCCACAAATATTTTCCTCCACTCCAATTACTACTGCTGAACAATCAATAAAGTTAAGTGTTTGAGAGGAAATACTAATCAATCCACCAAAATGCTGCCCAATAGCTTCAAAACATGGTCGTTTCCAATAAATCAAAGGTAAATTCTTTATAGATATTCGTCCTCCATAGCTCTTGATGAATTCCGGGTGAGAATGCTTTTCATCAGACCAACACTCAATTTTCAAATGAAGGTCACCAACGAGACACCACTTTCTATCAAAATTCAAATCAGAAAGACCCTCATCAAACTTGATCAACACTTTGTCATCCATAAAAGGATTAATTAAAATTCTAATCCGAAAATGATTGTCTAAAGCGATTTGAAATCTTTCCAGGAGTAATGAGCAAACAACCTAGAAACCACCAAAATGGAATTGAAATTCAAATCCATCACTTCTCTCTCTTTCCTTACCCAAAAGGAAGAAATCTCAGAGGATTTCACCACATCTTCCTGAGCCGTATCAACTTTCTCAATTCGAGTAGATAAATCCAACTCAGAATACTCTGGTTCTCCATATTTAAGGAAAAAATCTCTTACCATTTACCAAAAAACAATCCAACCTTTCTTATCAAAACTAGCAGGAACATGAACATTCTTCCTTCCTCCATAAAAAGGTCATACTGCGCATTCCAAATACCAACCCTCGATAGATCTAAATTTAGACAGACGAATGGTCCCAAAATCATCCTTAAATTTCTTGTTAAAAAATGAGTGAACTGGAAATTGGAAAAGCTCAACCAGTGAGTTTTCAAGCCAACCTAAGAGGGATAAAGAAAGGTGAATTTTCTGATCTTTATTCATACCTTCCACAAAACACTCATCTTTTTCACCCCATAGACGGAAGTAAATATTCTGAATACAACAACTCATCTCTTCCAGCACTTCCATAGAACCATATACCAGAACTCAACCACAAACCAAAGGCAACCACGAAACCACAATCCAAAGAGACCCACGAATAACAAGTAGCTGTCGAACGACTGGCGAATAGACCGAACAGGCGGATGAATGGCGACAAACTAACCAGACTGACGACGAATGAAAACACAACACCGGACTAGCGATCGGCGAAGAATGATGGACGGACGGCGGATGATTGGCGGCAAACAAAACGGACTGACGGCGAATGAAAACGACGAATGAAAACGGCAAAGAATGGCGACAGGACAGACGGACAACGAAGGCGGCGAGCCACGACGGCGACGGAAGAAAACGGCCACTAGAGGCTAGGGATAGGGTAGGGTTCTTGGGGAGAGAGAAGGGAGGCAAGGGTTTTTCGGGGAGAGAGAAGAAACAACAGATGAAGAAAGGCGACCGGAAGGCAGATGACTGACCGAACGGACGGACGATAAGGGCAGCGAACCACGACAACGACGACGACTGAAGAAAACAGCGGCTGGAGGCTAGGGTTAGGGTAGGGTTTTTCAGGGAGAGAAAAGGGAGGCTCGGTACGTAGTGTAAAAGCACTGGGGTTGTTGGGTTTTATGTCCTAAAACTCGTGGATAGTAAATGTAACATGTTATAGTATATATGTAAATATAGTAGCTTATTAGTCTTCGTCCTTTATTGTAATTTTACCATTATTTGTTTAGGGCTTCTATGTACGCCTATATATATTTGGCTCTAGTGTATAGAAAGAATATTGAATTCTCACATATTTGATATCTCGATAACATGGTATCAGAGCTACTTTAGGGTTTTAGAATATTTCTTTTGGTCGTTAGGGTTTCTTCTTATCCAAGTGGGGTTAGGGTTTGAAATTTGGGTCACCACATTAGAGGGGTCGTTTGTCGACACCACCCACCTAAAGAGAAGCACCGCCGTCAGGGGAGTCGAATCGTCGTCGCCGTTCGCCGGAAGTAGCTGCGCATGAGCCACACGCACCGCCGGAGTATTCTGCAGCCATTACTCAGGTGTACTCCAGGAGGCCACCAAAAGAGCCTTCAGGCACATGTCCTACACCACAAGATTCTTCGACATCTGATCTTGGACCGAGTGATGTGTTATCAAGATATCAAACATGAGAGAATTCGATATATTTTCTATACACTAGAGCCAATTATATATAGGCATACATAGAAGCCCTAAACCACTAATGGTAAAATTACAATAAAGGACAAAGACTAATAAGCTACTATATTTACATATATACTATAACACTCCCCCTCAAGTTGGAGCATATATGTTAATCATGCCCAACTTGTTACAAAGATAATCTATTCTAACTCCATTTAAAGCTTTCGTGAAAATATCTCCTAATTGCTCTCCGGTCTTCACATATCCAGTAGCTACCAAACCTTGTTGTATTTTCTCCCGAACAAAATGACAATCGATCTCAATATGTTTAGTCCGCTCATGAAATACTGGGTTGGATGCAATATGAAGGGCAGCTTGGTTGTCACACCACAACTTGGTCGGAACTGTAACATTGAAACCTAATTCGATCAAGAGTTGATGAACCCACATTATCTCACATACTGATTGTGCCATAGCTCTGTATTCTGATTCAGCACTTGATCGTGAAACCACATTTTGTTTCTTACTTTTCCATGAAACCAAATTGCCTCCAACAAAAACACAATAGCCAGAAGTTGATCTTCTATCTTCTCTTGATCCTGCCCAATCAGCATCTGAAAAACACTCAATCTTCATATGACCATGGTCTTTATATAGGATCCCACGTCCAGGTGCAGCCTTCAAATAACATAAAATCTGTTGTACTGCAGCCCAATGTTCCACTGTGGGTGAAGACATAAATTGACTCACAATGCTTACTGAATAAGCTGTCTGGTCGTGTCACTGTAAGATAATTCAACTTTCCAACCAATCTTCTATATCTCTCAGGATCATCAAATGGTTCTCCATCTTTTGTAAGTTGTAGATTAGGCATCATCGGAGTACTACATGGCTTGACTCCCAATTTTCCTGTCTCAGATAGCAAATCAAGTACATATTTCCTTTGTGACACAAAAATACCTTTCTTGCTTCTCATTACTTCGATACCCAAGAAGTATTTTAATGTTCCCAAGTCTTTAGTATGAAACTGACTTCGGAGGAAAGTTTTGAGAGATGAAATGCCTGATGTATCATTTCCAGTAATAACAATATCATCAACATATAGGACAAGTAGAATAATACCACTATTAGTTCGTTGGTAGAAGACAGAGTGATCCGACTTTCTTTTCTTCATTCCAAACTGCTCAAGTGCCTGACTAAATCTTCCAAACCATGCTCGTGGACTTTGTTTCAACCCATATAAAGATTTACGAAGACGACACACTTTATCATTCTCCCCCTGAGCAACAAACCCAGGTGGTTGCTCCATATAGACTTCCTCTTGAAGATCACCATGGAGAAAAGCATTTTTAATGTCAAGCTGATGCAAAGGCCAACATTGAGAAGCAGCCATGGAAATGAATAACCTTACAGAAGTTAATTTAGCAACAGGAGAAAACGTATCAAAATAATCAATCCCATATGTCTAAGCATAGCCTTTGGCAACTAGGCATGCTTTCAATCGAGCAACTGAACCATCAGGATTTACCTTAATGGCAAACACCCATTTACACCCAATAGCTTTCTTTCCTTCTGGACGAGATACTAAATCCCAGGTACCATTATCATCTAAAGCAGTCATCTCTTCTATCATCGCATTGCGCCAACCAGGATGAGACAAGGCTTCATGAACCGTTTTAGGAATCGAGATAGAGTCCAGAGATGCAACAAAAGAACATGTAGAAGATGACAAGTGGTCATAAGTGACAAATGAAGAAATAGGAAAAGTGCAAGAACGTTTACCTTTACGAAGAGCAATAGGAAGCTCATCACTCGGCCCTGGATCCGATGACGAAGAATCTTGTGGTACAAGACATTCACCTAGAGGTTGTTGCCGTCTAGAGTATACTTGAGTAATAGGCGGACGAGTAGGAACAAGTGTCGAATGAGAAGGATCGAGAGAGGGTGTAGGAGACACAAGTGGAGATGGATCGGTAGAGGGTGTAGGAGGTACAAGTGTATAAATAAAAAGATCATCCTCCTCCTCCTGACTCGTACTAGGCAAAGATGATTTGAAAGGCGTGTCCTCAAAGAAAGTAACATCACGAGATACAAGATACCTATTCGAACTAGGACAATAGCATCTATAACCTTTTTGAACACGAGAATAGCCTAAGAAAATGCACTTTAAAGATTTGGGGTCTAATTTTGTTAGATTAGGACGAACATCTCTGACAAAACAAGTACAACCAAATATTTTCGGCTCAATAGGAAACAATGGTTTTGTGGGGAATAGAACATGATGAGGAATTTGACCTTTAAGAACAGATGAAGGCATGCGATTAATCAAGAAGCAAGCTGTAGAAATTGCATCAACCCAAAATTGCTTTGGAACACTCATTTGAAGGGATAATGCTCTTGCAGTTTCAAGGAGATGCCTATTTTTTCTTTCAGCAACTCCATTTTGGGAAGGAGTATCAGCACAAGATGAATGATGAATGATTCCATGCTTACATAGGTACGACGTAAGTGCTTCAGAAAAGTACTCACCAGCATTATCGCTTCTCAAAATTTTAAGGGAAACATCAAACTGAGTTCGAATTTCAGCATGAAAATTACAAAAGTGAGAAAGTAACTCAGAACGACTCTTCATAAAGTATAACCAAGTCATACGAGAGTAATCGTCAACAAAGGTAACGAAGTATCGAAATCCAGTTTTGGAAACAATAGGACAAGGACCCCAAATATCAGAATGAACTAATTCGAAGGGCTTACTTGCTCGATTAGCTATTCTAGGACTAGAGCTAAGACGATGAAATTTGGCAAACTGACATGAGTCACAATTTAATGAAGACAAGTTATGAAATTAAGGACAAAGTGTTTTTAGCACTGAAAGAGAAGGATGACCTAGACGGCAATGGGCATCAAATGGAGAAACAACTCCAGAACAGGCAACTTTTGGCACTTGATGATCGAAAATATAAAGTCCTCCAGATTCATGTCCTCTACCAATAATCTTCTTTGTCACAAGATCCTGAAACAAGCAATAGCCCGGATGAAAAGAAACACAACAATTAAGGTCATGAGTGAGTTTTCTAACAGATATTAAATTAAAGGACGGTTGAGGTAAATGTAAAACTGATGACAAAGAAAGAGATGGGGTTAGATTTACTGTGCCAGATCCAAAAACAGATGATGTTGATCCATCTGCCAAAGTAACGTCGATAAGGGATGTAGATGAAGAAAAAATGAAAAACAAATCACGATTACCTGTCATATGATTGGTTGCACCAGAGTCTATGACCCATTTGGTAGAGGAGGAAAGAAGACAATGATTCATGTTACCTGACTCAGCAATGGTTGTAATAGGGGTAAGCATGGATGATAAAGAATATGCTTTCAATGACTTCTGGTACTGTTGAAATTTAGCAAACTCAATAGTAGAAGTAACAAATGGTTGCTTAGATGAATCATGGATGGACTGAATCTGCGATTGAACCACATTAGACATTGCTACGAATCCTTGTTCAACCATAGGTCAATATCGAATGTAAAACCACAAATTCTGATCTAAAACCTTGGAAATTAGAGCCAAATCACCATACAACTTCTGAAAATATGATCTGAATGGAGTTTCTAATGAAGAACCTTAATTCTCCTCCCAAACAACTTTTAACTCGAGCCAATTATGTCCAAACTAGCCACAAGAATAAGTCAAAAATACTCTTGATGCACAAGAACGGCAAATCACAACAACCAGGGAAATTTCCAGCCACAAACGTACCCTCACGAGGAAAAAACAGAACTGAACTCAACAAAAACAAACCGAAATTGAGCCGAGCACGCAAACTGAAGCAAACGTGACCTGTTTTGGCAAAACCAAGTATATAGACTTGTTAGAATTCTCAGCCCGATGCTAACCCAACTGACGGAAGGGAAAACGGACCTCCCACGCGCCCTCACGCGCCGGCGGCTGCAGAAATCTCCGACGGGGCGTGTGGCTCACGCGCAGCTACTTCCGACGAACGACGACGGCGATTCGACTCCCCTGGCAGCAGCGCTTCTCTTTAGGTGGGTGGTGTCGACAAACGGCCCCTCTAATGTGGTGACCCAAATTTCAAACCCTAACCCCACTTGGATGAGAAGAAACCCTAACAGCCAAAGGAAAATTCTAAAACCCTAGAGTGGCTCTGATACCATGTTATCAAGATATCAAACATGAGAGAATTCAATATATTTTCTATACACTAGAGCCAATTATATATAGGCATACATAGAAGCCCTAAACCACTAATGGTAAAATTACAATAAAGGACGAAGACTAATAAGCTACTATATTTACATATATACTATAACATGATGATCTTCCCATTGCCCTTCGTAAAGGTAAGCGCACATGTACTTATCCTATTTCTTCGTTTGTGTCTTATAACCAGTTGTCGTCACCCACATATTCGTTTATCACATCCCTTGATTCTGTTTCTATCTCTAACTCTGTTCATGAAGCGTTATCTCATTCTGGTTGGCGCAATGCAATGATTGAGGAGATGAATGCTTTAGATGCTAATGGTACTTGGGATTTAGTATCTCGTCCTGCAGGCAAGAAGGCCATTGGGTGTAAATGGGTGTTTGCCATCAAAGTCAATCCTGACGGATCCGTTGCTCGTTTGAAAGCACGTCTTGTTGCTAAAGGATATGCTCAAGTTTATGGGATCGATTATTCTGATACATTTTCTCCAGTTGCTAAACTAACGTCTATTCGATTGTTTCTTTCCATGACTGCTACTCAAGGGTGGCCCTTACATCAGCTAGACATCAAGAACGCTTTTTTACATGGCGATCTTCAGGAGGAAGTTTATATTGAGCAACCACCTGGATTTGTTGCTCAGGGGGAGAGTGATAAAGTTTGTCGCCTTAGAAAATCATTGTATGGATTGAAACAGAGTCCACGTGCATGGTTTGGTAAGTTTAGCCAGGCACTTGAGCAATTTGGAATGAAGAAGAGTACGTCTGATCATTCTGTTTTCTACCGACGATCTGAGAATGGGATTACTTTGCTTGTTGTGTATGTTGATGATATTGTTATCACTGGTAATGATACATCAGGTATAGCCTCTCTCAAAACTTTCCTTCAGGGTCAATTTCATAGTAAGGATCTGGGAACACTAAAGTATTTTCTGGGTATTGAAGTGATGAGAAGCAAGAAAGGTATCTTTTTGTCACAACGAAAATATGTACTTGATTTGTTATCTGAGACAGGAAAACTAGGAGTTAAACCATGTAGTACTCCGATGATACCAAATTTGCAACTCATCAAAGAAGGAGAATTATTTAAAGACCCAGAAAGATACAGAAGATTAGTTGGGAAGTTGAATTATCTAACAGTGACACGACCAAACATTGCTTATTCAGTGAGTATTGTAAGTCAATATATGTCATCACCTACAGTAGATCATTGGGCTGCAGTAGAACAAATTCTGTGCTACTTGAAAGCTGCCCCAGGGCGTGGAATCTTATATAAAGATCATGGTCATACAAAAGTTGAATGCTTTTCAGATGCTGATTGGGCTGGATCTAAAGAAGATAGAAGATCAACTTCTGGATATTGTGTCTTTGTAGGAGGCAATTTGGTTTCATGGAAGAGTAAGAAGCAAAATGTGGTTTCACGTTCGAGTGCTGAATCAGAATACAGAGCTATGGCACAATCTGTATGTGAGATAGTATGGATACATCAACTGTTGACAGAGATAGGGTTCAGTGTCACTATGCCAGCTAAATTGTGGTGTGATAATCAAGCTGCATTTCACATTGCATCTAATCCAGTGTTTCATGAGAGGACTAAACATATTGAAGTGGATTGTCACTTCATTCGTGAGAAAATACAACAAGGGTTGGTGTCCACAGGATATGTGAAGACAGGAGAACAATTGGGAGATATTCTTACCAAAGCATTAAATGGAGCAAGAATTACTTATCTCTGCAACAAGTTGGGCATGATTGACATATTTGCTCCAACTTGAGGGGGAGTGTTATGATATATGTTATTTTGTATATATGTCCTTTATCGTAATTGTACATTTCTTAAGTTAGGGTTTTCTTGTACTCCTATATATATGTGTTATTCTCTAATGTGAATGATAGAGTATTTTTCCCTAATACTTTGTACAAGTCTCAGGCTGAGAATTCTGTCAAGTCTGTATACTTGGGTTTGCCAAAATAGGTCACGTTTGCCTCACTTTGTGCGCTCGACTCGATTTCACTTCGTTTTTTGTTCAGTTCAGTTCTTTGTTTTTTTTCTTGTGAGGGCACGTTTGTGGTTGAATTTTCTCCAGTTGTCGTGATTTGTTGTTCTTGTGCATCAAGAGTATTTCCGACTTGTTCTTGTGGTTAGTTTGGTCATAATTGGCTTGAGTTAAAAGTTGTTTGGAAAAGAATTAGGGTTCTTCATAAGGAACTCCATTCAGATCATATTTTCAGAAGTTGTATGGTCATTTGGCTCTAATTTCAAGGTTTTAGATCAGAATTTGTGGTTTCACATTCGATATTGAGCTATGGTTGAACAAGAATTCGTAGCGATGTCTAATGTGGTTCAATCGCGGATTTAGCCCATCCATGATTCATCTAAGCAACCATTTGTTACTTCTACTACTGAGTTTGCTAAATTTCAACAGTACCAGAAGTCATTGAAAGCATATTCTTTATCATCCATGCTTACCCCTATTACAACCATTGCTGAGTCAGGTAACATGAATCATTGTCTTCTTTCCTCCTCTACCAAATGGGTCATAGACTCTGGTGCAACCAATCACATGACAGGTAATCGTGATTTGTTTTCCAATTTTTCTTCATCTACATCCCTTATCGACGTTACTTTGGCAGATGGATCAACATCATCTGTTACTGGATCTGGCACAGTAAATTTAACCCCATCTCTTTCTTTGTCGTCAGTTCTACATTTACCCCACCTTTCCTTTAATTTAAAATCTGTTAGTAAACTCACTCACGACCTTAATTGTTGTGTTTCTTTTCATCCGGGCTATTGTTTGTTTCAGGATCTTGTGACGAAGAAGATTATTGGTAGAGGACATGAATCTGGAGGACTTTATATTTTCGATCATCAAGTGCCAAAAGTTGATTGTTTTAGAGTTGTTTCTCCTTTTGATGCCCATTGCCGTTTGGGTCATCCTTCTCTTTCAGTGCTAAGAAAACTTTGTCCTCAATTTCATAACTTGTCTTCATTAAATTGTGACTCATGTCAATTTGCCAAATTTCATCGTCTTAGCTCTAGTCCTAGAATAGATAATCGAGCAAATAAGCCCTTCGAATTAGTTCATTCTGATATTTGGGGTCTGATAGAATCTTATTATTATTTATGAACAAGAACAAATACACCCTAGGAAGAATTCGAGAGCTTCCTAATCTCTCCCCTTGACCCACCTTTACTTCACTACAACAAAAGGTACCTTCACCCATCACAACTACTAACTATATATACATTTACTCTTAACTGCCCATAACCGATACACATACTCTATTCAACTAATTCTAACAACCTTCTAACAACCTTCACTCGTCCCCTTCCTTATGTTTCTTCTTTCTCCTGCTACATACATATTTGACAGGGGGCCTATCACTACCCGGCCCCCAAAGAACCATCTTGTCCTCAAGATGAAATTCTAGGAACTGATTGGTTATCCATCAGCATCTTCCCACGTTGCTTCCTCTCCTTCCATATCCTCCCATCTAATTAAAACTTGTAACTTGGAAGAATCTTGAGGGCATTGTCGCACCCCCAGCAGCTCACTTGGTTCAATTCTGAACAAAAACTCAGGCGACATGTTTGGAGGAAAGGGCGTTACAGGCTATAAAGCACCGACACTTCAAAAATGGCGAAGTGTCAGTGTCGGACACGTGTCGGACACCGACACGCCCCGACACGCGTCCAACACGTGTCCGACACGCCACGTGGCGTGTCCCTTTTTTTTTTTTTTTAATTTCCGACACGGCAAAGAAGAAAGGGGCTTTTTTTTAAGATTTAACCACAGATTTATTATCATCCAGCCCAAGCCCATTAAGCCAGCCCACAACCACTCATAAATTCTTAACCCACGGTGAAAAAGCTCCACCGTTTAAAATTTAAAAAGTTACCTTTTGTTTTCTTTTTTTTTTTTCATTTTTAAATAAATCTGCCCTAGGTTTATCTAAGTCTTCTTCAGCCACCCACGACTTCTGTCTTCTTCCAAACGCCATTTTTTTTCTTTTAACTTCTCCATCATTCTCCACCGACGGCAGTTCATCTTCTTTCTTCCAGACGACATTTTGTTTTCTTATTGGAGCTTGGATATTGTTGATGTTGTTTACTTGTTGTATGGATGTTGTTTACTTGTTTTAATGTATGGATGTTGTTTACTTGTTTGATTCTATTGTTTTTTAATGAGTTGTATGGATGTTGTTTAATGTTTACTTGTTTTAATGTATAAATATAGAGGAAATTTACATTAAAAGTATTAAATATTCATAATATGTCAAAATATGCACACATATATATATTTTTTTTAAAAAAATTTAACGTGTCCCCAACGTGTCGTGTCCTACTTTTTTGGAAATTGACGTGTCGCCGTGTCCGTGTCGTGTCATGTCCGTGTCGCGTGTCAGTGTCCGTGCTTCTTAGGTTACAGGAAAAGTGCTACCAAGTGCTTTCCGTAGCTGAGACACATGAAAGACCGGATGAATCCTTACATTATCAGGTAAGGCTAATCGATAAGCAACAGCGCCAACTTTTTCTTCAATCTCGAACGGCCCCACAAATCTTGGCGCAAGTTTGGCATTATAGAACTTCGCCAAAGAACCTTGCCTATATGGCCTTAACTTCAAATAAGCCCAATCTCCAACGAATAAGTCCACCTTTCTTCTCTTTGTATTGGCATAGTTCTTCATGTATTGTTGGGCGTATGACAGACGTTCTTTGATCACCAATAACATTTCATCTCGCTCCTTCAGCTGTTTGTCCACCTCTGAAACAGGGGAGCTATCTGTTACGTAAGGAATAATGGTCGGAGGAGGGCGGCCATACACCACTTCGAATGGCGTTGTCTTGAGACCCGAATGAAAAGAGGTGTTGTAGCTGAATTCGGCCCATGGCAACCATCGGACCCATTTGTTGTTACAGTGCATAGCAAAGCATCGTAAGTAGGTCTCCAAACCCCTATTGACGACCTCAGTTTAACCATCAGTTTGCGGGTGGTATGTCGTGCTCCGCTTGAGCTTGGTACCTTCCCACTTGAACAACTCTTTCCAAAAAAGACTTGTAAATACTGAATCTCGGTCAGAAACTATACTCCTGGGAATGCCATGTAGACAAACTACTTCACAAATGAATATTTGGGCTATTGACACAGCTGAATAAGGATGTTTCAGAGGAACGAAGTGTGCATATTTAGACCGTCTGTCAACGACAACCAAAACTGAGTCGAAGGACTCGGCTCGTGGCAGCCCAATAACAAAATCCATTCACACATCTTCCCAAATATTGTCAAGAATGGGGAGCAGTTGGAGCAAACCGGCTGGGGCAAGAGCTAAGTACTTAGCTTGTTGACAAACGGTGCATTCGGCAATGAAAAGTTGAACCCGTGCTTTCATTCCATTCCAATGAACTTCCTTGGCTAACCTTTGATAAGTACGAAGCACACCTCCGTGTCCCCCAACAGCTGACGAATGAAAAGTTTCCAACAGTAGTGGAATTGTCGGGGAATCTTCAGGTAGGACAATTCGTCCTCTGTAATATAAAACATCTCCCTTCAACGAGTAACCAGAAGGAAACTTCTCTCCCTTAAGAATTTTGTTCCGCAAACTATTCAACTTATCATCTTTCTGTTGGCCAACAATCAGACCCACATTCAATCCACCCACCACACTGACTGCTGAAAACTCCAGCGCGTTAGGAAGCCGGGAAAGGGCATCGGCCACTTTATTTTCCACACCGGGCTTATACATAATAACAAAATCGTATCCCAACAATTTCGTGAGCAATTTCTGATAATCTCCTGCCACTAAGCGTTGCTCGAGAATGTATTTCAAACTACTTTGGTCCGTTCTCACCAAGAACTTTCGTCCCAGAAGATAGGGCGCCATTTTTGGACAACCATGTCAATGGCCATCAACTCTCGCTCATACACAGCCTTGTTCCTATGTAGAGGAGACAATGCGTGACTGAAGAAGGCAATACGATGTCCTTCCTGCATCAGGACAGCTCCAACCCCCACACCCGACGCATCTGCCTCGATCACAAAGGGTCTATTAAAATCGGGTAATGCCAGTACGGGGACAGTCATCATTGCACGTTTGAGGCGTTGAAAGGCCTCAAGAGCCTCCTCATTCCAGGCGAACTGATCCTTTCCCAGCTGTTGGGTCAAAGGATGGGCGATGGTACCATAGTTGGCCACAAACTTGCGGTAGTACCCAGTTAGGCCCAAGAACCCTCGGAGTTCTTTGATATTCCTTGGAACTGGCCACTGTTCCATGGCTACCAGCTTAGAAGGGTCGGCTGAAACACCTTCACCAGAGACAATGTGGCCCAGAGACTCGATTTGCTTCAAGGCAAAGTTACATTTCTTTTTATTGGCAACCAACTGATTTTCCTTCAGTACCATAAGGACCCGACTTAGATGCTCGGCGTGCTCTTCAATGGATCGGTTGTAGATCAGGATATCGTCCATGAATACCAGGACGAATTTTCTTAAGAACGGCCGGAGAATTCTGTTCATGATGGCTTGAAATGTCGAGGAAGCATTGCGGAGGCCGAAGGGCATAACGAGGAACTCGTAGTGACCTTCATGGGTGCGGAAGGCGGACTTGTGAACATCCCAATCTTTCAGCCTAATCTGATGATACCCTGATTTGAGATCTATCTTTGAGAAAATAACAGCCCCAAATAGTTCATCTAGAAGTTCATCGACTAAGGGAATAGGAAACTTATCTGGCACTGTAACCTTGTTGAGAGCCCTGTAGTCGATGCAAAAACGCCAGCTACCATCTTTTTTTCTCACCAACAGCACGGGGCTTGAGAAAGAGCTTAAACTCGGCTGAATGATCCCAGCCTCAAGCATCTCATCGACCAACTTTTCAATCTCGTCTTTCTGACTTTGCGGGTAGCGATAGGGACGGACATTGACTGGTGTCGTACCTGGTAATAGTTCGATCGAATGATCCAACTCACGGTGGGGAGGCAAAGCGGGTAATGGCTGAAACACGGAACCGTGGTGCTCCAATACTGAACGAATTATCCGAGGGACATCATCCCAAAGTCCCAACATCTCATTCGAAGCCTGCTGTAGTGCATTGAACTCAACCAAGAAGCCTTGCTTCTCTAATTTCAGTGTTTTCATCAAGGACTTGAGCGTAACCTGAGAACGTACCAAGGAAGGATCCCCATGCAGTACAATCTTCAATCCCTCTAACGTGAAACTCAATTTGAAGTGTGTGATGGTTAGAAGTAACATCACCCAGTGTTTCTAACCACTTCACACCTAGAATCACGTCCGCTGTACCTAATGCAATAGGAAGGAAGTCTTGGACCACCGACACTGGCCCGAGAGAAAGGACCACATCTTTGCAGATCTGAGCACCGCGAACTGAAGATCCTGTGCCCAAAATTATGCCATATCCATCCGTCTCGATCAATGGAAGTTTCAAAGTCTCAACCAACTTTAGTGCAATGAAGTTATGCGTAGCGCCACTGTCTATAAGGACGATAACCTCTATTGCACCAATTAGACCTTTGAGCTTGATCGTCTTTGGGGAACCAACGCTGGTCATCGAATGTAAGGCTACCTCTTCAGAGATTTCTTGCTCGTTCGAGGCCCCTATATTATCATCAGCCACTTCTCCATTCTGCATGGCAACATCCTCCGTCGGTTGCTCGCAATCCATCTCATCTTCTTGAACTACCATAACTTGTAGTTCTTTCTTTTTACATCTATGTCCAGGAAAGAATTTCTCCTCGCAACGGTAGCAAAGACCCTTCTCCCTCTTCAGCTGAAGCTCTACATCTGTCATTTTTTTAAACGAAACTTCAGACGATCTATTGAAGGTATCTGAGCGGACCGTGGCACCCAGCTTACTCGGGTTGACCGATACGGTTCGAGTCGTGGACCCAGCCCCGTATGACGGTGATTTGGGTTGTGCGGAAGCCTGGGTACGGGCCAGAGGTTTCGGGCTAAAGGAAGCCCAAAAATATTTGTCTTCAAAATGGAGGAGTTCGTCCTCAAGCTTTTGGGCTATTTCCATGGTCATGTCCAGCCCAACGGGCCGCGTGACCCTTAATTTGATCTTGATGTCTTCTTTGAGCCCATCGATGAACTTGCCCTCTAGTGTGGCGTTGTCCAGATTGTCAAGTGGGGCGGAATAATCTTCAAACTTCTCGCGATACTCGGCCACCGTAGTTTCTTTTTTCAACACGAAGAACCTTTCATGGAGACTGCCCTCCTTCGTCGGCAAGAATCTTTTCAGAAGTAACCGGCGGAATTCTTCCCAGCAACCAATTGGTCGACATTTTTGTTCATAGTAATACCACTTCAGGGCAACCGCGTCGAGACAGAGTACGGCCGCTCCAATCTTTTCCGAGTCCTCCAATTGGTTTACCTCAAAATACCGCTCCACTTAGTGAAGCCATTCGTACTGGTTGGCACCAGAAAACACGGGAATTTCCAATTTCATCAGCCGGAGATCGAAAACGGGAGCTAATGCTTTGGAAAGCATTTGCGGATCAATAGTGCCAGCATCCACCGGACTAGCGGGCGCCGCTGCACTGGCCGCCTCATCCGATCGTTTCGGTTGGTCCTTCGCTGGAGCAGCTTTCTCAGCTTTCAAGCTTTCAAAGTGAGCTGCCATGGCGGAAAAACTCTCTTTCATTTGTAAAGCCATGTCCGAGAAGTTATCCATCGATTGATGGATTGCTGCGATTTCTTTTCCCTGAGCCGCAAGATTGGCTTCCAAGGCCTCCATCCGAGATTCCATACGAGTAGACATCGTGGATAGAAGCGGGAAAAAAAAATTGGCTCTGATACCAAATTGATAGAATCTTATTATTATTTATGAACAAGAACAAGTACACCCTAGGAAGAATTCGAGAGCTTCCTAATCTCTCCCCTTGACCCACCTTTACTTCACTACACCAAAAGGTACCTTCACTCATCACAACTACTAACTATATATACATTTACTCTTAACTGCCCATAACCGATACACATACTCTATTCAACTAATTCTAACAACCTTCTAACAACCATCACTCGTCCCCTTCCTTATGTTTCTTCTTTCTCCTACTATATACATATTTGATAGGGGGCCTATCAGGGTCCTTGTCCTATTGTTTCCAAAACTGGATTTCGATACTTCGTTACGTTTGTTGATGATTACTCTCGTATGACTTGGTTATACTTTATGAAGAGTCGTTCTGAGTTATTTTCTCACTTTTGTAATTTTCATGCTGAAATTCGAACTCAGTTTGATGTTTCCCTTAAAATTTTGAGAACACGCCTTTCAAATCATCTTTGCCTAGTACGAATAGGTATCTTGTATCTCGTGATGTTACTTTCTTTGAGGACACGCCTTTCAAATCATCTTTGCCTAGTACGAGCCAGGAGGAGGAGGATGATCTTTTTATTTTTACACTTGTACCTCCTACACCCTCTATCGATCCATCTCCACTTGTGTCTCCTACACCCTCTCTCGATCCACCTCCTTCGACACTTGTTCCTACTCATCCGCCTATTACTCAAGTATACTCTAGACGACAACAACCTCCAGGTGAATGTCTTGTACCACAAGATTCTTCGTCATCGGATCCAGGAACGAATGATGAGCTTCCTATTGCTCTTCGTAAAGGTAAATGTTCTTGCACTTTTCTTATTTCTTCATTTGTCTCTTATGACCACTTGTCATCTTCTACATGTTCTTTTGTTACATCTCTCGACTCTATCTCGATTCCTAAAACGGTTCATGAAGCCTTGTCTCATCCTGGTTGGCGCAATGCGATGATAGAAGAGATGAATGCTTTAGATGATAATGGTACCTGGGATTTAGTATCTCGTCCAGTAGGAAAGAAAGCTATCGGGTGTAAATGGGTGTTTGCAATTAAGGTAAATCCTGATGGTTCAGTTGCTCGATTGAAAGCACGTCTTGTTGCCAAAGGCTATGCTCAGACATATGGGATTTGATTATTTTGATACGTTTTCTCCTGTTGCTAAATTAACCTTTGTAAGGTTATTCATTTCCATGGTTGCTTCTCAATGTTGGCCTTTGCATCAGCTAGACATTAAAAATGTTTTTCTCCATGGTGATCTTCAAGAGGAAGTCTATATGGAGCAACCACCTGAGTTTGTTGCTCAGGGGGAGAATGATAAAGTGTGTCGCCTTCGTAAACCTTTATATGGGTTGAAACAAAGTCCACGAGCATGGTTTGGAAAATTTAGTCAGGCACTTGAGCAGTTTGGAATGAAGAAAAGCAAGTCGGATCACTTTGTCTTCTACCAACGAACTAAGAGTGGTATTATTCTACTTGTCCTATATGTTGATGATATTGTTATTACTGGAAATGATACATCAGGCATTTCATCTCTCAAAACTTTCCTCCACAATCAGTTTCATACTAAAGATTTGGAAACATTAAAATACTTCTTAGGTATCGAAGTAATGAGAAGCAAGAAAGGTATCTTTATGTCACAAGGGAAATATGTACTTGATTTGCTATCTGAGACAGGAAAATTAGGAGCCAAGCCATGTAGTACTCCGATGATACCTAATCTACAACTTACAAAAGATGGAGAACCATTTGATGATCCTGAGAGATATAGAAGATTGGTTGGAAAGTTGAATTATCTTACAGTGACACGACCAGACATAGCTTATTCAGTAAGCATTGTGAGTCAATATATGTCTTCACCCACAGTGGAACATTGGGCTGCAGTACAACAGATTTTATGTTATTTGAAGGCTACACCTGGGCGTGGGATCCTATATAAAGATCATGGTCATATGAAGATTGAGTGTTTTTCAAATGCTGATTGGGCAGGATCAAGAGAAGATAGAAGATCAACTTCTGGCTATTGTGTTTTTGTTGGAGGCAATTTGGTGTCATGGAAAAGTAAGAAACAAAATGTGGTTTCACGATCAAGTGCTGAATCAGAATACAGAGCTATGGATCAATCAGTATGTGAGATAATGTGGGTACATCAACTCTTGATCGAATTAGGTTTCAATGCTACAGTTCCAACCAAGTTGTGGTGTGACAACCAAGCTGCCCTTCATATTGCATCCAACCCAGTATTTCATGAGCGGACTAAACATATTGAAATTGATTGTCATTTTGTTCGAGAGAAAATACAACAAGGTTTGGTATCTACGGATATGTGAAGACCGGAGAGCAATTAGGAGATATTTTCACGAAAGCTTTAAATGGAGTTAGAATAGATTATCTTTGTAACAAGTTGGGCATGATTAACATATATGCTCCAACTTGAGGGGTGTTATAGTATATATGTAAATATAGTAGCTTATTAGTCTTCGTCGTTTATTGTAATTTTACCATTATTTGTTTAGGGCTTCTATGTATGCCTATATATATTTGGCTCTAGTGTATAGAAAGAATATTGAATTCTCACATATTTGATATCTCGATAACATAACAAAGTCAATTATAATCGATAAAGCGTTATCGAGGTTATTCACTTTCTAGTTGTTGTATAGTTGTTTTAATTATGTATTAATTAACCCAAATCCAATAAACTAGAATCCTTGGCTATGATATGAACACTTGAACTTTATGTAGTGACATAAAAGTGGATCAAGTTCAAGTAATAGCCTAAATGGTCTATAGTATAGGGATAAGACTGGGTACCTTATCCTAGGAAAACTATGTGATGCGGCCCACTTTGTTTTAGTACAAACGATGTGATCCTGAATCGTTCATGTAGAGACATGCGAGTGGGGGCGTCCTATACAAAAGAGTTTGTATAAGACCAGACCGCGAAATAAGTCACTTTCACTTATTAACGCCGTTTACTGTGAAACTGACATATTTCAAACGATGACCTAGGTAACTCGATCTTAATCCTGAGCTAACTATGAACTCCTGTTTATTCGGACTTATCCTTAGATCTGCATGGGTGAGAGTGGCTCATCATCGCCGACTCAATAAACCCCCCATTTCAGGGATAGGAACGGGTAGATAGCTGGGACATAGTCCTGCAAGACGGAATTCACTCCTACCAAATTTAGGGATAGTAGAGAGGTTGTTCCCTTAAGTGCTGACTCCGGGATGTGAACAAAGGGATCCCGCCCTCTTATTGGCCCGAGAGGTTTTAGGTTTAGTGGTGGGACCACAATCCAATTGTTCATTAGGGACTCAGTGGAGACTTAAGGAACAAGATGTAACTTCAGGGGTAAAACGGACATTTGACCCAGCTCTAGTTACGAACAACCTGTGAAGGGTCGACTTACTAATAATGGTTATATCGGGTGGACAGAAATATATCTACAGTGAAGGGAGTTCAACTATCGGGCTATAGTGGAGTGTCCCGGTAGTTAACGAATGTTGGTTAACTGGGTTAAAAGAGTTTAACCAGTTAATCTCGGATCGTTGGAGCACATGATCTGTAGGTCCATTAGGTCCCCTGCTAGCTCATACGGAATAAACCTTAGAACAAGTGTGATGAAGAGTTTGAAGCGTTCAAATCCAAATTAGGGAGTAATCGTTAAATCATGGTTGATATATTTGACGTTAAAAGTTTAATTACGAATTAAATTGTATTAGAGAGAGTTGGGAATATTTAAATAGGCTTTAAATATTATAATATGTATTTGATGCATATTTCAGTTTAAATTTGAATAGTGTTTCAAATTCAAAAACCAAGATCGAGAATAATCGAGATTGGTGCAAAAAGCTTAATTTAATATTTGATATTAAATATAAATTATTAATTAAATTGTTTAATTAATTAAAATGAATTTTAATTGAAATTAATTATTAGAATTAATTTTTGAATTAAAATTAGTTTTGAATTTATTGAAATTAAAATTAAAATTAAAAACTCCATTTTGGAGGTGGTGGTGTTTTGTGACTCAAAGCACAAATTCACTCCTTTTGCACACCTAATCCCTTCTCTTAGTGTGTTGTCTTCACCATATGAAGAGGTGCATATTTTCCTCTTCAATATAAAGAGAAGAAGACATAAGATCAACTGAGTTTGGAATGGTTATTGCTGGAATTTTGGTTCAAAATACCCACAGCTCTAAAACTCTCTCATACCTTCATATGCTCTCAAATTCATCACACAAACGGTCCCACAACCCGTTCTAAGGCCGGAGGATAGCGGGGAAGACTCTCGTGGTTGTCCAAGACTCGTTCGTGCAAAGATTTCATCCACGGAACTCACGAATTTCTCACCAAAAGGTTGGTATTTTCATGCTCTGTTTTTGTTCGGTTTTTGCCATGCTTTTCATTTGAGAAATTAAAGAAATTATAGTGCAATCGATCCAAATCGTTTCCGCTAGAGTGTTCTACACTCAGAGGTGAATTAAAATGAAGTTATGGAGAAGAAATGTATAAAAATGTCTTTCTTCATGGTGATCTTGAAGAAGAAGTGTATATGGAGCAACCACCAGGGTTTGTTGCTCAAGGGGGAGAATCGAAAGGTATGTCGTCTTCTTAAATCCTTGTATGGATTAAAGCAAAGTCCACGAGCAAGGTTTGGAAAATTCAGTCAGGTGACTAAAAATTTTGGAATGAGAAAAAGTAAATCAGATCATTCTGTCTTTTATAAGTAGTCTGAAAATGGTATTATCTTGTTGGTTGTGTATGTTGATGATATTTTTATTACTGGCGATGACACATCAAGCATCCAAGCACTCAAGAACTTTCTCCACAGTCAACTCCATACAAAAGATTTGGGAATGTTGAAATACTTTCTAGGATTTGAGGTAACAAGGAGCAAGAAAGTGGATTCTGTTATCACAGAGAAAATATGTAATTGACTTGTTGACTGAAATAGGGAAGTTAAGGGCTAAGCCATGTAGTACCCCAATGATGCCAAACTTACAGCTTACGAAAGAGGGAGAATTACTGAAACATCCTGAAAGATATAGGAGGTTAGTGGGAAAACTCAATTATCTTACAGTGACTCGGCCTGACATAGCTTATTCAGTGAGTATTGTGAGCCAGTTTATGTCTTCTCCTACAATTGATCATTGGGCTGCATTAGAACAAATTTTGTGTTATTTGAAGGCAGCTCCCGGACGTGGTTTATTATATAAGGATTATGGGCACACGAACATTGAATGCTTCTCAGATGCTGATTGGACAGGGTCTAGGGAAGATAGAAGATCAACTTCAGGATACTGTGTATTTGTGGGTGGTAATTTGGTTTCTTGGAAGAGTAAGAAACAAAATGTGGTGTCACGTTCAAGTGTTGAATCAGAATATAGAGCAATGACACAGTCTATATGTGAATTAGTCTGGATACGTCAACTTCTCATTGAATTAGGATTTGATATCACAACACCGACAAAATTATGGTGTGATAATCAAGCAGCTCTCCATATTGCATCTAATCTGGTATTTCATGAGCAGACTAAACACATTGAGGTTGACTGTCATTTTGTACGTGAAAAGATACAAGAAGGTTTGGTGTCAACAGAATATGTGACGACTGGAGAGCAATTAGGAGATATCTTCACAAAGGCACTAAATGGAGCTCAAATAGATTATCTCTCTAACAAGGGCATGACGAATATATATGCTCCAACTTGAAGGGGAGTGTTAGAGTTATTTATTAGTATAAGTGTAATTATATAGTGTTCTCCTTTATTGTCTTTTTACATTCTCCTACTTAGGTTAACCTTGTACACTTGTGTATGTATGTATGTATGTATGTATGTATCTATCTATCTATCTATCTATCTATCTATCTATCTATCTATCTATATATATATATATATATATATATATATATATATATATATATATATATATATATATACATATACATATATATCTTATGTGAATGGAATAGGTAGTTCTGATTCTCTCAAACCTTTAGCCTTTTACAGCTTTCAAATACAACAAATCAAACCCGATATGACCAAAACCAGCACACTACTAGAAAGAGTGGACCACAGTGAGCCAACCCACGAAAAACGGAGCGAAAACGGCGACGCATACACCCACACGCGCCGGCGCATGAAACTGGAGCAGAAGATTCTGACGGCGCATAAGGCCCACGCTTAGGGAGTTTCAACGATGGATTTGGAGGACCTGCAGATCGGCGACTAGGCTTTCTTTTGGGCTACGCAGTGATGAAAAAATCCTTTGGCGACAAACCTAGATGACAGCAGCGGCAGTAGATTCAGGCAACGGCAGCAACAGATTCTGGTGGCGGCGACAGCAACAAACATTTCAGCAAAACAAAACCCTCAAAAGGTGTTCTAAATCAAACCCTAAAAAGGTATTCCAACTCAAATCCTAAAGATTCACAAACCTCTGACGAGACAAAACCCTAATTGCCCTAGACCCGCTCTGGTACCATGTAAACGCTAAAGGTTTGAGAGAATCAAAATAATCTATTCCATTCACATAAGAGATATATATACAAGTGTACAAGGTTAACCTAAATAGGAGAATGTAAAAAGACAATAAAGGACAACGCTATATAATCACTTATACTAATATAATAACTCTAATAGATAACATGGGGTTCCATCTCAAAACCAATTGGCAATGAGTGGAGTAACTCATGTATCTTATAAATTGTGAGGTCTTCACTTATCTTTTCAATGTGGGATCCTCAACATGCCCCCTCAAGATGGAGCCTCTTTGGGTTCACTATTCTTGGACTGGATCCTAATTTTTTTCCTTGGATCGAATACCCGTTTGGGTTTTATAGACTATGATACCATATTAGATAACATGGGGCTCCATCTCAAAACCAGTTGGCAATAAGTGGAGTAACTCATGTATCTTATAAATTATGAGATCTCCACTTATCTTTTCAATGTGGGATCCTCAACATTTATGAATGAATATCAAATCATAACAAGGATGTAGACCATGAAATGAACAAAGGAGTCATATTAAAAGGCAATAAAATCCAATAAAGAATTGTTAAAATGCAGAGAAAAGAAGTATAAAGGTTGATGAACAGAAAAACAAGAGAGTTTTAGATAATAATTCCTCCCATTTGCTGATAATACTTTGTTACTCTCCTTAGACAACAAATCCGAGCAATAAATCTTCTCAAATTTTTTTTAGCTTCCAGCCCCACAGTTAAGCTCTCTATGTCTACTTGTGGGTATGGTATTAACATGAAAGACAATGCAGTTTCTTTCCAGCATTCTGATAGGTATCCTTTATTTACTTAAGATTTCTCTAGTGAGAAAAATTACAACCTATCAACTATGACCAATTCGAGAGGGTCGTTCTACTCTCCACATTTGACTAAGTAAAACAAGATTAGAAAGTAGCACAACCCTCAACCCTGACTTTCCAACTAAACGACATATACGAAAAAGAGAAAGATAACTGACTATGGAAGTTATAACTCCCTATTCAAAAACATTCAGATAAAATAACCACATAAGAAAAAACTATTGCTTCTCCTCGTTATTTGTGGCTAAATTTCCCTTCTTGCCTTTCCTTGAGTACACTTTCACAATTTGGGGTCTAACACATTCCTCTTTACTATTCCTCTTTCCAAAGTCCCTATAAAAATTGTTAAACTCATGGAAAATTGTAATAGAGACTTCATCCGATATGGTGCTTGGCCTGTTACAGGCAGTTGTCACCTTGTTGGTTGGAAATGGAACTCTCTTGATCTCGCTTCAAGCAGTCTTGGGATTGGCTCCTTAAAAGAGAAGAATAGTGTTTTCCTTCTTAAGTAGCTGCCAAGTAAATATGATCTGGATGTCCACGTTTGGATGACATAGCCTCCCAAAATAATTGAGGCAAGTGTCCTTGGCTGGCCAATGGTCATTGTGAAAAACAGCAGTTTCTTCTTAAATTTTCTGAAACTCAGGCTGAAAAATGACCAAAAAATATGCTTCTGGGAGGATAGGTGGCTGACTGCTCCTCTTTGTGCTTCTCTTTCTCAGATATTTATCTTTAACAGAATAAGGGTGGTTGCGGTCAATTATTATTGAAATGGAACCCATCAAAATCGAAACTGGGATTTGGGATGATGCTGCCTAAGGACTTTCTTTTTCACAAAAAACTGAAGGACTTTGTTCTGCGCTGTAGGATCTTAGGCTGTTATTAAAGCCTGATTACAAACCTCAATGTGCAGTGTCCATCATCTAGCCTAACCTCGCAGATTGATGCAACTGGACTTTGGCTTGGATAATTAGGTTTAACACTTAGACAAAGGTGATTGATCTCAAGGACTTCATCCAGAGCACTGCAAGTATCTTAAACAACCCCCAGCAGTATGCCATCATTCACTCTTTCTCGATTGTTATGAAGAGTATTTCGAGGCTGCTTCCTTGAGTACGGATGAAGATGGAGCAAAAGTTAAGTTGTTTGTCAAGCTCGTACCAGTCTATGAACCCATTTCTCATATCCATCCATCAATACCACATCAAAATGTCTCATAAAAAATTATTAGTAACCTTTTCTCTACTTTAGATGATACATGAATCTCAAAGTACCTCTTAACTCGGAATAATAAGAACCTAGGGTTCTCGTAGGAGAAGATCAGCATTTTCACCCACTGCTTCCACCTTGATTGTAATTCCCACTAGGGCGTCCACCTTTCACACTTGTACCAATTCCCAATCCAGTAACTTCTGGTTGCTCTACCAATTCCCCACATGTTTCCTCACCCACTATCTCCTATCTTTCAGGTTAGCACCCTTTTGCCCAAATTTTCAACTTGACTCCATGTTCCAATGTCACCTCTGTTTGTCTACACTTCTTTATTTGCATGTCATCAGACTGCTCCAATCCCAGAAACATGAGCTCAACTCAAGTCTCTGTAATCTCTATTCAGTCAATCCTCCCATCAATTTTCTTCATGTCAAGGTCGCATCGTCATGCACGCTGATACCAAGACGAAAAGTAGTATTAGATAGTAAACCATCCAAAAGATTAAGGTACATGTTGAGGTATTCCCCAATACAACTTCTGTCTCCCAAAACTGATAGCCTATTGAACAGAACAGCCACTTCCAAAATCCCCTTTACTCGTATAATATTTTCATGATCCCACAATATCCAAGTTTCCCTACTTAAAGAAGTTACATATTCTCTCTTTTAGGTACCTACAACTACTTAGCTCTCTATTAAGCCCTTGTGTAATAGAGAACTTGGGACACTTCCAATCAGTGTATCTGGTCCAAGGTTTTCTGTAATAAAAATATATTATTTTTTCCATCAATGTCAATTAGCAGCTTTTCTATAAGCCCCTTGAGCTCCTCAAGAGATGTCATACCTTCTTTCTTTTATGTAATTTTTTCCTAAATAATTTTCACTTAGCTTCCTATAAAAAAAACAAACTATGAAATATTAATCAAGGAATGAATATGCAGCGGGCAAATTAAATATGTTGAATTATACCTGAGCTTGCATTATTTTGGAAAGAAGGCTGGTTAACTCCAAATAACAAATTCCAAATAGCTTTAGGAGATGCATACTGCATTGCCTGGGGAATTGTATGCATAAGTTCAAGTGAGAGAGAAAAACTCAGAAAGTTGGATGATGTCATTTACTCTCATGCTGGTTAAAAGACAACTGCACCTTCCAGTTTGCAACGGTAAAAATGAGACAAGAAAAAGCAATGCCCAAGCTTCCATATCTCACTATATCTCGCCTAGTACCTTGCAACCTGGCCATGATTCACCAAAGTATCTAAAAATTCCGGAGTAAAAGATGTATATTTCTCATGTATTTTGATAGTATACTATTGCATATATAGCCACTCCATCACAAATACAAAAGGACATGATATCCTAAGCTGCAATCCTACCATTTTTTTTAACAAGAAACAAAATTTTCATTGATAAAATGAAAAGAGACTAATGTTCAAAGGATACAAAATCCACGAGGGAGCGAAGAAGAAGGAAAAAAAAAAGAACAAACATGCAAGGAAACTTAGAGTCCTAAGAAGGGCATCTCCAACTGGAAAATGATAGTAATAAAAGAATCCACTTAAAAGAGAAATATAGTAAAAAGAAAACAGGAAAAACACTTGTTTGGTTCTATTTTCTAAGCTTGTGTTGTAAATCTATTGGATGCTAGATATTATCGGTGGTCTCTCACCTTTTCAATGAATGGTTTTATATATATAAGGTGTCCCCAACATGTTGTGTCCTACTCTTTTTAGAAATTTATATGTTGTCTGTCTGTGTTGTGTCTGTCTCCATGCTTCTTAAGGATATATAACTACAGAACAACAATCAGAAAAGTTCCTGATAAGTCTCGAGGCTTATCATCTGTGCATGATGTGCTGAAGAATGTGCAGCCTAGTCAAAATAGGCAGAAGATCTATATATTTTCTTCCATTCAACACTTCCCCTCAAGATAGTGAGTCAATAATTTATATCTCTAACTTGCTAATCATTCTGAAAAGTTGAGGTACTTATCCCAGGGGTTTCAATGGGGCAAGGGCTGGAAAAGGGAATTCTATTACCCAATAAAGGCAGGTTTCTTTGAATGGAAATAGAGGTATGCTGCATTTCAATATGAACAGCATAGTCTTCTTGGGTAAAATTCATAGATGATTTAGAAGTTCTATTGGCCTCTACCTTTCAAATGACAACGAACCATCATTGGCAGCATCCAAGTCCTGTACAGCAGCAGCATCAATGCCTGAGGCATATTTTTGTGGGGAATTTTGTGAAGAGGTTTGAAGAAATTGAGGTCCCTGTATCTTCTCATCTGCAATGATATTTGCCAAATACTAACTTAAACTATTAGACAGAAACGAATTAATTCGTGCACTGTTATACACAGATAAAATACTAAGTTTTATGAAATAAAAATGAAGAACAAAACCAATCAGATATGTAAAATTGTTTATTCAAAAGTAGTCTCCTGATACATGGTATTTCAACTGCGAGAAATTGATCTTACTTCTGATCAAAGAAAAAAGAATTGCTGTTATAATTCATATAACACGGCACAGATCTGTTCAACATTAATCATGGTACAAAATGACATCACAACGTATTCTCAGGGCTACATACTATAGGCATCAGAACCACCAGAGAGAATATCATGAATTGTGATGTTTCCTATATCATTTCGAATAAGCGATGGACCAGCAGTCTTTAGAGTTTCATCCGATAATGTAGTTTTAACAGCAATGCATCTGCAAGCAATATATAACATCATTTAACTCTTTCGTGAAAGAGAACATATGTTTATTTGTGATTATATAGTAACAGAAAGAGAGAAGGATAGATAGGTAGATAGAGCAATAACTGGACAACAATAATAAAAAATTAAAAACCCATACTTTGCATTAATAATACAAAAAAGTCCAGTGTCGATAGATCAAACCGTGCTATCGTCCATCACTTGACTTCTTTTAATAGAGAGAGAACGTGAAAATTTATAGTACCTCATTTTTGCAGCTTGGGCAGCTTGCACTCCAGCTAGTGCATCTTCAATAACAATGCACTGCGATAATTTGGAAAACAATTATAACAGAAGAATTGATGTTTACTGTTCAGGAAAAAGAGATGTGACGTATATTTGACCATATGATGTAAAAAATTATTTCTAGCTTTCTTATACAAATGTACAAGAGGCATTCTTCCACAGACAATTCAGGAAACTACTAAATAAGGAAAAGTTAATTAGCCCGCAATCTTAGCCTGAATAATAGAAATTATTATGCAAAAGATGAGGAATGAAGTATCTGAGGAGTGAATGATCTGTAAAAATCTAAATAGAAACTTATAAAAAAAAATAAAAATAAAAATAAAAAAAAAAAAAAGAAAAAAAAGAAAAAAATCTAAATAGAAACTAAACATTGGTTAAATCGTACTTTTGATCCCTAAAGTAATGCTCTATTTTTACATTAATCTCCATTAAAGTTTTATTTCAGTTCTTGAAACTCCTAATCCTGACCATTCGATCAGTAACGTAATATCATAGAGAGAGAGAGAGAGCTATTAGCTGTTGTAAATGTTACAATGTAGAGTGTAAAATCAAAAAATTTCCCTCCAAAATTAAATATCAATTCATAAAAAATCTGTAAGATGAGTAGCCTTCATAAGGATTCATCTAATATAATTGTCACTGTCTTATATATTTATTATTTACATGTTCCATCCAATAATTGACCTGGATAGCATCTTTTACCAAATGGAAATAAATAGATAAACAATAGAGACAACAGAAATAAAACTATTGTTGGTCAAGGCAAAGCCACATTATTGGGATGTTCTAGAGACCACCTGGTAAAGCAAACTTTTAAAGATAGACATATGGTTTTAATTTTAACATTGGCATACGAATCACGAAATAAAATATAGTGATATAATGAAAATCCTGCCCGACTAGAATCATTCTACAAGCAATATACACCAAGCCTTTAGTGCCCAGAAGAAGAAAGAAATGAAACTAAATGGCTTCACACATTGAAGTCTCGGGAAAAAGAGAGAGAGGAGAAAAAAAGAAAGAGGTGGCCAATCTTTGTACCTCATCAGAGGATACATTCAACAACTTTGATGCAGCTATGAATATGTCGGGTGCAGGTTTCAGATTCTCAAAAGCATCAGCTGATACTATGGCATCAAACCTATACAAGAGAGGCATAAATCCATAATTAAAAATTATTTTCAGCTAGTTTACAGATTAATCTCTGCATGACTACTTTCTGAACCTAATTTGAAAACATTTACTGTCAGATATTTGAGAAGAATGCCATTACATTTATTATGTTTTAAGTTTGCCTTCAAAATGATATTTGGCCCAGTCTTGACCAAAGGAGAATTCCTTTCTAGCAAAAGATCTTAACCATGTTTCACCTATGCGCTATGAATTGATTATAGCTCTCTTATGGAATCATCATAGAACTCCAATTTACTGAGTATGAAACCATTCTATTTTAACTTTGTAGCTTGAACAAGTAATCAGAAAGTTACATTCTTAAGAAATATTAAATTAGACCCGGAGACTGTGAAGTGTAGCACACAATCAGACTTACATCGACAGTGGTAACCCTGCAGCAGCTAGATTTGCATCAACCTTGATACGATCAGCACTGGATGCAACAGCTACTTTAAGGCCCTTGCTTTTACACTATTAATGAATAGTCCAAACACAAATAGTAAGTTTCATGATATTTATCATCATCATTATAGTAGTAGTGAGTAATGAGTAGAAGCAGCCTGTATTCCACAAGTGCATACCTCAGTAATGAGTTCCAGTGCACCAGGGAATCCTATTCCAGAATCGGGTTTTGCATACTATTATGCCAAAAATACCCATAGCAGTAAGATTTTAGCAATTGATACGGCAAATATATTGCTGAAAAGAGGGAATGTCGCAGACTGATTACCTTCTCTAAATATATCTCAAAGAACCTCTTTTTTGCTGCCTCCGGACTAAATCCCTCGACTCCTTTTACTGATGCAACACCTCCTAAAAACTTTGCTTCACCTGGTATGATAGATATATTTTGGAAATTAAGACAGTTCAAACTATTCATCAGTACTAAAGACAATAATTACCACATTATATCAAGTGCAGTTCATTAGGTGATGCAGAGAGAGAAGATTTTGGTTGCATATTATGCATTGGAAACTGAATATGCAATGGTAAATCTAAGAGGCTCAGATTCTTCTACCATGTTGGCACACCCTTTCGTTTCTTCATAGCTATGGGTACTCGCAAACTTGACATCTTGAAATTTATATATTAAGGGCTCAGGCCATCAACCAACTACTTAGCCCCAAATTGCACCACACTTCTAAACAACATTGCTTCACTACTTTCCCCCATCATGTGATGCAACATTGGAGCTTAGTGACTCCATAAACACGATTTTTGGGGAGGTCAAAGGCAATAGCACACTCTCATAAACCCCCCCCCCCCCCCCCAAATGCTCTCCCCTCTCTCCTCCCATGATTCCTGTTTCTAGCCCCCATCCATCAAGTTCTTCATCTTCCAGCTAATCTTCGGTAGTATTCTCCAGCATTTCTCCTAGTATCTTCAAGTTCGGTTAGTTTTGGTCCTTTTTGTCTTCCATTTTTATTAAGATTTCAAATTTTGCGATTGGAAGTCCAAAGTTGCTGCATACGAAATTCATATTTTTGTATTTGGCATGAGAATGATTTATTTTTCATTGAAGATCTTAAGTATAAGCAGAAGATTTATCTTTCTAGTTCTCATTTGAATTGGCTTGAGCTAGCTTTAGTCGATTTATTGCAATGCCCGGTTCATTTGTGCTTTCGCAAGAAGTTATGAGATTCAAATGGAACAATTCAGTTATCAAAGTTCAATTCCCAGCAAGGTTGGTTCCTTGAGTGCTCTATTTGGCCCCCCTCGGGTGGAAAGAAAAAAGTGCAAGTTCCGGTTGGTTACACAAAGATTGGTTGGTCAATATTTTGGGAAATGATAAGAGACTTTCTTTTGAAATTTGGGGAAAAAAAATCTGTTGAGAATATTTCAAAGAAGTCCAGTTATGAAGAATTATCCAAGCTGGTTTTTAATGCTAATAAGAATTTGGATGGAAGTTTTGATGATGAAGTGAAGTTTAAATCTGGGGAACCTCTTCTTGGTTCTCATTCTAAGAAATTTCCAGTAATGTCTTCATTCTGGGTTAGAAAAGAAAAAGAAGTGGTGGATTTAAAGCTAGATGAATTTTGTGTGGTTTCAAGAATGTTTGCACATAATGCTTGGAAGGAAGTAAAGCAAGTTTTGGAAGATTATTTTCATTCTGAAGTTATTCTCAACCCTTTTATGGCAGATAAAGCTTTGGTTAAACTGAATGATAAATTTTCTGAAAAGAAGTTTGATGGCAAGTGGAAACTTATTGGAAAATTTCATTTGAAAATTGAAAATTGGTCGTGTCACAAGCATTTTCATCCCGAGGTGATTGAAGGATATGGAGGTTGGATAGCTTTGAAGAACTTACCTTTGCCATTTTGGAATCGTTACATTTTTTAAATCATTGGACATCACTTTGGGGGATTGGTAAGCATTTCTTCTCAAACATTGAATCTTTTGGATTGTTCAGAAGCTCGTATAGAGGTGAAAAGGAATTTTTGTGGATTTATACCAGCTGAAATTGTGGTTACGGACAAGATTCACGGAAACTTTGCTCTTCGTTTTGGTGATATATCTTCTTTGGACCCTTCATGTTTTATTCCTATGGACTTATCATTGAGTGATTTTGATAATGAAATTGATTTAAAAAGGGTTTCTCAGGTTTTGATGGATGAAGGTTTTTCCTCATCACAAGAAGATCTTAATTCCTTCAATGATCAAGGATTAAACTTTCCAGCCTTGCAAACTCGGGTAAATCAAGAAAACTTTCCATCTTCTAAAGCTCCCAACGGCATGATTAATGATTCATTAGAAATATTAAATGATGGAGGTTTAAATTTAGAAAAGTTGGTTGAGTTACCAAAGGAAAAGGCTGACTATTCACGTTCAAATGAAGCATTAATGGGAGAAGTTAATTGTCATTTAATTGGGCTGGTTGAATTTTCAAAGAAGAAAAGTGCTTTGTTGCTGGAGAAGAATTTTAATGCCAACGGTAAGGTTTATAATGCCATCTGTTCAGATTTTAATGGAGCATTTTCTGATGGTGTTGTGCATGAGTCCCAAGATTTATTATCCACGCCTATTCATGACCTTCCTTTGGGTTTGAATTGCTGTAATGTAGTAGAAGATGAATCGATTGTTCCTAAGGTTTTACATTTAGAAAAGTCGGTTGAGTTACCAAAGGAAAAGGCTGAGATTTCACGTTCCAAGGAAGCATTAATGGAAGAAGTTAGTGTTAATTTCATTGGGCCGGTTGAGTTTTCAAAGGAGAAAAGTGCTTTGTTGCTGGAGAATGATTTTAATGCCAACGGTAAGGTTTTTAATGGCATCAATTCAGAGATTAGCAAAGCATTTACTGATGGTGCTTTGCATGAGTCCCAGGTTTTATTATTCTCGCCTATTCAAGACATTCCTTCGGGTTTGAAGTGCTGTAATGCAGTGGGCTTGGAACCAAATGAACCGTTTGTTCCTAAGGCTTTAAAGAAGAAATATGAATCATTTCCTCTTCATTATTCTCGAAGGAAATATGAAAAGTCAGAAATTTTGGACTCAATTCCCATTAATTCCAATTATAACCCTGATGTTATTGAAGAATCTTGTTCTCATTCTTTGCTCCCTGCTTTGAATCAGTCTAGATGCTGCCAAACTAATCTTAATGAGTTATCAAATTCCACATCATCCAATCAGTATATTCTTTCAAACATTCAATCTGACCCTTCTTTAACAAAGGGAGTTTTTATTCCTTCATCCAAAGTTGAAAACAAAGTTGATCAATCATATTCATCTCCTATTGATTCTGATAATGATTCAGTGGTGAGTATTAGTAGTGTGGAGGCTGAAAATCAGTATTTGAATGATGAAAACAATGAATTGTTGGAGGAAGATTCTTTTGCACTGGCTTTTAATTGGATTTTCCAGAATAATGAAGATATTTCTGAAGTTCAGTTGAATGATTGTGATGTTTCAGCAACACCCTTAGTATCTGTTCCAAGTAAATTTTCATCTATGCTAGAAGATGAAAACAATGAATTGTTGAGGCACGTTTTTAAAAATTCCATGAAGACTATTTCTTGGAATACTAGAGGCTTAGGGGATCGATCAAAGAGAGTGGCATTGAAAAATTTCTGCAGCAGCATTACCCTGATATGGTACTACTTCAGGAGACTAAAATTGTATCTTTTGATCAACGTTTGATAAAATCTATATGGAGCTCTAAAGATGTTGGTTGGGTTAATGTGAAATCATGGGGAAGATCAGGAGGATTTCTGATTTTGTGGGATGAGAGCAATCTGAAAATTGTGGAATTTCTTCAAGATTTCTGATATCCATGGAATGGGATGTGATGTTTGATAAATCTAGAGTCTCCAAACAGATTTCTTGTGAGAGAGATCAATTTAATGAGGTGTTGGGCTCTCCAAAAGGTGCTTCATTGCATGAAAAGGCCCTCATGAAGTCCTGCCGTTAAGGCCAAGTGGAGATAGTTTAGCTCTTCAGATTGGAGAGTTTAGGTTTGTTGCTCAAGATTCTGGATGTTTCTTCATGAGAGAAAGTTACAACCACCATTGAAGATCGCCTCAAAGCTTCGTTATGGAGTCCGTTGTCTAAGATTTATTCAGCCTTCTCTATTCAGAATTTTTGCCTTATTTGGGATGTTGATCTTTTATTGGCTGTTCTTATCCTTATCTTGTTGTTTTTTTATTGTTGTTCTTTTGTTGGCTGTTTTTTCGCTTATTTCTTTTGTTTCATTGTATTTTGAGCATTAGTCTCTTTTCATTTCTTCAATGAAAAGATTGTTTCCTTTTCAAAAAAAAAAAATAGCACACTCTCATAAATCACCCTGGGGAAAATTTCTAGTACTACGATAGTATAGAAAGTTTTTCCTACTACCTCCATTCATTGTTTGTCATGTAAGAAGTATTTAAAAATGGTGTGGGACCAATAGAATAAAATATTATATTATTAAATGACGAGTCACATGTTTAATGAAGGGAGTATCTACTACTACCGTAGTACTAGAAAATTTTCCCAATGTTGGCCTAATGGCCTACAAGGACCTTTATTAAGGGTTCAATAGCATACTATTTTGTCTTTTTTCAAGGAGTTTGTTTTCCTTGAGCACTTTTCATTGTTTCAATGAGAAGTTTTGTTTCTTGTAAAAAATAAAATAAAATAAAAAATAAAAAATAAAAAAATAGGGAATACCACGTTATGGTGGCCACCTACCAAGGATTTAATATCCTATGAGTTTCTTTGCAATCAAATATTAGGTCACGTAGATACCCCGTAGAATAGTCAATGTATCGTGCAAGCTGGCTCCGACACTCAATAATACAAAAATTAAAAAAAATAACAAACATGCTCTCTAATGTTAACGTCATAATGGATCAGCTGTAGTAAATTAGTCGAACTCCCAACGCCAAACCAACTAAACAATAGAATTCGTCAGCAATTCTCATACTTCTGCTCACAATTGAAACAAGTATTAATGGAAATTATCATTCATCATCAACCAAGTAAGCTTTAACCAACGAAAGAAAACCAAAAAAAAACCCTGTTCATCTTAACTTACCAGTCCCCATGAATGGCACAAAGTCTTCAGGGGTGACTTCAACACCCAACTCGCTGAAAACATCGACCGCAGCCCTTCGAGACAGGTCCTCGCTATTGCAAAGCACTCCATCCATGTCAAACAACACTGCAGAAACCTTGCCCCATTCGCTCTTATAAGAGCTCTCCTGAACACTGGTCTCCTCCACCTTTACACAAGCTTTAACCGCCATTTTTCGCGAAAACACGAAATGCTTTGACTTCCATTCGAGAGGATAGTGAGGAACTGAAGTGGGTCTTGTTCCTCTTAGCTTAGTTGAGAAGAAGCTCAATCTGGCTGAAGGTGTAAGAGGAGGAGAAGGGGAGAGATACTTCAAGGCCATGGAGCTTTCCATGGAACTGTGTTCTCGTCTGTGTGTGGCAGGGAGAGGGGGAGTTTCGTTATGTGGCTACTGGCTACTGCATTTGGAGAGAAAGAGAGAGAACCGGTTAAACAATTGATATTGTTAAATTTCAACTTTTATAAAAGTAATCAATCAAAATATATATATATATATAAACTATGATCAAAAAAATATATATATATATATAAACATAAAGTTTAAGGGAAATTACCATAGGTAGCAAAAAAAATATTAGGAAATTTACAAATTTAGCTATGTCTTTTGAGGTTTGCAAATATAACAAAAATTTTAAAATTTGATTTTCGTGTTTTTTATTATTCCATGTTTACCCTTGTTAGTATATCAACTGGCATATTAGTAGTATATCTGACATATACGAAATATAAAATATCAAATTTGATATACTCAAATGAATACAATGATACACCTAATATATACTTTACTTGATAAGCGTAATCTTTGATATACCTGATCATGGGTATTGATATATGAATGTTATACATGATATATGGATGTTGATATACCAATGATATACTTCATATATTACTTTTATTTACTAATATTTTTTGTGTTTCATTTTTTCTTTATTGAATTGTGTCGTGTTATTTACATATTTTAAACGAAAGGGAAAAATACACTTTTGGTCCCTGAGGTTTGGGTTAAGTTACACTTTGGTCCATGAGTTTTCAAATTCAACAAAATTACCCCTGAGGTTTGGATTTCGTTACACTCTTGGTCCCTCCGTCAAATTTTCTGTTAAATGTTAACAGAATGCTGACGTGGCGGTGTTTTTTTTATTAAAAAATTATTTAATGATTTTTTTAAATAAAAATATATTGAAATAATTAAAATATATATTTTTTTAATATTTTTTTTCTCTCTCCCTCCTTATTCATCTTCTTCCCCATCCACCAACCACACACCCCACCACCCAGCCAGCAGCACCCGCCACCGCCGCCGTCCGCCGGCGACGGCTGGCATTTTTTTTTCTTCCACCTCCTTTCTTTCTTCTTCTTTTCTTGTTTTCTTTTCTTTTTTTTAATCTTTTTTTCTTCCTGCCAACGGCGAGGAAACTCCAAGACGACCGACGGGGAGAGAGAGACGACCGGACGGCGACGGGGAGAGAGAAACCCACGCGACCACAGAAGAGAGAGAAACCCACAGGGAGAGAGAAGACCGAGAGAAAGAAAAAACATATCTGGGGAAATCTCACGGAATCGAAGGGGAAATCGCACGAAATCGAAGACGAGCGGGTGGAGAAGATGCGGCTGCTCGTGCTCGTTCCAGATCTGGAACGAACCTTCGCTGCAAAGCCGTGGATGTTGCCGGAGAAGACGCGCGAGGAAGCTGCTGGCCGAAAGTGCGGAACGTCGCCAGAGAGATCCCCACGAACAAATGGACGACCTTCTCACGATCTCTCTCCTTCACGATCTCTCTGTCCTTGTTCCGTTGTCTCCTCCGTCGAAGCCCAGTCATTCTTACGTCTCTGTCCTTCTCTTTGATTTCAACAGTGGTCGACGGTGGTGAAGGTGAAGGTTGACATTAGGGTTTGGAGGGGGGAAGATGGGGAAGAGGAAAAAACAAAAATAAAGAGAGGAAAAAAAAAGTATAAAAAAAATGGTGCCACATCAGCAAACTGTTAGGATTTAACAGAAAAATAGACTGAGGGACCAAGAGTGTAACGAAATCCAAACCTCAGGGGTAATTTTGTTGAGTTTGAAAACTCAGGGACCAAAGTGTAACTTAACTCAAACCTCAGGGACCAAAAGTGTATTTTTCCCTAAACGAAATATTAGTCTTTTATAATATAAATGTTTGTCTTCTATACCTGTTATGAATTGATATACCTCATTTGTTATATTACTCAAGTAATTAATAACATTGATATACTCGATTATGAGTAGCTAAATACATCAATGATAGACTTGTCATTTTTTGAAAAAAAAATCATTCATATATATTTTTAACTATTCGGTGTATTATGAAGTGTATCATTAGTGTATCATTAGTGTATTAGTAGTTTATCCATACTCACTAAAAAATATAATTTCAAGTATATCATTAGTGTATCAATACTATATTATTAAGGTGATATATTTGCCAACATGAGCATAACTCAACTAGCACAAGACATACCACATCCAACCAAAGAGGTTAAGTTTAAATCTTCTACCATATGTATTGTCCCAAAACAAAGCTAATATATCTAATTTTTTTATTAATGAAGTATATCAAAGACATCTAAACTGATGAAAGCTTATGTGTATACTTCATGAATGAAGTATACTATATTCACAAAATATACATATAATCTACTATATATTTAGTATATCAGTTGATTGATATACCAAATATCCAGTATATCAATCACACTAAATAAATGATATACCTGATATACGGTATATTCAATAACTCCATTGATATACTTTTTAAACTTCTAACTTCTAGCGTGTTTTTTCTGGATTTTTTTTACTTTTCAACTTTAATGTTTAGGTTGGGACCACTTTTTTTTTTTTTTTTTTTTTTTTTTTGCTATATTTGCAACATTAAAAAACTGATGACATGGTTGCAAATTCCATTTTTATTTTTTCTATTCTTGCAACTGCCCCAAAATTTAATTTGTAACGATTTAGCCCTCCAATTTTATAACAAATTTGTCCCCAAACTTTAATATGTAACAATATAGTCCTTGAATTTTAAATTTATAAAGATTTAAGCCTTATCGTGAAAAATATTATTAAGATTTAATGGATTTTCTTACATATAATGATTGACTTGATTAGTATTACGTGTGTTTTCTAAAAATTAAATCATTACAAAATAAAAATTGACGCTTAATTTTTATAAAAATTTTCATGACAAGGACTAAATCATTACCAATTTTAAAATATAGGGACTAAATTGTTACATATTAGAGTTGAGGGACTAAATCATTACAAAATTGAAAATTCAGGGACTAAATCATTACAAACAAAAGTTGAGCGATTAAATTGTTATTTCTATGAAAGTATATGGATCAAAAATGTCTTTTAACCTTAAATTTATAGCAAGGGCCATTTTTAAGTTTTTGAATTTAGCAGTGATTTAATATAGTACTCGTACAAATTTATATTTGAACCAACTAACGTCATTTTTTATCTCAGTAATATTGATTTCCACTTATTAGACTAAAAAAATACAAAAAGATTAAATTTAGAGAATTTGCAGTGGGTGGCAAATTGGACCAAATTAATAGCAAATATAGCACAATGTAAAAAAAATTACAAATATAGTAAAATCTATCAGAGTATATCACTGATAGACACTGATAGACTTTGGTTAATTAAAATCTATCTGATAGACTTCGATTATCAGAGTTTATCAGCGATAGACTCTGATTAATCAGAATCTATCAGTCTACTGATAGACTCCGATTATTCAGAGTCTATCCGTGCTATCGCTGATAAACTCTGGTTAATCAAAATCTATCAATGATTATCATTGATAGACTTTGATTAGTGATAGTCGCGGATAGATTTTGATTAATCAAAGTCTATCAGCGATAAACACTGATATACTTTGAATAATGATAGACACGGATAGAATCTGACAACAACTTTTTGGCGTTGTACAATTATTTTGCTATATTTGCAATTAGTTTGCAACTGTGTTATATTTGCTATTAATTTGGTCCAATTTGTCATCTATGAAATTGCCCTTAAACTTATCCTAATCCATCCAATTCCCATTGAATTTCCTCGAAATGGATTGGTTATCATGTCATTTTACAAATCTCTTTTGCATTGTATGGTAGGGATTTCCTTCTGTCCCTCTGTCACTGTCTCTCTGTTTCTCTCTCCTTTTCTTTTCCATTAATGATGAAAATTTGCTCCTTTTTCAGTGGTGGAGAAATGGGTTTGCCCTATTATTCTCTTTCATTTGCATTATCCACTTGATGAGTTAATGGTACTGTTTGCTTCAATTTCTCTGGTTCATATCTCTCTCTCTCCCTCTCCCTCTCTCTTTCTCTCTCTCTATTTCTCTCTCCCATACTGTTTGGAGGAGATGGAGCAAATGGTTTGCTTTCAAATATGCATTTAAAATGTTTTGATGAATGTGAGGTTAGGTTGATGACACTGACTTTGCAACTCTTTCCAAAATGCATTATATGAAAGTAAATAGAATATAATTATTTACTCAGGATGAACCTGTAAAAACCCATTGGAAATGGGAAATTCATTTTTGACTATGATGATATTACAGAGAAACAGAACGCAGAATAATAGTATGCCATGGTTGATACGTCAGCATTAATTTTATAAACTTCATTTACAAGCACATATGCACAACTTCAATTGTGTAAAATTCTCCATCAATGGAGAAAAGTAAGATACGATGAAGCGAGTGAGCATGTCTGCTCGTCGTTAACACAAATTTCTAAGCATTACAGGAATTGTAATTCCTTTATTCTAGGATTTAATTGTGAAGTACACAGGTTGTTGAAGGCTGAACTGGTGCTTCTTCTTCTTGTTGTGTTGTTACCATGCATTGAAAGAAGATTCATTCAAGAGGAGGTGAAGCCAAACAAAGTTGGGATTGGAAATGGTGCAACTGATGTGCTGAAGCCAAATGATCAACCTGAAAATGAAAAGGCATCTAGTAAATATAGAAAGTCATAGCTGTTTCAGTCCCAGCAACATAGGCAGAAAACCTTCAGTTTACAGCTACAGTAATGAAGATCAAAATAGTAAAAGTTATTAGCAATCTGGAAAGCCCTCACCTTCTCTTTGCTTTGGACTGGAGGGCTAGAGGCCTGGTGGACATAGGGAAGGAGCAAGTGAAGCATGCTGTTCGCCCGTATCTCTAAAGTTCATAGACAATACTTGTTCCATAGTTTACGTATAAGCTCGTGCAGTGCTCGCCCCTATCTCTAAAGGGGCTTTTGCACTTCGGTCACTGTAATATAAATGAGCGTTAGAATATGTTTGGCTTTTGCACTTCGGTCACTGCAATATAAATGAGCGTTAGAATATGTTTTGAACCTTCAGTGGAATAACTTTGTTCTTAATATGTAAGTAAATTTTTCATGATACGGTAGGTTGAGGTAACACAACTAGTGATGAGCGATAAGACAATAAGGTTAGATGTAACAGGGCTCAGCTCTAGTCTATAAAGGCTCCAAACTTATGACCGTTATTGAGTGTTATAGGTGCTAATATAGATCAAGACATTGTTTTGCATTTTTCAAAGAGATGGAAACGGTTTGTTTCAGCAAGCAAACTTACACTATTTAGTTAGGTCATTCAAAACAGCAGTGACTTTGAAGCAGCTCAAAAAAGTTAGCTTTGAGAAAATTTTGAGAAATATGCAGTAATCCGTGTAGTTTCTACTTGATAATGGTGGAAGTTGTGTAGCTACTTTCTGAAGAAATGATAAGATATGATATGAAAAACAATTTTAACCAATCCGTACTTTTCTTAAGATTATGGATACAGTGGAATTTGTATATCATTTCATCTCACCTTATGAAGATGAATTTAAACTAATAATACATTTACTTTGTTTAAGAACTTCAAAAACAATACTATTTTAAGGTTACAGATATATGAGGATGTGTACCTTGTCTTCGGAAGCTTGATTGCGCTGAGTCTCTATATTCAGTTGTCTTCTTTAAACACAGACTTGAAGATTCAAATATTATCTGAAATCTTGACTTGATTCTCATTTTAGTTTCGAACTATGGCCTTCTGTTACTTAAGATGCCTCCTCAATATATTGAGTGTTTACACTTTTGGGGGGTAATAGATTACCAAAAATCTCTACATGAGCAAGTTCCATTTTTGAAGTGGTGATAACGAATGCGATCCCTTACAATTATTTCTCGATTATAAATTTGAGAAATGAGCTTTGTGGCTGAATGGCAATCATCACAGACCCTCAAGTTCTTCACTATGTGAATTGGTTTACCCGGCGAGGTATTAATCAATCCAAAAGCAATTGCAAGCTTTTCACTATGGTATTGGACTGCAGTTTCCTTCTCTTCCTCTTCAATATCAAATAAAACTTGAGATGTATCAGGTGAATAACCTGCCATCTGCAGCCTCTCATTTATTTGTTCCAGCTTGCTATAAATTTCCTTCATTTGTGGATGCCATCCATCACCCATTTTGAATTCGTGAACCATACCATTTAGATCAACCATGCTGACACCAGGCAATGTTTTTATCCCCCTATCCTTCATCCTTTTTCTTATTTTAGCAACATCATCAAACCTACCTGCCTTTGCATATATATTTGACAGTAATGCATACCGGCCACTGTTGTGTGGCTCTAATTCGAGCAAAATCTTCCCCACTCTTTCAGCCAATTCCAAATTTCCATGAATCCTGCAGGCACCTAAGAGTGCTCCCCAAACAGCTGCATTGGGCTTCATGGGCATTGACCTTATCAAATCCTCTGCTTCAGAAAATAACCCTGACCTCCCTAACAAATCAACCACACATCCATAATGTTCCATTTCAGGCTCAACACCATAAAACTCTCTCATCGTTTCAAAAATCCTCAGGCCTCTGTCAACAAAACCTGCATGAGCACAAGCAGTTAGGATGCTAACAAGGGTGACTCCATTAGGTTTCAACCTCCCCTCCTGCATCTTAGAGAAAAGCTCAAGTGCATCCCCTGCTCTTCCATGTATAGCAAGCCCACCAATCATGGCATTCCAAGTGAAGACCTCTTTTTCCTTCATTTCTTCAAATACCTCCCATGCCATGTCCAGCCATGCACACTTAGCGTACATATCCAATAAGGCAGTCCCCAACACTGCATCCAATTTAATGGAGTTCCTCTTGAGATAAGCATGAACCCACCTCCCTTGATCAATGGCTCCAATACTGGAACATGCAGCTAGCACACTGCACAAAATGAACTTTCCAGGTCTAGTATCCTCTCTTTGCATTAGCTGGAAAATCTCCAATGCTTCCTTGTAACAACCTGCTGATATGTAACCATCTACCATAGAGCTCCAAGTAATTTCATCTCTTTCACTCATTTCATCAAACACCTTCCTTGCATCTCCCAACTTCCCACCCTTAGCAAAGCCATTGATCATCACATTCCATGATCCAATGTTTCTGATTGGCATTTGCTCAAACAACCCTTTAGCAGCCTCCAAATCCCCACATTTCAGGTACCCATCAATCATAGTATTCCAATAGACAACATCAGATTCCCCATTATCAAACAGTTTCCTAGCATCTTCTAAGCCACCAAAAGAGGCATACATTTGAATTCCAGCGCTTTTTATATGCATGTCACTACCAAGGCCATGTTTCACCACATGGCCATGAATTTGCCTCCCTTCTTGAACAGCTTCTGCCACAGAACAAGCTTTAAACAGAGTTGGGTATGTGAATTTATTGGGCCTAGCATCAACAATCATCCTACCATAGAAGTAAATAGCTTTAAACGGTTTGTCGTTCTCTAAACACCCTTTAATCACGATATTCCAAATGAAAACGTTGGGATTTGGGATTGAGGAGAATACCTTCAAAGCGAAACCGAAATTGCTGAAATGGGGATTTGCATAACACTTCACCAACGCGCCAGAGACATAATGGTCTTGGAAATGGCCGCTTCTCAATACAAGCCCATGAACTTCGCTGAGGTATTGCAGAGAAGTGATGGATTTTGAGTCGAAAAGCTTCAGAACTGTTTTCTGTGGAAGCTTTGATGTGGGAATCTTCTTCTCTGCCGAGAAGTGTTCTGGTTTGGGGGGAGAAGGGAGGTGGGTGGTGGTGATTGAGCTCATCTTTTGATTCTTTTGTCCTCTGCTGATCTAAGGGAAACAAGCCAAAATCGTTTATATATATATATTCTTGGCCAAGGTTGTTAAATCGTTTAACACGTATCGAAATCAAATTTTAGAGTATCGTGTTTCGTAACGTATAGTGTATAGTTTTTTTTTTTTTTTTTTTTTTTGAAAAATAACGTATCAGTTATAATTTGATAAATAATATTTAAATATAAATAAATATAGTATGGCTTAAAACAGAGAAATAAAGAGCCAAACATAAAAAATATAAACTAACTTCAAAGTTCAACATACCAAAAAAAAAAAAAAAAAAAAAAAACAAAACAGCAAACATCAAGTAGCTTCAAAGTTCAAAATACCAAAATTCCAAAAAAAAAAAAAAAAAGCGCAAACAATAGAACTCCTTTGTTTCTAAGTTCTAACATTTAACTATTGACTTCAATATCTTCAAAATCATTATCAGCTAATAGATCATCACTGTCTTGTTCATGTGCTTCTTCCCCATTGCCTTCTTCATCTACTAATTCAATAACTTCATTCCCTTTGTCACTTTTATAATTTGTGGATAGATCTTTAGGTCCTAAATCAAAAAATAAATAGCAAAGGTTACTTAGGAAAATATAAATATATTATATTTGATAGATATAATAAAATCATTACCTCTCTTCCTCTTTTTGCTACTCTCTATTTCTTGAACGTCGAAACACTCATTTACATTCATCCAGGAGGTGTCATTTGGTAATGTTGGATCTTCCTTCTCTGTAATCCATTCATCATCAGATTCTAAATCTGATAGACAAAATAGGATCATATGATTCACCTTCTAAAATTCTCTTCTTATGTCTTGCTTCTAATTGAATATTATATTTTACAAACACAAGTGCACTCAACCTTTGTTGTTCCAAACGATTTCTTCTCTTTGAATGCACCTAAAAATAATTAAGGTTAATATTTTGATATTAATTATAACCTATATGAAATTGATTTTTCCATAATATCATACCTGATCAAATGTACTCCAATTTCTCTCACATCCTGTTGCACTACAAGTCAAGCTAAGAACTCTAATAGCAAGATCTTGGAGCTCTTTACAACCTCCTCCAAAAGATTCCCACCATAATGCTTGAATACAATAAACATACGTCTTAGTCATAAAATCTAATAAGTCTTAGAAACTGCAACTAATATCTTTCTTTAGGCTTTAAGTTAGTACCTGGTTGTTTCTTGTGGCACATTTGTACTGCCATATCAATTCCAAACATACTCTCTGCATTATGGAATAGATCTAGTTGTTTGTCAACTTTTTTTCTGACCACGTGTGAAGGACACATTCTTTGAATAGTTTGATAAAGCCCCATCTTGACTTCATAGTCAACATTGAATTTAGGTGCACAATGAAACCTATATATTAGTTTTTATAACTTGATTAGTAATCTTAAAAAAAAAAATTATAAATTGGAAATATTAATGATGAAAATTAGGAATGAAACTTAACCTTGGGTTAAGATAATATGCTGTTGCATGAAGAGGCCTGTGAAGTTGCATTGCCCATCTTTTATCAATAATATCCCAAATAGGCTTATAAGGTTTCTGAATTCCGTTGAAATTTTTCTCAATCTGTTCCTTTGCCCTGTCCATTGCTTCATGTATGTATCCCATTGCAGGTCTTGCATCACCATCAACAAGTCTTAAAACTTTTACTAAAGGGATGACACATTTTAAACAATACTTTATTGATGACCAAAAGCTTGAATCAACAAGAATAATTTTCATTACAATAGCCCCATCAGACTTCTTTGCATAGTTACTTCTTTGTCAATCTTCAGACTCAAACATCGCTCTCAAACCTATTTTATTTTCTGCTAAGCTTCGCAAAGTCAAGTGGGAAGTTGCAAATCGAGTCACACCAGCCCTTATTAATTCTCTCCCTTTAGTATACTTCCTCATCAGGTTTAGAACCCAAGAGTGTCGATAAATATAGATAGTAACTTTCCTTGCTTTAGACACTATATCATTATGTAAGGGCATATCTTCAATATCAGACAAAATCAAGTCTAGGCAATGTGCAGCACAAGGAGACCAAAATAGTTGTTTACGCTTATCCATTAACATTTCTCCAGCTTTGACATAAGCAGATGCACTATCTGTTACCACTTGAACTACATTATTTTCACCAATTTCTTCTATCACTGAATCTAGTAGTTCAAACAAATTATCTGCGCTTTTGTAGATTCCAGATGTATCCACACTTTTTAGAAATACAGTGCCTCTAGGACTATTTACCAAAAAGTTTGTAATGGATCGATTCTTCCCATCTGTCCAACCATCAGACATCAATGTGTATCCTATTTTTCCATTCAATTCGATATTTCTCTAACAACTCTGTATTGATTGTTTCAACCTCCTTCTTTAAAAAAGTACATCTAACCTCATGATATGAGAGAGGTTTTAGTCCAGGACCAAATGAAGCAACTGAGTCTAACATAATTTTGAAATAGGGATCTTTGACTAAATTAAAAGAAAGTGCATTTGAATACAAAAATCTAGAAATATCTCTACAAACGCTTTCTCTATCACCTTTCTTCCACATACTATTTAGGGTAATAGAACTAAATTTTGGTACGCCTTTACCAAATGCACCCATCATAAGTTTCTTCTTGCTCTCAACATCATCTTCATCATTAAAATCATCTCCATCTTTATTTCTTTTATTTCCATTCAATAAGTTCTTGAAAATATCTCGAACCTCATCTGAAACTTTACTACGTGGAGCAACATCTTTTCTAGTATGTGCTAAATGATGTTTAATCCTATAAATACCTCCCCAATAGGAATTTCCACAATGACAACGTTTTAATTTGAGTCTTCTATTTTTTCCTTCTTCAACTTTAACACAATGGTCCCATGTTGGATCACTATTTTTCTCTTTACTACCTTCTACCATTTTTTTACTATAAAATAGTAAAACAATAAAATAAAATGATTTCTAACCTGGATTGAAACTCCACAATTTGCAAATAGTTTTCCAATTTCCAACTCTTCACTCAAGCTAGCTTTAGAATAGAGGATTATGGTGTTTACTATTTCTGAGTTCTTATCTTTATAATAATAATAATAATAAAAGGTTCACTTTGGAGGGAGAATTAGCCATTTGAAAAAAAGAAAGAAAATGAAAGGGCATGGTAAATTTTTGTTTGAGTTTATTTATTTATTTATTTATTATTTTCTTTAACTCTCTCTTTCTTCCCATTTACTTTTCAGTTTTCATCTTTTTGTCTTCTTCTTTAACTTTCTCTTTCTTCCCATTTACTTTTCACAGATTTCATCTCTTCAACTTCTTCTTTAGCTCTCTCTTTCTTCCCATTTACTTTTCACAGTTTTCAACTTTTCATCTCTTCGTCTTCTTCAATCAAAATGAAAAAACCATGATTCATCTTCCCATCTTTTCATCTTTTCATCTCTTCCCAGCCACACTTCGTCTTCTTCAACTTGCTCCAACCAGCCACGCTTCGTCTTCGTCTTCTTCAACTGGCTTCGTCTTCGTCTGCCATCTTCGTCTTCTCTTCGCAGTTATCCGCTTGCTCCTTTTTTCTTCTTCTTCTTCTTCTTTTTCTTCTGCTTCGTCTTCGTTCGGAATGGCATGGATCTCCACGACCAGGTGAGTAAAAAAGCCTTAATTTTTTTGTTTCTTTTTGAATCGCACCGTTGCGATTCGTTCCGTGTTTTCCGATTCAATCACTGGAAACGCACGATACATGATATTTTCCGATTCAAGATACGAGCTGAATCATTTTGCTTTAGTTTCGTTCCGAATCGTACGAGTTTTTAACAACATTGTTCTTGGCAAGTTTGTTGGTGATGAAATGCGAGCGTTTGGACAATGTGGTTAACTTTTTTTTAATAATTTCTTTTTAATTTTTTCTATTAGATTTATGGGGAATTGCATTGGGTAGCAAGAAATATTAGGGTATTTGAAATTTTAGCTGGGCTTTTTTGGGTTTGCAGATATAGCAAAATTTTCAAATTCTGAATTTTGTTTTTTCTTATATTCCCATCCTACCCTTACTATTATTTGTCTCCCGCGTTTTCTCCCCGAGTGATCTTCTCTCTAGATCAACGTCTTCTTTCCTTCTCTGTATAGTTTCTTCTTTCCTTCACTGTGTAGATTTTCAGATTCTTCTCTTCTCTCGATTATTTTGCTAATTCTTCCAGGTTTGTTTCTTGATTTCTATCTTCGTTTGTTTTAGTGTTTTCTGTCTTCAATTATTTTGAAGATTCTTCGTTTGTTTTCAATTCTTCTATGTGGATTGAGTGTTTTTTCGTCTTTTTTTGTTGTGATTTCTTTTGATTTCATTTTTTATTTTGATTTTGTTCTGATCTGTAGTTGTTTTCGTTCATCTAATTTGATTTCGTTTTGATCTGTAGTTGTCTTCTTCTCTTTTTTTTTTGTTGAGATTTCTTTTTTATTTTGTTTTTATTTGGTTTTTCCTTATGATTTGGAGTTTATTTTGTGCGTTTACTTCGATTTCACGAATATTTTTTTTTTGTTGTGATTTAGGTTTTGACGTGATTCTGTTCATGCGTTTACTTCGATTTCACGAATCTTTTTTGTTGTTGTGATTTTAGGTTTTGACGTGATTTTGTTTGTACGTTTCCTTCGATTTCACGAATCTTTTTTTGTTGTGATTCTGTTTTGACGTGATTTCACATGATTATGTTATATCAGTTGGTATGTCAATTATATAACTGATGTACCAAATATAGAATATATCAGTCGTATGAGTCATTAATTTATATACTCTAAAATTTTTTATATCAGTTGACTGATATGTCGTATTTATAGTACATCATTTGTGTTTTTTTTAGTTACCACTGATTTTAGTTTTTATTTTTTTATTTTATTTTGCAGTTATGGTTAAGATTCCAGTAGTTGTTTTTCACAGTGGTCAATGGGATGATCAACATTACTATGTGAATTACACAACCATTGGAGTTTTGGTTGATGAAGTGATGTCCTTTGAGAATTTTTTGAATTTGATATCGAAGGAAACACAATTCAATTCATCTATTTATTCTATTGAACTTTTAGTTTTGTTGGATTTAGGCAATAATGGAGTTCAGAATGTTGTTAAGATTCTTGAAGATAAAGATGTGACTTGGTTTTTGACTCTGGTTAAGGATCAAAGCATGCGATATCCTTTAGTTGCTCATGCTGTTAATATGCTTTTGGAAACATCGTCTAGTGGTGTTAATATGCTTTTAGAAGCATCTTCTTCTGGTGTTTTTTCTTCCTCTATAATTGAAGGTGATTTGGAAATTTTTAGAGATGTTCACATTAGTAATATTTCTTGTACATTGCATTTCAAGGAGAAGGATGTATTTGCTAGTAAGGAAATTTTGTTAAAAGCTTTCCAATTTATTGCTATAAAGAATAATTTTGAGTTCAAGACTTTGAGATCAAATTCAAATTCGGTTGAGTTTGAGTGTACTCAAGACGGTTGTCAATGGTATGTCAGAGGATCTCGTTATAGGAGCAGTGATTTATGGATGATTAGAAAGTATGTCAGTGAGCATAATTGTTCCATGAATATTAATCAGTCCTCTCATAGGCAAACATCTTCATTGCTTATTAGTACTTGTATGGTTGAGAGTTTGAGATTTAGTTCTGACCATTTATCTCCAAAAGATATTGTGCATCATATGCATATGAATTATGGGGTTAGTGTCAGCTATTATAAAGCTTGGAGGGCAAGAGAAGCTATTATGAAGTTGTTGAATGGAGATGCTGGTGATTCTTATGCTTTGATTCCTAAGTTTTTCTCTAAGTTGAAAGAAATGAATCCAGGTAATCATTGACATACCAAGTTTGTTTCATTTGATATAGTATATTAGCCATTAGTTTAACAAAAATCATTCTATTGATATACTAGTAACATGCAATGTTTAAAAGAATTATTGATATATAGATTATATACCCAGTTTTTTCATTTGATATAATATATCAGTCATTAGTTTAATACTAGTAATTCTACTTTTGTAGGTTCATTTACTGCATACGAAACTGATATAAATGGACATTTTAAGTATTGTTTCATGGCCATTAGCTCATCAATTGAAGGTTGGAGGTATTGTAGACCCAATATATCTGTTGATGGTACATTTTAAAAGGGTAAATATGTTGGAACACTATTGATTGCCTCAACAGTTGATTGTAACAATCAAATATTCCCTCTTGCTTTTAGTATAGTAGATTCTGAGAATGATGCATTGTGGGAGTGGTTTTTCAGAATTTAAAGAAGTGTTTTGGGGATCGAGAGGGATTAGTTATTGTTTCTGATCATCATTTAAGCATTCCAAACGATGTTCTAAAAGTGTTTCCATCTGTTGAATACTGTATTTGTATGCAACATCTTTTGAAGAATATGAAGTTGTCATTCAAAGATTCTTTGATGGATAAGCTTTTTTATAAATGTGCAAAGTCTTATACAATTGATGAATTTGAATTGTATATAAGATGGATGGAGTCGATATACCCTTCTATAAGAGAATATCTTAGAAAAATTGGTTTTGAGAAATGGGCCCGTGTATACTCTAGACAAAGAAGATATCAGATGATGACCACAAACGTTTCTGAGAGCTTGAATTCAGCATTGAAAGAGTGTAGAAATTTACCTGTTGTATCAATGCTTGATTCCATTAGACAATTACTTCAAAAATGGTTTTATGATAGAAGTAAATCAGCATTCTGTTTGAAGAGTTTTTTGAGTCCTTGGACTGAAGGTGTGATACGAAAACAAACTGATAAATCATGAAGTTTGACTGTAAGTGTTGCCCATTTTTTTAATTATTATTTTTTGTTTTTTTTTTTTTACAAAATCAGTAACTGTATATGAAGTATATTATACGTTATATCAATGATATAGTATATCAGTGATATATTTCATATCTTGTATATCAATAATATTAACAAAATCAATGATATATTGATATGAAGTATATCACTATCCATTTTATTTTACTTTTTTTATTCACAATTTTTTATTTGTGTAGGTTAATCCTGTTAGTAAAATTGAATATCAAGTAGTTGATGGAGGCAACAAATTTTTGGTAAGGTTGGATTCTAATTGTTGTAGTTGTCGTTATTGGAATTTTGAAGAAATACCATGTGCTCATGCACTTGCTGTTATTCGTGGACTTAATCTGAATCCTTATTCATTCGTCTCAAAGTATTATTTTGCTAGTACATTAGCATCAACTTATAACGGTTCAATTCGTCATGTTGGTAATCATTTTAATTAGAGTATTGTAGAGGTCAATGATAAAATATTGCCTCCAATTGTTAAACGTCAAGCAGGAAGACCTCGAAAGCAAAGGATACCTTCAGTTGGTGAGTTAGTAAAGTGCACAAAATGTACTCGTTGTAAGCGTGTTGGTCACAATCAGAGAACATGTAAATTTCCACTGGTTGGACAGTGATGATAGGGTATATCAATGATAGACTTTTATTTGATTGCTATGTAATTAGGTATATCGATAATAGACTTACATTTTCCATTTCTTATGTGCTTGTATAAAATTGTTGTTGAAGACACAGTTTGTTTTTAATATAAAGTGATATACTTCATATACTTCATATTCCGTATTATCAATAATATACCTAATATAGTATATTAATGATACATGTATATACCTAATAATAAATAGGGAAAAATACACTTTTGGTCCCTGAGGTTTGGGTTAAGTGACAGTTTGGTCCCTGAGTTTTCAAACTCAACAAAAATACCCCTGAGGTTTGAGATAAGGAGCATTTTGGTCCCTGCCGTCAATTTTTCTGTTAAATCTTAACAGTTGCTGACGTGACACTATTATTTTAATAAAAAAAATTATTATTTTTAAATAAAATATTAAAATATCAATATTTTATTCTTTTTTTATTCTTTTTTCTTCCTTTCTCTTTCTTCTTCTTCTTTTTCTCCATCTTCTCCATCTCCTTCATCTTCCTTCTTCTTCTTCCTAACTCCGGCGACCGACGGCCACCGCCCGTCGCCGGTCGCCGGCGACTGGTTTTTTTTTTCTTCTTCTCTCTTACCCCATTTTTCTTCTTCTCTTTCTTTCTTTCTTTTTTTTTTAATATACAAGAGGAGGAGGGAGATCCCTCCTCCTAAAAGAGAAAAAAAAAAGTCGCCGGCGGCGGAAACGAAGGAGGAGCCTCCTCTGTTTCCGGCCGGAAACGAAGGAGGTCCTCCCTCCTCCTCTGTTTTTTTTAAAAAAAGGATGAAAAATGGGGTAAGAGAAGAAGAAATGGGAAGAAAAAAGAGAAAAAAAAAAGAGTCGCCGGCGCCGGTCGCCGGAGACTTGGAGAAGAAGAAGGTAGAGGTGGGAAGAGATGAAGGGGAGTGGAGAGTGAGGATGAAGAAGAAGGGAAAGAGAGAGATTAAAAAATAATATAATATTATAATAAAAAATAATAATATTTTTATTGTTTTTATTTATTTTTATTTTAAAATAAAAAAAGAAATTTTTTTAATTAAAAAAATATGGCCACGTCAGCATTCCGTTAGCACTTAACAGTAAATTGGATGGCAGGGACCAAAATGCTCCTTATCTCAAATCTCAGGGGTGTTTTTGTTGAGTTTGAAAACTCAGGGACCAAACTGTCACTTAACCCAAACCTCAGGGACCAAAATTGTATTTTTCCCTAATAAATACATCAATGCTAAACTCAAAGAGATCTAATTCATATATTTTTGCCAAAACATGTAACATCACTCCTGATGGATTAACAACAAAAACATATTGTTATCAACAACATAGCATTGTAAATATTTTTCAGCACATCGTCAACAAAAAAACATCAAGTCTACATGTAAATTAAAAAAAAAAACATCCAAGTCTAAAAAACATCACCAACAAAGTGTTCAATCATTTTGTGAATTTTTCAAGTCAAAAGTAGGTGTATCATAATCATTGGTCTTTTTCTTTGGAGGCTGCCTTTTTTTCTTGGGAGAAACTCTGTACTTACTTAAAACTTTTGGTGTTGGCTTTGGTTGTCTTTTTGGACGTATGTTGTCTACATTAACCATACTTTTTGATGCATTCCTTGTTTGAATTTTATTTTCAACCTGAAAAATTATTACATCAGTATATGCTTCATATATTACAAATACAATAAAGAATATATTTTTACCTGCTTTTGCCTTTTGTCATGGATTCTTTTGGTCTGTTTCTCCTCATCTATCTGTATCAATATGTGCATATCAATACATTTTCTCCTCATATAGATAGATAACCATAATATACTGTATATACAATATACTATCATTTTCAATATATCACGTATATCAGTATTTTTCATTTTAGGTATATCACTGATATACGAAAAATTTAGTATATCAAATAAGTGATATAAGTAATATGATATTGATATATTCCCAAAATAAAGTATATCAAGCTGCTGATATACATAATATGCAGTATAAATGATATGTACGTGATATACCTAAAATTCAGTATATCAAATCAGTGATATAAGTAATATGATATTGATATACCTAAAATAAAGTATATCAAACTGATGATATACCTAATATGCAGTATATATGATATACTGCGTACATAGTATTATCGCTTAATTGATATACCTAATATGAAATATATCAGTTAAGAAACTTTAAATAAGTGACAAACTTGCACAAATTACTTGATAGCAAACACGTAATATGAAACAAAAACATAATATAAATTAGAAAAATCCAGAATCATTGGTCAATTCTAAAATATTCAATGTTCATTTCAATGTTGTAATTCCTAATATACAAAAAAGTTATTCATTCCCCTTCCCCCCACTTACAATGTCCTCTTCTTCATCTCTTTTTTCTTCTTCCATCTTTTCTTCTTTCTCTTGATCTTCTTCATGTTGATCTTCTTCTTGTTGATATTCTTCAACCTTTCATGGAAAATTATTAAATCAAATGCATTAGTAAGCTGATATACTTTTAAAGAAGTATATTAGCAAGCTAACAAAATTAAAAGATACCTCTTTCTCTTTTGTTGCAATCTCCATCACATTCTGTTCGACAGTCTGTTGATCTTCTTTTTCTTGATCTTCTTCAATCTTTCATAAAAAAAAAAGGTTTTAACAATTCAAGGAGCATCAGTATATCGTTTTAACAATTCAAAGTGCATCAGTAAGTTGATATACCTAATATCGTTATATATTGATGATACACTTAAAATAAATTATATCAGAAAAGCTAACATAATTAAAATTTACCTCTGTCTCGTTTGCATAATTTGTTGCAATATCTACCACATTCTGAATATTCATTTCATCTTCAAGTTGTTGCAGGCTTCTTGTAGGAGCTTTGTTTTGATGCATAGATTCTTGGGATTGTTTGTCTAAGTCAATCTTTTGTGGAAGTCGTTCATTGATAACCTCCATCATTGAAGTTAACATTCCCATGATCTCCTTTGTTGTTGTTTTCATTTCTTGCACTTCATCCTTCAAATAAATCAAGTCTCTTCTAATTTCTTTCACTTCATTATTTAATGAAATAACATCTGCACTCCCGTCTTTTGTGACATTCTGTTTTTCAACATTCTCTTTTTCAACAATCAACTCATTTTCTTCATTGATTATCTTCTCTATTTCTTGAACTGGATCATTGACAAACTGCTGGAAGTAACTTGCAGTCAAATCATCCTCATTTGGTCTAAAAGGAACATGTAACGCCCCACACCGGATCCCATCAGAACTCCACAGTTAAGCGTGCTTGGGCGAGAGTAGTACTATGTTGGGTGACCTCCTGGGAATTTTCCTAGGAAGCATGTGAGTGAGGACAAAGCATGCTTAAAGAACCCCGTGTTGGTTTGTGGGGATAATCTTCACTCTTAGAAGCGGTTTAAGACGAGTATGGTAATGTGGTCAGGTCGCAGGAGAATGTCGGGGCCGTTAGGTGCTGAATCCGAATTCCGAATCTTGGGCCTGAGGCGTTACAGTAGGAGGGGTACATGAATGAACCGATACCACATTCGAATGAGAGGGATCCTGAGGACATGAAAGTATGGTCAAGATAAGCTTAAAAGAATTGATAGATACTACCTATACCAACAAGGTGTACCTTCCTTTTCGGTGGCTCAATCATAGGAAATTTGAAGTTAAGCGTGCTTGGCTTGGAGAAGTTCTATGTTGGGTGACCTCCTGGGAATTTTCCTAGGAAGCATGTGAGTGAGGACAAAGCATGCTAAAAGGACCCCGTGTTGGTTTGTGAGGACAGTCTTCAATCTTAGAAGTAGTATCAGACAAGTATGGTGGCGTGGTCAGGTCGCAGGGGAATGCCGGGGCCGTTAAGGGCCGAATTCAGATTCCGAATCCTGGGCCTGGGGCGTTACAGAACAACTGAAAACTGGAATAACAAAATGAAGTTAATTAAGTCAAGTTTACTTACCAAAAACTAAATGTCTTAAATGAAACAGTATATCACTGATATATTGCATGTTCAGTATATCAATTCAATGATATACTGAAATTGAAGTATATCAATATACTATCATTTTCGGTATATCACTGTATATCAGTATACTTCTTTTTAGGTATAGGTATATCACTGATATACCAAAAATGATAGTATATCAAATCGATGATATAAGTAATATGTTATTGATATACTTCATTTGGCTATATCAGTTAAGTGATATACCTAAAATGAAATATATCAATTAAGAAACATTGAATATGTGACAAACTTACATTGCTCGTTGAAAAGATACTTTCTTGCAGATAATTCCAATCCAGCTGCTTGTGAGATTACCAACTTAACATCCTAGGACATTCTTGACAAGTTTGGATTGACATCCCATTTGGTGGCTCAGAAAGTTTTGGAATTATCTCATAATCCCAACAAAGAAGGATATGTGGAAAGCCTTGTAATGCAAAGTTTGAAGTTTTATTATTGGCCGCCTTCCTAAAATATTCTATTGTCAAGTTGAAAATCAATCTACCCCAGGGATAGGTCAAAAGTGTATCTTCATTGTCTATCAACTCTAAGTGTTTCCAATCCACCTTATTGTGGTATTGTTTACTGTATAGGAAACATTAAAAAATGTACGGATTTGCAATTTTGACCATTAGTTAGTCATCTGTTGAACCTATTGTAAATGCAGCCATTACATCTTTCCTATCAATGCTTTCACAGTTTTTAAAGAAAACATTTCTCAATTGAAGTTTTGATTCTTTTTGTTTGATCTCCATGGTTTTGGGGAATGGATTACAATTAAGACCAATTAATAAACAAAATTCCCTTAAGCCAAATTTAACTATGTGGCCTTCTATGTGAAAGATGAGAGTGTCATTAGTGCTAGTGTCCAATATCCTTCTAATCAAGTGAACTAATAGTTGAGGTTGACACTTTTTAACTCCAAAACCTAAAAAGTGTCATAATGGCCCAAATTTGAATATTTCTAACTGGTCAGGCGTGAGAGTCTTTACTATGTTATCTAGAACCTCCAGTTTAGAATAGTACAAAATCTTTTGGCCAAGGTTCCAAGATATAATGTCTTGTTAAAGTACAAAACAAAACATGTAGTATATCAATATTCGATAAACAAGGAATTTAGTAATTTTTCAAATATTTCAAAAGTATATAAAAAACATATGTACTTACCTCACTGTTTTGCACCCTTTTAGTAGTTTTTTTTTCTTTTTCTTTTTTTTTTCCTTTTGAAGACTCACATTTTTCCATTTTTCTTTTTTTTGCTCTTGTCGTCCTTTTTCATTTTCTTTCTGTCTGAAGACTCCATTTTCCATTTTTCTTTCTAAACCAAAGATTAAAACAGAGACCAACAAAAACCAAAAACATAAATCAGACTCTTATATATACCAACCAAAACTAACCAAAAATTAAAACAAAGATTAAAACAGAAACCAACAAAAACCAAAAACATAAATCAGACTCTTAGATATACCAACTGAAACTAACCAAAAATTAAAACAGAGACCAACAAAAACCACAAACATACATCAGACTCTTAGATATACCAACTGAAACTAACCAAAAATTAAAACAAAGATTAAAACAGAGACCAACAAAAACCAAAAACATAAATCAGACTCTTAGATATACCAATTGAAACTAACCAAAAATTAAAACAAAGATTAAAACAGAGACCAACAAAAACCACAAACATACATCAGACTCTTAGATATACCAACTGAAACTAACCAAAAATTAAAACAAAGATTAAAATAGAGACCAACAAAAACCACAAACATACATCAGACTCTTAGATATACCAACTGAAACTAACCAAAAATTAAAACAAAGATTAAAACAAAGACCAACAAAAACAAAAAACATAAATCAGACTCTTAGATATACCAATTGAAACTAACCAAAAATTAAAACAAAGATTAAAATAGAGACCAACAAAAACCACAACATACATCAGACTCTTAGATATACCAACTGAAACTAACCAAAAATTAAAACAAAGATTAAAACAGAGACCAAAAACATAAATCAGACTCTTAGATATACCAACTGAAACTAACCAAAAACAAGAAAAATGATTTTAGTAAATCAGACAACCAATATATAAAACAAGGCATCTTTGACAAAAAAAAAATCATGGAGAAGATGAAAATGGCGCCGAAAATGGAAATCTCACTCAAACTCACCGAAAAATATATTGTAGGAGAAGCTAGAAAACAAATCGTTTTGGAGTAGAAGACGAGATTGTAGTAAATCAGACAACCAATATATAAAACAAGGCATCTTCGACAAAAAAAAAATAAAAAATCATGGAGAAGACGAAAATGGCGTAAAAAAATCTACTGTAGGAGAAGCTAGAAAACAAATCGTTTTGGGTAGAAGACGAAGGTGTGAAATCGAGAGAAAAAGTGAGGGAGATGAAACGTGTGAAGCCCAAAGATCTACTGTGGAAGACGAGTGAAATCTCGATAAAGAGTGGAGATGAAACGCGTGAAGGTAAATTTTTAGGGTTTGGGATGGGCCTGAGGTTATTTTAGTCTTTTTACGTTATTGTCTGGGCTGGGCCAAACTTTTTTTGCTATATCTGCAAACGCAATAAATCAAAGACACGCTTGCAATTACCATTTTTCTTTTTGCTATTGATGCAACCGCCCCTAGATTTATCTTCAATATCTTTCTTTCTTTCTTTATTTTCTTGTTTTGTTTTTACTCATTCTCTTTCTTTTAAGTCATATCTTTTTCATTTTTTTCTCCACTTCTATCTTCCTTTTGTTATAAATACACTGTAAATGTATTAATAGATATCCATTTATAGGACATTCAACCCCTCTATTTTAGGGCTTCCCCATGACTCCTTAACTTTAGGCATATATAAGACTCTCTCTCCCTCCTATTTTAGGTCTTTTAAGGTTGTAACCATCCCTATTGTATTAGTATAAATAGGAGGTGTATGAAGGGTTTAACAATAACAATTGAATGAGAATCATTTATGCTCTCTTTTCTCCTTAGCTTTGCTTTCTCAATTTCTCTCTTAATGTTCTTATTGTTCTTCACGTTTTATAACACGTTATCAGCACGAGTCTCTTCCATTTTTGTTCAGTTGAAGGTAGGGTTCATTTTACTTTGCATTATTAGTTGCAAATGTCTTCGGTACGTTTCACATATATAGTGTATATGTATTATATATACCTCGTATATACATTGTGTATTGAACGTTGACAACATATGTTCTATGCAATATTAACATATTATTTGTTATTGTGCATACTATATGTGATAAGTAAGTATCATATTTATGTATGATGATATTAACATTTGAATTATTTTTATTGTTTATGATTCTATATTTAACAATGCTATTTAGGTTAATTACATTATCCAAATAATTGAAATGTTGATAGTATGTTTATATCCTTATTATTTCTGTAATAATCTAGAATGTTTAATGCATATTCAATGAACATGATGCACATATATACTATGTATATATCTCAATTTTAAATTATGTGATCTTCTAAACTTTCTCACTTTGCTACTGTATATTGATCTCGTTAGTTTATGTATTCTTTGTTCGATATAATTTTCACATGATCCTCTGTATATTTTATATCATGTGCATTTAATATATATACAGAGTATTTGATATACCGTCACAACTTTATATACAGAACATGTTATATATACTGTTATATATCTTATACAAATATTGCAACATGTTATTTACCAACAATTGTTTATTTGGGTATCATATATATGTTTGAATATTTTCGTTTATGTGGATGAATTTTTTAAAATTCATAGTAGATATATGCATTAGTTCAAATTCTCTTATCACAAAGTTTGCAATACTTGTATAGTAGTTAATTGTTTTTCCTAAAGTTAATTTTGATGTTATGAACACGAGGTTGCATAAAAATGTTTCTTTTGATTTAATGCACATGAAGTTGCATCATTTTAAATCAAGAATTGCTCATGATTAAATGCACCCGTAGTTGCACAAGTTTAAATCAAGAAATGCTCACTTTAATTAAATGCACTTGTAGTTGTATAATTTTAATCAATAAGTGATTTTAAACAAGTGAGCATATGTTAAAAATAATGTTGTTTATCTTTCTTTTCAATTATAGAATATGCTCCTATGGTAGCAATATTGAGAAAGAAAGTTTTAAATATTGTGATGAGCAAACACCATGTCTTCTTGAGATTAAAGCAATCAAATGAGCATTTGATGAAAAATCATGAATCTCAACCAATCGTTTCAATATTATTCCCTAAAGTGAATATTGTAATATTATATAACTATGGTCAATGTCGAGATCATGATCAATAATAAAGGAAGAAGCAGTTACTCATCTAGTAGTCATCGTGGACCATTTGGAAAACCAAACATATATGGTTACTAAAAGAAAAGGTTTCATATTTTAGAGCATTAATTTTGTACCTGTTGTACGAAAATTGAAACCATGTGTGAAAGAAAACTTTGGAAATCTCCTGAAGAGATAATTAATCTTAGAAATATGAAATAGATGTTGCAAATCTCATAAATCTTCTGAAGAGAAAATGAACATCCTTAAAGGATCAACAAATGTTATACATCCATTCTTTTTTATTTTATGTTTATTTATTAAGTCCGATTTTATATTCAATTTCTTTTTCTGGGGCTCACTATGTGTAATTTTATTTTACTGAAGAAACATGAATATTTCACATATTTTGGTTGGCTCCAAGATGAACAATGAAGATTTATGCTTGGCAGATAGCGCAACAACACACACTATCCTTAAAAGTAGGAAATATTTTTCAGAATTGACAATGCTAAAAGCAAAAGTCAATACAATATCAGGTCTTGCAAACTTGATTGAAGGTTTTGGAAAAACAAATATTATTTTTCCTAGAGGAACAAAACTTACAATTGATAATGATATATGTGCTAATGATTATCATATAGAGGCTGATAAGAAGAATAATATAGAGTATCTTTATATTATATCTACTGTCTCACATGAAAAACGTATATTAGAAATATTGCCTACTTTTTCTTTTGGATTATATTACATACATATTCGTGTTATAGAAATATATGCAACAATGAACCTGAAGTTCAATGATCCAGATATATTTTCAATTTGACATGATCGATTGGGTCATCTTGGGTCAATAATGATGAGGAAGATTATTGAAAACTCACATGGACATCCATTGAAGAACCAGAAGATTCTTCAATCTAATGAATTGTCATGTGCTGCTTGCTCTCAAAGAAAATTAATTATTAGACCCTCATCAGCTAAAATTGGGATTGAATCCCCTACATTCTTAGAACGAATTCATGGTGATATATGCGGACCTATAAATCCACCAAGTGGACCATTTAAATATTTTATGGTTCTAATTGATGCATCCAGTAGATGGTCACATGTGTGTTTATTATCAAGTCGAAACCTTACATTTGCAAGATTACTTGCTCAAATAATCAAATTAAGAGCATAATTTCCTGATTATGTAATCAAGAAAATTCATCTTGATAATGCTGGTGAGTTTACATCCCAATCATTTAATAATTATTGTATGTCAATTGGGATAAGTGTTGAACATCCTGTAGCTCATGTTCATACACAAAATGGTCTATCTGAATCATTTATAAAACGTCTGCAATTAATTGCTAGACCGATGCTTATGAGAGCAAGACTTCCAATATCTGTATGGGGTCATGCAATTTTACATGCTGCATCGCTTATATTTATTAGACCAACAACCTATCATAAGTACTCTCCAATACAATTAGCTTATGACCAGTAGCCAAATATATCTCACTTACGAACTTTTGAAAGTACAGTATATGTTCCAATTGCTCCACCAAAACGTACTAAGATGGGTCCTCAAAAGAAGCTAGGAATATATGTTGGATTTGATTCTCCATCAATTATTAGATATCTTGAACCCCTGACGGATGATGTATTTATTGCACGATTTGCTGATTGTCATTTTAATGAGACAAATTTTCCAACATTAGGGGGAGAGATTAAGAAGTTGGAAAATGAATTTACATGGAATGCATCGTCATTGTCTCATTTAGATCCCCATACAGATCAATGCGAACTAAAAGTTCAAAAGATAATTCATTTGAAAAATATTGCAAATCAAATGCCAGATGCATTTACAGATACTAAGAAAGTGACCAAGTCACATATACTGGCTGCAAATACACCATCTAAAATTGATATCCCATTGCAGTAAGTTATCATAACTAATGAGTTTGCGACATGCCAGAAGCGTGGTAGACCAACGGGTTCCAAAGATAAAAATCCTCGAAAAAGAAAAGTAGTCAATAATCAAAATGACTCAATTGATAATGTGGATATTCCAGAAGAAATTCTGAATGTGACTACTCATAAGAATATCGAAGAAGGTCAAATACCTGAGGATAATAATGAAATTTCGATAAATTGTGTAATGACTGGAAAAAGATGGAACCGAAACAATATAGTTGTTGATAACATTTTTGCGTATAATGTTGCTTATGAGATCATTTCTGAAAATGATGATTATGAACCAAAATCTGTCGAAGAATGTTGACATAGAAAGGATTGGCTTAAGTGGAAAGAAGCAATCCAAACAGAATTAAACTCACTTTCAAAAAGTGAGGTTTTTGGACCAGTAGTTCAGACACCAGAAGATGTCAAACCTGTGGGATACAAATGAGTATTTGGAAGGAAAAGAAATGAAAACAATGAGGTCACGAGATATAAAGCGAGACTAGTTGCACAAGGATTCTCGCAAAGGCCTGGTATTGATTATGAGGAGATATATTCTCCTGTGGTGGATGCAATAACATTGAGATATTTAATTGACCTGACTGTGTATAAAAAGCTTGACATGCATCTTGTGGATGTAGTTACAACATATTTATATATGGATCTCTTGATAATGATATTTATATGAAAATCCCTGAAGGATTAAAGATACCAGAGTTATATAATTCAAATGCTAGAGAATTCAATTCGATCAAATTACAGAGATCTTTATATGGATCAAAACAATCAGGACGAATGTGGTATAATCGCCTGAGTGAATATTTTTTGAAAGAAGGATATCAAAATAACCCAATTTGTCCATGTGTTTTTATAAAGAAATCACAGTCAGGATTTGCTATTATTACTGTACATGTTGATGATTTGAATATAATTGGAACTCCTGAAGAGCTTCCAAAGGCAATAGAATATCTTAAGAAAGAATTTGATATGAAAGATCTCGGGAAAACAAAGTTTTGCCTTGGCTTACAAATTGAGCATCTAGTAGATGAAATATTTATTCATCAATCAACTTATCCAGAAAAGATCTTACAGATATTTTACATGGACAAAGCACATCCATTGAACATTCCAATGGTAGTTCGTTCACTTGATGTAAAGAAAGATATCTTTCAACCTCAAGAAGATAATGAATAACTTCTTGGTCCAGAAGTATCATATCTTAGTGCAATTGGTGCACTTATGTATCTTGCTAATTGCTAATAATACACGACCTGATATAACATTTTCAGTAAATTTATTAGCTAGATATAGTTCTTCTCCGACAAAAAGACATTGGAATGGAGTTAAGCATATCCTCCGTTATCTTCGAAGAACAATTGATATGGGTTTATTTTATTCTAATAAATCAAACTTTGATCTAGTTGGTTATGCAGATGCATGTTATTTATCTGACCCACATAAAGCTAGATCTCAAACAGGTTATTTATTTACATATGGAGGAACTACTATATCATGACGATCTATGAAGCAGACAATAACAGCTACTTCCTCAAACCATGCTGAGATCCTGACGATTCATGAGGCTAGTCGAGAATGTGTATGGCTAAGATCAATGACTCAACACATTTGTGAAACATGCAGATTGTCCTCTAACAAAGATTGTCCAACAACGTTCTATAAAGACAATACAACATGTATAGCCCAAATCAAAGGAGAATACATTAAAGGAGATAGAACGAAATATATCTCACCAAAACTCTTCTACACTCATGATCTTGAAAAAAAAATGGTGATATCATTGTTCAACAAATTTCTTCAAAAGACAACTTGGCACACTTATTTACGAAGGCATTACCTACTGTAACATTTGAGAAGTTGGTGCAAAACATTGGAATGCGACGACTCAGAGATCTCAAATGATGTTTTCATGAGGGGGAGTAAATATACTGCACTCTTTTTCCCTTTGCTATGGTTTTTCCCACTGAGTTTTCCTAGCAAGGTTTTTAACGAGGCAATTGTTAATATATATGAAAAATGTACTCTTTTTCCTTCACTATGGTTTTTTCCCATTGGGTTTTTTCTAGTAAGGTTTTAATGAGGCATATATTTCATATACAATGGATATCTAAGGGGGAGTGTTATAAATACACTGTAAATGTATTAATAGATATCCATTTATAGGCCATTCAACCCCACTATTTTAGGGCTTCCCCATGACTCTCTTTAACTTTAGGCATAAGACTCTCTCTCCCTCCTATTTTAGGTCTTTTAAGGTTGTAACCATCCCTATTGTATTAGTATAAATAAGAGGGGTATGAAGGGTTTAACAATAACAATTGAATGAAAATCATTTGCTCTCTTTTCTCAGACCTTTGCTCTCTCAATTTCTCTCTTAGTGTTCTTATTGTTCTTCACGTTTTATCACCTTTCTATTTTTTTTTATTTAAGATTTTCATGTTGTCCCTACCTTTTTTTTAAGTAAAAAATTGGTTGTTCTCCTCATTTCTTTGTTTTGTTTAGTGAGTCATTTTTTGTTTCATATTGAGAAATAATAAGGTCATTTTTTTTACGATCAAACGAAATGTCATTAGTGTGAAATAATTCCCTCAAGGGGTACAAACATTGGCTTTTCAAGGGTAGCCATATTAATGATCCAAAACAGAAAATCTCGTAACTAAATCTTCGGATTGGTTCGTAACCCCACACGAGCTAACTTATGAGCAATACAATTTTGTTCACGGGCCGTATGATGAAATGTCACCGATCAGAAAGACTTTTTAATCTTTGCTATATCCCACAACAGCGCATGAGCTTCTGCCTCTCCATGAACACACCCATTTAACATTGAGATGAGGCTCAAAGAGTCAGAGATAAGAGCCAATTCTAAAATGTCGTTTTCCTTTGCAAGGCGCAGGCCCTTAAGAACCGCCCGAGTTTCCGCACATAGAGGAGACAACAATGATGGATAGCAACCATGCATGGCTGCAATGACATCACCCTAACCATTCCGTATCAAACCCCCGTATCCATACACACCTCCATCCTCATCACACGCTGCATCCACATGTAGAACCATATCTGTAGAAGAATGTATATTCTGATCACATCCTCTTACACTTGTAGTCTGGTCTGTCCTTCGAACACTTTGACGTTGGAACTCTTGAATATAATCTTGAATCCAACCACACTTGGCATCAATGGTGGGAATGGGGTTTCCATGGACCACATTATTTCGATCATTCCAAAGAGCCCAAGCACCTATACAAATCCAATCTAAAACGGTGGCTTGATCTGACGCATATAGTTCTAAAAACCGATCCTGGATTGATTGATGGTTATACCTCCCTATTTTAATTGTGGGATGGATTTGTCGCCACAGCTGCTTCGCTCTCGAACAACGGAATAATGCATGATCAGTTGTTTCCGGATGTTTCTTACTGATAGGGCATTTTTCTCCTATATACAACTTCCGGTTAGCCAGGTTCACTTGTGTTGGGATACAATTATAAAAAGCCTTCCAAATAAAGTGTTTTACTTTAGTTGGAATATTCAATGCCCAAAGATTTTTCCATCATGTCCGAAGTGTAGTTGAATCAGATGATGTAGCCTCAATCTTCCTGAGCATATGAGTTTTGTAGCCACTCTTTACCGAATATCAACCCTTTTTGTCGTAGTGCCAAATCCATTGATCCGGAGCCGAAGGACTAATTGAGATACGATTGATCAAATCCACATCCTCCTTACATAGGTATTCTTGGAGCTTTGCAGTATCCCACTGAAACGAAGGTGTTATGAAATCATTCACCAGACGGTCATCATTAGAATCTCCTGTTAGTAGCACCCGAAAGGAGGTTGGGCGAGGAAGCCATGGATCCTTAAACAATTTGGTAGTGCCCCAATTACCAACATTCTTCCTAATACCTATCTTCAACAAATCAAGACCCCATACAAAACTCTTCCAATAAAATGAGGAAGACCCACATGCTTGGACTTGTAGGAGAGACGAGTTTGGATAGTATCGACTCTTTAGGACTCTTGCCACAGTGGGGTGTGGGTTTTTGAACACTCTCCACACTTACTTGGCTAGCATCGCTTGGTTAAACCCTTCCAAGTCTCTAAAATTTAGGTCGCCCATCTCCTTCGAATAATAGAGCTTTTCCCATTTCAACTAATGCATCTTCCTCTTGGCTTCACTGTCACCCCACCAAAAGTTGACACAAAGGTATGAAAATCTAGAAAGGAGGACTTTTGGCAGGCGAAAGCAGCTCATAACATAGGTTGGAATGGCCTGAACTACACTTTTAATCAACACTTCTTTTCCCCCTCTAGAGAAAAAACGTGTCTTCCAAACTTGAAGGTAGCTCCATACTCGATCCAGAATCTGTTGGAAATCACTGCTTTTAGAACGCGAGAAAGAGGATGGCATGCCCAAGTAGGTTCCTAGACTCCCAACCACTTTCATTTGAAGGATCGAACTAAGATAGGTCTTTTGCTCCTGTAAGACAGATGGGGAGAAATATATAACAGACTTGCTAAAATTAACACATTGGCCCGACGCCCGTTCATAGTCGCATAACAACCTTTTGAAAACACCAAATTCTTGAGCGGTAGCTTTAAGAAAGATCAGACTATCATCCGCAAAAAATAGATGACAGTTTTGGAGCTGATCTCGCAACCTGAATTCCGGAAAGCAAACGTGATCTAACAGCATTATATATAATCCCTGACAACCCTTCAGAGAAGAGTAAGAATAAATAAGGTGAAAGGGGACCTCCTTGTCGCAATCCACGAGATGGAACTATATATCCCGTAGGATTCCCATTCAATAAAATTGAGAAAGAGGCCTAAGTCACACACTTCATAACCAAATTTACCCAAAGAGGATGAAAACCCAACTGAAGCAGAACTTGGCGGCGATAGGGCCATTCCACTCTATCGTAAGCCTTACTCATATCCAGTTTTAAAGCCATCGAGCCTATTTTCGATTTTTTGAGGTGTGACAGATAGTGTAAACATTCATGGCCTACGATAATATTATCAGATATCGATCTTCCGAGAATGAACGCCGACTGGAATTCATCAATAATATCCTTTAGAATTATTTTCATCCTATTGGCTATTACCTTGGCTATAATTTTGTAAGACACATTGCAAAGACTAATAGGACGAAAATCTGTGACTAACCTGGCTTCCTGCACCTTAGGAATGAGGGCGATATGAGTATGATTCTAATATTCTATTCCTTGCTCCGAGTTTAAAATATTCAAACAATCAGCCACTGTCTGTTCTCCCACGACCTCCCAGTATTTTTGGTAGAAAACCGCTGGGAAACCATCCGGACCGAGGGCTTTTGACAGAGGAAAATCCTTTACAACTCGTACTATTTCCTCCCGTGAATATGGTTGTCTTAAAGCCTCATTCATTTCAGTTGATACTTTACGAGGGATGAGAGATACCACCCTTGAGATCTCCTCTCCAGAAGATTGCGATGAGTGAAAAATCTGCTCAAAATAGGATACAAAAGATCGGCCAATACTTTCAGAATCAAACTGCCATCTTCCTTCTGGGTCTACCACTCCTAGAATTTGGTTTTGTTTTCTCCTACGAGATGCTTTATTGTGGAGCCATTTTGTGTTACGGTCTCCCCACTTCAGCCAGTTCTCTTGAGATTGTTGTTTCCAAAAAATTTCTTCCTCTATCAGGAGTGAATCCAAATGGCGTTCCAATCCATGGATGATTCCAAAGTCCAAAGGAAGTGGTTTACCGTATTCGCACTTAATTTGATCACGTAGAGCTTTGATTCCTTGTTTGAGTTCCCAATTTTGTCTCTTTCCCCACCCGTTCAAAGCCGCCACACACTTATGCATATTATTTTGCAAACTTAGACCATGGTCATGGTTAAGATACCATTCTGAAGAATTAGCAATGATATCCTTACAGTCCCCCCTCCGGATCCAGAAGTCTTCAAAGCGAAAACCACCAGAATGATTCTGAAATAGGGCAACTAGGCCCGAGTCCAGACATAAATTGAACAGGTCTGTGATTAGACTTCACCCAATCATAATGATAAACTCGAGAATCAGGGAAAAGTTCGCAGAACTGTGGATTTGCAATAAACCTATCTAATCTCGTACAAACTTGATCACCCAATTCGCATCTGTTACACCAAGTAAAGGTGCCACCCGAAAAACCCAAATCTTGGAGCGCACAATCATCCAAGGCGAATCAAAATCATGCATAAGTCGCTGATCTCTAGGTGGGCCACCTGCTTTTTCCGAATTCCAGAGGATCTCATTAAAATCTCCCCCCAATACCCAAGTAAAATCATCATTATTATGGAGGCGACGAAGGAGATTCCAAGTCTCGTAACGAAAATTGTTATCCGGTTGGCCATACATTCCAGTAAAACACCATTGCTTTCCTTTCCAAACAATTTTTGCGTCAATATGATGGACCGAGAAATTACGAATGGAGACATCCACATCATCCTTCTACAAAAGACACAATCCCCATTCAGACCAACTCGATCAACCATAAAACAACCGGAGTATTGCAACCTGATTTTCAATTTATTCAAAATAGAAGGTGGGCACTTTGCCTCAGAAAGAAAACATAGATGGGAATTTAATCGAGCTAATTATGTGCTCACATTACGGAATGCCCATGGGCTCCCTAACCCACGAACATTCCAACATACAATATTCATTTATTCTGGCGGGGCTGTCCAACAGTCTCCGCCTCATTACAATCGACCTCATTGGTTTTCATTCGTTTTATATTATCAGGAAGGGAGAGGTCAGGTCCTTCCTTCTGTTTGGGCATCTCCAAGATCGAATTAGTCTTCATTCCTAATGGAATAAAACTGGCACGTGCATGCTTCTTCCAAGTAGCAGTCTTCTTCCTATTCTTTGCCGACTCGACTCGTCCATCTTCAGTGCTGACCCTTTGAGAAGCTACAACGCCTTCACAGCCCGTGGTCAGATGAGATATAGACCCGCCACAAGATAACTCATTATTTTTTCCATCCATGCCTTCAACATCTTCAAAGGTCAGTCGTTTCACACATGACGACTTCATACCTGATAAATCCACACCACTCAGAGCTGGCGAGGCAATGCCAGTTTCTTCAGAGTCGTTGTCGGTAACCCACCATCGTTCTTGTCGCCGGTTAGATGACCTTCGTTGCGCTGCTTCAGAACCCAGTTTTTCTGCTACCCTGTCAATGGAGTTGCATCCTTTCCTCCACTACGTCTAAAGTTGGGACCACTCGAGAGACTGTAAAAGGTTGGTTTGTTTGAAACAAACGGTCCCTTCCCCTTAAAAGACTCCGACTTCCCCAACCGAGAGAAACTCCGGGATGTGATCAACGGTGACTTAGAGGAGGTGCCTGTGTCCATGGCAACCAGAGATTGGGAAAATTTGGGAACCTCCGGAGACTGGAATGGACTGATCCCAACACGAAGATCTTTTGTCAGAGAACGAGCCACCAAACCGCCTTTGCCCCCATACCGCAACCATTCCCTGTATTAAGGAGTCGTGTTATGAGAGCGTGCATATTTGAAGAACTCACCACAATCTTTTGAGGTATGACCAATAATTCCATAAAACGAACAAAATTCTGGTAATTGTTCATACCGAATCGGGATCCAACTACCACACATAGGTCCATCAAGGTTAATCTTGACCCCTCGACAAAGGGGACTGGAAACGTCAATTTAAACACGCACTCGAAGGCTAGCACCCCAAAAATGGAAGCCGTTTATGCTATCAACATCTTCATACTCTCCCACCGCATTGCTCAAGCGCTCAGCCATTTCCGTGTTGTACCAATCAAGAGGAAGGTCAAGGAAATGGATCCAAAAAGCTGCAAAAGAGAAACTGTAATCGGACGACTTTTGGGCTCGGATAGTAAATTCCAAGACCAAAAGAAACTTGTCGAAATGCCAAGGTCCTTGATTAAGAATACGGATCCGGTCATCCTCCTTGAGGAACTGGAAGATAAACATGTTTTTCCCCAAAAGTTCGACCCGTAATCCACTTTCAATTTTCCATGGAGATTTAAACGTTTTCCTCATAACCTTAGCCCTAGGATTCCATGGGACAGTAATTTCCCAAGCAAACAACATCCCAGTAGTTGACTAGTACGGTCCACCGCAAATCGATCAGCATCTATCAATAGAAACATCCTCCTCAGCAGGGGTAAGACTCAATGTAGACCAGTCATCCACCAGTGAAATAGGGTCCATGGCGAGGAGCAGAACATGTAGTGGAAAAGCAAAAAACTTCGCAACGAAATTAACACACTGGAAAAGAAAATAGGGTCGTACCTCCAATTGGGGCTCATCCATGGGATGAAATAGCAGCCGAAGGGCTGAAATCACTCTACTCCACCCTGTCCAAAATCGAAACGGAAGAAGATCCAGAAGATTGACACTCATAATTTCAGACAATCGAACCGAAAACGGGGATTCTGATTTGAGGATTGGCGAGAGAGACATTACGGCCGTAATTGCCGTCCAAAATCCGGCCATGAGTGCCGCACGACACTCGCCGGAGATCACTCTCCTAGAGAGAGAATTTTCACAATCTTTTATTTTGGTTATGCATTTTTCAAGTTTATCTGGTGAAATAATACGGTCATTATTAAACTAATTTGAATGTTATTTTTCGAATCATTTTTCATACATTTTTTGATCAAGTCATAATTTAATGAATAAAATGTTATGTCGTCTAAAAAAAAAAAATGTTATGTCGACCAAAAACAAAATTTAATAAATATTACAATGAGCTAGAATGCATTTAAAATTTTAGATAGAGTTAGAATATTATCTACAATAATAACTTACTATTATAATAGTTCATAAAAGTCAATAGAAATAATTGTTGTGATCCAACATGGTGAAAATATATGGAACAAAAATGAAACAAATAATGGCTAGTAGGATTTAATTTAAGAAAGAAAAATTTTTCTTTTGAAAATTAATCAATACCACAATAAATATATATATATATATATAAGTCTGAATGTGGAAGAAACTTTTTTTTAACATGATTAACCTTGACTTTTTAGATAATGCCTAAAAAGAATTTAATGACATTCATAATTATTAATAAATGAGAGAAATGTAAAAAAGTAGAATATTGATAGTCATACCTGATCATTTATAAAAAGTTCATGGAATTTAGGAGGGTTTGAAATACCAAAAGTTTTTTTTAACTCATTTTATTTCAACTATAAAAGAGACTTCTTCCATCATCAAAATCATATCTTCATGTTTTTAGTTTCTTTGACGATTTGTTAGTTTTCAAATTTTTAAGTTTCACATAATAGACACAAAGTTTTGATTTGTCAAAAATTAGAAGGGTTTGAAATACCAAAAGTTTTTTAACTTCTTTTATTTCAACTATAAAAGGGGCTTCTTTCCATCATCAAAATCATATCTTCATATTTTTAGTTTCTTTGACGATTGGTTAGTTTTCAAATTTTTAAATTTCACATGATAGAACAAAGTTTTGATTTGTCAAAGTAGCAAAGCAGCCATACAAGAGAGATCTACTTTGAAGAAATTGTGTGAAGCAAAGGTCTTATCTTTCTTACTTCTTTTTTTTTTTTTTTTTCTTTTAATTAGTATTCCTTTTAATATTTTAAATGTATGTTTAGAATTTGTTAATTAAAAATTTTCCTACATAATTCTTTTCAAAACCATTTTGTTAAAAATATTATTCAAATCTAGCATAATATTTTAATCAAATTTTCTGTATATTTTAAGAACAAGAACAATAATTAAAATAAAATATATTATTTTTTTTTTTTTTTATATTTTATACTTTTTTTAGTATGTATCTTATTCTTTTTAAACATATTATTTTTAGAAATTTAGCCACATATTCTTTGTTTATTTTTCTTCTTTAACACAATTTTAATTTTACAGTTTTAATATTTCGAAAAATGCTTGAGTAATTAAGTAATAATAATTTAATTTTAATGAACAAAAAACTTTTTAACATTTTCACATCCTCTATATATATATATATATATATATAATCTATAATCTATAATCTATCTATCTATATCTATATCTATCTATCTATATATATATATATATATATATATATATATAAAAGTGTGAATGTGGAAGAAACTTTTTTTAGACAATATTGACCTTGGTCTTTTATATAATACCTAAATTGTCCTTAATATTTTTTAAAAATACTAAATACTCACACCACCACGTAAATGCTTGATTTTTTTTAAAAAAATAAAAAAACTTCTTTTTTTAGTAATGAGTTATGGGTTATAATCCCTTTAATGAACACGGGTGAATTAATTTTTTTTAATAAATGATGTATTAAAGTTATTATTATTTTCTCAAATGTTATAATTTAAAATATGAAAATATTTAATTATTATACTTTTTTTTTTTTAAAAAAAAAATCTTTCTATCTTCTTCAATCAAAACCGTGGTTTTTAAAATTCATGACTCTTCATTTTTTTTTAATTTGTTTTTAAATGTTTAACTTCTCTTTAGTAATGAGTTATGATGTCTTTAATAAGCACTAATTAAAGTTATTATTTATTTTCTTAAATGTTATAATTCAAATATGAAATTATTTATATGTTTACTTATTATATTTTAAAAAAACAAAACAAATCTTTCCATCTTCTATGATCAAAACCGTGGCTTTTAAAATTCATGACTCTTCAGGCCCGTTTGGGGTTGATTTTGAAGACGTAAAAAGTGATTGTAGATCAATTTTAACCGTTTTTTGTGTTTGGTTAAACTGGTTCTTTAATAATCTAGAGAAAATCAATTTTTGAATCACGTTGGTTTGCAAAAGCTGTTGAGAGTAGCTTTAGGATTTAGATTTTAGGAAAATCTGGTGTAACTAACCCATATTTTAAAAAAAAAATTATCCTTCCATATTTTAGGTTTCCAAATATTATTATTCACAATTTATCTTATCTTATCTCATTTCATTCTTTTTATTTTTAAATTTAATTGATTGTTTCTAATTTATTTTTCGTACTTTTTTTTGTATTTAAACTAAAATTAGATTTTGTTTGACACATTTTTTTTCTATAATTGATATATTTTTTTTTCAATTTACTTAAAGTAAACAAAAAATAATTTATAAAATAAATGATATAAATTTACCTAATTATCTTAGGAAAGTTTTCAATGTAAATATTAATGCAATCTCATGCTAAATTGAAATATGTCTATTTTGGTCATTATACCTGTTTCACAACAATTTAATATTAATTTACCAAACACTATAACTTGGTTTTCCATGTTTAAATCTGAAATTTACCAAACACTAATTTACTTCTTACGGAAGCTGATTTTCTTAAAAGCACAGCTGACAACAATTATTTTAAAAGCTACAGCAACCCCAAACTAAGCCTTCATTTTCCACATAACATAGGTTCTTTAAAATAACTAATTTGTGATTTCAAAGAATTGAGAATTAATCTATTTATTGATTTTACCATTAAAAAGTGCATTCAATGAACCATCATCAAGAGCCCCTTCCACTATTCCCAAAGTCGACTGGGTTTCCTCATTCTTCAGATGGGATGACATTATAAGCTCGCATTTTGGGCTTTCTTTGCTTAGCAGTTCCCTCTCACTTTGTACTATCTTTCATTTCTTTTGTCTTCTATAACTTTTCAACTCAATTCTTTCCCACCCTTCTTAACTTGACCTTCAAGTTCAACTAAAAAAATGTGATTTCACTTGCTTAATTCTTGAGATTCTTATTGATTTTTGTTGTTTATTATGCTTTTGATTCTATTGGTTTATTATTATTTTTATGTTTTCTTATTGTCTTGTACTATTGTTCCATTCTCTTACTCAATGTCTTTTTGTTTTTTGTTTAGATCTATGAAAGAATGGGGAAAATCTTAGGTTATGGGAACATTGGTGGAACTCAAAATCTTTAGGCATCAACTAAAAAAAGGTCATGACACTCACTTAATGCTTATGATTTATATGAATTTCCATTGCCGATTCTACTTTTATCCATTCTTATGCTTGATGGTTTCATGTATTTTTGTTTTGATCCTATGGAAGAATGAGGAGAACTTTTGGTTATGACATTAATAATGGGATTAATTTTACCTTTTGCAACCGTTGATGATACCAATTTTGTGATTATGTACTGTCTTCAAATGGTTTAGTATCGTTATTGCTTGTGGAGTTCAAACTAATATATTAGTTGAGGAAATTAAAATTTTAAGCATAAGGGTATAGTTCTCTTTTTCCTCTTGATTGTTGTAACAAAAAAAAAAAAATTGTAGGATGATCATTCTTTGGTTTCTTTTCTATCGAATCAGAAATATATGTTAATATTACTTTTTTGTAAAGCACATGATCTATGAGTTTTTGTTTATACTTTTATAAATGTTTCTTATACTATGGTTAGATGATAATGAGGTCATTTTAACATTTATTTTGTACCTTGGAAAATGAAAAGGCAAAGGGAAAAAAATATTAGAGGATTATATTCCCTCTCTTTTCTTTGTAGAGCTAACTTGGTTATGATGTGAACTAAAAAAAAAATGGTTATGATGCTTATTTTTTGTTTTATGTTTTTGAAAATTTAGCTTCTAAATGACTTTCTATATGTGTTTCTTTCTTTTCTTAACTACATTTTTTATATATTAAATAATTATTGATAATTCAAGTGAATATTAAAAGGTGGTATATGAAAATTTTACCAAATATATATAAAAAGATAGTATATGTGTTTCTTTGTTTTTGTTTTTGTTTTCTTCTACTTTTTTTTCCTCTGTCGTTTCTCTTAGTTTTTAAAGTGGAGAAATCACGTGCAACGCACGTCGTGAAAATCTAGTATATTAAAAAGCAAGAATGTTTGAAATTTTTTTTTGGACTACAATGCCCTTAGTTTAATTTTAAAATTTACAAGTATGCCATTAGCATTAATTATTAATAATTATGATTTTTGTAGTACGTTAATAATTGATGAGTTGTTTGAATATTATATATGCAATTTCTCTTCTATTTAATCCATTGATAAAAATAGTAATTGACAACTAAAGGAGTTATTTTTCATTAATTATTTATTGGTATAAATGTGATATTTAAATACAACTAAATATATTATGCCTAAAAAATTATATTTTTATAGGAGAAATATAATTTGTCTTTGATTTTATTTATTTATTTTTTCTTTTGGTTACTGATAAAACGAAGATGAAAAATTTAATAATATTACAACGAGCTAGAATGACATTTAAAATTTTAGATAGAGCTACAATATTATCTACAATAATAACTGTTGATGGCGAAATCCGGCCAAGCGCTCACCTGACCTGCATGTGACACCAACAGTGAATTTATTGAATCCGGGGAAGACGTGACCTGCAAATAAGGAGCAAACACTGCACACTGGTGTGGTGCTTGCCACACACGCTCCGATGCTTAAGTCAGTGATCGGAGGGAATCCGACAAAACAATAATAGCTCTGTAAAGAATAGCGTTAGGAATCAAGTTTTCCAACCCCCATACCTGGGTCTCACGAGGACCTTTTATATCTTCCTCCTGATTAGGGTTTTTCCCTAATCCTCGTCGTTGATTGACACCCACCCCACGAACCTCGCTCTCCCGGGCCTAGAAGGACCTTCTACGTTGACCCAGGTGTCGGTAGGACTTTGAGGCCTGGTCGGCCTCGGCATTGGGCCGAGGCCGACCACCTCCTTGGCCTCGGCCCAATGCCGAGGCCGAGGAGGCTGTTGTGTTGTATTCCTTTTAGGCTTCCTTCTCTTCGTGGGTCAGTTTGGAATGAGCCCAAAGCCACTTTCTTCTGGAATCCCTGTTATGCTAAAATTACCCATAACATTAAGCCCCCACTCTCTGATTGGGGTTTGGTGCCATGCTACTTGCTTCAATTAGATTAATCTGCAAACCCAAGTAGAGAGTATAATGCTCAGCTTTAGTAATTCGGCTTCCTTAGATTTTTCCTTTTGTAAAATATCGCATACTTTAGTTTACATTTTGTCAAATTATTATTTTTTTTATTATTGTATTTTTTATTTTTATTATTATGATTTGTTTTATAAGTTTTATTCTCAACATTATGTGCGTGTGTGGGAATTTGGGAAGCATTCCCGGTTGGATTTGGACTAGGCAAGTTGGGGAGTTGTTGGGGAAGTAGTTTGAAGGGAAAAGGACAAAAAAAAAAAAAAAAAAAAAAGAAAGATACAAAATTGGGAGTGGGCCGAGGCATGTCAGCCTCGGCTTGGCGTGTCATGCGGCGTGCCTGCCGCACTGCAGGCGATCCGAATTTCAAATTTCAAAATTCAAATCATCCCGCTAATTCTCCCTAAGCTTGCCTATAAATAGCACCTTTCCATTTCCATTTTTCTTCACAACATCTCTTGCTCTTTTGCTAGCTTTCTCACTGATTTTGGTTTCAAAAGGTAGATTTTCATAAAAAAATTGTCTCTCTTCTTCTTTATTTTACTTCATGGCTAGTGAGGATTAGGTTACTTCTCCAGACGTGGGGGAATCTTACTCCGACGATGCTCCTTGCTGTTCTAGCTACTTTGTAGACCCGGAGCTTTCCGATAGTAGTGATAGGGAGCCTCCTGCACACTCCTCAAATTTATCATCCTCGTTGACCGCATCTCAACTAGAGTTTTTGCAGTGCAAGTATGATATTCCTGACGATGTGGATCTTCGATTTCTAATGCTGGTGAAAGCTTTAAGAACCGCCCCCCCCCGACGGAGAAGTTACGTTTTATCATGCCATGTTTAAATTCGGTGTTCGCTTACCTCTTCCATTATTCTTGCAAGATTTTTGAGTTTCTACAGGTCTAGCCCCGCTCAAATTGTCCCGAATGGGTGGTGCCATCTCATTGGCTGCTTCGCCCTTTGGGCAATGCACGACAGGGGATCTTTGATGTCGGTCGAAGATTTCTTGTCTTTACATCTTATTAGTCATAATCCGATTTTTGGTCATCTTTTTTATTACATTAGTGCTAGAAAGGGTGTTTTAATAAGCGAACCCACCTCCGTAAAGAAATGGAAAAATGGTTGGTTTTATGTTAGCGGGAATTGGTTAGAAAAAAAACTCAGATGGTTGTTTTTTTGGGGTTCCATTGAGGTTTGGAGAATACGGTAAGCATTTTCTACATTCTCCTTCCTGTTGGAAGCCATTCCTCATCATTACCAACTTTTTTTACTTCTTTTTTTGTTTTTTCAGTTCCTCGCAACATCCGGCGTTCCCCCGTAGCTAAGAAGTTTGCCAAGCACGTTTTGACACTTGAAGCTTCCAACGCCACGGTCCCTTTTTGGTAGATTAGAGAATTCTCGAATCCATCGAACTATCTCGCCAACGAACAATAAGCTCTAAAGGTAAGTCCCGGGAGGGGGTCGACCTTGGCAACCACGGGTCGACCTCAGCAGCCTCGGCCTCGACAACCTTTTTTTTAATATACATATTTTTTAAAACACACTGTTTTCACTTTCTTCACGCAAACAGCCACTGACTCTTTCGATTTTCTGTTATTTCTCACAGAAATGGCCTTTCGTGGAATGTACGATTCTCAGAGGAGAAGGCGTGAATCTCGCAATCGAGCCGGAACATCACGAACAGCTTCCATGGATCTCACTGAAGATGAAACCCCGCGGGCCCCTACCGAGCCCTCTTACCGACCAACCCCTTCCACTCGTAGGACCCGCTACCAAACGCACTCTACGGTTACTAACCCAGATCTCATGACGGGTATCCGAGTGTTTGCCCTACTTGAGAACTATGGTGGTGGGGGCAGCGAGATGGAAATAATGACACAAAACTTCATGTGCTGGCAGGGGTTGCAGTCTCGGAGGCCCGAGGGAGAGTTAGGGGTCGAGGACCCTGCTCAAGGCATAAGGGATGTCCAGTAACACCTTCGGGATGTAAGCTCCTAAAAAATTTCTTTCTTTTTTTTTTTGCTATCCTTTTTGCTAACTTAACTCTGCTTCCTTTGGTGTAGGCTTTCACAAAGGCCACCGCCTCTTCCATAAGCCTGGCGAACAAGATAAATGAGCTCTAACTGAACAGCGTCCCTAGAAGTGAGCTCACACAGGCTCAAGAGAAACTCGATCAAGCCAACCGCCTGCTGGATGAAGTTCGGGCGAAACTCTACTCCAGGGAAGCTGAGTTGGAAACCATCAAAGCCTAGCTAAAGGAGGCTAAGGCTCACTGGGCCGATGCCAACTACCTGGTTGAAGAGTTTAGGAAGACCAATGAGTTTTATGCCATGCAGGATGAAATATGGAACAATGGCATCAAATGGGCTGTCAAAAGATTCAGCAAGCGCTATCCAACCGTGGATGGTTCATTCATTCAAGAAGACCTCGCCACCCTTGCGACCAACCCCGGTGCCTTCGCTTCATCTGACGAGTCTTCCGGCGGTAGGGATCACATGGATCTCTGAAGATTTGGGGATCGGGCCTCCAACATTGCTGCTGCTAAGATCATCTTTCCTTTCTTTTGATATACTTTTTATCCACCTCTATGTAATTTCCCTTTTCTCATCAATGGAAATATCACAATGTTTTTTTACGATTACTCTGACTTTCCTCGCTCACAAGAAATTTAAGCAAGATTAGTTTAAAATAGATAAGCCTGGTTGGCCTCAGCCAAATACCGAGGCCGACCACAAACTTGGCCTAATTTAAGCAAAATCACAACATCCCTATTGAAATGCTACGTACTTACTGAGCAGAAAACTTTACTTATGTTGGGTTTTATGCCCTAAAACTCGTAGATAGTGAATGTAACCGTTGACCGAATATTAATGAAATAATATTGATATATTTTTTCCATTAAATGTTATTAGTTATTTTATATTTGTCTTTGCCTAAAATAACCCTAATCCAATTAAGTAAACATCCTAGGCTGTAATATGAGTCTTGAACTATATGTAGCGACATATGGGGATCACTGTTCAAGAAACGACCTAAAGGGTCTATAGTATAGGATACAACCCACTTTGTATTTGATAAAACGGTATGATCCAACGCGTTCGTGTAGGAGACATGCGAGTGAGGGTATCCTATGCAATGAGTTTGCATAAGACCGAACTGGGAAATAGTAACCACTGGTTATAACACCGTTAACTAGTTGGTTTTCTATTTCACTAGGACGACCTAGACAACTTGGTCTTAATCTTGAGTTGATTATGGACTCCTGCACATGAGGGATTGTCCTTTGATTTGTATGGGTGAGAGTGGCCAATACGCCGACTCAATAAGCCTACCATTTTGGGGTCAAGACCGAGTGGGGAGCTGGGAACATAATCGTACAAGATGGAATTCACTCATTCCCGACTTGGGAGGCAGATGAGTGTTCCCTTAAGTGGTGACTCCGAGTCTTGAACAAAGGGCCCTACCCTCTCAATGGCACAAGAGGGTTTTCTGTTTGATGGTTGGACCACAAACAGGTTGTTCATTAGAGAAGAACCGATACTTAAGGAAATAGAAGTAACCCAGGGGTAAAATGGTAATTTGACCCAGCTGGTGTTACAGACACTCGTGAAGGACTAACTAGTCGTTATTGGTCTATATCCGTGGACACAGAAAATATGTCTGCAGTGAGAAGAGTGCAACTGTGAGTCTATAGTGGAATGTACACACAGTTAACGAATATTGATTAATTTGGTTAATGAGTTTGACCAATTAATCTCACATCGTTGGAGCTTCTGATCTGCAGGTCCATTAGGTCCCACTGGTAGCTCATAAAGTAATTTGAGGCAACTAAGTAATAAATGTAAATTGAAAGTGTTCAATTTACTAAGGGAAAATATATATTGATATATTATTATGAGAGAAATTAATATTTGAAGAAATGCAAATATTAATTTAAATTTGAGTCACATTAAATTTATGGAAGTTTGAAAGAGTTCAAATATGAATTAATTAATTTTGAGGCCTAAAATCTATTAGGGCAATTAATTAATTCAAAGCCGGAAATTAAATATGTGATATTTAATTGGTGGTTAATTAATTAAAGAATTAATTAATCGGGAATTAATCAATTATGAAAATAATTAATCACTTAAGGAAGTGATTAATCATTTATGGAAATGATATCACTTATGGAAATAATTAGTCATTTGTGGAAAAGATTAATCAATTATGGAATTGATTGGAAATAATTTGGTATAGATTAGGGAGTCGCCAGAATTCTCTCTAGAATTCTAAAGGCGTGTGTCTTCGGTGATTGCAATTGCCGGAGTTTTTTTTTCGTATTCATTTGGTTGGATACGCCGGTTACCTTTTTTCTTTTCCTATTGGGATTTTCGAATCTCAGGCGTAATTTGAAGATTTTCACGGAGTGATTTCCTCCTTTTACAGTTGTCGAATTATCAGCCCAAGATTTGTTTCTATCGGTTTCAATTCCCACTTATTATTTAGATGGTGAAGATTGGCAGATTGTTACAGTACCTTCCAAATTCTCTCTATTGCTCTAATATCAGTCTTTCAACCACCATGGCTGTCGAGAGTTTGATTGAAAATTGGGAGCGTTTTAGCTTAACTACAGAAGAGGAATCAACTGAAGTTGATGTTGATCGTCAGACGGCTCTGGTCACTGGTCAATCCTTGGGCTTTAGTCTAATTGGAAAGCTTTTTGCACCTCGAATCATTTCGAGTGATGTGATGCGCCGAACGTTCAAATCGGCATAGAACATCCCGAATGGTTTGATGGTGGAAAAGTTGGGACCTAACCTCTTTCTCTTTTCTTTGAGGACTGAAGCGGATCAAGGTCGAGTGCTATGCCAAGGACCATGGTTGTTCGACAAGTTCCTGCTCATTTTATCGAAGCCTATTCCAATGGTCAAACCAACAACCATGGTCTTTCGGTTTGCAACATTCTAGGTGCACTTCTGCGATCTCCCTATGGACCTTTATAATCAATCAATGGCGGAGCGTTTGGGCAACGCGATTGGTCAGTTTCAAGAATATGATAGTGGTGGTCGGGGCTTCGGTTGGAAGGAGTCTTAGAGTTCGTATCATTATCGATATCACTCATCCCCTCTGTCGTGGTATAAAAGTCCGCCTAGATGATCCGTTGGGCAGTGTCTGGGCTCCTATCAAATACGAAAAGCTCCCTGATATTTGCTCCTACTGTGGTCGAATAGGACATGGATCCAAGGACTGCACTTTCTCTCTTCAGGACGACGACATCTCTCTTCGGCGCCAGGAATATGGTCTGTGGATGACCTTCACAGGAAGATCCTCCAGTGTGTTCCGGTCACCAAATTCAAGCCCTATGGGTAATAACACCTTGCCGATGGAGAACCAGACTGCTCTGAATGGTATTCTCACCACATCTCAGGCTGCAGCCTCTGGACCTGTGAAATGAAGACTGCTCCAATTACAGAGTCCTATTTGTCAAAAGTTGGGCCGAATCTGAAGACATGGAAACGTAAAGCTCGCAAACAGCTTGTGGATTCAACTTCCATTGGACCATTTGATTTTCTGAACAAACGAACGGGTGAGAGTTTGGCAAGAGGAACTCTGAAGCGAGCTAGAGCTGAGGAGGATGACTTGCCCAGTGCAAACGAACCAGCGGTGGAGGCTGTTAATCAGCCTCGCCGGGAGCCATGAAAACGATATGTTGGAATGTTCGTGGTCTGGGGAATCCACGAACATTCAGAGCGGTTCGTAATGGATTGCGACAATATGATCCTCAATTGCTTTTTTCGATGGAAACAAAATGTAGGGCGAATGCGAAAAATCTCAATAAAATAAAAGCATCTTTGAATTATTCGGGTTGTTTCGTTGTTGACTGTGTGGGTCGAAGTGGTGGATTGTGTCTGTTTTGGAAAGAGGAAATTGACGTGGTTATTAGATCATATTCCAAGTTTCATATTGATGCATCAATTCATTGGAATTCTAAGACTTGGCGTTTCCCTGGCATATAAGGCAATCCAAATGCTACTTATAGAAATCATACTTGGGAATTGCTTCAACGGTTATATAACTATGATGATTCTGCTTGGATTGTTGGCGGGGATTTTAATGAGACCCTTTTGCATGAGGAAAAAGAAGGAGGCGATCCGGTTTGGGAGTCTCAACTTCAAATGTTTCGTAATGCAATGGATGATTGTGGCTTACAAGACTTGGATTTTGAAGGGGACATGTTCACTTGGTCGAACAGACAAGGTTGGGAAAATCAGATAAATGAGAGACTTGACAGGTTTGTATCGAATGAGGCTTTCCTCCAATCTTTTCCAAATGTTTCGGTTGTACATTTAAATTGGGCACAATCCGACCATAGACCAATCTATTGACGTGTAGTTTGGACGCTAATGTGCAAGTTAAGACTAATAGAAAACACAATTTCCGTTTTGAGGAAGTTTGGACTCAACATCCAGATTGCAAACGTATTATTTTGGAAGATGGGTGTTGGGAGAGTCAGAGGATAGGTAGACCATGTTTGGAATCATGCCTTCAAAAGTGTAAATTTAGACTTCAGAAATGGGGTAAGGATACTTCAAGGTCTATCCGGCAAAGAGTTGTAGACAACCAACGCATTCTTCAGGAGTTATATAGCAAGCCACCTCCATGGGACTTTGCAGAAATTAATAAAGTGGAGGAACGATTGGACAAAGCTTTGGAAGACGAAGAAATTTACTGGAAACAGCGATCTCGTGAAAACTGGCTCAAATGGGGAGATCGAAATACGAGGTGGTTCCATAAGCAGGCTACAATGAGGAAGAAGCGTAATGAAATTAAAAAAATATTAGATATGAATGGACTGTTGATCAGCGATAAACCTCAGCTGGAGCAGGCGTTCACTTCATATTTTACTACTTTATTCTCGTCATCTCACCCTTCTATGGATTTTATTGATACTGTTTTACAGGATTTAGCGGCGAAGGTGACTCCAGAGATGAACGAGAAATTGCTTGCTCCATTCACTAGACATGAGATTGAAAGAGCCATAAACCAGATGCATCCGTCAAAGGCGCCTGGTCCAGATGGTTTCCCTGCTCTCTTCTACCAGAAGTTCTGGGATGAGGTTGGTGACATTACTTCGTTAAATTGCCTGGATATGCTAAATATGAAAAGAACTCTCGATGATTGGAATGATACGCATATTGCATTGATCCCCAAAGTTAAGCATCCGAAACTGATTTCTGATTTCCGCCCAATTAGCCTTTGTAATGTGTCCTATAAAATAGTATCAAAAGTACTAGTCAATCGCATGAAGTGGGTTCTTCAAGATATTATTTCTGAGAATCAATCTGCGTTTGTTCCTGGCCGTTCAATTTTTGATAACGTGATTATGGGACATGAGTGTTTGCATGCCATGAAAAAGAAGAAAACTGGGCGATTGGGTTGGTTAGCTTTGAAATTAGATATGAGCAAAGCTTATGATCGTGTTGAATGGTGTTTTTTGGAGCGATTACTGCTTAAGCTTGACTTTCATTCCTTTTGGGTTCAGTTAATAATGGAATGTGTCCGGTCTGCTAAGTTTTCTATTATGTTAAACGGAGTTCCAACAGGCGAAATTATACCACAGTGGGGTCTTAGACAGGGCGATCCTTTGTCGCCATATTTGTTTTTGCTTGTATCCGAAGTGTTGTCTTCCCTGATTACAGGGGCTGTATCGCGCAAAAATTTTACGGGGTTTAAATCAGGGAAATTTTGTCTAGCGATATCTCATCTTTTCTTTGCAGATGATAGAATTATTTTCTGCAAAGCAACGATTGAAGAGGTGTGGGCTTTTAAAAATATTCTGATCAAATATGAGTAGGCGTCTGGCCAGCAAGTTAATATTGCTAAATCTGCTGTATATTTTTCTCCCAATGTGGTTGTTGAGTTTCGTTCTGTACTTGTGATCCTGTTGGGTATGCCTATGGTAGACAACCTAGGGAAATATTTGGGAGTTCCATCAGCGTTTAGCAGAAGAAGAAAGGATGATTTTAAGGATATCAAGCAACGAGTGTGGCAGTCTCTTCAAGGGTGGAAGGGACAATTTTTTTTCTATAGGAGGCAAGGAAGTTCTTATCAAGAGTGTTGCTCAGACTATTCCCACTTATATCATGAGTTGTTTCAGACTTCCCAAAACACTTTGCGATGAATTGCACTCTATTATGGCTCAGTTTTGGTGGGGATCTACGGAACATAAGAGGAAGATCCTGCAGGGATTAAAGCCCTAGCGCAGCGGAAACTATCAGAGAACTTAATCGGTTTAAATGCCGATTGGGAAACTAATACGACGGCAAAAGAAATAAATTTACAGCAGATAAATAAACAAAAATACATGCTGTAAAAGCTATAAAACATGCTGGAAAAATATGCAGAAACTCTAGATTTGGACCCTATCGATCCTAGTTCAAGAATGACTTACCCTTGTAGAAATTCTTGAACGTTTCGCCTATTTCCCTTGATGTTTACAGAAAAAACAGCAGCAAACGGATCTTGATCTTGCTGCAAAAACCTCACGAACACCACCACCAAAAGTTCACCGGTATTCTCTTGAAGGTTGAACGCAAGGGGCTTGTGGGAGCACAATCTCTAAGGATTTCTCTGGAAAAAATTATGTATTCACAGAGAGAGAGCAAAAACGAGAGAGAGAGGGTGAGAGAGAGGGAGAGAGGCGTGGGAGTGGGGATTGTTTTAAAACTAAATCATGACCCCTTCACTTAACCTATCGATAAGGAGAAGGCCACCTCACGCATAACATCAGGTAACTGATTAATCAGTTACATGATATTTTTAATTAATTATAAATTTAAAATTCAAATTTTAAATTATAATTAATTAAATTTTAATTAATCAATATTAATTAAAATAACATTAATTTAAATCTTATTTAAATTAATATCCCTCTTAACCTATAGTTTAATTAAATCAAATTTAATTAAACTAAATCAATTAATTAATTCAAAATTAATTAATTTAAAAATAACAAAATTGAACATCATATATTCAATTATTATTATTCTCTCTCATAAAACTATAGTATTAATATACATCCAATGCACATTAATTATAACCTATAGTTTTAATATGAATCAAATTCATATTTTAGTTTAATATTCGAACCCCTTCGAATACTTAATTTAACCTTAGAAATTTACCTCAACGCCCTTATAGAGCTACCGATGGGACCTGATGGACCTACAGATCAGAAGCTCCAATGATATGGGATTAGTTGGCTAAACTCATTAACCAAGTTAATCAATATTCGTTAACTGTGGTTCACTCCACTAAAGAACCACAGCTGCACTCTTCTCACTGCAGATATATTTCTGTGTCCACGGATATCGACCGTCAACAGCAAGTTAGCCCTTCACGTGTGTTCGTACCCCAGCTAGGCCAAATTACCGTTTTACCCCTGGGCTACCTCTTGGTCCTTAAGTACCAGTGCTCCTCTAATGAACAACCTATTTGTGGTCCAACCAACAAACAAAAATTCCTCTCGTGCCATAAAGAGGGTAGGGCCCTTTGTTCAAGACCCGGAGACACCACTTAAGGGAACACACCTCTACTTACCCTAATATCGGGAAGGAATGAATTCCATCTTGTAAGACTACGTTCCCAGCTCCCCACTCGGTTTTGTCCCCAAAATGGTAGGCTTATTGAGTCGGCGAACAGGCCACTCTCACCAGTACAAATCAAAGGACAATCCCTCATGGACAGGAGTCCATAATCCACTCAGGATTAAGGCCAAGTTGCCTAGGTCATCCTAGTGAAATAGAAACCGAGCTAACTAACGGTGTTACAGTTAGTGGTTAACTATTTCGCGGTCCGGTCTTTGTGCAAACTCATTGCACAGGATACCCCCACTCGCATGTCAACTACATGAACGCGTTGGATCAATACGTTTGTATCATTATACAAAGCGGGCCGTATCTATAGTGTCACCAGGATAAGGTACCCAACCTTATCCCTATACTACAGACCCTTTAGGCTAAAACTTGAACATTGATCCCCGTATGTCCCTACATACTAGTTCAAGCCTCATTCTATTAGCCTTGGATGTTTAGTTTATTGGATTAGGGTTAATAAGACAAGATATAATACAAACATTGAATAATACATCACTTTTATTAATGTTCGGTCAAATGTACATTTACTATCTACGAGTTTTAGGGCATAAAACCCAACAGATCCATTGGAAGAAATTGTCTCATTTATGTTTACCAAAGGAGCTAGGTGGGTTAAATTTTCGCGATCTGGAACTTTTCAATAAAGCACAACAAAACAGGTGTGGCGGTTATACATGAATCCCAATCTCCTAGCCTCCAAGGTTATTAAAGGTCGTTATGCTAATCAGGAATCTTTAATGAGTGCGCCTATCAGAGCAAATTGCTCAGTGTTTTGGAGGGGTTTTGTTTGGGCAAGAGATCTCTTGACTAGTGGTATGCGGAAGAGGATTGGGAATGGTAAATCCACACGTTTTTTCAAAGACCCCTGGATTCCAAAGGAAAGTACTTTCAAACCATTACCCAATTTTAATGGCTTTCTTTTGGATGATATATTGGTGTCGGATTTTATTAGTCCAACTATGGAGTGGGATCTGAAAAAATTAAAGGGCGTGGTGAATCATGATGATGCAAACATCATAGCGACCATTCCAATTAGTGTTCAGCAAGCTGACGACAAGTGGATTTGGCATCACTGTGCGAATGGTTTGTCTGATGATGCGTTCGAACGGGCCTGCATTACTTTTTGGAGTCTTTGGACTGACAGAAACCAATTTCTCAACAATATGGTTCTTATGGAGTGGACTCAGCGGTGTGAATGGATCTCTGATTATTGGACAGAAACTCGATATACAAAGGCCACTTTGTCTGCGTTGCCTTTGTCACGGGTGGAGAGTACTGATTTACCCACCTTTGGTGTTCAGCTTTTTACGGATGCGACAGTTCGAGGTCCGTCATCAGGCACTGGATATGGTGCTTTTATTAAAAACGCTGATGGCACCATTTTCGTTGCAATGTCTTATATGGATCCGACGACTCATATACCGTTAGCAGGTGAGGTTAATGCTCTAATTCATGGTCTACGTTTATTGCAACACATGCAGGTTTCTAGTGCATGTGTTTATTCAGATCATGAGACGGCAGTCAAGATGATTCGGGGTGACGTTCACACAACATCTGAGGTGTTTCATTGGATAGTACATATTCAAGAGTTGATTCGTTCTTTTGACGTGATTAATTTCTATTATATTTCTAGGCATTGTAATAAGCAAGCTGATTTTTTGGCTAAATATGCTTTAGATCACCAAAGCTCAATGCTGTGGTTAGATAATTTTCCTCAGGAACTAAGAACAATGAGTATCCATACTCATTGCAAATGTACTGTCTCTTGTAACTGTTTGAATTAATGGAATGAATCTTTTGTCAAAAAAAATAAAATTATGGAATTGATTGATCTTGGATTGATTAAATAAGGAATAAGATTGAATCAATTTTGGAAAAGATTGATTTAATTGAATATTTTATTCATGGCCACTCTTCTATAAATAGAACACTAGACCTAATTGGTTTAGTAGCCCTCTTGCTCTTAGACTCACAAGACAAGACCCTAGAACTCTCTCTAGCCTCCCTCTTAGAGAAAGACTCCCACAAGTCTTTTGTCTCCTAGACTTAGAGACATACCGGTGTAACCTCTGTGGTTATTGTGTCTTTGAAGAAAAATTTCCAGCAAAGAAATCAAGAAAGAGTCGCTGCGTTTTCGTTCGTTGGAGCATCGTTGGCGAAGAACGGTCAAGTCTACAACGAAGGTTTGTAACGGTTCTTTCCCTTTTTCTTTAGAAAAGCATGAGAATAAAAATAGTTTTATTTTCAAACCTTTTTCAGCATGTTTATAGTGTTTTTCAACGGCTTTAAAGTGTGTTTAAAGTTTTATTTTGCCTTTTCGTAACGGTATTTTAATGTTAATTAATATACGGCGCAAGGTCCTTTCGATGCGCTTCCAATGCGCCGGGGCTTTCATCCCCTTCAATCGGCATCAGAGCCATCGCTGTCCCTATTAATTGATATTAAAATTTGCAATAGGCTCTAATAGGTGGGATTTATGCATAATGTATGTTCGGTTTGCATTGAACTGTTTGGGTTAATTTTATGGCCATAGATTTTATTTTTATGTGATTTTGATCATGTAAGGGCTCGATGTTTCGGGTATTTTATGTAAAATCGAGTCCTATGTAAGTTTGGGTCTAGATTAGTTTTTTATGAGATGAAAATCGGAGAAATCGTGACAAAAACGAAGGCCAAAACCGAGAATGACGTTGATGTTTTGCCCAGAATACGCTCTCAGATGTAACAGCGTCGGGACGCTATTCACAAAGTGTCTCGACGCTGTCTCGATACCGCAGGCGCTCAGGTAAGGAAATCTCACAACGTCGGGACGCTGCGTTGCAAGCGTCTCGACGCTGTCACGATGCGGCGGGACCTAGGGTTTTAAGAAGTCGCGGTTCAATGGGTCTAACCCCTTCAGGTGGATCTACAAGTTCCCAAACTTGATTGAAGTACATAGACTCCATCTTAAGGTCCATAGCTTTGACCCACTCGTCCTTATCTACGTCATTCATTGCCTGACGATAAGACAATGGATCTTCTACGCCGTCATCAGGTATGACTACTTGTGTTTCCGTTAAACCCAAGTAGCGGTTGGGTTGTATCACAACCCTCCCACTGCGTCGAAGCTCTCCCACTACGTGAGGAGGATTAGATTGACGAGAAGAACTGGATTCTCCAACAACTCTTGTTGAAGGACCAGATTCATCAACAACTCTTGTTGATCCTTCTGTAGCTTCGCCTAATACTAACTTACTTCGTGGTCTATGATCTCGAATGTGGTCTTCCTCCAAGAAAGTTGCATTTGTTGATACAAATACTTTATTATCTTGAGGGTCGTAGAAAAGACCACCTCTCGTTTCTTTCGGGTACCCAACAAATTGGCATATTCTTGTACGTGATTCCAATTTCTTAGGATTTGTCACTAACACATGTGCAGGACAACCCCAGATACGGAAGTAACGCAAACTAGGTTTACGCCCCCTCCATAACTCAAAAGGAGTTTCAGAAACACTTTTTGAGGGAACACTGTTAAGAATATGTACTGCAGTCTCTACTGCATACCCCCAAAACGAGCAAGGCAATTGAGCATAGCTCATCATAGATCGAACCATGTCTAACAAGGTTCTATTTCTCCTTTCTGATACACCATTCTGCTGAGGTGTACCAGGTGCTGAGAGTTGTGATTGGATTCCATGTTCTATCATATAGTCCTGAAATCTTTGATCCAAATACTCTCCACCTCGATCTGATCGAAGCATCTTAATTGTTTTACCTAATAGGTTTTCTACCTCAGCCTTAAACTCTTTGAACTTTTCAAGAGCCTTAGACTTATGGCCCATCAGGTATAAGTAACCGTATCGTGAATAATCATCTATAAAAGAGATGAAATATTCAAAACCACCTCGAGCCTTTACATTCATTGGACCACAAAGATCCGAATGTATCAGTTCAAGTGGTTCTTTGGCCCTATAACCTTTTCCAGTAAAAGGCCTCTTGGTCATTTTACCCTCGAGATACGATTCACAGGGTGGTAAAGATGTATCTTCTATATCAGTTAGAAGTCCATTTTTAACCAAACGATCAATCCGATCGATGTTAATATGACCTAGACGAAGGTGCCAAAGATACGTATTGTTACTTTGAGGAGAAATCTTTTGCCTTTTGTTTTGCGTTTCGGCTGTTTTAAACATTTCATGACTTAAAATAGCCTTAGCATCAGTTGGTCTTAACACAAATAAATTATTCTCACGCTTAGCTGAACAAATGTAAATTCCATTCCTTGAAATTAAAGCTTCATTAAGCAAGAACGAAATTGAATAACATTGTTCAAGTAAAGCTGAAACAGAAATAAGGTTCCTTTTAATTCTAGGAACCAAGTACAAGTTCTCTAAAATCAAAAACCTATTTCTAAAGAATAATTTTGCAGCTCCCACTGCACGAGCTGAAACAACGTCTCCTGTTCCAACCTTGAGCGTCATTTCACCATCTGCCAGCTGCTGGAAATTATTTCCCTGAAAAGAAGAGCAAACATGATTAGTGGCTCCCGAATCCAGTATCCAGGCAAACTCATCATGTTCTACGAGACAAGTCTCTAATACAAGTAAATCAAATTTACCTTCTTTTTCTCTTCTCTTCTCAGCGAGGTAACGGGGACAGTTGCGCTTCCAATGACCATCTGCATTGCAGTGGAAGCATCTGCCTTTGTCGGCCACGACCTTGGCCTTGCCCTTACCTTGCACAGCTTGTGCAGGAGCCTTCCCCTTGTCTCCCTTCCTCTTCTGGATTTGCTTCGATGAAGAAGCTTGAGGTACAGATTTAGTCCCTGAGGATGAACCCTTCAGGAACTTCTTTTTGGAATGGGCCACATTGGCCTCTCCTTTTACCACACTTTTGCCCTTGCTTTTCTGCAAGGACTCATAAATCTGTAACTCCGAGAGGAGGGTAGTCAGGTTGAACTGAATCTTATTCATGCTCGCGTTCGTCCTAAAAGACAGATAGCTCGCTGGAAGCGAGTGAAGGATGAACGCAACCTGACTGCGCTCGCAGACAACCCCGCCATTTGCCTCAGCAATATTGAACTGGTTAATCATGTCCAGGACGTGTTCCCGAACAGATTGACCTTCTTGCATCTTGGCATTGAAGACGTTCTTCAAGGCATCGTGGTGGAGCTGATAGGACGGGAGTCCAAACATCTCCTGCAGGGAATTCATAATCTCCCTGGCAGTTTCCATGTTTTCATAACGCTTGGCCAAGACTTCAGACAAGCTGACCAGTATATAGACTTTGACCTTTTCATTGGCCTTAGTCCAGCGTTCATGGGCAACCTTTACTGCCTGAGTGGCAGTGCGAGGGGGAACGAGAGGACATTCCTCCGTTAAGACGAACCTAAGATCCTCTACCACGAGAATGGTATTTAAGTTCGATTTCCATTGTGGAAAGTTTTCGCCAGTAAGTTGTTCGTTTTTAAGCAAGGAAATTATGGAGGAAGACATTGCTGAAAAACAAACAATTGACCGTATTAGTTATCTTTGCCTTAACCCATCACACAAGCAATACAAACAATTGCATACATCCAATCAATTTTGCAAACAAACAATCAAAGAACCCTAATAAAACTATGATTGTGTTTCGCAACGATGCTTTAGAGGTTTAGAAGAATAGCCACCGAAGGGTGATCAGTTGTTCCTCCTCTAAAATGAGACTCTTCTCAGTCAATTTCTAATACCAGAATAACTCATATTCCATTAGATATTAACCACCGTTGTTCGGTCAAGGATTTGTTAACAATTAACTCCTCCTCGTAAGTGTAACCCTCCCACTTTCAGATCTCAGAGGCACGGACCAACAGGCTACCGTTAGGAAAGACAACTGTTGGTAATTAGCCTAAGCGATCCTATCCTATTCAGGAGATCACGGTGTTCCGAATCCTATGATCAGGCCCTCCGAAGGGATGGTTGCGCCGAGACAACACGCAGGCGGATCATAGGAATCTCACGTTGTGACCTAGGGGTGGAGACCGAAGGATACGTTGACACGCGTCCCGCTCCCACTTACTATAGTCACTTTCCCCATTCACCTTGGTATTGACCCATGCAAACACTCTCCGAAGGGAGGCCGCGCTAAAACGACACAAAGCCGAGCATGGATCTCACGGTGTGAACATCACAGGGACGTAGGAGCAAAACTCAATTTAAATTAAGTTTTGTAATTTTCCTCCCACTAAAGTAACCTATCGGGTATTTTAGGGTTTGATTAAACCTAGATAAATCCGGCTAAGTCATTTATCTAAGTCTAGTCCTATTATAACTATTATAATAAGACCTAATGTCTAGGTGTATTAAACAAATTTAATTTACTTTGCGACATTATTCTAACATTAACCTGTGACTAATTCAACTCCGGTGTTCCAGATCAGTTCCCAGGTAGGAGGTGTTCCGTATACCGTCAACTTAAATACCTCCAATCCTTAGACAGAACTTCACTGGTAGAGTTCCCTTATAATCTCAGGAATGTTTGTCCTACTTAGTTCATTAAAACTATTTTAAAAATAAGTAAGAATTTCTAATCCTATTAGAAAATGATCTTAGGTCTAATTAATTTTAACTCATTAAAATTAATTCATTTTAAACCTAAGATCCTATGTGAGCATGCATATCTTGATTATAGATTGACGGTTTCTAATCATAAATTTTAAACTATTTCAAAATTTTAATGATTAGCCCTATAATCATGCATACTAAGTTTAATTTAATTAACAATCATATTCGAATTAATCAAATATAAACTATATACTTTTGCATTGCATGAAAATTAATATAACTTTTATATTAACCTATGGATGTTTCATGCTCAATGCAACTTGATTTCCATTTTAATAAATTAACAATTAATTATTGCCAAAAATGGAAAATCAAATTAGCATGCTGCAAACAATTTATTTTTAATATAACTCTTATATTAAAACTATATAGTTGCATGCCTCATACTTTTCCATTTTCATGAATTTAATATAACTCAACTATATATTAAATCAATCATGAAAATCCATGCATTATCAACCAAATATTATAATCATATTATAACATACATAATGCATGAGCATGCTTTATAACCTAAGGTGGGATTAATATTTAAATGACATCCATAAAGCATTTAAATAGCGAATAAACCGGTTTAATTGGCCCCTAGGATAATTAAAGCCAAAATTACATTAATTAAAGCTTTAAAACTATCCTATTACATCATATACAGCTCCATAATTGGTCTAGAATCCACGAACCGACCCGAACCGCTTCGAACCGGCCTTGAAAATCCCGAACTGCCCATGAACCGGGTTGAACCGGACCAAACCGGTCCCAGCTCAACCCTAACCGCACGAACCAAACCACCCATTAGGGTTTCAGCACACGTTTTCACGTAAAACAACCGCCGCATGAAATCGCGACAGCGTCGAGACGCTGTAGGCTTAGCGTCCCGACGCTGGCGCGATTTCAACCGTTCGTTGGGTGAAATCGCGACAGCGTCGAGACGCTGTAGGCCAAGCGTCCCGACGCTGTTGCGTCTGGAGCTCGATTCTGGGCAAAAAACAACGGCTGAACAGTTCCAATTGGCCTCGATTGATACCGCGTTCTTCACCGATCTTCAACCTATTCTAGACCCGGACTGTACAGACTCGATTTCATGAATTAATGCCCAAAAACACAGGGGCCTTTACAAATGATCGCATCAAAAACTCATAAAATCTATGGCCAATTTAAACCCAAACAGTTTATCTCAAAATTAATACATACATTATGCAAATCCCACCTTACAGCCAATCGCAAATCCCAAATCAACATTTAAAACACAATATGGCTCTGATACCAATTGCAGGGATTAAAGCCCTAGCGCAGCGGAAACGATCAGAGAACTTAATCGGTTTAAACGCCGATTGGGAAACTAATACGACGGCAAAAGAAATAAATTTACAGCAAATAAATAAACAAAAATACATGCTGTAAAAGCTATAAAACATGCTGGAAAAATATGCAGAAACTCTAGATTTGGACCCTATCGATCCTAGTTCAAGAATGACTTACCCTTGTAGAAATTCTTGAACGTTTCGCCTATTTCCCTTGATGTTTACAGAAAAAACAGCAGCAAACGGATCTTGATCTTGCTGCAAAAACCTCACGAACACCACCACCAAAAGTTCACCGGTATTCTCTTGAAGGTTGAACGCAAGGGGCTTGTGGGAGCACAATCTCTAAGGATTTCTCTGGAAAAAATTATGTATTCACAGAGAGAGAGCAAAAACGAGAGAGAGAGGGTGAGAGAGAGGGAGAGAGGCGTGGGAGTGGGGATTGTTTTAAAACTGAATCATGACCCCTTCACTTAACCTATCGATAAGGAGAAGGCCACCTCACGCATAACATCAGGTAACTGATTAATCAGTTACATGATATTTTTAATTAATTATAAATTTAAAATTCAAATTTTAAATTATAATTAATTAAATTTTAATTAATCAATATTAATTAAAATAACATTAATTTAAATCTTATTTAAATTAATATCCCTCTTAACCTATAGTTTAATTAAATCAAATTTAATTAAACTAAATCAATTAATTAATTCAAAATTAATTAATTTAAAAATAACAAAATTGAACATCATATATTCAATTATTATTCTCTCTCATAAAACTATAGTATTAATATACATCCAATGCACATTAATTATAACCTATAGTTTTAATATGAATCAAATTCATATTTTAGTTTAATATTCGAACCCCTTCGAATACTTAATTTAACCTTAGAAATTTACCTCAACGCCCTTATAGAGCTACCGATGGGACCTGATGGACCTACAGATCAGAAGCTCCAATGATATGGGATTAGTTGGCTAAACTCATTAACCAAGTTAATCAATATTCGTTAACTGTGGTTCACTCCACTAAAGAACCACAGCTGCACTCTTCTCACTGCAGATATATTTCTGTGTCCACGGATATCGACCGTCAACAGCAAGTTAGCCCTTCACGTGTGTTCGTACCCCAGCTAGGCCAAATTACCGTTTTACCCCTGGGCTACCTCTTGGTCCTTAAGTACCAGTGCTCCTCTAATGAACAACCTATTTGTGGTCCAACCAACAAACAAAAATTCCTCTCGTGCCATAAAGAGGGTAGGGCCCTTTGTTCAAGACCCGGAGACACCACTTAAGGGAACACACCTCTACTTACTCTAATATCGGGAAGGAGTGAATTCCATCTTGTAAGACTACGTTCCCAGCTCCCCACTCGGTCTTGTCCCCAAAATGGTAGGCTTATTGAGTCGGCGAACAGGCCACTCTCACCCGTACAAATCAAAGGACAATCCCTCATGGACAGGAGTCCATAATCCACTCAGGATTAAGGCCAAGTTGCCTAGGTCATCCTAGTGAAATAGAAACCGAGCTAACTAACGGTGTTACAGTTAGTGGTTAACTATTTCGCGGTCCGGTCTTTGTGCAAACTCATTGCACAGGATACCCCCACTCGCATGTCAACTACATGAACGCGTTGGATCAATACGTTTGTATCATTATACAAAGCGGGCCGTATCTATAGTGTCACCAGGATAAGGTACCCAGCCTTATCCCTATACTACAGACCCTTTAGGCTAAAACTTGAACATTGATCCCCGTATGTCCCTACATACTAGTTCAAGCCTCATTCTATTAGCCTTGGATGTTTAGTTTATTGGATTAGGGTTAATAAGACAAGATATAATACAAACATTGAATAATACATCACTTTTATTAATGTTCGGTCAAATGTACATTTACTATCTACGAGTTTTAGGGCATAAAACCCAACAGATCCATTGGAAGAAATTGTCTCATTTATGTTTACCAAAGGAGCTAGGTGGGTTAAATTTTCGCGATCTGGAACTTTTCAATAAAGCACAACAAAACAGGTGTGGCGGTTATACATGAATCCCAATCTCCTAGCCTCCAAGGTTATTAAAGGTCGTTATGCTAATCAGGAATCTTTAATGAGTGCGCCTATCAGAGCAAATTGCTCAGTGTTTTGGAGGGGTTTTGTTTGGGCAAGAGATCTCTTGACTAGTGGTATGCGGAAGAGGATTGGGAATGGTAAATCCACACGTTTTTTCAAAGACCCCTGGATTCCAAAGGAAAGTACTTTCAAACCATTACCCAATTTTAATGGCTTTCTTTTGGATGATATATTGGTGTCGGATTTTATTAGTCCAACTATGGAGTGGGATCTGAAAAAATTAAAGGGCGTGGTGAATCATGATGATGCAAACATCATAGCGACCATTCCAATTAGTGTTCAGCAAGCTGACGACAAGTGGATTTGGCATCACTGTGCGAATGGTTTGTCTGATGATGCGTTCGAACGGGCCTGCATTACTTTTTGGAGTCTTTGGACTGACAGAAACCAATTTCTCAACAATATGGTTCTTATGGAGTGGACTCAGCGGTGTGAATGGATCTCTGATTATTGGACAGAAACTCGATATACAAAGGCCACTTTGTCTGCGTTGCCTTTGTCACGGGTGGAGAGTACTGATTTACCCACCTTTGGTGTTCAGCTTTTTACGGATGCGACAGTTCGAGGTCCGTCATCAGGCACTGGATATGGTGCTTTTATTAAAAACGCTGATGGCACCATTTTCGTTGCAATGTCTTATATGGATCCGACGACTCATATACCGTTAGCAGGTGAGGTTAATGCTCTAATTCATGGTCTACGTTTATTGCAACACATGCAGGTTTCTAGTGCATGTGTTTATTCAGATCATGAGACGGCAGTCAAGATGATTCGGGGTGACGTTCACACAACATCTGAGGTGTTTCATTGGATAGTACATATTCAAGAGTTGATTCGTTCTTTTGACGTGATTAATTTCTATTATATTTCTAGGCATTGTAATAAGCAAGCTGATTTTTTGGCTAAATATGCTTTAGATCACCAAAGCTCAATGCTGTGGTTAGATAATTTTCCTCAGGAACTAAGAACAATGAGTATCCATACTCATTGCAAATGTACTGTCTCTTGTAACTGTTTGAATTAATGGAATGAATCTTTTGTCAAAAAAAATAAAATTATGGAATTGATTGATCTTGGATTGATTAAATAAGGAATAAGATTGAATCAATTTTGGAAAAGATTGATTTAATTGAATATTTTATTCATGGCCACTCTTCTATAAATAGAACACTAGACCTAATTGGTTTAGTAGCCCTCTTGCTCTTAGACTCACAAGACAAGACCCTAGAACTCTCTCTAGCCTCCCTCTTAGAGAAAGACTCCCACAAGTCTTTTGTCTCCTAGACTTAGAGACATACCGGTGTAACCTCTGTGGTTATTGTGTCTTTGAAGAAAAATTTCCAGCAAAGAAATCAAGAAAGAGTCGCTGCGTTTTCGTTCGTTGGAGCATCGTTGGCGAAGAACGGTCAAGTCTACAACGAAGGTTTGTAACGGTTCTTTCCCTTTTTCTTTAGAAAAGCATGAGAATAAAAATAGTTTTATTTTCAAACCTTTTTCAGCATGTTTATAGTGTTTTTCAACGGCTTTAAAGTGTGTTTAAAGTTTTATTTTGCCTTTTCGTAACGGTATTTTAATGTTAATTAATATACGGCGCAAGGTCCTTTCGATGCGCTTCCAATGCGCCGGGGCTTTCATCCCCTTCAATCGGCATCAGAGCCATCGCTGTCCCTATTAATTGATATTAAAATTTGCAATAGGCTCTAATAGGTGGGATTTATGCATAATGTATGTTCGGTTTGCATTGAACTGTTTGGGTTAATTTTATGGCCATAGATTTTATTTTTATGTGATTTTGATCATGTAAGGGCTCGATGTTTCGGGTATTTTATGTAAAATCGAGTCCTATGTAAGTTTGGGTCTAGATTAGTTTTTTATGAGATGAAAATCGGAGAAATCGTGACAAAAACGAAGGCCAAAACCGAGAATGACGTTGATGTTTTGCCCAGAATACGCTCTCAGATGTAACAGCGTCGGGACGCTATTCACAAAGTGTCTCGACGCTGTCTCGATACCGCAGGCGCTCAGGTAAGGAAATCTCACAACGTCGGGACGCTGCGTTGCAAGCGTCTCGACGCTGTCACGATGCGGCGGGACCTAGGGTTTTAAGAAGTCGCGGTTCAAGCAGTTTTGGGCGGTTCGGTTCGTGGATTGGACCGGTTCGGCTGGGCTGGGACCTATTTGGTCCGGTTCAGCTATTTTTGGGCTTGGTTCGTGATTTTGGAGGCCGGTTCGAGGTCGTTCGAGGCGGTTCATGCTGTCTAGACCAACTTTTGGAGTTGCAGAAGGATCTTAGGAAGGAATTTAGCTAAAATTAATGTAATTTAATGCTTTATTTTATCCTAGGGGCCAAAATTAACCGGTTCAATTACTATTTATATGCTTTATGGATGTCATATAGAATTTATTAATCCCACCTTAGGTTATAAACATGCTCATGCATTTATTTATATATTATAAAATGTTATAATGTATGTTTTAAATGCATGGAATTGTTTTCATATTTTTTTAATATAAGTGTATATTAATTATATGAAAAATAATAAAGCATGAAGCATGTCATTACTTAAATTAAATATAAATAGTTATGTTTAATGTAATGAATGCAGCATGCTTGATTGATTTTCTTGATTGGCTTATAATTGTTATATTAAAAGAAAATCAATATTGCACGAAGCATGAAACATCCATAGTAATTAATATAATTGTTATATTATTCATGCGATGCAAATAGTATGGTTTAATTATTTAATTTGAATGAGATTGTTGAATGAATTAAACCCTAGATTCTTGACTATAGGATTAATCATTAAAATTTGAAATAGTTATTTAATATTAATGATTAGAAACCGTCAATCTATAATCAAGAATTGCATGCAAACATAAGATCATAGGATAAATTGGATTAATTTTAAATTGTTTAAAATTAATTAGACCTAGATCAATTTCTAATAGGATTAGAATTATTTCTTACTTAGAATTAAAAATAGTTTTAATTGACTAAGTAGGAAAAACATTGCTATGATTATAAGGGAACTCCACCGGTAATGTTCTGTCTAAGGTTGGGGGTATTTAAGTTGACGGTTTACGGAACACCTCCTACATGGGAACTGACCCGGAATACCGGAGCTGAATTAATCATAGTTAAATGTTAGCATGCAATGTCACTAGGTTTGTTAAAAGTGTTTAATACACCTAGATCTTTAGAGTAAAGACCTTTCACTACTGAGGTTATAAGGGAACTCTCTCGGTAAAGATCTGTCTAAGGTTGGGGGTATTTAAGTTGACGGTTTGCGGAACACCTCCTACCTGGAAACTGACCCGAACCTTGAGTTGAATTAACCATAGTAATGTTGACTTGCAATGTTGGGTTTATTAAAAGAAGTTTAATTCACCTAAAACATTGCAGTTGAATCCTTTCCATAATTGTTATAGTAGGATCAGACTTAGATAGATTAACTTAGCCGAATTTTATCTAAGTTAAACAACCCTAAATTAACCTTAGGACATTTTTAGTGGGAGGAAAATTACAAAACGAGATTTAAATCAAGTTTTGCTCCTACGTCCCTATATTCACAACGTGAGGTTAATGCTCGGCTTCGTGTCGCCTTTGGAGCGGCCTCCCTTCGGAAAGTGTTTGCATGAATCAATAACAAGGTGAATGGGAAAAATGTCTAAAGTAAGTGGGAGCGGGACACGCGTCAACGTATCCCTCGATCTCCGCCCCTAGTTCACACCGTGAGAGTCCTATGATCCGCCTGCAGGTTGTACTGGCGCAACCATCCCTTCGGAGGGCCTGATCATAGGATTCGGAACATCGTGAACTCTTGAATAGGATAGGAACTCTTAGGCTAATTACCAACAGTTGTCTTTCCCTTTGGTAGCCTGTTGGTGCGTGCCTCTGAGATCTGAAAGTGGGAGGGTTACACTTACGAGGATGAGTTAAAAGTGTTAACAAATCCTTGACCGAACAACGGTGGCTAATGTCTATAGGAATATGAGTTATTCTGGAATTAGAATTAGTTGAGAAATGTCTCATTTCAGAGGAGGAGTACCTGATCACCCTTCGGTGGCTGATATTCTAAACCTCTAAAACATCGTTGCAAAACTAAATCAATAGTTTTAGGGTTCTGTGATTGCTTGTTTTGCTAAATTGATTGGATTGTGTGCAATTGTTTGCTTGTATGATGGGTTAAGGCAAAGATAACTAATACGGTCATTGTTTGTTTAAATTTCAGCAATGTCTTCCTCAATAGTCTCTCTGCTTAAAAGTCAAAAATTAACCTGCGAAAATTACGCTACGTGGAAATCGAACCTGAATACGTTTCTTGTTGTCGATGATCTGCGGTTCGTCTCAACGGAGGATTGTCCTCCAGCCCCTGCTCGTAATGCATCCCAAGCAATTAAGGATGCTTATGACCGCTGGACAAAGGCCAATGATAAGGCCCGCATCTATATCTTAGCCAGCTTATCTGAAGTTTTGGCTAAGATACATGAAAGCATGATTACAGCGAGAGAGATTATGAACTCTCTTCAGGAGATGTTTTGAAAACCATCCGGAAAACTCCACTATGATGCTCTCAAACGAATTTACAACTGTCACATGAAAGAAGGCAAATCTGTCTGGGAACACGTCCTGGAAATGATGGTCCAATTTGATATGGCAGAAACATATGGGGCGGTCATAAATGAGCAAACTCAGGTTGCATTAATCTTGGAATCTCTTCCGAAGAGTTTCCTACAATTTCGCAGCAATGTGATAGTGAACAAGATAATGTACAACTTGACCGGTCTCTTAAATGAGCTGCAGCTCTATCAATCCCTTCTGGAAAACAAGGGTCAGATGAAAGATGAGACAATAATTGTTCATCCCAAGGGTTCATCCTCTGAATCTAAAGCTGCATCTTAGAATACTTCTTTGAATAAGATTCATAAGGAAAACAGAGACAAATGGAATACTCCCACATCTGCTGAGAAAAAGGAGGAAAATGAAGGTAAATTTGATTTACTGGTTTTAGAAACATGCCTAATAGAACATGATGAGTTTACCTGGATACTTGATTCAGGAGCAACTAATCATGTTTGCTCTTGTTTTCAGGAAAATAATTCCTTTCGGCAGTTGAACGATGGTGAAATGACGCTCAGGGTCGGAACTGGAGAAGTCATTTAAGCTAAAGCAGTGGGAGCTGCAAAGTTATTTTTTAGAAATAGATTCTTACTTTTAGAAAATTTGTTAATTGTTCCCAAGATTAAGAGGAACTTAATTTCTATTTCATGTTTGATTGAACAATCGTATACAATTACTTTTAATATGAATGAAGCGTTTATTTATAAGAATGGTGTACTTATTTGTTCAGCCAAATTAGAAAATAACTTGTATGTATTAAGACCAACCGAAAACAAAGCACTTTTAAATCACGAATTATTTAAAACTGCTGAAACTCAAAGAAAAAGGCAAAGGATTTCTCCAACAAGTAACAATACTCATCTTTGGCATCTAAGACTTGGTCATATAAACATTGATAGAATCGGTCGTTTGGTAAATAATGGACTTCTAAGCGAGTTAGAAGATGATTCACTACCACCTTGTGAATCTTGTCTCGAGGGCAAAATGACCAAAAGACCCTTTACTGGAAAAGGTTACAGAGCCAAAGAACCCTTAGAGTTAATACATTCGGATCTCTGTGGTCCAATGAATGGAAAAGCTCGAGGAGGGTACGAATATCTCATCTCATTTATAGATTATTATTCAAGATATGGTTACTTGTACCTAATGGGACATAAGTCTGAAGCCCTTGAAAAGTTTAAGGAGTTTAAGGCTGAAGTTGAAAACCTATTAGGTAAATCAATTAAAGTACTTCGATCTGATCGAGGAGGGGAGTATATGGATCATAGATTCCAGGATTATATGATAGAACATGGAATCCAATCCCAACTCTCAGCCCCTAATACACCTCAACAAAATATGGTGTATCAGAAAGGAGAAATAGAACCTTGTTAGACATGGTTTGATCAATGATGAGCTATGCTCAATTGCCTAACTCGTTTGGGGGTATGCAGTAGAGACTGCAGTACACATCTTGAACAATGTTCCCTCGAAAAGTGTTTCTGAAACACCTTTCGAATTATGGAAGTGGCGTAAACCTAGTTTGCATCACTTTCGCATCTGGGGTTGTCCAGCACACGTGCTTGTGACAAATCCTAAGAAACTGGAACCTCGTTCAAAATTGTGCCAATTTGTTGGTTACTGATAACTCTCCAAAAGGGAGTTATTTAGACCTTATTTCTATATTGATTTGTGTGTCTTTTGTGCTAAATAAGATTGCTTTTAGATATATATTATATGTTTTAACCCATTTGGAAGAATGGATGCTTTGGAAGTTATTTTGTGCAGAATGTATTGCTGAGCGACTTGAGGGAGCAAATTCTGTGCTGCAGCAAAGCAAGGAGCAAAACTGCCACGTCACAGCTCGTTAGCCAATTTAATGAACTGAATTCAGTTAAGCTATTCTCAGATTTAAGGAGCAAGAAGAGCCATCCACGTGTCTAGGTCAACCTAATTCAAGCTTGCCTCAACTCTATAAAAGGAGATAGCCGCCCAAGTCAAATTCATTCCATTCTTGGAAGGGGATCGTTTCTCATTTCCATTTTGGGAGCCGAATAGAGGAGAAAGATTAGGGACTACAAGAAGACCATCAATTACAAAGTTGATCAAGGGAAATTAGTATTTTCTTGTATTGTTTTGTAATTATGGATGCATTTACTCAGATTGTAACGTGTGTTGCTATGCACTTTATGAACTAAGTAACTTTAGGTGTTGGTTAGGAAATATGTAATTGCCGTGCTTAATCTCTATGCAATAAATTTTGATTGATGCATCTTGATTATTTGTTGTGCTCATTTATATTTTATGCCCGCCTGGCCAGCCGGTATGAATATCACTTCCTAGTTTCAGGGATGATTTAGGGAGTGTGTGGCATTTAATCACACTAGATCATTGTGTATTGGTGAAAGCCAGTGACTGAGCTAGGGATAGCCAGTTGCCTAGTGCTTGATCGGTAGTATGTCATTGGAGTTGAAACACATTCTAAAAAATCTAGAGTTCTGGGAGGAATCTGCTAATAAGACTGCGAGAGTTTTGCATGATCAATAATATTGCTAGAGCATCTTTTAAAACAATTACTAAATCCTGACCAGCACCTGTTTCTAATCTGTCTGCTTATTTGTTTACTTTCTCTTCTGTCATTTCTTTTGCTTCAACATCCTATAAAAATCAATCATTTTAACCACCTTTGAAACCATTGAAAAGTTATACAAAATAGATAGAGTGAGAGCTAATTCAGACCTTGGATTCGATAAATACTTATTACTTGTTGCGGATTGTGTATACTTGCACAGAGTTCTAGAGTCTATTTCTTACTACATTTTCACCCACTCTGGAAACCCAACAAGTTTTTTGGCGCCGTTGTCGGGGACTTGAATAAGTTTTTATCTGATCTGTTTTGTGTATGTGTTTTAGTGGTTTGGTGCAAGAACTTTTGATTGTTTCTTTTGTTTTTGCAGGTGTGAGTTTGGTGCATGAGCGATCCGCCTAGGGTAAGGTTCGAGCTTGATCCAGAAATCGAGAGGACATTCAGGAGAAGAAGGAGAGAGCAGCGTAGAAACCAAAATTCAATGGCTAATGTGCCGCGTCTCCCGCAGGGTCCAGAAGATCCAGCGAACCCCTTGCAGAATCGTGTGCTGCAGCAAAATCAACCGCTGGAGCAAAATGAACAGCAAAATAATCAGGCTGAGAATCCTATCTTGGTAGCAAATGATAGGGCGAGAGCCATTTGGGCGTATGCTTTTCCAATGTTTGATGAGTTAAATCCAGGGATTGCACGTCCTCAAATTGAGGCAGCAAATTTTGAAATGAAACTGGTAATGTTTCAGATGTTGCAAACCGTGGGTCAGTTCCATGGTTTGTCATTTGAAGACCCTCATTTGCATCTTAAGTCTTTTCTAGGAGTTAGTGATTCTTTTGTAATTCAAGGAGTGCCTAGAGATGCACTTAGATTAACTTTGTTCCCGTATTCTCTTAGAGATGGAGCAAAGGCATGGTTAAATTCTTTTGCTCCAGGATCAATTAGGACATGGAATGAGTTAGCATAAATTTTTTTGAGTAAATATTTCCCACCAAATAGGAATGCTAAATTGAGGAGTGAAATAGTAGGGTTTAGGCAACTTGAAGATGAAACTTTTAGTGAGGCTTGGGAGAGGTTTAAGGAGCTTTTGCAAAAGTGTCCCCACCATGGTTTATCACATTGTATCCAAATGGAAACATTTTACAATGGGTTAAATGGAGCGACCCAAGGTATGGTTGAATCTTCGACTGGAGGGGCCCTTTTGGCAAAAACTTTTAATGAAGCCCATGAAATTTTAGAAAGAATATCAACTAATAGTTGTCAGTGGTTGAATGTTAGAGGCACAAATAAAAAGGTTAAGAGTGTGTTAGAGGTTAATGGTGTGTCCACCATTAGGGCTGATATTGCAATGTTAGCTAACGCTCTTAAAAATGTGACAGTGGTTAGTCATCAGCAGCCGTCAGCTGTGGAACCTGCTGCAGTGGTGAACCAAGTTGCAGAGGAAGCATGTGTCTATTGTGGTGAAGAGCACAACTACGAGTTTTGCCCCAGCAATCCAGCTTCTGTGTTTTTTGTAGGTAATCAGAGGAATAACCCTTATTCTAACTTTTATAATCCAGGTTGGCGCAACCACCCCAACTTCTCATGGGGAGGACAAGGAAGTAATGTGCAAGCACAACAAAAGATGAACCAGTCGGGATTTGCTAAAGCGCAGGTAATGCCCCAGCAAAATAAGCAGGCTTTGCCCCAGCAAAATTCGGAGAGTTCTATTGAGGCAATGGTGAAAGAATATATGGCTCATACAGATGCCGCAATTCAAAGTTATCAAGCTTCAATGAGAGCCCTAGAATTGCAAATGGGCCAGCTAGCTAATGAGCTGAAGGCAAGACCTCAAGGGAAACTTCCTTCAGATACTGAACACCCTAAAAGGGAAGGTAAGAAGCAGGTAAAGGCAGTGACTCTTAGGAGTGGTAAGCCACTAGAAGAAAGAAAAGAGCCTAGTAAACCCCAGGGTATAGAAAATAATTGTGATAAAAATGTTGTTGTTGAGAAAGAGTTGGAGTCTGGTCAAGGTGCTGGAGGTAGCAATAATGATGCTGGAGCATCTGGATCTGTTCCAGATGTGGAACCACCTTAAGTGCCGCCCCCACCTTATGTACCACCTCTACCTTTTCCACAAAGGCAAAGGCCTAAGAATCAGGATGGTCAATTTAAAAAGTTTTTAGAGATTCTTAAGCAATTACATATAAATATCCCGTTAGTAGAAGCAATTGAGCAAATGCCTAATTATGCTAAATTTATTAAGGATATTTTAACTAAAAAGAAGAGGTTAGGTGAGTTTGAAATTGTATCTCTTACTGAGGAATGTAGTGCTATTCTTAAGAATGGGCTACCAACCAAGGCTAAGGATCCAGGATCATTTACTATACCTGTCTCTATAGGTGGAAAAGAGTTAGGTAGAGCACTCTGTGATTTAGGTGCAAGCATTAACCTTATGCCTCTTTCGGTCTATCGAAAGTTAGGTATTGGTGAAGCTAGGCCTACCACAGTCACACTCCAACAAGCTGATAGGTCTATCACATATCCAGAGGGTAAAATTGAGGATGTCTTGATAAAAGTAGATAAGTTCATATTTCCTGTTGATTTTATTATCTTAGACTATGAGGCTGATAAAGATGTCCCAATTATTCTTGGTCGTCCATTTTTGGCTACTGGTAGGGCGTTGATAGATGTTTAAAAAGGGGATTTAACAATGAGGGTTTATAATGAGGAAGTAAAATTTAATGTTTTTAAGGCCATGAAGTATCCAGACGAGATGGAAGATTGCTCTTTCATTAGGATTCTGGAGAACACAATTGTTGAGACAGCAATACAGGATTCGACAAACAAACATTTGGGAGATCATGGAGAGGTTAGTGTAGAGGATTTAGAAGTTTGCTCTTTATAAAGAAAAAATGAAAAAGAAGTGTTTAGGTGTGAGGATGTTTTTGAGTCTTTAGATTTAGATCAAAGGAAGACTCCTCCTATTAAGCCATCCCTAATTGAGGCACCCACTTTAGATTTGAAGCCCTTGCCGTATCATCTAAAGTATGTGTATCTTGGGGAAGGTGAGACGTTGCCCATTATTGTTGCATCAGACTTCATGGCAGAGCATGAAGAGGCCTTAATAAAGTTGCTGCAGCAATATCGTAAGGCAATAGGTTGGACATTGGCTGACATTCAGGGAATTGGCCCATCCTTCTGTATGCACAAAATCACTCTAGAGGAGGGATCCTTTAGGAGTGTTGAGCAATAGAGAAGGCTTAACCCTGCAATGAAAGAGGTTGTTAAAAAGGAGGTGATTAAATGGTTGGATGCTGGCATTATTTATCCAATTGCAGATAGCAATTGGGTAAGCCCTGTCCAATGTGTTCCTAAGAAAGGGGGTGTCATAGCGGTATCTAATAAAGACAATGAATTTATCCCAACCAGGACAGTGACTGGCTGGAGGGTTTGCATGGATTACAGGAGGCTTAATAAAGCTACCCGTAAGGACCACTTCCCTCTACCATTTATTGACCAAATGTTGGATAGATTGGCTGGTCAGGCCTACTACTGTTTCTTAGATGGTTATTCTGGGTATAAGTAGATTACCATTGCTCTTGAGGATCAGGAAAAAACCACTTTCACCTGCCCTTATGGGACGTTTGCTTTTAGGCGAATTCCTTTTGGCCTTTGCAATGCTCTAGCAACATTTCAGAGGTGTATGTTAGCAATTTTTCTGATATGATTGAGTCCACTATTGAGGTATTTATGGACGATTTTTCAGTTTTTGGAGGGTCTTTTGATAGCGAGCATAGCTAGCTAGTTTTCCCTAATTAATTTAGCTAGTCTTTGATGATTTATTGGCCATTTTATTGCACTTATTTGTTTATTTTGTAGGAAATGGTTCATTGGAGCTAAAGCGCGATATTGGAGTTAATCGGGTGCTCGGGACGTGAAAAGTTGCAAAAGAACCAAAGAGAATCAAAGAAGGAAAAGTCAAAGTAGGGTCAACTGCAGGCTAGCGTCGAGAAGCTAGCTCTTGAGCGTCTCGAAGCTGGCATTCCATATCTGAATAGGCGCTAAAAGGTCACAGCGTCTCGACGCTGCGAGTTTTCCTTTCCAGAAACGCGCGTTTTGAAGGCAGCGTCGAGACACTGTCTTGACAGCGTCTCGACGCTATGACGAAAAAACAGAATATAAGCTTCTTTTCGGCTAGGTTTGTGGGGGGACTCTTTTGGATACTTTTGGAGCCGTAAAACAGAGGAGAAAACAGAGGATTGAGGCTGAACAAGAGGGAGAAAAGCGGAAATCAACCCATTGTTCGTGGGGATCGTGACGGGGACGTTCGGTCTCGGCCTACATTGAGTTTTCTTTTCCCTTTCCTTTCCTCTAGCTAGAGTTATGGCTTTGTTATGTTTAGTTGAGCTTGTAATTTCATTCATGAGTAGCTAAACTTGTAGCTTAGGGATTGATGTAGTTGATTTTGTTTATGGATTGATTTATGGTTTAAGTTGTGCAATGGTTATTATGTTGCAATCTTGATTTAATGCTTTCAATTAATTGGCCATTAGTTGAATGATTTGAGTTTTTATTCTTGCTCGGGAGAGGGGATTAAATGTAGACTTACTCAAGATTGCATGACTAAGGTTTATTTTCTAATTCGTGACGGTTTTAGATTAACTTTAGAATTGGTCAAAAGATCTCATTGCCTTGCATGTTAATAAACTTAGATAGGGATATCAAGTAGATTAATTTGCATGAGAATCAATTATACTCGGGAGAGGTAGTTGTGATTAAAGGGTCTTAGGCTCATAATTCCATTGTGCATAATAACTTACTCCTTAACATCAATCCTAGACTAAATCGGCGAAATCAATTCCCTAAGTGTTTTTCCAATTGAATTTCCACTTTTTACTTGCTTTGATTTAGTTTTCATATCATTCACTCATTACTTTTTGATCCCTAAATAAAATTGAGCAAGATAATTCACAATACTTGATTTGCTTAAAAATCCAATCCAGAGGACGACACTAGTTTATACGAACACTTTATTATTACTTGACCCGTGCGCTTGCGGTAAGGAAAATTCCACATCATCTTTTTAGAGTTGTTTGGAAAATTTAGGTAAGGTATTAAAGAGATGTGAGGATACCATCTAGTTCTTAATTGGGAGAAATGCCACTTCATGGTGAAGGAGAGCTTTGTGCTAGGTCATAGGATTTCTAAGAATGGTCTAGAAGTTGATAGAGCAAAAATAGAGGTTATTGAAATATTAGAACCGTCGAATTTAGTGAAAGGGATTCAGAGCTTTTTAGGTCATGCTGGATTTTATAGGAGGTTCATAAAGGATTTTTCAAAAATTAGTAAACCTCTTTGTAACTTATTGTGTACTGATCATGTTTTTGACTTTAATGCAGATTGTAGGAAGGCTTTTGAAACTTTAAAAGCTGCTTTAATCTCAGCACCCATTCTTTGTGCACCTAATTGGAGTTTACCATTTGAGGTAATGTGTGATGCGAGTGATGCTGCAGTAGGTGCTATGCTGGGGCAAAAGCAGGGCAAATTTGTCCATCCTATATATTATGGAAGCAGGGTTCTAAATGAGGCACAAGTCAACTACACAACTACTGAAAAAGGAGTTGTTAGCTGTTGTGTTTGCTTTTGAGAAATTTCGGCCATATTTGGTTGGGTCCAAAGTCACGGTTTTCACGGATCATGCAGCAATAAGGTATTTAATGTCAAAAAAAGATGCAAAGCCTAGATTAATTCGTTGGGTTTTATTATTGCAGGAGTTCGACTTAGAGATAAAAGACAAAAAGGGATCGAAAAATGTCATTGCAGATCATTTGTCTCGTCTTGATCCAACATCATCTTTGCTGAAGCAATCTGCCATTTCAGATTCTTTTCTAGATGAACAGCTCTTTGCTGTTGAGGTAAAGGTAGTCAAGGATGTCCCTTGGTATGCTGATATTGCTAACTTTTTGGTAAAGGGAGTCATTCCTATTGACATGGATTGGAGGCAGAAGAAGAAGTTTAAGCATGATACAAAATTTTTCTATTGGGATGAGCCATTTATGTATAAGCAATGCTCTGATGGTATTATTCGTAGGTGTGTTTCAGGTGATGAAGCAAAGGAAATCCTGGAGCAATGTCACTCTTCGCTATATGGAGGCCATTTCAGCGGTCAGAGGACAACTATGAGGATTCTGCATTGTGGATTCTTCTGGCCTTCCTTATTCAAAGATGCCCATTGGTTCTATAAGCAATGTGATGCTTGCCAAAGGAGAGGAAACTTAGGGCCTAGAGATGAAATGCCTCTTACTTACATTTTGGAAGTAGAATTATTCGATGTATGGGGTATTGATTTTATGGGGCCATTTCCCCCTTCTAATGGTAATGTTTTTATCTTTTTGGCAGTTGATTACGTGTCCAAGTGGGTGGAGGCCATTGCATGCCATCAGAATGACGCCAAGACAGTATCAAGGTTTCTTCAATCGCACATTTTTGCGCGGTTTGGGACACCTAGAGCTTTAGTGAGTGACGAGGGTACACATTTTGTTAATAATATCTTAACTAAGCTTTTAGCTAAGTATGAAATTAAACATAGGATAGCTACCCCTTATCACCCACAAGCAAATGGTCAAGTTGAAATAAGCAATAGGGAAATCAAATCAATTCTAGAGAAAGTAGTCCATCCATCTAGGAAGGATTGGTCTTTTAGGTTGGATGAGGCTCTTCGGGCTTATAGGACAGCCTATAAGACTCCTCTAGGTATGTCTCCCTATAGGTTAGTATATGGGAAAGCTTGTCATTTACCATTAGAGCTTGAGCATAAAACGTTTTGGGCTTTGAAAAAGTTAAATTTTGATCTGAGTCGTGCAGGGGCAATTAGAATGCTGCAGCTTAATGAGTTAGAGGAATTTCGCCAATTTTCTTACGAAAATTAAAAAATGTATAAAGAAAAGACTAAGCTGTGGCATGACAAGAAAATTAAACCTAAATAGTTTGTCAAAGTACAAAGGGTTTTGCTTTACAATTCTAGATTAAAATTGTTTCCTGGGAAACTAAAATCTAAATGGTCAGGGCCATTTATTGTGATTGAGGTTTTTCCCCATGGGGCAATTACCTTGCAGGATGAAAAAGATGGGAGAGTATTCAAAGTTAATGGACAGCGCGTGAAACATTATTGGGGAGAGGAGTTCCAGTCGAAATATCCTTCCCTAAAGTTGGTTGATGAATGAGAGAACGAGATATTTGTGGGAGCATTTCACAGAACAATATTTTGAGCTCCCAGTGGTTGTTTTGATTTTATTTCTCGCTGATTTAGTTTGATTTTAATTTGAATAATTTTAGATTTAGTTTGTTTAAATATTGCATGATTTATTTTATTCATTGATATTTTTAATTCAGTAGATTTTATTTTCGAGTATTTTTTTTTTGCCAATTTAGTTTTTATTTATTCTGATTTGATTTAGTTCGATTTTAATTCAGTTTTTATTTTCGGTTATTTAAATTTATGTTTAGATTATGTTTAATAATAATGTTTCCTAATTTATTCGGCTTCAAATAAAAATAAAAGAGATTTGATTTGAGCGGATAATTTAAATTTAAATTTCCTGATTGGATTTTATTTGAATTTTAAATCTTCCGTATCCAAGATTCGTCTAAAAGATAATCTTTGTTCAGAAGGTTGTTGCGACAATTTTATGGCTGAAGCATATCTTTCGTCCGAATAGGAAGGGTTTTGTTGTGAATTAATTACTTTTACCGTTTGGATTTTGAATTTTCTGTGGGCAGGTAAATTGCATGGGAATTTTGATGCTGCCACGTGTCGCGCAGGGGCAATCCAAGGGTGTAGCCTTTAGACAACGCATAATTAATTACCATGGGCATTTGAGCTTCAGATTTTACCGTTTGATGGTTTTAATTTTACAGATTGCATGAGATTTGAACGGTAATTCCAATTAATGAGGAACAAAATCTTTCGGTTAGGATTCCTTTTGCTGAAGCCCTATTTATTAACAGCCTTCGGTAAGTTTTTCACTTCATCTTCTCTTTTCAACCTTTGTCGTTTGTATTCTTCTTTCTTTGCTTCTGTGTGCGGTAAATTCCTTTGAGTCTTCAATGGCAAAAACAAAAGCAAGAAAAGAGAGAGATAATGAGGAAGAGAAGGTACCTGTTACCCTCGAAGTACCGAAAACGAAGGCAAAGAAAAAGAAAACGCCAGAAGAGAAAGAGGCTAAGAGGAGAAGAAGACAGCAGAGGGCTGAGGATCAAGAAATTGTGCAGAAGGTAGTAGAGGATGTTGCTGCTGAGGTAGTGGAAGAAGGCAATCCGAAGGAACCTGAAGGACAAAACCCAGAGCAGACTGACCCAATAGTTGCAGATACGGAGGAAGTTCAAGAAGAAAACACAGAGGAAGTTCAAGAAAAGCAGATTGAGGATGCGCAAGAAGGACGAACAGAGGTTGCGCCTGAAAAAGGTAATGAACAAGAGCAGGAGGCTCGAGTGGAGGTTATCATGCCGGAAGTGCCACGACATCGCCGCCAGAAGCAAAAAGCCGGCCGTGTTAAGGTAGTCCGAACTGATACTCCCTCGCCGTCGACCACTGATTCTGAGAGAGAAAATGCAGAGGAACAGGAGAAAAAAGAGGCCGAAGACAAAGCAAGAGAGAAAGCAGAGAAAGAGGTTGAGGAAGAAATTTTGCTCAAACAAAGGGAAGATAAGGGCAAGGGCATTGCTGAAGCATCGCCGGAACCAGAAGATAGCGAAACAGAGGAACCACGGTTGCCGTATAATCACTTCGTCAACAATCTTGCCAGAGCAAAGTATGCTGACATGCTGAAGAGAGACTTCCTGTTTGAGAGAGGATTTAGTGGTGATCTTCCACATTTTCTGCGGGCCGGCATTACGAACCACGATTGGGAGTTATTCTGTTCCAAGCCTGAATCTGTGAACACGCATGTAGTGCGCGAGTTTTATGCAAACATTGACGAAGAAGAGGGTTTCCAAGTTATTGTTCGAGGAGTAGCAGTTGACTGGAGTCCTGGTGCCATTAACGTCCTGTATAACCTTCAAGATTTCCCCCACGCAGGATACAATGAGATGGCTGTGGTGCCATCTAATGAGCAATTAAGCGATGCTGTTCGGGAAGTTGGTGTTGAAGGGGCGCAGTGGAGGCTTTCGAAAACAGAGAAAAGGACATTTCAGTCAGCCTATCTTAAGAAGGAAACAAATACATGGATGGGATTTATCAAATAAAGTTTGCTTTCAACGACTCATGACTCGACGGTTTCTAGGGAACGTGTTCTTCTGGCTTTCGCGATTGTACGGTCTCTCAGTATTGTTCTGGGTAAGATTATTGCGAGTGAAATATCTGGATGCTGGCAGAAGAAAGTTGGGAAGTTGTTTTTCCCGAATACAATTACGATGCTTTGCAAGAAAGCAGGGGTTCCGGAGAATGAAGGAGATGTCATATTATTTGACAAGGGAATCATTGATACGCCTAACTTGGCACGGCTTCAGCGTACGCCAGAAGCACATCAGGGTGGGCTTGTTTATGGCATTCACAAGATTGTAGAACAACTTGCACTGTCGGCCAGCAGGGCAAAAGTTTGCCGAGAGGCAATCTTTAACTTTCTGGAGCTATGTTAAATGACGTGATGCCAATCTGAAGAAGGCGCTGCAGGAAAACTTTTCCAAACCATACCCAGCCCTTCCGGTATTCCCTGATGATTTGTTGAACCCCTGGATTCCGCCCCCACCAATGGAAAGAGAAGAAGAGGATGATGAAAATGAGCAGGGTCAGGAGGACTGACGGATGAAGTGACCCTGAGCGAGCATGATTTTTGTTCTGGAATTTTTGTTTGCTCGCGCATTTTCTAACCTCATTTTCTTTGAATGTTTTTTGTTTTTTTTTCTATGTTATTGCTTTTCTAGGCCATCAAATCTTTTGCTTTGTAAATCTTTTTCGCTTTATTAATGAAATTTCTGAAGTCATTTCTGTTCTATGAGCACTGAGTAATTCTAACTTAACTAATTTTCTTCTGAATTTTTTAAGCTTGGACTGGTTAAGCTTAATTAGATCAAGGTATTCTGATCTCCAGAAACCTTTTGCTTGAGCATTTCTTCTAGCCTGGTCGTTGCTCCGGCAAGAAGATTCTGAGGTAGTGCTGACTTATGTGATCCACTTTAAGCTTCCTTCTAGTCCCATGCTTAGTTTAAAAATTCAGATAGAAAAATTTAAGTTTTGGGGTAGACTTCACAAAATTAATGATTCATTGAGGACAATGAATAATTCAAATTTGGGGGACTTTTTGCTACTCCAATTGTTTTGCTCGAGCATTCCTCTCCTTCATTAAATAATTTGCTAGGTTGTTGAGTAACTAGGGATATTTGTGATACCCACAGTTTGTCTTTGCGTCAAAAGATAACCTAGGAAATATGAAAAATGAAAAAATTATTTGCTGAAAAAAGTTGACTGTTGAAAATTTTGCTGAGAAAATTCATGGAGCAAAAGTTTTGAAGGATGAATGATAATCCAGCAGTTTTTCTGTCTCCCAGAACTTAGGTGAGCTTCATCATAAAATGTCGCCATTCTGAGGGGCAAGAGATAGAATAACTAAGGATTTTTGAGCTTTACAATGAGTATTTAGCCTAGTTGGTGATGAGTTTGAGGCAAGGGTATACTGCACCATAAAGTGGGTCATCCCATGCTTAAGAGCTTATGACTGTAGGGCTGCTTTAAGTCTGAAAAAAAAAATATAAACCCCTTAAAAATGTGTTTTAAAATGTCTGATAATAGAGCTAGGCTGTGGCAAGTTCTTAGAATTAAGTTAAAAAGTGGTGATTATTTGTCCATGCCGGAAGAACTATTTTGCTGCAGCAGAGCTCGGTTTTGCAGAATGCTCAGGTAGAGGTTGAAGGTAGTGTTGGATTATCTGTTTTGATTAAGCTATGCTTTGTCTAACGTTTTGAATTCTCAAGAGAAGGTTGGTTAGTATTGCTCGGGACGCGCAATAGTTCAAGTTTGGGGGTATGATAACTCTCCAAAAGGGAGTTATTTAGACCTTATTTCTATATTGATTTGTGTGTCTTTTGTGCTAAATAGGGTTGCTTTTAGATATATATTATATGTTTTAACCCATTTGGAAGAATGGATGCTTTGGAAGTTATTTTGTGTAGAATATATTGCTGATGTGGAACTTTAGGGTTTAGGGTTTAGGGTTTAGGAAGAATGGATGCTTTGGAAGTTATTTTGTGTAGAATATATTTTGTGTAGAATATATTGCTGATGTGGAACTTTCCTACCGCAAGCGCACGGGTCAAGTAATAGTAAAGTGATTTTTAAATCGAGTGTCGTCCTCTGGATTGGATTTTTTAATCAATTCTAATTACCGAAAATAATCTTGTCCAATTTTATTTAGGGAAACGAACTAAGTGAGAATGAATGGAAAAATAACACAAAGCAATAAAAGAGTATGACAATCTAATGGAGACAATGGTCTTAGGGATTTGATTTCACCAATTGGGATTATGGATTAATTCATGGTTTAATGACATGCTATGATACATAGATCTTGGAATACTAAAATCACAAATATCTCTTCCGAGCATACATGATTCTCCCACATGCAATGAACCCGATATCCCTATCTAAATTCATTAAACATGCAAGCATTAAGGTTAACCTTTTTAACGATTTCTAGAATTAACTATTATCTCCCGATTTCTAGCTAAATCCTAGTTATACATAATGATTTCTAAGCTAAATCCTCTCTCTCGAGTTAGATTCAAGCACGAACATCAATCAATTTATGGCCGGTAAATTGAAAGCATGAAGAACACAATTATGCATAAATGAAATCAATAGCAATAAAACCATTAAATCAATCCATAAAGTGCCCAACGGCTACATCAATCCCTAAAAATTAAACTTAGCTACACATAATCCAAGTTACAATATAAACTAAGTCTAAACAAGCCATAAAAACTACAAAAGCAAAGGGTAAAGAGAATTAAACGCTAGGTAGGCCGAGACCGCACGTCCCTGTTACGATCCCCACGAACAATGGTTTGATTCCCGCTTTTCCTCCCCTTGTTTCAGCTTCAAAAGTCCCTTTTTTCTCTGTTTTACAGCTCCAAATCGTCCAAGAGAAGTCCCCCAATCAGCCCTAATCGCAATCTTTAAATAAGGCAAAAATTGGTCGTAGCGTCGCGACGCTACCGCGAAATCATGGATTCTGGAAGTTAGCCAAGAGCGTCGCGACGCTGGTCCTAGCGTCGCGACACGATTTTTTTTTTTTTTTTTTTTTTTTTTTTAAGAATCGCGAACTCCATTTGACTCCAATTTCTCAATTAAGCTTCAAACACATACTTCCTACAAATAAAACATATAAATGCATAAATTTATCCAAATAATTGTAAAAGACTAGCTTAATTAATTAGAGAAAAATAGCTAGCTATGCTCGCTATCAATTGCTGAGCGACTTGAGGGAGCAAATTCTGTGCTGCAGCAAAGCAAGGAGCAAAACTGCCACGTCACAGCTCGTTAGCCAATTTAATGAACTGAATTCAGTTAAGCTATTCTCGGATTTAAGGAGCAAGGAGAGCCATCCACGTGTCTAGGTCAACCTAATTCAAGCTTGCCTCAACTCTATAAAAGGAGATAGCCGCCCAAGTCAAATTCATTCCATTCTTGGAAGGGGATCATTTCTCATTTCCATTTTGGGAGCCGAATAGAGGAGAAAGATTAGGGACTACAAGAAGACCATCAATTACGAAGTTGATCAAGGGACATTAGTATTTTCTTGTATTGTTTTGTAATTATGGATGCATTTACTTAGATTGTAACGTGTGTTGCTATGCACTTTATGAACTAAGTAACTTTAGGTGTTGGTTAGGAAATATGTAATTGTCGTGCTTAATCTCTATGCAATAAATGTTGATTGATGCATCTTGATTATTTGTTGTGCTCATTTATATTTTATGCCCGCCTGGCCAGCTGGTATGAATATCATTTCCTAGTTTCAGGGATGATTTAGGGAGTGTGTGGCATTTAATCACACTAGATCATTGTGTATTGGTGAACGCCAGTGACTGTGTAAACCCGAGACTTTCTTTAGATAATTTTCTCTTGTCATCTATTGTGGAAGTTGGACCTAAGTTGTGTTGTTTCATTGTTGAAAGACAATAGGAAGTTTTGTGGTTATTATGGTTTCATTGTTGGTTTAAGGTGTTGGAACTTACCAATTTAAAAGAAGAAATGGAACAAAAGTGAAAAAGGAAAGAAAAGGAAAAAGAAAATGAAATGGGGAAAAGAAAAACCAAAAAAAAAAAAGAGAAAAAGAAAGGAAGTGGAAATGGACAGCTTAATACCCACCACCGCCAAAGTGATCTCAGCCCATTTTTCAAGCCATTTTTCCATCTTTTTCCATCCAAAATTTCAGAGAACTTGAGGGAGAGAGTGAAGGAAGAAGAAGAAGAAGAATTTCGTGGTTTTGAGGTTGAAGAAGATAAGAAAAGCTCATGGAAAGCCAGCCATAGCAGAATCTGGGTGCAAAACTTTCAACCTCTGGTTTTTTATTCGGTTTGAGCTACACAGAAGGAAATAAGGGGTGAGATTTGCTTTTCTTGAAAGTTAGTTCATTTTCTAACAAAATTCATGAAGGAAGCTTGAGCTAAATCGTATGAGAAGTTAATGGATTTTTGAATGGAAAACATAGCACAGGATTTTCGAGCAAACCAGGAGAATCTTTGGTGTTCTCTGGTGTTTTGAGCATTCTGGGGTTTACAAGTCGAATCAGAAGCACTATTTGGTATGGTTGGAAAGATTATTCAATTTCCTACAACTTTCATGAAGATTTCGTGAGCCAAAAATGACTTTAAGTAGGGTTAATTTCAGGAGTTAGATAAAGGGTAGCAGAGAACCTCGAATGTGTGTGGTCTGTGTTCGGGGCAATTCTGGGCAAATTGGTTGGGAATCTCATTTTCATTTCTTCAGGTAAGTTGTAGAGTGTTCAAAAATGAAGAGTTTGATGTGTATTTCATTAATTTTGGTTAAGTATTGAGGAAGTTATGGGTGTTGGAAGTTAGGGTATAGAATCTGGAAAATCTGGAAAGTAGAATGTGAATGTGATTCTTAATCCAATTGTTTAAAAATTCATGAGCATGGAAAGACAAAGCTATCTATGGTTCTAATGCTCGGTTTTGGTTATTTGACAGGCCAAGAGGAAATAGGTCGAGTCTACAAACCGGGGAACTAGATAAGACAGTGAGTGACAAAATGAATTTCGAAAATGGTTTCCAACTGTTGTTCATGTTTAGATGTTTACATGCTTTTCTATGAATGATACATGGTTTTTATGAACAGCTTCACGCATAAGTTTTGAGCTCAGATTTTCTAATGAGGTTTATATACGAGCACGTGGCTAATGACTTTATGACAAGTAGTTGAAACAATATCTTTTAAAGTAAAGTCTGCATTAGCAAGTATTGTTTAATGATTTAAGTTTTTCACGAGCAAGCTGAGTAAGCTTGAGTTTTACGAAAGATAACGATAAGCAGGCATGTTTTAATGTTTTCATGTGATTTTCTGAGATTTCTATTGACTACATGACTGAGATATTGAGCCCGAGGCTATATGGTACCATGTGCACATAGGTTATATTCCGTTGTCGACGTTGAGTGTACTCCGTGACAACGATGCTGTCGTGAGTGCTGGGCGGGCCCCACTACGACAAAGATGATGGGAGTGCTGGGCGGGCCCCACTACATCGTAAGACTAGTAAACGTTGGTTGTATTGGGCGTGCCCTACACAAGGTAGATCGGTCATGTTAGTTAAAACGTTTGATGTACTTGATATGCCTTGCTAGATTTTTAATGACGAACTTGCGAGATATTTTAGAAAGCCTTTTTCATTACACGTTTATGTTAAACGCTTGAATTGAGCATATGTATACGTTTAAAGGTTTATCACGTGTTTGACTTCCGGATTTAGAGTTTTAAAGTTAGTCCCTCACTGGGCTTCGTAGCTCATTCTTTCAGAATGTTTTTCCACTTTCAGGTAGAGATCGAGCTCCCGGTGCCTGATACACTGCCAACGTCTGCTGAAAGTTCCAGATGAAGCTCCAGTACGTGGGTGGAGTTGTATATTGAGTCTGTTCATATTGTAAATGTTTTGTAAGGATCAGATAATATAGCCCTAGAGGTCGTGGTTGTATAAACCCTAGTTGTATATGTTTTTGGTTGTGATATCTATATCAGGTTATTATCCGAGCCAAGTTATGTCAGGGCGACACTTCGTGTTTGTTGAAAGTTGTTTTTCAGGGATTCCGCTGTGTTCTGTTTCATGTAGAATGTTTTATATCTATGATTAGTATGTTTATCAGGTTCTACGTTCAGGAGGGTCAGCGGGTATCGTTAGAGGAGGACGATGTCCATTGGCTTCACGCCGTCTTTCGGGCTAAGTTAGCAGGTGGTCCGGGAGGGGGTGTGACAACTTGGTATCAGAGCCGTTAGCTCCATGGGAAAAGAGACATGGTAGTTAGTGCTAAGAAAAATCCAGGAAGTAAATAGTTAGACGTTGGGTCAGTTCAGATAGAACTAGCGTTGTATGGTCTGAGTATTGTTGAGAGTGAGTCCAGTCAGGACTAGAATGTGGGTATAAGTTTAGTATCATGCATCTGAGTTAAGTATCTATAGCATGTCTGGTGTGTTGATATGTTATAGGAGTCATGGCACCACGTACCAGCAGACGACGCAGGCAGAATCAGGATGGGACGCAGGATCCTACCCAAAGTCAATCTGAAAGGGGATCCAGTACCCCGAGAGGTTAGAATGAGGCTAGGAGTGAGCGATTTTCTAGATCTGCACAGGAGATTGGTAGGCCAGAGAGAGCAGGGCCTAGTGATCCAGAAAAGATGTATGGGATTGAACGGTTGAAGAAGTTAGGAGCCGCAGTGTTTGAGGGTTCCACGGATCCAGCTGACGCCGAGGTCTGGTTGAATATGTTGGAGAAATGCTTCGACGTGATGAGTTGTCCTGAGGAGCGAAAAGTCAAATTAGCCACATTCCTTTTGCAGAAGGAGGCGGAGGGATGGTGGAAATCCATTATAGCCAGGCGCAGTGATGCACGTACGTTAGATTGGCAGACATTTAGAGGCATATTCGAGGAAAAGTATTATCCCACCACATATTGTGAGGCGAAGAGAGATGAGTTTCTGGAGCTGAAACAAGGGTCACTTTCAGTGGCCGAGTACGAGAGAAAGTATACCGAGCTTTCACGGTATGCTGAAGTGATTGTGGTATCTGAGAGTGACAGGTGTCGCAGGTTTGAGAGAGGGCTACGTTTTGAGATACGTACCCCAGTTACCGCTATTGCCAAGTGGACGGATTTTTCCCAGCTAGTAGAGACTGCTTTACGTGTGGAGCAGAGTATTATAGAGGAAAAGTCGGCAATGGAGCCTAGTCGTGGAGCTCCAATAGCTAGTGGTTTCCGAGGTCGTGAGCAACGGAGGTTCACACATGGAGTGAATGTTTCAGGTCGTCAAGACTTCAAGCGTCGATCTGGTGGCCAGTTATCGAGGCAGATGAGTTCGGGTAGTGACTATCAGAGGCAGAGTCAGAGAGCCCCCAGTCAGTCTGCGAGTTCAGTAGCAAGACCGCGGACGGGTCAGGAGTCCGTTGCTAGTGAATCCAGGAGAACCCCATGTGTAAGTTGTGGCAAGAATCATCGGGGTCAGTGTCTTGTTGGCGCCGGTGTGTGTTATCAATGTGGACAACCAGGGCATTTCAAGAGGGATTGTCCACAGTTGAGGGCAGCAATTCAGAGGGACCAGGGAGTTGAGTCCCACACAGTTGAGCAGCCGAGAATCTCAGCAGCCGCAGGAGAGGGAACCAGTGGTGCAAGGCAAAAGGGAGTTGTGGGGAGACCTAGGCAGCAGGGAAAAGTCTACGCCATGACTCAACAGGAAGCAGAGGATGCACCAGACGTGATTACTGGTACAATTTTGATTTGTAATGTACCTGCACGTGTTTTATTAGATCCAGGTGCTACGCATTCCTTTGTTTCTCGTATGTTTTTAACTAAGCTGAATAGGATGCTAGAGCCTTTATCTGAGAAGTTAGTCATATGCACTCCAGTTGGTGACGTTTTATTAGTCAATGAAGTGTTGCGTGATGGTGAGGTTGTAGTAGAAGGTCTCTGTATGTTAGTGGATCTTCTTCCCTTAGAGTTGCAGGCATTGGATGTGATTTTGGGAATGGATTTCTTATTCACTCACTATGCTTCTATGGATTGCCATAGGAAGGAAGTGACTTTTAGAAAACCAGGTTTGACTGAAGTGGTTTTCAGGGGTGAGAGGAAGATTATTCCTACGAGTTTGATTTCAGCTCTGAGAGCTGAGAAGTTGTTGAGGAAGGGTTGCACAGCGTTTCTTGCACACGTGGTAGAGGTGCAAGAAGAAAAGCTGAAACCAGAAGATGTTCCTGTGGTGAACGAATTTCTTGATGTTTTTCCAGCTGATCTATCGGGTTTGCCACCTGATAGAGAGGTGGAGTTCACTATTGAATTGTTACCAGGAACAGCACCTATTTCACAGGCACCATACAGAATGGCTCCGAGCGAGCTTAAGGAGCTGAAGGTGTAGTGCAAGAACTAGTCGATAAGGGATACATCAGGCCTAGAGTATCACCTTGGGGAGCTCCAGTGTTATTCGTGAAGAAGAAAGATGGTACCCTGAGATTATGCATTGATTACAGGCAGTTAAACAAGGTCACGATACGTAACAAGTATCCTCTACCACGCATCGATGACTTGTTTGACCAGTTCAGGGGAGCAGCAGTGTTCTCTAAAATTGATCTGAGGTCAGGATACCACCAGTTGAAGGTTAGGGAATCAGATATTCCTAAGACAACATTCAGGACGAGGTATGGGCACTATGAGTTTTTAGTGATGCCATTCGGTTTAACGAATGCGCCAGCAGTTTTCATGGACCTCATGAACAGGATCTTCCATCAATATTTAGATCAGTTTGTGATAGTGTTCATCAATGACATACTAGTTTACTCAATTGACAGGAAAGCCCATGAGGAACATCTGAGGATTGTTCTACAGACACTACGTGATAAACAGCTAGTGGAAGCTGTTGTCAGTTGGGAGAGACCAGCTAGTGCAACAGAGGTACGTAGTTTCCTAGGCCTGGCTGGGTACTACAGACGTTTTGTTGAGGATTTCTCACGATTAGCATTACCCTTGACAGCTTTGACAAGGAAGAATGCTAAGTTTGAGTGGTCGGATAAATGCGAACAGAGTTTCCAGGAGCTGAAAAAGAGATTGGTGACAGCGCCTATTCTGACACTTCCTGTAACAGGGAAGGAGTATGTGATCTATTGTGATGCTTCGAGGCAAGGATTAGGTTGTGTGCTGATGCAGGAAGGAAAGGTAATAGCTTATGCTTCAAGGCAGTTGAAGAAGCATGAGTGTAATTACCCTACCCATGATCTTGAGCTAGCAGTAGTTGTTTTAGCACTGAAGATCTGGAGACATTATTTATTCGATGAGAAGTGCCACATTTTCACAGATCATAAGAGTTTGAAGTACATCTTTGATCAGAAAGAGCTGAATCTGAGGCAGAGGCGATGGCTAGAACTAATCAAAGACTATGACTGTACCATAGAATATCATCCAGATAAGGCTAACGTGGTAGCAGATGCGTTGAGTAGGAAGTCGAGACTTCCGAAGAGTGCCTTGTGTGGTATTCGAGCAAGCTTGCTAAGTGAGTTAAGAGGTTTCAAGGCAGTTATGACTGCAGGAAGCTCAGGGAGTTTTTTAGCTCAATTTCAAGTTAGGTCTTCTCTAGTAGCAGAGATTGTGAGAAGACAACCAGAGGATAGTAACTTACAGAAAATGCTTGCAAAGTCCAGGCAAGGCCCAGGGGCAGAATTTGAGCTGAGAGCAGACGGAGCAATAGTTAAGCAGGGAAGACTATGCGTTCTGAGTATTAGTGAGCTTAAGAGTGCTATATTAGAGGAAGCTCATAGTTCAGCTTACGCTATGCATCCAGGAAGCACCAAGATGTATAGAACTCTGAAGGAAACTTATTGGTGGCCTGGTATGAAGCGGGAGATAGCTGAATATGTCGACAGATGTTTGATCTGCCAACAGGTTAAACCAGTAAGACAGAGGCCAGGAGGACTCCTTAATCCACTGCCAGTGCCAGAGTGGAAGTGGGAGCATATTACCATGGATTTTCTGTTTGGATTACCTCGTACTTCTAATGGACATGATGGTATATGGGTAATAGTGGACAGACTCACCAAGACAGCACGGTTTATACTGATTAAAGCGACGTCTACACTAGATCAGCTAGCTAAGCTATACGTCGATAGGATTGTGAGTCAACATGGAGTTCCAGTGTCCATAGTTTCAGATAGGGATCCAAGGTTTACTTCTAAGTTTTGGCCTAGTGTGCAGAAAGCAATGGGAACAAAGTTGCAGTTCAGTACAGAGTTCCATCCCCAGACAGATGGTCAGTCAGAGAGGACCATCCAGACCTTAGAGGACATGTTGAGAGCATGTGTCCTTCTGATGTGCAAATTGCTTACCGCAAGTGTACGGGTCAAGTTATAATATAGTGAATGTGAAATTCGAATGTCGTCCTCTGGATTGGTTTCTAATCAATTTTAATTACCGAAAGTAGTCTTGCCCAATTTTATTTAGGGATCCAAGTGAAGTGAGAATGAAATTAAAGTAAACTCAAGACAATGCAAAAGTGACAATCCAATGGAAACAATGGTCTTAGGGATGTGATTTCACCAATTGGGATTATGGATTAATTAATGGATTATTAACATGCTATGATTCATAAATCTTGGGAAACTAAAATCACACATATCTCTCCCGAGCGTACATGATTCTCTCACATGCAATTGAACCCGATATCCCTATCTAAATTCAATAAACATGCAAGGCATTAAGGATACCCTTTTTAACGATTTCTAGAATTAACTATTATCTCCCGATCTCTAGCTAAATCCTAGTTATGCATAATGATTTCTAAGCTAAATCCTCTCTCCCGAGTTAGATTTAAGCACAAACAACATTCAATTCATGGCCGGTAAATCGAAAGCATTAAACATACATTATGCATAAATGAATCAATAACATAAATCCATAACATTAATCCATAATTGCCCCAACGGCTACATCAATCCCTAAGAGTAAAGATCTAGCTAATCATACAACGCGTTACAACATAGCTACGATCTAAAACAGCCATAAACACTAACTAAAGTAAGGGAAAGGAGAATTAAACTCTATGTAAGCCGAGACCGAACGTCCTCGTCACGATCCCCACGAACAATGGGTTGATTTCCACTTTGCTCTCCCTTAATCAGCTCCAAAGGCTCTGTTTTTGCTCTGTTTTACGGCTCCAAGGTGTCCAAAAGAAGTCCCCCAATCAGCCCTAATCGAAATCTATAAATAGGCTGAAATTTTGTCGTAGCGTCGCGACGCTATCCCCTATAGCGTCGCGACGCTATCGCCTGCCGCACATTCTGTTTAAGGGAATTTCGAGAGCGTCGAGACGCTAAGGTCGCAGCGTCTCGATGCTATGAGCTGTTGCCGCCTAATTCAGATAAGAAAAGGCAGCGTCTCGACGCTGGTCTGCGGCTGACCCTATTTTGACTTTTTCTTCTTTGATTCTTTTCTTATTCTTTGACCTCTTTTCGCCCCCGAACATCCAATTGGCTCCAATATTAATTTCCTACAAATACACATGAAAATGCATGAAATTTGGCCAATAAATATAAAAGACTAGCTAAATAAATTAGGGAAAAATAGCTAGCTTATGCTCGCTACCAAACACCCCCAAACTTAAGCTTTTGCTACTCCTCGAGCAAACTAAAAATCAAACATACGGTAGAAGAATGGATGCATCAAACATGACTCAATCCTCAAGGCTCAAAAGTCAATAAACAAGCAATCAAGAGACATGCACATGAGGACCAATGAGGGAGACAAATTAAAAGTTTTCCAAAATTAACTTGCACAAGCGAGATTTAACTCAACGAGATCAGACTCTACTAGCACGGGATTGGATTATTAAACTCTCAACTCATCTTCCCTCTACACTGGCACTAAGGTTTCACTAATGAGTTAATGGAACAAATTAGTTTGTTTTTCTCCATACTTAGGTGCTTATAATTGAAAATTAAAACATGCATTTATATGTGGCACTAGCTTTCACACACCTATTGCAGGGACCCTTAACCTGAGTTTTCTCTGGTTGGCCTAACTGATCACAACAGGGGTAGCTCTTTTTGCCTAAATCTTTATTAAACATTGCATCGCGCGCATAAGTCATGACTTTCTTTCTTTTTCAACTTGTAACAACAAGAATGATTTTTCTTTATGAACATGATAAGCATATATTCTTTTCTTTCCTCCTAAGCAAGATCAAACATGCTAATTTGCAAAAAAATTAACTCTTTAGCTCTTCCCTACACCTATCGAGGTGACAACAAGCATATGAATCTAATAATTCTCTCCTAAGCATTCAATTCCAAATCAAGCCAAGACAAATACTCTACTCATGCAAGACATCTCCTAGAAAAAGGTTTAAAAAGTCTCCCTTTTTGGGCACTCATGCTTACAACTCATCGAAAGCTTAAAAATTGACAAGCAAGCATATCCTAGGAAATCATAGTCATGCAAAAATAGCATCCAGAAAACAACCATATGCTCAATTCAAAGAAAGCTCAAAACTATAGCCCGAACTCAGATGCTCAAGGGCTCCACAAACATGCTATTCCACCCCCAAACTTAAAGCATGCATTGTCCTCAATGTATAACGAAAATAAAGCATAATCAAGCATGAGAACAATAAAAGAATAGGAGGAGTGAACAGTACTGCCCTGGAATGACGATGTCAGCCTTTATAGAAGCTTGCAAGCAAGGGAGAAACAGGAACCAAGACCTACAAAACAAAAACAAACAATAAATCAAAAGCAAAAAGAAAAACACAACTAAACTTACTTGGGTTGCCTCCCATAAGTGCTTGTTTAACGTCATTAGCTCGACGTGTTGACCGAATAGGCATCAAGGTGGTCTATTGTCAGATGTCCCATCACTGGTGCTCTTCCTAGCACCTCTCCTATAGCCCACCAACATGGTTTCTGATGTGTTCTTAGGGTCCTCAAAAGCTTTTAGGATCTCCTTCTCCTGTTGAACTCTGATGATCAGCTCCCTGCGCTCAATATCAATTATAACTCTCCCTGTAGCAAGGAAAGATCTCCCTAATATGATAGGCATGTCAGGATTCTCTTTAATATCTAACACAAAGAAATCAACAGGAAGGAAAAATCTACCTACTTTGATCAGAACATTCTCCACAATTCCATAAGGACTAACCACAGACTGGTCAGCCAACTGAAGTCTAACAGAAGTAGATTTTATTTCTCTTATGTTAAGATTTTTGCACAATGTTAGAGGAATTATGTTTATGCTCGCCCCTAGATCACATAGTGCTCTACATGAATAAGTACCGAAATTACAAGGAATAGTAAAACTCCCTGGGTCAGACAGTTTTTCTGGTACTCTCTGCTGGACACAAGCACTGCACGTTGATGCGAGGTATACAGTCTCCATCTACTTTTCCTTTTTCTTCTTGTTGAGCCATTCCTTCATGAATTTTCTGTAGTGAGGCATCTGCTCCAAGGCATCTGAAAAAGGAATATTAACATGCAATCCCATAAAAGGATCTAGAAACTTGTCAAACTTAGCCTTAGAATTTTTCTTTTTCTTTGATTTAGGAACTAAAACAGTAGGAGAAGGGATAGAAGGCTCAGGATCAAGCTTTTCAGCTTCGTTTGAGGTGGTGCCCTCCTCAGCTTCTCCAGTGAGTTCCTCTGGTTCAGTAGTTTCCTCTTCGTGATGCACCACAATGGCTTTGCAGTACTCCAATGAAGATTTCTCCTGTTCAGCTGGGGCTTTCCCTTTATTCATAGTGTTGACAACACTTACCAGTTGTCCCAGCTGAGTATCTATGTTCTTGATGGCTGCAGAATGACCATTGACAGTGGTGTTTAAGGCAACCACGACCTCCTCGAGCTTATTTGACCTGTTACTTGATTCTGCAATAAAAGCTCCAATAAGGTCCTCTAAAGACTTTTTACTTTCTTGCTTAGGAGTGAAGCCAGGAGGATTCAGAACATTCTTATTATTTGCATACGAAAAATTCTCATGATTTCTATTACTAGGGTGATAATTTGTAGGTGTAGAACTATTATTGTACCCCCTAGAATTAAAATTAGATACATACTGAACCTGCTCGAGATTTTCCTCCTGAGTCTAGGATGCGAGGGCAGCGGCAGACTCGATCCATTGAGCACTCCCTGTACCTGAAAACTTTAAAAACGCATTAGCCAGGGAAGACATCTGGGCCTGCAGTGCACTTACGTTACCGATCTCGAACACTCCAGCAGCAATCTTCTTGGGTCCCGATCGCTCAGATGGCCACTGATAGCTATTGGTGGCCATTTCCTCTAACAAAGTCCTAGCACTCTCAACAGTTTTGGACAACAGAGTCCCACCTGCTGCTGCATCAACAATAGTTTTTGTACTAGGAGTTAAGCCATTATAAAATAATTGAACCTGAAGCCAGTTGGGGTATCCATGCTAAGGGCACTTCCTCAGCAACTCTTTAAATCGCTCCCAAGCCTCGAACAGCTGCTCATCAAACTGCTGCTGGAATGTCCCAATTTCGGTCCTCAGCTTGACTGTCTTAGCAGGAGGGAAGAACTTCTTTAAGAATGCCTGGACCAAAGCATCCCAAGTGGTAATGCTCCCAGGTGGAATAGACTACAACCAATCCCTCGCTTTATCCTGCAAAGAAAAAGGAAATAAACGTAAGCGAATGGCATCTTCAGAAACACCATTTAACTTTATCGTCCCACAGATGTCTAGGAAGGATTTCAAGTGGGAGTTTGGATCCTCGGTGGGTGATCCTCTGTATACACAATCTCGAGCCATTTGAATGAGACCCGTTTTCAGCTCAAAGTTGTTAGCATTGATCGGGACATAGACAATCCCCGATTGTTGCTCCTGAAAGACCGGTTGAAAGTAGTCCCTAATAGGCTTAGGCTCCTCAGGATTAGGATTGGCCATTTGGATATTTTCTTGATTTTCCCTTCGAAGTCTATTGTATGTTCTTTCTATCTCTGGATCTAAGGGAACTAAGGCCAACTCTCTAACCCTTCGCATGCACAATCCGACCTAACCTAAAAAGGAAAAATAAAAGAAAAGGAAAGAATCTAAGACAAGGAAAAGCAAAATCTAAAATAGGAAAGAAAAATAATCTACAAAAGGAAAAGATAAACAAATAAGGAATGTACAATCAAATATGGCAAAAACAAATAAGGAAAATAATCTAGAAAAGGAAAATAAACAAAAAATAAAAATCTATCTATGGAAAATCCAAACAAATATGGAAAAATCTAAATATGGAAAAAGAAAATAAAGGAAAAAAAAATGCAATCTACCTAAAAACAAAAATAATAAAAAATACCAACAAAATAAAATACACCCTAAACTAAGACCGGACAATTTTTCTACGATATTAAAATTGACTAAATATGCCAATCCCCAGCAACGGTGCCAAAAACTTGATGTGCAAATTGCTTACCGCAAGTGTACGGGTCAAGTTATAATATAGTGAATGTGAAATTCGAATGTCGTCCTCTGGATTGGTTTCTAATCAATTTTAATTACCGAAAGTAGTCTTGCCCAATTTTATTTAGGGATCCAAGTGAAGTGAGAATGAAATTAAAGTAAACTCAAGACAATGCAAAAGTGACAATCCAATGGAAACGATGGTCTTAGGGATGTGATTTCACCAATTGGGATTATGGATTAATTAATGGATTATTAACATGCTATGATTCATAAATCTTGGGAAACTAAAATCACACATATCTCTCCCGAGCGTACATGATTCTCTCACATGCAATTGAACCCGATATCCCTATCTAAATTCAATAAACATGCAAGGCATTAAGGATACCCATTTTAACGATTTCTAGAATTAACTATTATCTCCCGATCTCTAGCTAAATCCTAGTTATGCATAATGATTTCTAAGCTAAATCCTCTCTCCCGAGTTAGATTTAAGCACAAACAACATTCAATTCATGGCCGGTAAATCGAAAGCATTAAACATACATTATGCATAAATGAATCAATAACATAAATCCATAACATTAATCCATAATTGCCCCAACGGCTACATCAATCCCTAAGAGTAAAGATCTAGCTAATCATACAACGCGTTACAATATAGCTACGATCTAAAACAGCCATAAACACTAACTAAAGTAAGGGAAAGGAGAATTAAACTCTATGTAAGCCGAGACCGAACGTCCCCGTCACGATCCCCACGAACAATGGGTTGATTTCCACTTTGCTCTCCCTTAATCAGCTCCAAAGGCTCTGTTTTTGCTCTGTTTTACGGCTCCAAGGTGTCCAAAAGAAGTCCCCCAATCAGCCCTAATCGAAATCTATAAATAGGCTGAAATTTTGTCGTAGCGTCGCGACGCTATAGGGATAGCGTCGCGACGCTATCGCCTGCCGCACATTCTGTTTAAAGGAATTTCGAGAGCGTCTCGACGCTAAGGTCGCAGCGTCTCGACGCTATGAGCTGTTGCCGCCTAATTCAGATAAGGAAAGGCAGCGTCTCGACGCTGAAGCAGCGTCTCGACACTGGTCTGCGGCTGACCCTATTTTGACTTTTTCTTCTTTGATTCTTTTCTTATTCTTTGACCTCTTTTCGCCCCCGAACATCCAATTGGCTCCAATATTAATTTCCTACAAATACACATGAAAATGCATGAAATTTAGCCAATAAATATAAAAGACTAGCTAAATAAATTAGGGAAAAATAGCTAGCTTATGCTCGCTATCACCTTCAGTTTAAGGGAAGTTGGGATACTCACTTATCACTTATGGAGTTCGCTTATAATAATAGCTACCAGTCTAGCATCGGCATGGCACCATTCGAAGCTTTGTATGGCAGACCATGCAGGACTCCTGTGTGCTGGAACGAAGTGGGAGAGCGAAAGCTAGTTGTTCCTGAGTTGGTACAAATTACGTCAGACAATATTAAGCTGATTAGGGAGAACCTGAAAATAGCTCAGGATCGACAGAAAAGCTATGCAGATAAGCGACGAAGAGACTTAGAATTCCAGGTTGGAGATCAAGTTTTCTTAAAGTTATCTCCGTGGAGAGGTGTTCTTCGCTTTGGGAGGAAAGGTAAGCTGAGTCCTAGATATATTGGTCCTTACCAGATAATAGAACGAGTTAGGCCAGCAGCCTATAGACTTGAATTGCCAGCGGAACTCGCTCGAATACATGATGTTTTTCATGTGTCCATGTTGAGGAAATATATTTCAGATCCATCCCATGTGTTGCAAGTGCAACCGATTGAGCTAAAGGAAGACTTGAGTTATAAAGAGGAAGCGGTTCAGATCCTCGACAGAAAGGAGCAAGTTTTGAGGAACAAAACGATCCCACTCGTGAAAGTTCTTTGGAGACATCACGGAGTAGAGGAGGCAAGCGGGGAGTCAGAAGATCAAATGAGGAGGAGTTACCCGACACTCTTCACCTAAGGACTTCTAAATTTCGAGGACGAAATTTCATAAGGGGGAGGTAAGTTGTAAACCCGAGACTTTCTTTAGATAATTTTCTCTTGTCATCTATTGTGGAAGTTGGACCTAAGTTGTGTTGTTTCATTGTTGAAAGACAATAGCAAGTTTTGTGGTTATTATGGTTTCATTGTTGGTTTAAGGTGTTGGAACTTACCAATTTAAAAGAAGAAATGGAACAAAAGTGAAAAAGGAAAGAAAAGGAAAAAGAAAATGAAATGGGGAAAAGAAAAACCAAAAAAAAAAAAGAGAAAAAGAAAGGAAGTGGAAATGGACAGCTTAATACCCACCACCGCCAAAGTGATCTCAACCCATTTTTCAAGCCATTTTTCCATCTTTTTCCATCCAAATTTCAGAGAACTTGAGGGAGAGAGTGAAGGAAGAAGAAGAAGAAGAATTTCGTGGTTTTGAGGTTGAAGAAGATAAGAAAAGCTCATGCAAAGCCAGCCATAGCAGAATCTGGGTGCAAAACTGTGAACCTGTGGTTTTTTATTCGGTTTGAGCTACACAAAAGGACATAAGAGGTGAGATTTGATTTTCTTGAAATTTAGTTCATTTTCTAACAAAATTCATGAAGGAAGCTTGAGCTAAATCGTATGAGAAGTTAATGGATTTTTGAATGGAAAACAGAGCACAGGATTTTCGAGCAAACCAGGAGGATCTCTGGTGTTCTCTGGTGTTTTGAGCATTCTGGGGTGTACAAGTCGAATCAGAAGCACTATTTGGTATGGTTGGAAAGATTATTCAATTTCCTACAACTTTCATGAAGATTTTGTGAGCCCAAAATGACTTTAAGTAGGGTTAATTTCAGGAGTTAGATAAAGGGTAGCAGAGAACCTCGAATCTGTGTGGTCTGTGTTCGGGGCAATTCTGGGCAAATAGGTTGGGAATCGCATTTTCATTTCTTCAGGTAAGTTGTAGAGTGTTCGAAAATGAAGAGTTTGATGTGTATTTCATTAATTTTGGTTAAGTATTGAGGAAGTTATGGGTGTTGGAAGTTAGGGTATAGAATCTGGAAAATCTGGAAAGTAGAATGTGAATGTGATTCTTAATCCAATTGTTTAAAAATTCATGAGCATGGAAAGACAAATATTAATATGAATTTGAGTCACATTAAATTTAGTCCCTCACTGGGCTTCGTAGCTCATTCTTTCAGAATGTTTTTCCACTTTCAGGTAGAGATCGAGCTCCCGGTGCCTGATACACTGCCAACGTCTGCTGAAAGTTCCAGAACAAGCTCCAGTACGTGGGTGGAGTTGTATATTGAGTCTGTTCATATTGTAAATGTTTTGTAAGGATCGGATAATATAGCCCTAGAGGTCGTGGTTGTATAAACCCTAGTTGTATATGTTTTTGGTTGTGATATCTATATCAGGTTATTATCCGAGCCAAGTTATGTCAGGGCGACACCTCGTGTTTGTTGAAAGTTGTTTTTCAGGGATTCCGCTGTGTTCTGTTTCATGTAGAATGTTTTATATCTATGATTAGTATGTTTATCAGGTTCTACGTTCAGGAGGGTCAGCGGGTATCGTTAGAGGAGGACGATGTCCATTGGCTTCACGCCGTCTTTCGGGCTAAGCTAGCAGGTGGTCCGGGAGGGGGTGTGACAGACTGAGCTAGGGATAGCTAGTTGCCTAGTTCTTGATCGGTAGTACGTCATTGGAGTTGAAACACATTATAAAAAATCCAGAGTTTCGGGAGGAATCTGCTAATAAGACTGCGAGAGTTTTGCATGATCAATAATATTGCTAGAGCATCTTTTAAAACAATTACTAAATCCTGACCAGCACCTGTTTCTAATCTGTCTGCTTATTTGTTTACTTTTTGTTCTGTCATTTCTTTTGCTTCAACATCCTATAAAAATCAATCATTTTAACCACCTTTGAAACCATTGAAAAGTTATACAAAATAGATAGAGTGAGAGCTAATTCAGACCTTGGATTCGATAAATACTTATTACTTGCTACGGATTGTGTATACTTGCACAAAGTTCTAGAGTCTATTTCTTACTACATTTTCACCGACTCTGGAAACCCAACAATTACCTTAAAGAAACGAGAGGTGGTTATGTCTACGACCCACAAGAAAATAATAAGGTGATTGTATCGACAAACGTCACCTTCTTGGAGGAAGACCACATGGGGGATCATAAACCACGTAGCAAAATAATATTAGGAGAAGCTACTGAAGAATCACCAAGAGTTGTTGACGAAGCTGGACCTTCAACAAGGGTTGATGAAGGAACTAGTTCTTCAGATCCATCTCGTCCTTCTCAAACGTTGAGAATGCCTCGACACAGTGGGAGGGTTGTATTACAACCTGATCGCTACTTGGGTTTAACTGAAACTCAGGTTGTCATACCTAATGATGGCATTGAGGATCCATTGTCCTATCGACAGGCAATGAATGACGAAGATAAGGATGAATGGGTCAAAGCCATGGACCTGGAAATGGAGTCAATGTACTCCAATTCTGTATGGGAACTCGCAGATCTACCAGATGGGGTAAAACTCATAGGGTGCAAATGGATCTATAAGAGGAAAAGAGATGCAGTTGGGAAGGTACATACCTTTAAAGCTAGACTAGTGGCAAAGGGTTATACCCAAAAGGAAGGGGTTGACTATGAAGAAACCTTCTCTCCTGTAGCCATGTTAAAGTCCATAAGAATTCTCTTGTCCATAGCCACATATTATGACTATGAAATATGGCAAATGGACGTCAACACTGCCTTTCTAAATGGTAATCTTGAAGAGAATATCTTCATGTCTCAACCCGAAGGGTTCATAGCCCAAGGCCAGGAACAAAAGCTTTGTAAGCTCAATCGATCCATTTATGGATTGAAACAAGCGTCCAAATCTTGGAACATTAGATTTGATACTGCGATCAAATCTTTTGGTTTTGACCAAAACGTTGATGAGCCTTGTGTGTACAAGAAAATCAACAAAAGGAAAGTAGCTTTTCTAATACTTTATGTAGACGATATTCTATTCATTGAAAATGATGTAGGATACCTCACTGACATTAAGAAATGGCTAGCAGCCCAATTCCAAATGAAAGATCTGGGAGAGGCACAATATGTTCTTGGAATCCAAATCATTAGGGATCGTAAGAACAAAACGCTAGCACTGTCTCAAGCAACGTATATTGACAAAATGTTGTCTCGATATTTGATGCAAAACTCCAAGAAGGGATTATTACCCTTCAGACATGGGGTACACCTGTCTAAGGAACAGTCTCCTAAGACACCTCAAGAAATTGAGAACATGAGACACATTCCCTACACCTCAGTTGTGGGTAGCTTAATGTATGCTATGCTCTGCACTAGGCCTGACATATGTTATGCAGTGGGAGTAGTCAGTAGGTATCAGTCTAATCCAGGGTTGGACCACTGTGGAGCGGTTAAGAATATCCTCAAGTATCTTCGGAGAACGAGGGACTACATGCTTGTGTATGGAGCTAAGGATTTGATTCTTACTGGATACACTGACTCTGACTTTCAAGCTGATAAGGATTCAAGTAAATCCACATCAGGGTCAGTATTCACCCTCAATGGAGGAGAAGTAGTTTGGAGAAGCATCAAACAAGGATGCATAGCAGACTCAACCATATATGGAGGCTGAGTATGTAGCAGCTTGCAAAGCAGCTAAGGAAGCAGTCTGGCTTAGAAAGTTCTTGACTGATTTGGAAGTTGTTCCAAATATGAACGTGCCCATAACACTATACTGTGACAACAATGGGACTGTAGCCAACTCAAAAGAACCTCGAAGCCACAAACGAGGTAAACACATCAAGAGAAAGTATCACCTGATACGGGAGATTGTGCAACGAGGAGATGTGATCGTCACTAAGATCGCTTCAGAGCACAACATCGCTGATCCATTTACGAAGGCTCTCACAGCTAAAGTGTTTGAGGGTCATCTAGAGGGTCTAGGTCTACGAGATATGTATGCCGTCTAATCTAGGGCAAGTGGGAGAAATGTATAATGGGTATAAGGATGCCCTAGTTCATTGTATTATTTTAGTATATTTACTTTATGAAATATACAATACACATGACATTTCCAGCTTTAGATTATTGCATTTACATCCCACTAACTAGTGTTTTAGTTCAAGTGGGAGTTTGTTGGGTTTTATGCCTTAAAACTCGTAGATAGTGAATGTAACCGTTGACCGAATATTAATGAAATAATATTGATATATTTTTCCATTAAATGTTATTAGTTATTTTATATTTGTCTTTGCCTAAAATAACCCTAATCCAATAAACTAGACATCCTAGGCTGTAATATGAGTCTTGAACTATATGTAGCGACATATGGGGATCACTGTTCAAGAAACAGCCTAAACGGTCTATAGTATAGGGATAAGACTGGGTGCCTTATCCTGGTGACACTACGGATACAGCCCACTTTGTATTTGATACAAACGCTATGATCCAACGCGTTCGTGTAGGAGACATGCGAGTGGGGGTATCCTATGCAATGAGTTTGCATAAGACCGGACCGCGAAATAGTAACCACTGGTTATAACACCGTTAACTAGTTGGTTTTCTATTTCACTAGGAAGACCTAGACAACTTGGTCTTTATCCTGAGTTGATTATGGACTCTTGCTCATGAGGGATTGTCCTTTGATTTGTATGAGTGAGAGTGGCCAATACGCCGACTCAATAAGCCTACCATTTTGGGGACAAGACCGAGTGGGGAGTTGAGAACATAATCGTACAAGATGGAATTCACTCCTTCCCGACTTTAGGGAAGCAAATGAGTCTTCCCTTAAGTGGTGACTCCGAATCTTGAACAAAGGGCCCTACCCTCTCAATGGCACGAGAGGGTTTTCAGTTTGATGGTTGGACCACAAACAGGTTGTTCATTAGGGGAGAATTGGTACTTAAGGAAATAGAAGTAACCCAGGGGTAAAACGGTAATTTGACCCAGTTGGTGTTACGGACACTCGTGAAGAACTAACTAGTCGTTATTGGTCTATATCCGTGGACACAGAAAATATGTTTGCAGTGAGAAGAGTGCAACTGTGAGTCTATATTGGAATGTACACACAGTTAATGAATATTGATTAATTTGGTTAATGAGTTTGACCAATTAATCTCACATCATTGGAGCTTCTGATCTGCAGGTCCATTAGGTCCCACTGGTAGCTCATAAAGTAATTTGAGGCAACTAAGTAATAAATGTAAATTGAAAGTGTTCAATTTACTAAGGGAAACAATATAATATATATTGATATATTATTATGAGAGAAATTAATATTTGAAGAAATTCAAATATTAATATAAATTTGAGTCACATTAAATTTATGGAAGTTTGAAAGAGTTCAAATATGAATTAATTAATTTAAGGCCTAAAATCTATTTGGGCAATTAATTAATTCAAGGTCGGAAATTAAATATGTGATATTTAATTGGTGGTTAATTAATTAAAGAATTAACTAATCGGGAATTAATCAATTATGGAAATAATTAATCACTGAAGGAAGTGTTTAATCATTTATGAAAATGATCTAATCACTTATGAAAGTAATTAGTCATTTGTGGAAAAGATTAATCAATTATGGAATTGATTGATCTTGGATTGATTAAATAAGGAATAAGATTGAATCAATTTTGGAAAACATTGATTTAATTGAATATTTTATTCATGGCCACTCTTCTATAAATAGAACACTAGACCTAATTGGTTTAGTAGCCTTCTTGCTCTTAGACTCACAAGACAAGACCCTAGAATTCTCTCTAGCCTCCCTCTTAGAGAAAGACTCCCACAAGTCTTTTGCCTCCTAAACTTAGAGACATACCGGTGTAACCTCTATGGTTATTGTGTCTTTGAAGAAAAAATTTCAGCGAAGAAATCAAGAAAGAGTCGCTGCGTTTTCGTTCGTTGGAGCATCGTTGGCGAAGAACGGTCAAGTCTACAACGAAGGTTTGTAACGGTTCTTTCCCTTTTTCATTAGAAAAGCATGAGAATAAAAATAGTTTTATTTTCAAACCTTTTTCAGCATGTTTATAGCGTTTTTCAGTGACTTTAAAGTGTGTTTAAAGTTTTATTTTGCCTTTTCGTAACAGTATTTTAATGTTAATTAATATACGGCGCAAGGTCCTTTCGATGCGCTTCCGCTGCGCCGGGGCTTTCATCCCCTTCAGAAGCCTATGTCAATCCAGGTCCAGTTTCAGTTTAGCTTTCGGTTAAATCGAACCCAACTATTCAGTTGAGGTCGAAGCCTGTGTCAATCCAGGTCCGGTTTCAGTTTTGCTTTCAGTTAAATCAAACCCGACTATTTAGTTGAGGTTGAAGCCTGTGTCAATCCAAGTCCGTTTCTAGTTTTGCTTTCGGTTAAATCGAACCCAACTATTCAGTTGAGGTCGAAGTCTGTGTTAATCCAGGTCCGGTTTTAGTTTTGCTTTCGATTAAATCGAACCCGACTATTTAGTTGAGGTTGAAGCTTGTGTCAATCCAGGTCCGTTTCTAGTTTTTCTTTCGGTTAAATCGAAGCTTGTGTCAATCCAGGTCCGTTTCTAGTTTTTCTTTCAGTTGAGGTCGAGGTCTGTGTTAATCCAGGTATGTTTCTAGTTTTGCTTTCAGTTAAATCGAACCCTATCATTGAATAGAGGTCAAAGCCTTATCAGAGTTGGGTTCATTTCCTCTTTTTTTTTTTTTTTTGGCCAATCGAACTCTATTTAGAGTAAGGTCTGTTTTTTTTTTCCTCATTTTTGGCTATGCTTGGGTTAAGCATGAAACACTTTCTTTTATTTTTAACTAAAAATCTTCACCGTCCAAATACTTTGTCTTTTTCCTTTGTCTACTCTTTCAATCCTTCAAGGATACACAAAGGGGGGCAAACTGTAGACATCGTATTTGGTTCGGATTAATTTTTAGTAATAAAGTTTGATTTTCTCCAAAGTTTGATGTTGAATTTTATTTCATTTCATTTTATTTTTCTTTTTGGTTTTCATTGTTTATTTTATTTTCATTTCCATTTTCATTTTATTTTATTTTTTATTTTTATTTAATTTATTTCTTTTTTATTTAATTTAATTAATTAATTTTTTTTTTGGTCTTCTCCACTTCCTTCTTCCTCTCCCCCTCTTTCTCCACTTTCCTCTCCCTCTCCCCCTCTTCCTCAACTCCCCACCATTATTCTCTCCAACCACCATCCAAAGCTTCCCTATAAAAGGAGAACACAAGAAAGAAGAGGGGAACAACAATTAGAATCAAATTAGAAGAAAGAGAAGGAAATAGAGAATTACAATGGGGAGAAGAGTTTTTTGTTCAAAACTTCATTTCAACAAAGATTAGAAGTCATTTTTTCCTTTTACCCATAAAAACCTCTTTCTCTCTCTAAACACCATTGAGACCTCCACCCAAACTCATTTTCTTCTTCCTCCAAAAACCCACACCTCAACTCCATCGCCGCCACTCGAAGACCATTGCCGCCGCCAGTTCCGTTCGATGCCTTTAGTTTTGCCGCCCACGCCGCCGTCACTCTGAGGGAGGAGAGAGAAAGAATGTGAGGATGAAGGAAAAGTTTGGTGGGTCCATCTCTATCCTTTATCATTCCCCCCTCCCCCCCCCCCCCCCCCCCTCTTTTAACCATTCTCTTTAAAATGGGTTTTCAAGTTTTTTTTTCCCTCTTTATCTTCTAGTTTGATTTTAACTTAAATTTTCTCATATCAATTTTCCAATCAGTTTTAAATTAGACTTTAATTTTAAAATCTCAAGTCAATTCCAATTTAGTTTTAATTTGAAATTTTGGTTTCAATTTGAATTTGATTTAATCTGGATTTCTAATTCAATTCATTATTTTTAATTGATTCCATTTCAATTTGATTTTAAATTTGATTTCCTAAATCAATCTCAAATTACCTTTACTGTGTCATTTCTCGAATAAATTTCATTTCAAATTGAATTTTACATTGAAATCTCCAAATTCAATTTCAATTAGGCTTTAATTTAGAATTTTTAGTTTCAACCTAAAATTGCTTTTAATTTGGAGTTTTTCAATAAATTTCAATATGTTTTAATTGGAATTTCAAAATCAATATCTGTTTGGTTTTATATTGAAAATAAATTTCAATTTTAATTAGATTTGAAATCAGTCAATGACTATGGTTTTTAAAATTAAATTGGAAATCAATTTCATTTGTTGAAAGGTTAAATCAAAATTCAAAAACATTATTTAATATTTTAAATGGTTAAAATAGATTGGTTATGAAAACTTTAATGCTAATTTTGTCTAAGAACGGGTACTTAAGCTGACCGAAAGGAAACACCTTGCCTGGAAATTAGCCTAAAGTTTAACCAGTCAATTATTTTAGCAATCAAAATTTCAATTTGATCTTAATTTAGAATTTTTCAAATCAACTTCAATTTGATTCTAAATTAGATTTTCCAAATGAATTTCAAAATAGTTTTACTTTAGTAATTCCAAATGAATTTCTAATTGAATTTGATTTAAAAATGAAAAAAAAAATATTTTTTTCCATTTAATGGTGTCATACCACTCATGATTATTAGTTCACATTTTATTTTTGAAATGTGAAATAATAGTTGTGAGACAAACTAACTCATGTACAACCTATGACAAAGTTGAGATAATTTCTCAAATTCTTGAGGTGATAAATTCTCTTTAATTAAAAGAAAATTTCAACATGACAAGCAATTATTGGGTATAATCTCACCCACTACATTAGATCCTTACTTTATGTTTTAAAGCTAAGGTAAGATCAAGTGGGACATTTGTTATTTATTTCTTTTATTTCTTCAAAATAAAGGACCGTTTCATATTATAAAAGGTTAATTTTTAAAATAAAATGTGGTAACCGTTTTTAAACGGGTGTTGTAGGGGTGCTAACACCTTCCCTACACTCAATCGACTCCCGAGCCTAATTTTTGGTTTTCCCTACACTCAATCGACTCCCGAGCCTAATTTTTGGTTTTCTAAGACTGGTTTTTATCTTAAAATGGGTGACCAATCATACCTTATGATGATTGGTGGCAACTCCAAACCTTTAACCTCGAAAGAGACCTTTAGGGAAGGACGTTGGCCGCTCCGCGTCGCGATGACGTTGCCACAATTAGCATGCGCAGTAGGTTAGATTGATGCCCTAACTCGCAGATCGTATGTTAATAATCCGCTAAGAAATTGATTTCCAAGTAGCTAATGGATACTTAATTCATAGTTAGCGCGTAGACCGATTCATGGGCACGGGTCCCAAGAGCATTTCTTTGACTTTGTTGCTCTGCATGATAGGTCTAGGGTCTAAGTCGGTGTTCATAATTAACTTAGGATTTTTCTAGCTAATTAGAGCATTCTAGCTTAGAGCACCAATTCATTGTTTATTAATCACTGCAGGGTTAGTTAATTAATGAATTGTATGTTGGTTCAACGGGTTCGTTGGGTTAGCGCTCTAGGGGTATCTTGATCTTAATCCGGTTATTCAATTGCAATTGGTTAATCTCGACGGGTTAGTAGGGGTTAATTAATTAGTAATTAGTAATTGAGTCGATGGATAGTGGGATCAAGTCAATTGATTTAGAGTACCAATTAGACAACATGCATTTAAACCATTATCTGTTGATCGATGAGTAAAAGCAAATGTACTGAACTCGAGTGTCTCCAGCTACAGTGATCGACAAGGTGAGAATAACCAACCACCCATTTACTTTTCCTTCATTTAATTTTCTGTCATTTACTTTCTCGCAATTTTATCTTTCCCTGCAAAATTAATCTCTCTCTTCAACCCCCCTTCTGTTACCAAACACAAAAGAGATTAGAAGTAAACCAGTTGTTCCCTGTGACCGACCCCGACCACTACTACGGCAAGTAGTTTAGTGATCGGTGATTATAAATTTATTTGGCACGACCTTCGACAAGTCGCATCCCACCAACATTCCTATTGTTTTGGATTATTTTTTTTAATATACATCCCACTAACTAGAGTTTTAGTTCAAGTGAGAGTTTGTTGGGTTTCATGCCCTAAAACTCGTGGGAGTCTATAAACATCTCAATCCTAGGTGTTTAATTGTCATGGTCCCTACTAGGATAAGTAACTTATCCTCATTTCATATTAGGGTCCCTATTAACAAAATTTGGTTTAACTTTCAACCTAACAATCAAGTTTCTTTCTCCTAAGGTTGCTAAAGGGCTAATCTAACATGCTCTAACTACCTCGCCTCTCATCTCATTCAAGCACAGATATCGTAATTAACATCCAAAACACTAATTAAATAGAAAATGCCACAACCTTCCAACAATTAACATTCCATGACAACAATCTGTAATATATAGTAACTATGCATTTACATATGTTTGTCCCAACTATATCACAAAACATTTATTTCTTAAGCGTATTCCTAATTCCAGGTAAAGGCATTCAGAGCACTTAAGGTTTATCCAATCAGAACATTCTATACTTTCCAACCTCGAGAAGAGCATCCAACACATCAAGAATACCTATAATCTGTGCATTCAATACTTTTAGACCAACATTATTCAGAGCATCAATATAGACAAACACATGTAACTAGAAGGTTCAGTATCGCAAAACACACAATATCCAACATTCCATATTCCAACCACACATAATCAGTGCCTCTTGTCTTATGACATTCAAGCATAACATGTGTCTTCTTTTTGGTGAACCTATGATGCATGTAAATCCTCCATAAGTAGGGGATTAGGAGATGGAGAAATCAGAGTTTTTCAAGTAGTGTTATGCTGCTGAAATTTGTTCTCAAAACTCATTCTCTCAATACTCTCTAGAGCTTGAATCTTCAAGCATAGCCCTTCCAATCCCTATCACGATAGACTCCCACAAGTCGTTCTAAGGTCGGACGATAGCGAGGAAGACACTAGAGGTGGTCCACACACCGTTCGTGATCAAAGGAACCAAAAGGAGTTGCTCAATTGGTCTCTAAAAAGGTTGGTACTATTATGCTCTTTGTTTACGATTACGTTCTCTGGACAACATGCTTTTTTTTCCTAAAATGAATGTAGTTAAGTGCCTCCGATCCTAAATTGCTTATGCATGTGTTATATGAACACCTTCACCGCATTTACATGATTTTCGCATCATGCTCCACACCTACCCCACATGAATTACGCGCCATGTGTTGCGCCACTCATACGTGATTTTCGCGTCACGTTCCGCACTCACACCCACGTGATTTTCATGACACGCTCCACTACACATGAATTACACGCCATGTGTTGCGCCTCACACCCGACTCATACTACACATCCTCATGCAACATGCTAGCCAGACTCATCATGCTTAATACAACACTCATCATGTTCAAACACCACAAACATGCTCATTCCAAGCAATACATTAGTACTTGCTCATCCCAAGCAATAAAACAATACATGCTCATCCCAAGCAATACAACACTACAACTCAGCAATTCATACTTTGCACAAATATAAGTAAAGTAAATAACAAGCAAACATGCCTCATGCAGTCAAACAAAACCCAACAATTAGAAACAGTACCTATAGTGCTTCTAACGCAACCTTAATAATCCAAGCAGACCAAGAAAGCTTCTAAATAACAAGAATAACTTCTACTGAATTAGAACCAACCTAAAGATACTTTAGACATTCATGCAAGGCCAAAATCAACTGAGAAAAGTCTATTTTCTTGTTGGACAGCCAATCAAAATTCCTCAAATTAAAAACCCAAAACCTTTAGACCATGGACAACCATGTCTAAGGCACAACGGGCAATGGGTATTTGCCGAATGGTCATAATCAAGGCTTTTCAGCCTCTGGACAACAAGTAAATGACATGAATTTCATACTTTAAGAACCTACAAGGGTTGGGTAATACTAATCAGGCGACGACGCTAAATGGGCATTGAACCTACATGCTTTAAAACCAAGAACAACAAGTTATAACCCTTTTTCCTTTCATTCCAAGGCTCCTAGAGATTGAACAACGCTAACGGGGCCTAACAAAAGACTAGTTATTGATTTAAACATGCTTATAAAGCTAAAACATCTAATGGGCAATAATCCTTTATACTATTAAACTAAAAACAAGGAATTTTACCCAAACGAACCCGATTTCACGCTAGACGGATTATATTAACCTTGAACAGCACACCAGAACGATCCTTGGGCAGTGGGTATTCGAGCTTACAGTGATTCAAACTCAATCGATCACTTAGACGGTGTTGCAGAATAGAAATTTCAATACCAACTTAAATTTCCAACACATAACGAAATGGGTAAATTAATTCTAGCACTATCCAAGCATGGGTAAGTGCTTAAACTTACCGGAATCGTTAAACGACGCCGAAACACCCACGATTGGAGCAAAGACAGCACTAGACAGAGGTGAAATTGCGAGGGAAAGAGCTCCGAACTGCTGGTCGCACGGGATCTAACCAAAACAGAACAAAGGAAGTTTAGATATGACTTAAAACGACTAAGAACGAAAGAAGAGAGAGCTTACCCACGGGTTTCTTTGGCCGAACAATGCAAAAGAGAGGGAGACACCGTGTGGGTTTCTTGGTTGAGCAAGGAAAACGAGGGAGAGAGAGATCGCACAACTGGGCAACGACGTGATGAGCTGCGACACACAGACGGTGACTAGGGGTGATCATCGGTCGGTCGGAATCGGTTTTGGGCTAAAACCGACGCCGACCACCGACATGTCGGTTTCCGGCGGTCGGTTTTCGTCGGTTTGGAAGACGTCAGTTGCGCCGGTCGACCGACTACACCGGCAGTCGGTCGGTATAGTCGGTTTAAAAACTCCAACAAACAGAAAGAAGAAGATGAAGAAAAAAAACGTTCAAATCTGCCCAAAAGAACATAAGAAGAAGAAGAAGAAAGAAAAAACGAAGAAAGAAGGAAAGAAATGAAACCAAAGAAGAAAAAAAAACAGAGAAAGAAGGGAAAAAGAAATGAAAACAACGAAGAAGGAAAAATATTGAAGACGGACAAGAAGAAGATAAAAATGAAAAAAGGGATAAAAGAAAAAGCCATAAACAGAAGAAGAAAAAAGCAAGAAACGAAAAGAAAAAAAAAAAAAGAAAGAAGAAGAAACGAAAAAGAAAAAAAAAAGAAGAAGAAACCATGCAAGAAACGAAAAAGAAAGAAACGAAGAGAAAAAAAAAAGAAGAAGAAACGAAGTTGCTGAGAAACGAAAAAGAAAAAAAAAAGAAGAAGAAACCATGCATGTTGCAGAGAAGAGATGGAGAATGGATGAAAAGAAAGAAGATGAAGAGAGAAATGAAAAATCACTACAAGAAATCAGACCTTTAGCGTCGAAATATTTTCGTCGCTAAAAGTACAAATTCGACGCAAAGAATCTTTAGCCTCGGAAAAACATTAGTCGCAAAAAACGTCGCTAAAGCTGTGTCGCAAGCAGGATTTTGCGTCGAAATTTCCAATTTTGTCGCAAGTTGCGACGAAACGTTAGAATGCGTCGCAAGCTGCGACGAAACAACAAAAAAAGTCGCAAGTTTCGTTTCAAAAAAGATTGCGACTAAAGGCAACATTCGTCGCAAAGACGATGCGACGAAAAAGAGAAATTCGTCGCACACCTTGCGACGATTTTTTCGTTTTCGTCGCAGATATCGATTTTATCAGAACCATAATTTTCGTCGCAAGCATTGCGTCGAAAGTGTTTATTTCGTCGCATATTTTAATTCATTTGTCACGAAAACCCTAAATTCGTCGCACAAACGATTGACAATAAAAAAAAAATATATATATATATATGTTGAGTTGTGTCATCTAATGGCTCGATTTCATTTCAATTGTCCTGATTTACATTTTATAGAAATAAGCATTGAACATATAAAAAATAGATATTTTACCAAAACATTCATCCACTTCATACAAATATAAGCATTCAACAAAAGTATGTTTCACACATATAAACATTTTACCCAAAGTCTTGCTAAGTTTAAGAGTTCCAAAAAATAAAGACCAAACAAGTATCCAAATTCAAATACAGACATGTACTAAGTCTATGTTAGCTCCAAAAAAGTAATGTTCGTTTGGTCATTGTTGTCGTCAGCAAGTTTACTTCAATCCTGCAAATAAACAACATATTACGACATATACATAAGTACACATGAACAACAAATCATCCTTAACCATATTCAGAAATAACATCACAATATAATAATGACATATTAAGTTATCACAATATAATAATAACATCACAATCATCCTTAACCATTTACTTCTATCCTGAAAAGTTTTCAACGTTTCACCCAACTTAAGTTAAAAGTTATTTCTCAAGAACAACCACCTGGACAACTTAAATAGAACCACAAACAGTGTAATCAGAGTTCCAACCTAAAAAATGAACTTAAATTCCAAGTTCTAATCACCAATATTACACCCCCTCCTCAAAACACAAAAAAACCTTTGAAAAATATATATTTGACAATTTATAATGAACAACGAACCCCCTCTCCTCCTTAATTCATCCTCAAGTTGAAAACACACTCCCCCCTCCCCTCAATTCATCCTCAAGAACAAACACTCTCCCCACAGTCAACCGCAAAAAAAATATAACGATCATTCTCATTTAAACAATCACACATACATAGGCACAAAACATATGAAAACAGAGTCTCAAACAGTGCAATCATAGTCCCAACCTAAAAAATGAACTTAAATTCCAAGTTCTAATCACCAATATTACACCCCCTCCTCAAAACATAATAAAAACCTTTGAAAATGATATATTTGACGATCTATAATGAACAACCAACCCCCTCCCCTCCTCAATTCATCCTCAAGTTGAAAACACCCCCCCCCCCTCAATAAACTTCAAATAAACTTCAAATAGAACCTCAAACCACATGTATAACCTAAGCAAAAAAGTCATAGTTCAAAAAACAATCACCAAACCACAATAAAATTACAAAGAGAACCTCAAACTTTAAATCAACAATGGACACAAGACCCCCCCCTCCACATTCACTAAAAATAGATCAAGCTTCAACAAAGAAAACAACTTTCCCCTAACTTTAAATCCACATTCACTAAAAAAAAAATCAAACTAGCAACAACAAGAATGCACATATTGCTTTCACAACCAAAAAGAACAATTTTAAACCAACACCAAGCACCACAAACAAAACTTCTTTTTTTTTTTTCTTTTTTTCCAATAACCATATAGTATCAATTGCCTCACTCATTCCATTTAGCATTATGTTATACTCATAATCTTGAGAAGTTTCACCTACCCAAACCAACACCAAAAGAAACAAATATAAACAACTCTTCCCTCAAATCACATTTCAAAATAATACTTTACATACAAAAGGACAATAACAAACAAACTTTGAATCTTAAACAACACTTTCAACCACAATGTGATAAACACAACATTTTTTTTCTCCAATAGTATATTTTGAACATATAATATCATTCCAAAGATTCGGCTAACAAATGCACCTATTTTAATTATCTACAAATCTTTCTCCAAAAAAAAATTCAATCTATCAACACAATTTCTTAAAAGAAAAAACAGAAAAATTATAAATTAAAACTAAAAATTTTATAACACATACCTATAATGACGAGTCCTTCCAATAAAAATGGTTTCCTCAAGTAATCTAACAATGTTTATACTGAAAAACCAACAAAAAATGGTGTAAATAATGATAAAAACAATATTGGAATAACTAAAGAAAGCTTAACCAACGAAACCCACAACCATTCACGCTCCAACGAAGATGAGAAGAAAATGGGAAACTTAGAGATGTTAAAAACAAAGATGGGAAGAAAAGACGGAGAAGCACTTACCTTTCCGACGAACTCCCACCGGTGAAGCTCTCGCCGTCGGCCGACCGCTCCGTTCCGACCTCCTATTACGCAGACCGCCGCCCAACCTTCTCCCTTTCAGCAAAGCAGACGACCAAAACTCTCTCTCTCTCAAACGTTCGAACAAATATGAAAAATGAAAACTGAATGGGGTTTTAAAGCGATGTACGACGAAATCCTGATTTTTGTCGCTTCCTTGCGACGAAATTGCCTACGGCGTCGCATAGGTGTCTGACACCATCGATTCAAATCCAACACTGTAAACGAGGCCTTGCGACGCAAATATATATTTCGTCGCTAGGCTTGCGACGAAAACTAATATTTCGTCGCTGCCCTTGCGACGAAATATATATTTTCCTCGCAACCCTTGCGGCGAAAATGCATATTGCGCCGCATCTTCTTCTGCCACAAGTCCCATCAATTCATTTCAACACTCTGAACGAGGGTTGCGACGAAATACTATATTTCGTCGCATGCTCAAAGCGACGAAAAATCCATTTGCGTCGCAACCTTGCGACGTTATCATTGGTTTCGTCGCAAGGTCCAAAACCATGGGCGCGATCATCAAATTCTTTTGGCGCCATAGTCCGTCGAAACTACGATTTCGTCGCAGGGTTGCGACTAAACATCATTTTCGTCGCATTCTTTGCGACGCAGACTTCGTTTTCGTCGCAAAGATGCGACTCCTTTCTATTTTCGTCGCTGACGTGCGACTTTTATGTTTTCGTCGCTGGATTTTCGTCGCTAAATCCCTTCTTTCTTGTAGTGAATTGACTTTTGAAATTTGAAAAAAAAATAAATAATTTTTTTTTTTAATAAAACCTTGGGAAGACCATCGGCTGATGGTCTTCCCAAAACACCACCAACGCTGCCAGCATTAATGCTGGCAGTAGTCTGATATGATGTGTCATCTTCATATTTTTTTTTTTATAATTTTATAATTTCGGTCGGTTCAGTCGGTTTTCGCCCATTTTGGGTGAACCGACCGACCGACAGGTCGGTTTTATCATGGATAAAACCGACCCTGACCGATCCTATAGAAAAACCGACCGACCGACGTCGGTTTGGTCAGTTTCGGTCGGTCAGCTCGATTTTCAGATTCTTTTTGCTCACCCCTAACGGTGACGACTCGACTACAGGCGGCGACGGGAATCAAGCGACGACAGCGGGCTTCACGGCGACGACGTTGAGAAAAAGAGCAAGAGAACCCACAGAAAAACGAAGGAGAACGCGCGGGAACGGGGCTGCGAACCCAGTGGCTGGCCAAGGATACTCACGACGGCGGCACGGCGGCGCTGCTCGAACTCCGGCGATGGCTAGGTCGAGCGACGACACTCACGACGAAGGCTCACGCATGAGATGAGAGGGAAGAGAGAGAGGGAGTTTTGGGTTTTGGGTTTCCTTTTTCTTTTCCTTCTTTGCCTATTTTCTTTTATTCTTTAATTTATTAAATCAAAAAAACCCAAGAATAGGCAATCTCCAACTTAATCCCCTCACTAAGCGTAGAATTCTCAACGTCCTAACAACCTTATAACAACGGTGACTTAGAATTTAAGGAGCTTTAGGGAGAGAAAATTAATTTCATATAACGCCTGATTCCAAAAAGAATTTCCCCAACATCTTGGTATTAAAATAATAATTACATTTAATTTGACTAAATACATGAAATTTAAATACACCAAAATGCACGGAGCGTCACACATACTTTCTTCTCTTGCCCAGGAATAACAAAACCATTTGGTTGTTCAATATATATTTCTTCCTCTAATTCACTATTTAAGAAAGTCGTTTTTACATCCATTTGATGTATTTCAAGGTTGTATAAAGCTGCTAAGGCTATTAACATACGAATAGATGTAATTCGAGTAACAGGTGAATATGTATCAAAATAATCCAACCCTTCTTTTTGTTTATAGCCTTTTTCTACAAGACGAGCTTTATACTTGTCAATTGTTCCATTTGCTTTCATTTTCCTCTTAAAAATTCATTTACAACCTAATGGTTTAGTACGAGGAGGAAGATCAACCAATTCCCATGTATGGTTTTGCATAATGGAATCAGTTTTGATTTTTATAGCTTCTTTCCAATATAGCGCTTCTGGAGAAGAAGTAACTCCAGTAAACGTTGGAGGTTCCTTTTCTAACAAATATGTTAGAAAATTGGTTATCCAACCGTCCCGAAATGATTATCAAGCAGAGTTTAGTTTTTTGAGTTTTGATTTGCACCCTAGTCTACCTGTCGCCCACTCATCAAATTCTTAATTATTGTGTCTTTTCAAATGATCGACATGGCAATTTAGACATTGTTTCTTTGCCTTCATTAATTTGTACAAATCATAACTTTTATAATCGAATCACCTTTAAAACCCATTCATTTATGTTCTATGCCTCTCTTTTATTTTTCGTCGATCTTGTTGGTTCCTGGCATGAATTGATAGCTTAAGTTTGACTTGTTTTTTTTTTTTTTTGGTTGAGAATTTATTAAATAATTAAATTTTCTCTAGTAGCTTAAACTTTGAATCTATATTATATCAAAATAGAAAATTCTCATGATGCTTTCTCATAGTTCTTAAATAAATGAACTAATGAATTTTGTTTGGTCAAGAGGGATAACCCATATTGTGCTAATACTATTTGGAAATTGGGTATAGCCAAAATATAATTTAGATTCAATTTCGACGAATGGATCCCATATTTTGGAGAAATTATTCCATAAAATTAGAACAATAAGATTGATAGTTTTGCATTGTTGGATGTAAGAGAGAAGAATTGTAAAAGTACCTCGATTTTGTATCCAACAATTACTAGCGACAGCCAAATTTGAAGATCTACATCTGACAATTTTAAATAAATGGCGACCTCATTGAGTAATTTGCCCAAATTTTAATATTGTTATTATGTTGGTTGAAACTATTATGAATCGTGTGAAATGTTGACCACAACAAACCTCCATATATCTCCAAAATGGCATGATATACATATAAGAAAAATAAACTTTTGGTTCTATAAGTTTGAGTTAGGTTTCATTTTGATTCCTAAGTTTGAAAACTTGATGTTTTGATCTCTGAGGGTTGGATTTCATTTCATTTTGGTCCCACCGTCCAATGTTCCATTAATTACTAACGAATTGCTGATGTGACACTATTTTTTTATTTAAAAAATTATTTTTAAATTTTTTTAAATAAAATAATATTAAATTAATAAAAATTTATTTTTTTTTTATTTTTTTTATTTCTTCTTCTTCTTCACCACCATAACCCCAATGGTTGTAGTCTGCCTCCGTCCAAATTTTTTTTCCTTATTCTGCTTTCTCTTTTTTTTTTCTCTTCATTTTTTTTTTTTTAAGAATAGAAAAGGAGGGAGGATGACTTTCTACAAAAAGAGAAGAAGAAAGGAAGGAGAAGAAAAGGAGAAAGCAAAAAAAAAAAGAAAAAAAATTGGTGTGGTTGTCCACAGTAGGGCTGCAACCATTAGGGTTATGGTGGTGAAAAAGAAGCTAGTAGTGAAGAAATAAAAATACAATAAAATAATAATAATAATAATAATATTTTTATTAATTTAATATTATTTTATTTTTAAAAAATAAAAAAAAAACATTTTTTAATAAAAAAAAAAGTGTCACGTCAGCAATCCGTTAGTAATTAATATCAAATTGGACGGAGGGACCAAAATAAAACGAAATGCAAATCTTAGAGACCAATATGTCGAGTTTTCAAACTTAGGGACCAAAATGAAACTTAACCCAAACCCAAAAGTGTAGTCTCGTACGAATGAAGATTATTGCAAAATAATATGTTCAACCATCAATATTAGACACACTTATTAATGTTTTTATTTATATGCATGCATATTTAACAATTTTTTTTTACAACATGTGGAGTGGGAAGATTTGAACCACATACCTCTTGATCATTAGTACAAACTTCATGCCAGCTGAGTTATGTTCAATGTTGACAAATTTATTTTCCTGTTTGTGAAACTATTTGTTGAATAGACATTTCTTTTCAATATATAATAAAAAAGATCTCCTTGTTCACACGTAACTTTAGAGATGGAGACACGTGGAATAAACAATATCTTTGTATTGATATAATATGCGTGTGGGTGTACAATCTCTAACTTTAATCCTCTGATTCTCTCTCTTGTGTGTGAATGTGTTTCACTCGAGGGCTGTATCGCTTGTTCTCGAGTCTGAAGCTTCAATTGATTCTTGGAGCTTTTGAAGTCTTGGACTCTTGAAGAGTCTTTGTCTTCAAGAAGTCTTGGGGTCTTGAAGTCTTGAAGAGTATTTGGTCTTCAAGGATTGTTGAAGTCTTCTAGTCTTGAAGGGTCTTCAGTCTTCAAGAAGTCTTGGGGTCTTGAAGTCTTGAAGAGTATTTGGTTTTCAAGGATTGTTGAAGTCTTCTGGTCTTGAAGGGTCTTCAGTCTTCAAGAAGTCTTGGGGTCTTGAAGTATTGAAGAGTCTTTGGTCTTCAAGGATCGTTGAAGTCTTCTGGTCTTGAAGGGTCTTCAGTCTTCAAGAAGTCTTGGGGTCTTGAAGTATTGAAGAGTCTTTGGTCTTCAAGGATCGTTGAAATCTTCTAGTCTTGAAGGGTCTTCAGTCTTCAAGAAGTCTTGGTGGAGTTTCTCTGAATTCTTTGACTCTGGTTGAGAGCTTCCAACTCCTCCTCCGACCTCCCCCAAAATGAATGGTGGCCTCCTCTATTTATAGAGTTTGATGGACCTCATATGGGCTTGAGCTTGGGCCCAACCTTTGGGCTTAGGCTGTATTTGGGCTTTAATCCAAACCATTTTTAATAAAGTTGGATTATTTTAATTTAACCCAATTTCTTCAATGATCTCGGGTTACATTAGTCTCGGGTCCAATTGCCACGTGGCATAATTTGATTGGACTCGGCTTATGTCATCTGATGGATCAATAATAAACAAGTGGCATTGTTTGATTTGCTGAATTTTAATGTCTATTAATTTAATTTAGGGACACATGTAAATTTGTAATTGGTCCCAAATTTATTTCATCATTAATTCAAATTAATGACGTGGCAATTTGTGATTGGCCGAAATTTCTCCTTCAACACTCCTCTACAACATTGTTTTTATAATTCAAATATAGAATAAAAATTATTCAAATCTATGAAAAGAGAAGAATTCAACCAACAACTATATTATGAGGATATTAATGTCTCACACAAAAGCAAAAAGAATTTTGAAAATTCAACTTTTAGATTAAAGTAATGAAATTCAAATAGTTTTGAATTCTTTTAGAGATTCTCTTTTCTCCCATTTACAAAATAACACAAAAAGTCTCCCATTAAAAATGAAAAGCACATTGAATGGAAGGGCAAACTTTGCAATTATATATATATATATATATATATATATGTATGTATGGTCCAATGAATGCAATGCTATATGTTGAGGTGGCTTCACTGTGCATGAAGTTTTGACTTCATTTATAGCCAACAAATATGCTATTGATTGCTTTTGCAGCCAAAAAAGCCATCAATATCACAAAATTCCCTTCTTTGTTGAAAAAGAAATGATTTGATATTTGAAAGAGAATATATCAGATATGCTCACTGCTCCATGCATATTATATTTTTAAGAATAATATCAAAAGAAAAAAAAATTATAATCATTTCTTATCATAATAATTATGAAGTGAATTATTCTGTTTCTCTCTTTGTTAAAAAGTGAAGAATTTAGAATATAAAATTATTTTGTGTTCTCTAGAATGGTCCAATTTTGTGGGGTTTTAGTTTTCTTTAATTTCAAGGAAGTATGCTAATATTTCTATTTCCTATATTTTGTTTTATGTTTTATGTTTTTTCAAAAAAAAAAAATTATTCGGTAAATAATTTCTTTTTTAAAAAAAAAAATTAATTTTTTTTTTTTTAAAAATGTACTTATTAAAAACATTCAAAATTATTATGTTATATTTAATCTTTTAAAAATATATAATTTGCTCCATGGTGGTTACCTATTTAGGACTCAATATCCTACGAGTTTTTCAACAACCAAATGTAGTAGCGAGTCAGGTAATTGTTTCATGAGATTAATCAAGGTGCATAATAAGTAAAAATAAATAAAATAGTAACTTTTTACTACTTTTTTTTGAAGATGAAAGCAAAGACACAAGATATATCCTTTCTTTTTCAAATCTTCTATACATTTTGGCCACATTTCTATAAGAAATTAAAGTTTACCAAATGCATATGTATATGAAAATAATAATAATAAATAGAAATAAGAAGAAAAGAAAAAGAAAAAAAAGTTTGGGAAAAGTGTACGATATCCCTTTTAAAGATGGTATGGTTTCTCTTTGTAATGCTTTTATTTGGGTTTTTTTTTTTTAAATCACTTGGTCCTCTCACCTTTTCTTTACCATTATTTTCATCTTTAATTTACTTTGAAATTTTCAAAAAACAAAAACTACTTTTTTCAGGTTGGTTTAGATTTTAAAAACATTTTTTACAAAATATATATATATAACAACAGAATAAAGGATTTTTTTTTGACAACATGTGAAGTGGGAGATTGAACCTTTAATCTCTTGGTCGGAATACAAGCTTTATGTCAATTGAGTCATGCACTTGTTGGCAAAATAAAGAAATTCACAAATAGTGTCTATGAACTTAATTTTCAAAAACCAAACAATAATCAAACATGGTCTAAACTTTCTATTTTGATTCTACTTTTTCTATTGTTAACTCATGTTGATCTCACATGTTTGATTTGACTAACAAATGACAACTTAACACGGAAAAACGAACTAAAGGTGAAAAAAAGAAAAATAAAAGTCAATTTAAAATTCATGGCACATTATTAAACATTAAAACCAACCACATAAATGATGGCGATACCCATTTTTGTATAAGTGTTTTTATTTGTTTTTTAAAATAATGAAGTTGTAAAGATGAATAAATAAATAAATAAATAAGCATTGAAGCTTTTTTTTTTTTTTTTTTTTTTTTGAAAGAAAGCATTGAAGTTTGATTGGCAATAAGATATAAACCCCACAAGGATTGTTAAAAAGGCTGCTTAATATTCAACGACGTCGTCGAGTAGTCGCATTGGGAAAACTTGACGTTTTCGTTGGGAACAAATGGAGAAGGATGCATCAATGAAAGTGGGGCAAATTGCCCAAAAGGATTTCCTTATCTTCACTTTTCTGGTTCCATATCCCTTTTTTTTTAATCATTTCAGTATCCGAACTTTCGTGAAAATAATAATTTAATCTCTGGACTTTGATTGGTAACGATTTAGTTCTTGTACTTTCAATTTTATAACAATTTAGTTTCAATACTTTTTAACGGTTTAGTCCCTGTCGTAAAAATTAATGTTAAGATTTAATGAAATTTTTTACATAGATAGATTAATGAACTAATTTGGGACCCAATATGTTTATAAGCTACAAAGTCTAATCAATAAATAATAAAAATCAACAATTAATTTTGATGAATTTTTTTATGACAAGGATTAAATTGTTACAATTTTGAAAGTATAGGGACTGAATTGTTACTTATTAAAATTTAAGGACTAAACTGTTACAAAATTAAAAGTACAGGACTAAATCGTTACAAATCAAAATTCAAAGACTAAATTGTTACTTTCATGAAAATTCAGGGGCCAAAAGTGATTTTTAACTTTTTTTTTTATATTATTTATTTAAGTTCCTAAGTAGTTTCAACTATTTGGGGTGTCCGAGATAACTTTTGAAAAAAATGCTTCTTTAAACAAAATCACTTTTTCTATAAGCATATTTAGAAAAATTACTATATAAAGTATGTTTAGTATAGCTTTTGGAGTGATTTTAGATGATTACAAGTATTTTTTTAGAAGATATTGAAAAATAAAAAAAATTGGGTTGTTTTTTTTTTAAGAAAAATCTTTGTGAGTAAATACTCGATAGATGGATTATCCAAAAAAGTGACTATAAAGCGATTGATTAAAAATCTTCCAAATAAATGTAAGGAAAAAAAACATGTTTGTAATCAATAAAAATACTTTTGAATGCAGTGCAAAACTAAAGAAATTTGTTATTGGAAGCACTTTTTAAAGGAGTGTAAGATATAAAAATATTTGTTAGCAAAAGCATTTAAACTAGAAGCTATTCCAAAAGTATTTAGCAAAAGTATTTTAAAATCTAGATAATAATTCCATTTAATTCATGTCATTAATACTATTGACTAAATATTGAAGTAGTAACGGTTAAAAAATAAATAAACTGGTAACGAGTAAGTACATTAGATAAATTTGGTTGAGTTGGTGTGATGTGATAGATAACATGGACAAATTAAATTAATAAGCAATCATGCTGATATGCCGTGAATTTGTATTTTAATCGAGTATTTTAATCGAGTAAGAAGAGATAAAGAAGAAAAAAATGTAAAGCAACATAATAATTTAGGTAGAAAATTATTAATGGGATCATTAAACAATGGATTTGGGAAATTGGAGAGATTCACTCCATGAAGAAATGCAGAAAGGAAAAGAAAAAGTTTTTGAGCAGCCATGAAGCTTCATATATTTGGTTAACAGTTATTGAATATATGAGTTAGTTGTTAGTTGTAACTGATATTGTTCTTATATAGAAACAATAAAAGTGGTTTTGTCTTTATAGCATGTGGAACAACCTTTTGTTTGATATTAAAAAAAAGAGATATTTTTAGCTATGCTTAGCTATTAAGCTAATGATCATTATTATTAATACTTTAGTTCTAGTGTTTGGTACTATTTTGAGAGCTCATAATGATATTTTCAGTCAGTTAGTTGTCACTAAGTTGAACTATGCTTAGATTGTCACCTATAGTAGTGAAAATTTATCGCGAAAATGAACATATCAACAGTAATTGACATGATCTTCGACCAAGAAATTAGAGGTTTGAAACCCTTCCTCCCAAATGTCGTTCAACTCAAAGAAAGAAAAATAGTGAAAATTACCAATTGTGTCATATGGCGATGCAAGTGGAGCCTATATGAAAAGAATTATATTCTTAAATTCTTTCTTTTTCTTAATTCTTATCTATTTTGGTAGTTGGAGCATTAGACATAAACGTTTGAGAAGTAAATTATCACACGTTTGCTCCAAACCAATTGAAAACATATCAAATAAATTCGTTTTCCAAAGGGATTCATCATTTCTAAAATGTGACCTATGTATTCAACTTTCTTTTCTAGACCTCTTTCCATTTTAGGTCAAGGAACTAGATTTTTTTTTTTTTTTTTTTTTTGAGTTCTTTTTTTGGTTCAACAATATAATGGATAGAAATCCAAACCTCTAATCTTTTGACCGATCGTATATGTATTAACCAATTGAACTACTCAAATTAGTAGGTCAATGAATTGATATAATAAAAATAGAAAATATTTTAGATCATACTTAGCAAAAAGAAAGAATAAGAAAAATGGCTAAATATTTGAAAAAGATTATAAAATTTTGATTACTCTGTTAATATTTCTTTTCTTTGAAAAAAATAAAAAGAATAGTTTACACTAAAAAAAACAACACTTTTGTCGATGCACGAACATGTTGGCCAAAAATAGCAAAACGCGTCGGCAAAGGATCTTCTGACGCATTTATGTGTGTTTCCTTATTAACGACGTCAGCAGATAATTTTTTCGGAAACTCAAAAGTAATATTAGGAAACGTTGTGTCCAACTAACTTCTCTCTAATATAATTTATTCTTTCTACCTAAACTTAATAAACGTTTCTTTTCCTAATATTTCTAATAAGCTATTCAACTAGCCCGAAATCCTGTTTTTCACAGAAGAACCAAGCACATTGAGGTTGATTTTCACTTTATTCGTGAACGTGTTGCTCGAAAGGATATTACACTACAATTTGTTCCTACTTCAGCCAGCTAGCGGGCCTATTCACAAAGCCTCTCACTAGCCATCGTTTATGCTCTCTCCGCTCCAAACTCATGCCTCAATAGTCTTTCGTTTGCGGGGATGTTATGGGAATTAGTTATTCTAGATCTTTTGGTTATTCTAAGATCTTTCCCCTTCCCCTTATTTTCTAAGTTTGTTGTACTTTATTTGTTATTCTGTTTTGTTATAAGGTTATACTTTTGTGTATAAGGGCTATTTGTCTGCCATTATTCATCAAGGAAATCAACATCATCTTTTCATATTGAAAAGTTTCACGTACAATGTATTAGTCTAGTGGACCATGCATTTAAAAACTAATCGGTTTAGTAGAGTATTGTTAAACCAAATTTCTCTCTCTGTCAAACTCGAGAATAACCTGATAACACACAAAGGTAAAAGAACCCAAAAACATAAGAGAGAAAGAGAAGAGATTAACACAGTGGATTATAGTGGTTCGACCTAATGTCTACATCCACTTTTCAACAGCCTGAGGGAGATGATTTTTATTACTGAATCAACAAGGAAACACTCAAGAATACAATGGTGTTGTGAACACACACATGAGTTCTCTCTACACTTTGTTTTTCATACATCAACAGAGCTACACTTAGACTCTTTTATTTACATGGCTTGCTGGACATTCAGGTAGTTATTTTTACAACTAAATAACATACACGTGGTCGTCTAATTTTGAGTCAACAAAATAGTCAAGGTATCAGCTCAACAAATCACCCTCTTGATACTGCTATTATGAGTTGATCAAAGATATTTAACTCCCTCTCAGACCAGGCTGTTGAAGTAACTACAAAAGGACAAAAGTATATCAACCATGATCAAGTTTTAGAATCTCACAAAGGTATTCAAAACGGCTGCTGGGTAAAGACTCTGTCATCATATCGGCTGGGTTATGTGTAGTATGAATTTTGGACAGCTTAACGGCACCCTCTTGAACTGCTTCCCTTACATAATGAAACCTCACATCAATGTGTTTGGTTTGGTCATGAAAGGAAGGATTTTTGGATAACGAAAGGGCACTTTGGCTGTCACAATGAATTCTAACGTCAAGCTTTTCTCCCAGCATTTCAGAAACTCTGCCCTTCAACCAAGCTGCTTTTTTTACTGATTCAAAGAGGACTATATATTCTGCTTCAGTGGATGACAAGGCTACCACTGATTGCAAAGTTGATCTCCAGCTGATAACGTTCCCAAAAAGTGTGAAAACATACTCTGTCAGTGAATGTCTCTTGTCCAAGTCGGCTGCGTAATCAAAATCAACAAAAACCGACTAAGGCTTCAACATTTGAATCTGATTTTGTGTAGAATAAGCCTCTTTCTGTAGTCCCCTTTAGGTACCTTGTTATCCATTTGGAAGCTTCCCAATGTGGTCTCCCCGGATTGCTCATGAAGCGACTCACAACACTCATGGCATATGCTAGATCCGGACGACTGGATAGCAGGGACTGATTTCATATCTTCCTCTTCATGTTGGTTCGAAGGAGATTGCTTGGAGGATAGTCTGAAGTGCTGTGCAAGAGGGGTTGATACTGTTCTTGCATTTTCCATGTGAAAACGTTTAACTCAAAGTATTCTCCCTGAGAAATCAGCAAGGTCCCATTTAATCTATCCCTTACAAGGTTCATACCAAGTATCTTCTTTGTTGTGCCCAAGTCTTTCATTTCAAAGTTCTTGCTCAAAGCTTCTTTTAATCTTTTTATCTCAGCAAAGTCAGTAGAAGCTATTAGAATGTCATCAATGTACAACAACACAAGGATATAACCATCAAAAGAGAAAGTTTTCTTATAAACACAACTATCATGATCAGTACTTCTTTTGTATCCCTCACCTAAAATGAACGAGTCAAACTTCTTATTCCATTGCCGAGGGGATTGCTTCAATCCATAAATGGATTTTTGAAGGTGGCACACAAGATTCTCCCCTCCAGCTTCAACAAAACCAGGTGGTTGCCTCATGTAGATTACTTCATCGAGATTTCCATACAAGAATGGCGTGGTTACGCCCATTTGTTCCAGCTCAAGATCAAACTGAACTACCAAGGCAAGCAACATCCTGATCGAGGTATGTCGCACAACAGGAGAAAAAACCTCTGTATAGTCAATGCCCTCAACTTGTGTGAACCCTTTTGCTACCAACTGGGCTTTAAAACGAGAAGGATCAAAAGCTTTTAGGCCAGGTTTCAGTTTGAAAACCCATTTACAATCCACAACTTTCTGTCCTTCTGGTTTCTGTACTAGTTTCCATGTTTTGTTGGTGTAAAGTGATTCCAGTTCTGAGTTTATAGCAGCCAACCAAAGATGGTGTTCTGACTTTACTGCTTGATTATAGGTATTTGGTTCTGCACCAAAATTCTCCATATAGCAGTTAAAAGCATAACCAAAAAAATCTATCCCATACCTTGTTGAAGGTTTGCTCACTCGTCGCTGCCTATCTCTAGTTAGTTGGTAATCAATGAGTTCAGGATGCTCTTGGTCAGAAGCTTGTGATTCAATCTGTGTATCCTGCTCATCTATTTCAGTATGAGAGGTGTCAAGAGGTTCAGTCGCATCTTGATTTTCACTATGCCCTTAGTTCTCAGCATCATTAGTCATAGACTATAATTCAATTTCAAAACTTTCTTTGTCTGCATCTTTATCACTTTCCATTATACCCTTATCTTTCCATGACATTAAGCCTTCATCAAATACGTCTCTGCTGATCAGACACTTGTTCTCCCCTGGTTCAAGTGACCAAAACTTATATGCTTTGACACCTTGTGGATATCCCAAGAATATACATTTCTTGGCTCGAGGTAATAGCATGTCCTGCCTTGTGTGTGCATATGCTGCACAACCAAAAACACGAAGGTGCTTCAAATTTGGAGGATGTCCAAACCACACCTCTTGAGGTGTTTTGAAATTTAGGGCAGTGGAGGGGCTTCTATTTATCAAGTAAACTACAGTATTTACAGCCTCTCCACGCTCAACAAGTCCATTTTGTTGAGGATTTCCAGCGGCTGTCAAGTGTCTACTTATTCCACATGTTTTACACGGATTGCTAAACCTCTCATTCAAGAATTCCAGCCCATTGTCTGTTCTAAGATACTTAATTTTCTTATCGGTTCTATTTTCAATCATGGTTTTCCATTCAACAAACCTTCCAAACACTTCATCTTTTGTTTTTAGCATATAAACCCATACCTTTCTCGAGAAGTCATCTATCAAAGTCAGAAAATACCTTGCTTCTCCATGCGTGGCAATCCTAGAAGACCCCCAAAGATCTGAGTGAATATAATCAAGACGAGTTTCAGTTGTATGGGATGCCTTCGTGAAGCTTTTCTTTGAGGCCTTCCCCAAGATGCAGTGTTCACAGAAAGACATTTCGACTGGTTTAGACTTTCCAATAAGCCCCTGTTTGAACAGACAACTCAAGCCTCTCGGACTGATATGCGCTAATCTCTTGTGCCAAAGTGTAGTCTTAGATGTTGCCCTTTTACTTACAACATTTAACTCCCCTGCCATTGTTTTTCAGCTTTCATGTTAGTTTCTAGGATCCATCCTTGAATACCTTTAGTGTTCCATTTCCAGATTTGTAGTGATAACCAGCATTGTCTAAGGTCCCCAAGGAAATAAGATTCTTTTTGAGATCCGGTACATATCTCACTGCCTTAAGAACCTTTGTAGAGCCATCATCAAGTTTCAGTTTAATAGCACCAATACCTTTAACAGTGCACTGCTGGTTATTTCCCATATAGACTCTCCCTCCATCTATTTCATTTAGCTCAGAGAAGAAATCTTTACAAGGGGTCATATGGAAGGTGTAGCCAGAATCCATCACCCATTCTTCAAGATGCTCTTTCTCAGTAACCACAAGGACTTTTGCAGACTCGTATCCATCAAGAATATTTGCTGAACTTTTATTCTCTTTGTTCGCCTGTTGACTCAATTTTCTTTTGAGTTGTGGACAATCCGTCTTAAAGTGACCCTCTATGTGGCAATAATTACATTTGTTATTATTGTTATCCACAGATTTGCCAGCCTGCTGATTTCCCTTTTGATGTCTGTTATGCCCCTTGTTAAGAGAATTATGATGCTTGTTCTGAGAAGTTGTTCCTTTGTTTGAATGAGAGCCTTTATGTTTTTCTTTAGCATAATAAACCTCTGATGGCTTCTTCTCTATTTTTAACTCAAGTTCCCTCATTCTTAAAGAATCAAGAACCAAATCTAAGATCACTTTATCTCTCCCATACTTCATAGCTTACTTTACTTCCTTAAAAGGTTCTGTTAAAGAATTCAACAGGATTACCGCTTGATCATCTGACTTAACTTCTTCCCCTGAGTTAGCCAATTCGGTGCAAATGATACTAAAATCATCCAAGTTTTCCTCAAGACTCTTTGATGGGTCCATTTTATAGCTAAAGAGTTGTTCCTTAAGATACATCAGATTTGTCAAGGTTTTTGGAATGTATAATTCCTCTAACTTCGCCCATAATTCAGTTACCTTTTCAATTTTGCTAACTCTCCTAAGTACATTGTCGGACAGATGCTAAATTATGGAACTATATGCAATATCAGTCATTTCTTCTTTTTCAATCTCAGTAACAGAGTCGGGTAGCTTACCAGGATCGGTCAAGATTTTTGCAACCTTCTATTGGATGAAGATTGCCTTCATTTTCTTCCTCTAGAGCCCAAAATCACCCTTTCCATCAAACCGCTCCAACTCAATCTTCGCGGACATTGGTGATCTCCAAAAAAGCCCTAGAAAGCTTTTGCAATACTGGTGGAAGATTCTTTACGGTCAAGATCCTGTGCCTGAATCAGCGCCTTCTTGAAGGACTTCAAAAGACCATTGGAAGAAATCAAGTAGAGATCGAAAAATTTCAAGAATCCTGGAGTCGTTAGCTCTGATACCAATTGTTAAACCAAATTTCTCTCCCTGACAAACTCGAGAATAACCCGATACACACAAAGGTAAAAGAACCCAAAAACATAAGAGAGAAAGAGAAGAGATTAACACAGTGGATTAAAGTGGTTCGACCTAATGTCTACATCCACTTTTCAACAGCTTGAGGGAGATGATTTTTATTACTGAATCAACAAGGAAACACTCAAGAATACAATGGTGTTGTGAAAACACACATAGGCTCTCTCTACACTCTGTTTTTCATACATCAACAGAGCTACACTTAGACTCTTTTATTTACACGGCTTGCTGGACATTCAGGTAGTTATTTTTACAACTAAATAACATACACGTGGCCATCTAATTTTGAGTCAACAAAATAGTCAAGATATCAGCTCAACAGGTATACTACCACTACAAAGTCTCACTGATCGATTAAAAAAAAAAGAACTCTTTAATGCAATGTCAAAATGTATTGGCTAAACTACAAAACTTTTTCAATAAGAGCTTTCCTTATCGACAATCTTTTTTTTTTTTTTTTTTTTTTTTTTGAGGAGTCTTGTCGACAATCTGATTTGTACTTGAACTCCCTTCAATACTATAGATGAATATTCTACAACTTAGATATATATGATTCATTCAATATATACCAACATTTAACATCATCTGCCCTTATATAATACATTTGGGAAAAAAAAAACTCTAAAAAAGAAAGAACCCCTTTAAATAGAAAATATAATCAACCTAAGTATCTTACTTTAAAAAAAGACTTTTCCTTTTTTTTTTTTTTTTTTTTGGAAATTGGTGGTTTCAAAATTTGAATATTTGAAATCATCAAATTTGCAAAATTGATGGGCAGAACATATGCAAATTTGCAACTAGTACTACTTGAAATAGAACATCCTTTGTGTATCACATAGAAACAAGAATATAAAACAATGGCCAAAAAAATACCAAAACATTAGGGTCTTACAAATTGTGTTTTTATTCTTACAAAAATAATAAATAAATAAATAAAGTAAGCTAGACTTTATTCTCCAAGTTTCCTTGTCCTTTCTGTTTCCAACACTTCAAGATTCTTAAAGATAATTTAGGTTCCTTTTATTTGTATTTAGTATTTCTGCTTAAAAATTAAGTAGATTTGCAAGCTTTTTTTCATTGAGCTTTTCACATTAAAAAAAAAAAAAATACACACACGCACGCAAAAATAAATATAGAAATACCTTTTTCGTGTTTATTCTATTAAGATAAAGTTTTTTATTTTTTATTTTTTCAAGTTTAAAAGCTATTCACTCCAAAATATTTAGGACAACTTAGGGTGCGTTTGGTTGGTCATCTGAAAATAGAAATTTGAAAACAAGACATTTAATGAAAACATAATTGTATTTCATATTTTCAACTATATGTTTGGTAGCAGATTCAGAAATTGGATCTCATTTTAAATAATTGTTCAAAATGTATTTGATAATATATTTATAAACCATAACTATTTTTAGTTATCAATTAAATAAAATATAAACTATTATTAATTAATTTATAAACATTTTATATGTTATAAATATAATTTTTTTATAATTAGTATTGTTATGGGTAATTTTGGACCACTTCGATGTACAAGGAGCTGACGAGGACAACCCGACACGAGCCCAAAAATAGGACCAGAAAACGGACTCCGGAGGCACCCCTGCTTGGCCTAGGCTTGAGTTCTTCCGCCTCCATTTGGTCTGTAGTGCCTCGGGATGCCCCTATTTCCACCTGGTTCAGCCCGAATGAAAAGGTATTTAAACCTCTCCTCGTCACCGAGGAAGGGATCCCAAAACTCATTCCCTGAACTCTTTCTTCTTACTTTGCTCTTTTGCTCTCCTCCTTCAACTTTCTGACTTAAGCATCGGAGGTGGTGTGGCAAGCACCACACCGGTGTGCAGGTTTACTATTTTGCAGGCCACATCTTCCCCTCTCTCTATACAAATTTTAATTTCACAAAGATGAATTGAGTTTATAACATGAAATATTGTATTTATTAAAGTTTTTATCTTTTTTAACTTAATTATGCATTTAAAAAATTTAAATTCAAAATCGGCATATAATGAAAACATAAAAAAAAAAAAAAAAAAAAAAAAAAGTTGTTTCCAGAATTTGCACTATTTGGATAATCCGAAAACAGTTTTCAAAAACACATTTGTCAAACGTATATTCACTGTGAATCTGACCATATAAAACAAAATCCAGATTGCCTATAAAAGAAGTCCTTTAAATATATTTATGATCTTCAAAACTCAATTTTTAAAAATATTTAGAGAAAAAAAATGATTACTAGAAATATTTTATTTCTTTTTTTAGTAAAAAAAAAAACAAAGAGAATAAAAAAACAATCATCATCGGAATGTTTGTTTCCCTTAAAAAACCAAACAAGAAACAGAAAGCCTGGTGTTTCTTCATAAACACTTATTTATCAACGCGACCATCCATTTGGAATATATTTTAATTTAAATTTTTTTCAAGAATGTATTTTTTGAAAAACATCTTGTATAAAAATTGTTTAGAATTTAAACACTCATATGTTTGGTTATATTTTCTCATAAGTGTTTTTATACCCAAATTATTGTATAAAAACTTTTTTTAAAGAAGTTAATTTCAAGTGTTTCTCTTAGAAGGGTTTATTTCTCAATCTCATTTTTTAATAAGTCACTTTTAGTGGTTGCCAAACACTATAATTTTTTTCAAAATGAATTTTTTTTTTCAAAATTAAACACTTGAAAAGTTAAACCAAACATACCCGACATTATCTCAAAATGTTTGAGAAAAAAAAAAGATGCTTCTCATAGAAATAATAATAATAAATAATTATTTAATTGCTTGAACTTTATTGAACTCTTTTTTTTTTCTCTCTTTTCCACATATATTTTTTTTTTTTGAAAAATTCTCTCTTTTCCACATATATATTTATACATTGATATAAATTATGATATATACGACAAAGTCAGGTGTCCGTGAATTTGTATTTTGCGACGACTTGAGCTATGTTGATGATTAAATTCAATTTAAAATTGTAATTAAATTATATAACATCACTTAGAGAATTAATTAAGGAATTGGTTTTTGTTTTAGATATGTGATGATGTAAATAGAAACCAATCAAATTATGGGGAACCATTAAACAATAAACTTGAAGATAACTTTTCTTTTTGCAGATTACTATGTTCATCTTCCTTGTAACCTTTTATTTCTTTGAGGTCAAATTTTAAATTTAGCATATGGAGTTTGTTTTATTTAGTTCATAAATTTTCAAAAGTTTTTTTTTTTTTTTTTTCAAATCCTTGTTATTATATATTGTCTTAAACCATGCCTAAAATGTGTAACCAAATAGTGCCTTATTTGGAATGATAGAAAGTGACAAAATTGAAATAAATAAAGTATAGGGTGTTATATTAGGGATATGATACCCTAAAAAAAAAAAGAGTATATTACACGTGTTAAAGTCCTATGTCGAAACTGTTTGAAGTCACCTTAATTAGTATGTTATAGATATTGAGAGTGCAACTAGAGTCCCACGTTGACAAAAGAGGAAGATCGTGACTCTAGGAGCAAAGGACAACATCTTTATTTATATGAAATCTTTTAAGTGAAACAACAAAGTCACAAAGATATAACAACATGAGTATAGTTCAATTGACATAAAGTTCGTACTAATGATTAGGAGGTTTGTGGTGTTCAAATCTCCCAACTCATATATCATAAAGAAAGAAAAAATCATAAGCGCTTATACTCAAAGTGGACAATATCATATCATAACACATTATAATATGTAATTGTAACAAGTAAACCTAGCTATTAAATTCATGGGCTCATTACTTCTCAAAAAAAAAAAAAAAAAAAAAAAAAAAAAAAAAAAAAAAAAAAAAAAAATTCATGGGCTCATTATGTTTGTGATAAATTGTTCTTATAATAGAGATAATTTTAAAAAATGTTTTTGGGAAAAATACCTTTTTGGTCCCTGAGTTTTGAGGAATAGGTGCGTTTGGTCCTAGAGTTTTCAAAATAGACATTTTTAGTCCATGAATTTTAAGAAATAGGTTTAAAAGATCCCTAAGTTTTGAAAATGACCTTTTTAGTCCTTGAATTTTAAGAAATAGGTTTAAAAGATCTCTCAATTTTTTATTATTTGTTATATTATTGGATGGTTTTTTAAATTAAAAAAATTAAAATATTGATTTAAAAAAATTGAAAAAAATAATATGAGTGACCTTTTAAACCTATTTCTCAAAACTTAGTGACTAAAAAGGTCCATTTTGAAAACTAAGGGACCAAACACACCTATTTCTCAAAACTCAGTGACCAAAAAGATATTTTTCCCAAAGTTTTTTTTGTAGGATTTGGTTATTTACTTATAAAATTGTAACTAACAATATAACACATAGAATTAAGGACTTATTCGATAATATTTCTATTTTCTACATTTGTTTTAGTTAACTACTTCTTTATAAATAAATAAATAGATAAATAATAAAGTTTTGAGAAACAATATATATATTTTTTTTTATTCGACAAAAACTTCAAGTTTTTTTTTTTTTTTTTTTTTGAAGAGACAAAAATTTCAAGTTGGATGAATAAGTTTAATAAGTTTAATTTTATATAATTAAAAGGAATGACGTCAGAAATAATAAGATTATTAGAATATGGAATGAGCTCATTCTTACAGATATGGCATTAACAATGTCAAATTGTGACACCCATTTGTGTATATTTGCAAAGCCACAATGAATAGTGCTAGCACTAGTCAAGTGTCTAATTGATGTCTAAATGTCTTCGTTTATCATTTACCTCTCTAAAATATTATCAATTTGAACATAGATTAGATTCAAATGTACTATAAATGTATGTTCTTGTCGTTTTTTATAGGCGGTACGATTTGAATTTGATTCTTTTTTTTTTTTCCTTATCTATTAACATTTGTTTAAAAAAAAATTAAGAGACTTGATACTTTGACGCGAGCGATCTACAAAATCACTCATTTTTATTTAGAGTTCAACAACATGCTAGAGAGTTGGGGATTAATTGAACATTTGATCTCTTGGTTGAGAATATATACCTTAATGATCAGTTGAGCTATATATTGGTTGACCACAAAATAATTTTTTTTAAAACCAAATGGTTTTGTATTCAAGATGGCTACAAAATGACATAATTAATATATCAAAAAATTTAAATCAAAATTACAAATTAAATCTCTATAAACTTTAAAATGTTTGCATGGGAATATCACCTTTTTGACATTTGCTTTGCTAGAAATGCAAATATACACATATTAATTAGAAATTACTAGGTAAAAGTTTGTTATATAAGTGATGACAATATCTTTAATTAGAATAAAACATTTTGGGTAGGGTCGGAAGGTAAAAATTATCAAAACTTACCTCCAAAGTAGATAATATCATATTATTATAGACGTATTTTTCTTTTATTGGAAAAGTTGAATTATAAATGTAAATGAATAGGAATTTTGAAAAAAAAAAACCCTGAATTTAGATATCAATTAGAATAATATGGGGGGAAGAAGGTATGAGATTGAAATAAACCCCTATTCAAATACCAGAATTATAACTTTTTTTTTCTTTTTTTTTTTTGTGTGAAGAGAACCCGAATTAGGCTTAGTTTGTGATTGTTGTGTCAGCTGTGCTTTTAGAAAAATCAGCTTTAATAAGAAGTAAATTAGCCTTTGGTAAATTTCAACTTTAAATCACAACAAGTAAGTTAGAGTGTTTGGTAAATTGATACTAAATTGTTGTGATTTCGCAATAATTATTAAATAGATATATCATTCCATTGTTGTAATATTAATTTTTCATATTTAAAATTGTTAGAAGAAAATTATTTTGAAATTTTATATTATTTCAGTTATAAAAATTATATTCAAATTATACTAAATCATTTGATAGAATATTAGGAAAATTAATTTTTATATAAAAAATATTGAATTAATTAATGATCCAAACAAAAATAAATAAATTGTTGATATAATTTGTTGCTTTAAGCAATAAATATTAAACTTAAAACTTATTGGTTGAATAATAAAATTATTGGTGTGTAATTGTGCTTGAAAATAATGAAAAAAAATATATATGACACATTTGTTTCAGGGAAAAAAAATTATGATATCACAAATGCATCAACACATAAGCTAATTAGAGAAGGACATAATAGTAATTTTTAAAAATCTCTTGAAAGAGGTGACAGATTATACACGGGAAGTTAATTTCAAATGGGCGTCTTCACCAGATTCTTCAAATCAAGGTAATTAAAAAGTGATTGTATTTAAATTAATAAAAAATCAGTTTTACCAAACACCTAAAACAATTAAAACTCTTCAATAATCACTTTCACTCCTCCTAAAATCAACCTCAAACGCACCCTTATAACTTAGGTTAGACAAACTTATTAATCGATAATATTGATAAATTTGAAGAGATGTTAGCTTCAAGCGCTTTTTTTTTTTTTTTTTTCAATTTTGATTTCCATTGTATGGAGCTGCAAATGGAGTGAAAAAATACCCTTGTAATTAACACTTGATTATATTAAAGAAATTTGATTTTGGCCACATAAATTGCTCAAATTTGATTCATCTTCATACTTTAGAAGCATTTTCTTTGTAATCTTGGGTAAGATGCATTGAATATTAAAAACAAAAAAAAAAAAGATGCATTGAATATTGTTAGAATTCTCTTTCTTTTTTCTTTTTTTGACAATATAGGAGTGGGGGATTTGAACCACAAACCTGGTAGTTATCAATACAACTTTATGCTATTTAAGCTATGCTCTTGTTGGCAAGTTAGAATTCTCTTTAGTCTAATTATTATATTACCACTAATTTTGTAATTAGAAAAATAGACGCAAAAATCTTCGTTAATATAAAATTGAACAAACTATCTCGATCATGTTTGATTACGATTTATTGTCAAAAAAAAAAAAAAAAAGTTTGATTACGATTTTATTTTATTTTTTATTTAAAAAAATTTATACGTTTCATTTACAAATATTTTTTTTATTTTATTTGTTATTTACTTCTATGGTTGGGAGAAGTTAACTAATTGAGATTCGTTGGATGTAAAGTAATTTATAATTTGATATTTGTATAATTAACTTGTTTTTATTATTAAAAGAATCACTTGAATTTGAAGTTAAGAACCAAAATACCAAATGGGTGCATGTTTGCCAAGAAAAGATATTCAAATTGCTTCATTCTATTATGGAGAAAAAAGAATTAACCTATCAATTCTATTCTAGATCAAACTTTTAAATTTATTCTAATCTAATTCTTATACTTTTAGGATATTTTGTTTGTTTTGATTCCTAAACTAAACCTAATTTTATTTTTTAGGGTTTTCAATTCTTACAATAAATTTTCAATATAAGTTTGGACTTACATATATATATATATTTTTTGAGAAAAAAGTTTGGACTTATATTTTAAACTATATACTAAAGCATTTTTTTTTTTTTAAAAAAAAACTATATACTAAAGCTAGTATCAACGTTCAAAAAGAAATGACCTAACATTCTATATCCAATATACTTAAAATTTAAAGTACAAATACTAAAATAAAAAATCATATATACAAAACATCAATTAAATTACGTGTATAAGTGAGTTAATTATTCAACTCGATTTTTTTTTTCCAAAACTAACACCGATCAGTCTATCTATTTAAGAAAAATAAAAAAAATTAACAACAAACTTAATTTTTAAAACAAATCGATCAACTAGATCATCCAAAGAAAATGACATAACTCCATCAGAATTGACCTAATCCAAGCCCGACCCAAATATAAATCGAAAAAAATTATCAAAACTAGATCGATTTTCCATTTTTCAACCTTATGCTTTACACGTATCCAAATCAATGAATAGTTATTGTTCAAATCCACATAATCATCGATTTTTATAATTAAGGTCATGATTCAACATTGCTTGAGAACATTAAAGTCAAAGGATTTAGATGAAGGATCTAAGAAACTCTAAACTTAGAAAGCTTGTGTTTAAGAAAACTCATAGATTTATCCAACAAATCTCTATACTTGACCAAACTCATGAAAACATCTTAAAGCAAACCCAGATCCCGAACACCGCTAAATTGAACCGGCAAAATAGAATAGCTCCAAAATTCAAAGAATAAAACCAAAAATTCCCAAACCCCTTGCATGGACCCCACACAAACTTGGCTCAAATGTCAATAAATAAAGCCAGCCATTGAAGCTCCCAAGGCTATCATCAGCATTGCAAAAAAAAAAAAAGACCTTTCCATTTCTCTCAACCCTCTCTCTCTCTCTCTCCTTTTCTTTTTGCTCATAGTGTCGACATGGTTTGTGAAGAAGAAGCTCTAATCCAAAAGGTGTCCGATTTGTATGAGCAAATCTCTTGCCTTGAAAGCCTCAAACCTTGTAAGCATGTTGACACTCTCTTCACTGAGCTGGTGGGCACGTGCATGGCACCCACGAGCCCTCATTTCCACATCAATTCACTCTCAAACCCTCTTCAGCAAATGAGATCAAATCTCATTCGCCTTTGTGGCCAAGCTGAGTCCCTTTTGGAGTCCCATTTCTCTGATCTCTTAGCCAAATTTGATTCCCCTCTTCACCATCTCCATGTCTTCCCTTACTTCTCTAACTACCTCAAACTTAGCCTCCTTGAATACTCCATCCTCCGCCGCCACTGCCCCACCGTCCCCTCCACCGTCGCCTTCGTCGGCTCCGGCCCTCTTCCTTTTACCTCCATCGTCCTCGCCACCCGCCACCTCACCGCCACTACCTTCCACAATTACGATCTCGACCCGCTTGCCAATTCCCAGGTGATTGTCATCTGCATTCTCGATTCGTGTATCGGACTTAATTGCAAATTTTCATTGTGCTTTTTTCCTTTTCGATAAAATAGTAAATTTATCCTAACCCATTGGCTTGAATGCTTTTTGAGAAATGTTATTTTCTCTTCGATTAATATCGATATCCACTTATTGGATCTTGTGTGAATTTCTAAGTTTAACTTTTGAATTGATGGGTGACTTAATTAACGGTAAATATGGGCAAAATTAAACGAAACTAATAAACTCATGTTTTCTGTTGATGTACAGGCGTCGAATTTGGTATCGTCGGACCCGGACTTGAAGACGAGGATGGTGTTTCACACGTGCGACATCATGAAAGTGACCGAGGAGCTGAAACAGTACGAGGTAGTGTTTTTGGCAGCTCTTGTGGGAATGGAGAAAGAGGAGAAATTGAGAGTGATTGAGCATTTGTCTGAGTTCATGTCGGAAGGGGCTTATTTGATGGTGAGAAGTGCTCATGGAGGAAGGGCTTTTCTTTATCCTGTGGTTGAGGATTGTGATTTGGTAGGGTTTGAGGTTCTATCTGTGTTTCATCCCACCGACGAAGTCATAAACTCCGTAATACTCGCACGAAAAAAGACGAGATTCGAGGCCGAGAACGAGAACGAGGATGACGGTTGTTGTTTGTCTGTTAATTCAGACAAAAAAGAGGAAGATGATAATGAGAAGGTAATGATTAGTAGCGGTATTGAAAATGGTGTTGTGCATAATAATAATAAATGTTCTGAGATTCAAAGCTTCAATAATCATGGAGGTATGATAGAGGAATTGGCCATGGAAGCTGAGTAATTCACTTGAATTGTTATGGTTAAGTGGGTTTCTGATTCTGATTCTGATTCTAGTTTTGGTTTTGGTGCTACAAAAATGTGTCTTTTCAACATGGGGACTTTGATTTTCTTGAGGAACATCCATGGGGGAAGAGCAAGTTTATAAGGTTTTATATTTTGTTTTCACTTTTTTTTTTTTTAGTTTGTTTATGTTTTTAGGGTTAATTGCAAATGGACCCTTCAGTTATGAAGGTTGATATGTTTTGTAATAATTTTTGTGTTCTCACTTTTGGATGAGAATCTTGTTTGGCTACTGCTTTTTCTGTTTCTGAATCTTGAATTTTCAATAGGGTAATGAGAGGTTTTATTGTGGTTTGATTTTCAAATTGAAGCTATTTAATTTAGATTTATTTGATGAAAAAAAAAGGCAAATTCAAGCACAATATATATCAAGGCATAGTTTTGATAAAAAATTTACTTTTGGTTCCTGTTTTTACACTTGTTTGTTTAATTTTCACTTTTTTAAGACAAGAAGAAAAAAAAAACTTGAAATATATTTTTGGTTTTAAAAAACAATAATTGGCTTTTTTTTTAAAAAAAAAAAAGATTCCAAAATAAAAAAATGTATTTTCTTTTAGAAAAAAAAAATTATTATGAAAATTAATTTTCATTTGAAGAAGTTCATGAACGCGAGTGCGAATAAACTTGAAGGGTTAAACCAACAGCTAGGGTTTTCCATCGAATAATATTTCTGCTTTAACTTTTTCATTATTGATCAAACAAGTTTGTTGTTGATAATTTTTTGCTTCATGAAACTGGGAAAAAATTAAGGGTGCTTTGATAACCATTTGGTTTTCAAAAATTAGGCTTGTTTTCTCCCAATTTACTTACCATGACTTTCATGTTTGTCAATGACACATTTGAATTTCTAGTCAAATTCCAAAAACAAAACACAAGTTTTTGAAAACTAAAAAAAAATAGTTTTCAAAAATTGGCTTGGTTTTTAAAAACATGGGAAGAAGGTATTACAAAAACAAAGAAAATTGGAGGTGGAGATAGTGTTTATAAATTTAATTTTCAAAAACCAAAAACTAAAAACCAAATGGTTATCAAACGGGGCGTAAGATAATTTCTTCAAATTGATTTGGTTATTATTGATTCAATTACTTGAATAGGCTCCAATTTTCTAAATTAACTCCTTTCCACTGAATATGGAGTATACATTACTTTTTTTCTTTTTTACATCTCTTGGAAACACGTAGAATATTAAATGCCTTTTATTTTTTCCAGAACCCTTGTTCATCAACCCATGATGGTTTAGTGTATACATTATCTTCCTTAAAGTTTTTTTTTTTTTAAAAAAGATAATAATTTTACCAAATTGTTCGGTTTAATGACAAAATTGATATCATTGAGAAACACAGTCTTGTTAAAATGATCAAATTATGTATAATTAAATAACACACTCTGAGAATTTTATTGTTGTTATTGGTTTGTGCATTTATATTCTGGATTGGTTCATTATGAAATGTCAATGAGAATATCACTTTTCACTTGAGTGAAAATTTTCATTTCTTATATAATTATGGCTTGAATATTGATCTTCATATCTTAAAATTCTCAATTTTAGTCTTCATCTTTTTAATTTTTTTCTAATAAGTTTCTTTTATATTTTCTAATAGAATGAACAGAGATTTGGAGGAAATTAAAACTTTTAGGGTAAAATTATAACCAACTATCAAGGTTTAAGGTAATTTTTTTTTTTTTTTTACAATTTGTGGGAAGGAGGATTTGAACCACAAACCTTGTGGTTATCAGTACAATTTTATGCCAGTTGAGCCTCTTGTTGGCTTAAAGTTTACTTAAATGATATAAAAACATATGTAATTCGTTTCAAATTTGTCTCAACTATTAAACCTTCATTTTACTCTGAATCTTTCCATTTTAATGTGCAAATTGCGAACAATTTTTTTTTTAAAAAAAATTATAAAAAATTTTGAAGGTAAAATTACAATATTTAAAATAACAAATATGAAATGAAGTACTACATATTCATACACACTCTGGATTTTGATGGGTAGGGATATTTGGTAATATTTTCATATTTCACCTTTTTTTTTTTTAAGAAAATAGGAACAAAAAAACATTTTTGACAACTATTTTTCATGCAACAGTGTTCTCTTCTTTTTTATCACTAGAAGAAATAAATAAGTGTGTTTGATCGACTCTTCTTGGTTCATGTTCTTTATTTTGAAAATTTTTAAATTAATTTTTTTTAAAAAAATTAAAAATTAAAAAATTAACTATCTATAAAAAAATCATATTCTAATAATAAAATATTCACACATGCATATACACATCATATTAGATGTATTATCATTAATGTAAATTCTAAAAGTAGCAGTTTGTTAAGATATTTTATTCTGTTATTTCTTTAACAGATTATCATTGTATTTAGGGGAGAGTTGTACATTTTGAAATACATGAATGAGAATCACTTTATTTTCTCTCCACATTTGATATGGTATCAGAGCACCTCTGAAATTTGTGTGCTTTCTCTCGAACCTCGCTTTCTTGTTCGTTCTTCTCTATTCTTCTTCAATGGCGGACAAGGAAAATTCTAGCGATGCTTCTCTAGATATTGACGCGCAATTGAAACCCTTTTCTACTACATCATTCCTTTACTTCGACGACAACACTCGTCAATCAACCTCTTATTGGAGCTGATAACTATGTTTCATAGAGTAGGGCACTAATGATGGCTCTCTTCGGGAAAAACAAGGAAGGCTTTATCGATGGTACCATCATCAAGCCTACTTTGACTAAAATGACAAAGGCTTGGAAGTGTAACAACGACATCATAGCCTCGTGGATTATGAACTCTGTTTCGAAAGAAATCACTGCTAGCATTGTCTATACTGGTTGTGTTAAAGATGTATGGGATGGACTTGCCGATAGATTAAAGGAGAATAATGGACCAAGATCTATCAATTACAGAAACAACTAATTACTACTTCTCAAGGAAATCTATCTATCGAGACTTATTTTACAAAGTTGAAGACTATCTATCTAGCATGATCTTAATGATTTTCGCCCAACAATTGATTGTTCATGTGGAAAAATCAAGGAATTTCTCACACATTTGGAGTCTGAAGATGTTATGATTTTCCTTATGGGCCTCAATGATCAATATGCTCCCATTCGAACTCAAATCTTGCTGATGAATCCAATTCTGTCAATTAGCAAGGTCTTTCCCCTAGTTATTTAAGAAGAACGTCAAAGGAATGCTGGAATTTCAATCCCACTGAAGGAGTGTACGAGACACTAGCGGAAGCGATTACGGATCTTAGGCTCTTGATTTCATTAATTTCATTAAGGAAAAACATGCTCAAAACTTCGAAAAACGGAGGCTCCGTAAACTAACCTTTTGGAGCTCAATTCAAGTGATTGATTGGATGATTCTCAACACGATCGAGTCGTGGACGACCACCGAGATCTTCCCCGCTATTCTCCGGCCTTTGAACAAGCTTGGGGGAGCTTGAGAGTGATGAATTTGGGAGACTTCCATGCCCATGGTTTGAGAGAGTTTTTTGTTTTCCTTTCTTACTTCCACCTCTTCAGCCATCTATCACTCTCTAAAATGAAGAAGAAGATGATGCCTTTTAAAGTGAGAATAACACCTCACTTGGAAGTGTGTTAGTCACCAACTAAGGTGGCAATTGATGGGATCATCCATTGTGATTCATGTAATCACAAAATTGAATTTCAATTAATTTAACTATTTAAATTAATTAATTAAAATAACTAAAAACAATGTATAATTAATCAAACTACTTTAATTAATTTATATTTATTTAATTTAATATCAAAATATCAAATTAAATAAATGTATCAATCCCAAGCTCTCTCAATCCCGGTTTTGAATGTGAATCCCTTATCCAGTATTCAAACCGAACATGTATCGAATACATTTTCATATTTAAATAATTATAACTCTCTCTAAATTATGGTTTAATATATATAATTAAACCGATATGTTAATTTATATCGAATATAATTAACAATATCTCCTTAATTTGAATTTGAACGTTTTCAAATTCGTTCATCACTATTGTTCTAAGGTTTAGTCCGTTTGAGCTAGCAGGGAGACCTAATGGACTTACAGATCATGGGCTTCAACGATCTGAGATTAACTGGTAGAACTATTTCAATCCTAGCTAATCAACATTCGTTAACTAACGGGACACTCCACTATAGCCCGTAGCTGAACTCCCCTCACTGTAGATATATTTATGTCCACCCGATATATATTTCAGATGTTCCGGTAATGGTTTGAGTTCTAAATCCAGAGGGTTTATCGTGGACGGTTGCAGCGGCTTGGTCTATTCTTGGTTTGACTTCAAGGAATCTCTCAATGCTTCTAATCGTGCTACTACATATCCATTCTTGATCTGTCCTTCTATTTCTTCAATCTTTTTCCCACTTTCTTCCTCTGGTTCTTTATTTTCAAGCAAGTCTTCCAACGTCTCCCCCTTTAGCAATTCCTACAAAGTAGATAAAGAAAACTCGTCAATCTCATCAATCACCGAACATTCCTCAAAATCTCCGAGATATTTGAGTGCGTCCATGACATTGAAGGTGACTTGTTGGTCATTGACCCTCATGGTCAATTCTCCCTTCTGTACGTCCATTAAGGTCCTACTAGTCGCTAAGAATGGTCAACCTAAGATAATTGGCACTTCTTTATCAGCTTCACAATCCAATATGATAAAATCTGCTAGAAATACGAACTTGTCAACCTTCATTAGCACATTCTTTATCTTCCCAATGGGGTGTGTTAATGATCTGTCTGCTAGTTGCAAGGTGACAGTCGTAGGCCTCGCTTCTCCTATTCCTAACTGCTTGAAAACTGAATACGACATCAAATTTATACTTGCTCCTAGATCACATAGTGCTCTGCCGACACTCTCCCTCCAATGGAGCAAGGAATAGTGAAACTTCTTGGGTCTTTTAACTTGGGAGGCACCTTGTTTCTAACTAATGCACTGGAGCATTCTGTTAGTGCAACTGTCTCATATTCTCCCGACCGTCTCTTTTTAGACAGGATGTCCTTCAGGAATTTTACATAATTCGGCATCTGCTCAAGTGCCTCCACCAACAGAATGTTGATGTGGAGTTACTTTAAAATGTCGATGAACTTTTTAAACTATGTATCCTATGATGCGTATTTAAATCTTTGAGGATAAGGTGGTGGTGGCCTGTAATCTTGATCAATAATAAACTTTTTAAGTTTTGTGGTCGCATTTGCGGTCGCATTTTCCTGCTTCTTTTCTGAATTTGAACTTTCACTTTTTTCTTCCAAGGCTTCTGGCTCCTTGGTCTTTTCTTTATTTTCTTTATTCTGACAAACTTCTGTAGTAACTTCTGACTTCTTTTCTGTAGATTTCTCTGGAACTTCTTCTGGGATTTTCCTATCTTCTTGATGAAGGGAATAAAAGTCCCCACGCAGCGGAAACGCATCTAAAGGACCTTACGTCGTATATTAATTAACATTAAAATACCGTTACGAAAAGGCAAAATAAACTTTAAACATGCTTTAAAGTTGTTGGAAAATAGCTATAAACATGCTGAAAAATAAATCTAAATTTATTTTCATGCTTTTCTAGAGAAACGGGAAAGAACCGTTACAAACCTTCGTTGTAGACTTGACTGTTCTTCACCAACGATGCTCCAACGACCGAAAACGTAGCAACTCCCTCTTGATTTCTTTGCTGGAAATTTCTTCTTCAAAGACACAATAACCACAGAGGTTACACCAGTATGTCTCTAAGTCTAGGAGGCAAAAGACTTGTGGGAGTCTTTCTCTAAGAGGGAGGCTAGAGAGAATTCTATGGTCTTGTCTTGTGAGTCTAAGAGCAAGAGAAGAGTACTGAACCAATTAGGTCTAGTGTTCTATTTATAGAAGAGAGACCATGAATAAAATATTCAATTAAATCAATATTTTCCAAAATTGATTCAATCTTTATTCCTTTTTAATCAATCCAAGATCAATCAATTCCATAATTGATTAATTTTTTCCACAAATGACTAATTACTTCCATAAGTGATTAGATCATTTCCATAAATGATTAATCACTTCCTTAAGTGATTAATTATTTCCATAATTGATTAATTCCCGACTAATGAATTCTTTAATTAATTAACCACAAATTAAATATCACATATTTAATTTCCGGCCTTAAATTAATTAATTTTGCCCAAATAGATTTTAGGCCTTAAAATTAATTAATTCATATTTGAGCTCTTTCAAACTTCCATAAATTTATTGTGACTCAAATTTATATTAATATTTGAATTTCTTCAAATATTAATTTCTCTCATAATAATATATCAATATATATTATATTGTTTCCCTTAGTAAATTGAACACTTTCAATTTACATTTATTACTTAGTTGCCTCAAATTACTTTATGAGCTAACAGTGGGACCTAATGGACCTGCAGATCAGAAGCTCCAACGATGTGAGATTAATTGGTCAAACTCATTAACCAAATTAATCAATATTCGTTAACTGTGTGTACATTCCACTATAGACTCACAGTTGCACTATTCTCACTGCAGACATATTTTCTGTGTCCACGGATATAGACCAATATCGACTAGTTAGTCCTTCACGAGTGTCCGTAACACCAGCTGGGTCAAATTACCGTTTTACCCCTGGGTTACTTCTATTTCCTTAAGTACCAGTTCTCCTCTAATGAACAACCTGTTTGTGATCCAACCATCAAACAGAAAACCCTCTCGTGCCATTGAGAGGGTAGGGCCCTTTGTTCAAGACTCGGAGTGACCACTTAAGGGAACACTCATCTGCTTCCCTAAAGTCGGGAAGGAGTGAATTCCATCTTGTACGATTATGTTCCCAGCTCCCCACTCGGTCTTGTCCCCAAAATGGTAGGCTTATTGAGTCGGCATATTGGCCACTCTCACTCATACAAATCAAAGGACAATCCCTCATGAGCAGGAGTCCATAATCAACTCAGGATTAAGACCAAGTTGTCTAGGTCGTCCTAGTGAAATAGAAAACCAACTAGTTAACGGTGTTATAACAAGTGGTTACTATTTCGTAGTCTGGTCTTATGCAAACTCATTGCATAGGATACCCCCACTCGCATGTCTCCTACACGAACGCGTTGGATCATAGCGTTTGTATCAAATACAAAGTGGGCTGTATCCATAGTGTCACCAGGATAAGGCACCCAGTATTATCCCTATACTATAGACCCTTTAGGCTGTTTCTTGAACAATGATCCCCATATGTTGCTACATATAACTCAAGACTCATATTACAACCTAGGATGTCTAGTTTATTGGATTAGGGTTATTTTAGACAAAGACAAATATAAAATAACTAATAAAATTTAATGGAAAAATATATCAATATTATTTCATTAATATCCGGTCAACAGTTACATTCACTATTTACGAGTTTTAGGGCATAAAACCCAACACTTGATTCATGGGGCATTCTGGTCCATCGTACTCCAATCCGCTTCTCAAGGTAACTACCTTGCACTATTCCTTACTTTCACGGTGAGGATTTTCAGTTTTGTTGGGCAATGTCCCTTGTGGTCTGTTTTTGATCTCTTGAGCTATTTGTCCAATCTGTACTTCTAAGTTGCTCACAGTGGCATCATTCCTTGCCATGTACTCTTTGATAAGAGCCTCTAGATTTGACTCCTGGCTAGCGTTCTAAACTTGGGCTGGTTGGAAACCTTTCTGCTGCTGATGTTGTGTAGGTTGGGAATGAAATCCTGTTGAAGCTTTGCTGAATTGATTCGTACAGGTGTTGCTGGTACTGGCTTGTCCTCCCCAGGAGAAATTCGGATGTTGTCTCCACCCTGGGTTGTATGTGGCAGCATACGGATTCCATCGATTTTGATTTCCCTGTGGTTCTTCATAAAAAACAGATGTAGGGTTTAGTGGACAATTGTCAGTGATATGCTCTTCATTACAAATATCACAATAAGGGGAAGAGATAGCATTTGCGGGAGCGATGTTTGCTTGGTTGCCCATGGTCAAGCCTATCATTATGCTATGGATGGCTTTAATCTGAGCTTGCATTGTCGAGTTCGCTTCCGTCTCAACAGCTTTCACTGGATTCTTCAAAATTGTAGGTTCAGTCTCCCCTCAGTGTCAATTATTTGTGGCTATTGTGTCCAATATCGCATGTGCTTCGTTTGTGGATTTCTTCAAGAAAGATTCATTCGCAGCTGCATTGGCTACAACTTTTGAAGCTTCTTGATCCAATCCACTATAGAAATGATCAATAATGATACATGCAGGAAATCCATGACGAGGACACTTTCTGACCAGCCTTTGGAATCTCGCCCAAGCTGCATCTAAGGGCTCATTATATGATTGTCTAAAAGAAATGATTTCTTCTCTGTACTTAGCATTTTTATTGGACGGGAAAAACTTCTCTAAAAACTTCTCTGCCAAGTCATTCCAAGATGTGATGGAGTTTGGAGGAAATGAATCCAACCAAGCTTCAACATCTCCTTGCAATGAAAAAGGAAAAAAATTTTAGTTTCAATGTGTCTTTTAGCACTCCTGTTACCTTAAAAGAACTACAAATTCTTAAAAACTATTTGATATGCTTATGTGGATCTTCACTCGGAAGTCCGGAGAATTGGCCCATGGTATTGAGCATTTGAAACATCACTGGTTTCAGCTCAAACTGTGGAGCTTCTATCGGTGGCTCAAGAATTCCTGGATTCAGAGTTTGGAAAACTGGTAAGGCATAATCCCTTATCGCTCTATTGCGGTCTTCTGCAATATAAATTGGATTTTCGTTTTGTGGCACCGGTGGAACTGGAGGTGCTGGAGGTATTCTCTCACCATTCTGCTCCATTCCACGATTCTGTGGGTCAACTTGAGGATCGTCTCCAGGTTGGTCTATTGGAAGTTCTTGTATATAAGAAGCTTCTTCAAGAGGTTCCTGTGCGCTCAACTCTTGTTGTTCCCTCTTCTTTCGTCTCTGCTCTTTACGACGACGACGAAAAGTTCTTTCTATCTTAAGATCTATATCAAGGAGTTGACACCTCTTGCTCATGCACCAACTTTAACCTGCAACAGAAAAATGCAAATAAAAGTCAAATCCTCTTGAGACAGAAATGTAGTAGCAATTGAATAACAATCTCAATAAACAAAAAAAAAACTAGTTTCACTTTTGGTCCCCGACAACAGAGCCAAAAACTTGATACGGGTTGTGACTGAATGTGGATGTTAGAGAAAGATGATAAATATAGATTAAGAATAATTCAGCCAACTAAGTGCAAGTATACACTATCGCATGCAGTAATAAGAATCTCTGGAAGTATTCCAAAGGTATCGATCCCACAGAGACTAAATTGGAAACACAGATTTGAAGAAGAAACTGCTCAAAGATTGCTTTTAGAAAGGTAACCAAAAGAATAGTTGATGTTGGGTTTTTCAAAACAAAGAAATAAACAAGTAAAAGAATAACAATGATAAATAAGAGAGGTATTCAATATAGCTTCAACCCTAAGGCAAATAACTCTAATCATGGCTTATTTAACCTAAGTCTATTCATGCATTGAGTCAGATTTAACTTCTATTTGGCCTTGCTCCCAAGAACCGTTAGAAGGCTAAGCGAGTTCCGTTATGCACATTTCTGTGACTCGACTCCTGTAATGGGTATAGTGATACCATTATGTAATGGGTATAGTGATGTCCTAGTTTATTGTATTTGTACATTGTATATGTTTTATACATTTATATTATACACCCGCTGCTGTATAGATTATTGTACATCCCATTAAACTAGAGTTTTAGTTCAAGTGAGAGTTTGTTGGGTTTTATGCCCTAAAACTCGTAGATAGTGAATGTAAACAAATTGTATACTTGTTTTCAATAAAGTGTTATTGAGTTTCTACAATAAAGTGTTATTGTTAAATATTGCACAATTTAACCCAAATCCAATAAACTAAGATCCAAGGTTGTTTACATGTGACTTGAACTAGTATGTGGGGACATACGGGGATCGGTGTTCAAGTAATGACCTAAAAGGTCTATAGTATAGGGATAAGGCTGGGTACCTTATCCTGGTAACACTATGTGATACGGCCCGCTTTGTATTTGATACAGACGTATTGATCCAAGGCGTCCATGTAGGAGACATGCGAGCGAGGGTATCCTATGCAATGAGTTTGCATAAGACCAGACCATGAAATAGTCAACCATTAGTTGTAACACCGTTAACTAGTTAGGTTACTGTTTCAATAGGATGACCTAGGTAACTCAGTCTTAATCCTGAGTGTGTCATGAACTCCTTCTCACGAGGGATTGTCCTTTGATTAGTATGGGTGAGAGTGGCCTGCACGCCGACTCAATAAGCCTACCTTCTTGGGGACAAGACCGAATGGGGGGGCTGGGGACATGACAACACAAGATGGAATTCACTCCTTCCCGCTTCTAGGAGAAGTAGATGAGTGTTCCCTTAAGTGGTGACTCCGGGACTTGAACAAAGGGATCCCGCTCTTTCACTGGCCCGAGAGGGACTTTCTGTTTAATGGTTGGCCCATAAACAGGTTGTTCATTAGAGAAGCGCTAGTACTTAAGGAGACAGATGTAACATAGGGGTAAAATGGTAATTTGACCCAGCTGTGATTACGGACACTTGTGAAGGATTGACTTACCGGCATAGGTCTACATCCATGGACACAGAAATGTTCTACAGTGAGAAGAGTTCAACTGTGGGTCTTTAGTGGAACGACCCACAGTTAATGAATATTGGTTAACTTGATTAATGAGTTTAATCAGTCAACCTCATATCATTGGAGCTTCTGATCTGTAGGTCCATTAGGTCCCCCTGCTAGCTCGTAAAGAGTATTTAGGAACAAATATATCTTGAGAGAATTTGAATAGTTCAAATTCATATTGGGAATTAAGTTAATTGTATGAGATACAAATTAATATAGTGTATAGTGTTGCATTAAAATATAAAGTCTAATTTGAAATTAAACTTTATTATATTGAGAGATTGATATATTTGAAAGAGTTCAAATATATGTCTAATTAAATATATGGTATTTAATTAGAAGATGAATTAATTAATTATTCAATTTAGTTTAAATTAAATGAGATTTAATTAAACTATAGTCTATGAGGGAATTATTAGAATATAATTCTAATATGTAATTAATTGAATATGGGAGATATTTAATTAATTGTAAAATTAATTAATTATTGAAATTAATTAATTGATTAGTTTAATTGAATTAATTAAATGTGATTTAATTAAGTTTAATTAAAATATATTATGTGAGGAAATTACATTTAAATAAGATTTAAATGTGCATGAGATTAATTAATTAATATAATTAATTAACTCCCACTTGAACTAAAACTCTAGTTTAATGGGAACAGTTTCTTATACAAAAAAAATTCCTTGTCTGAAAGGTAGTGAACCCTTCTTGGAATTCTGCATCTTATATCTAACTAACATTTTGTAGATATAAGACACTTGAGACAAGGCTAGCTTTTTGTTCATACGGTTCCTAACAATTTGGATCTCAAGAACAAACTCAGCTTCTCCCAAATTTTCATTTGGAAATGAGCTGCTAGCTCATTTTACTAGTCAGTAAGATAACCCACATCATTTCCAATGACTAGGATATCTATCATATACAACACTGATAAAGCTACTGAACTATTGACGATCTTCTTGTAGAGACAAGATTCATCAATGTTCTTATTAAAGCCAAAGATTTGGTCACTATATCAAATCTTATATTTCAAGATCGAAATGCTTAGGTCAATCCATGAATGGATCACTTAAGCATGCAAACCCTTTTGCTTTTGATCTTGTTGTATGAACCCTTTTGGCTAAGACATGAATGTCTCGTTTCCTCTTGTAAATCTACTTGTAACTAATAGGTGTTACCCATCAAGCAGATCTACAATCCCAGATGGAAGTGAAATACAAAAGACTTCATTTCTAGGTCCATGGCTTTAATCCTCTGATCGTTGTCAACATCATTCATTTTCTTTCTAAAAGACAATGAATCCTCTATGCCATCATCAGGTATGATGACCTAAGCTTCAATCAAGCCCATGTGACGTTCAGGTTATAAAACAACCCTCCCACTACATCGAGGCACTCTCAACTATTGAGATGAATGTGTCTGACCAGATGCACTGGTCCATCAACAACTTTTGTTGAATAGCCAACCTTATCAACAACTCTTGTGGATGTTACTGTAGCTTCATTAGTTAACTTACTTAAACCGACTTTTACTCTGTGGTTTATGATTTTTGATGTGGAATTCTTCTGAAAATTTAGCATTTGTCAATACAAATTCTTTATTCTCTTGTGAATTGAAGAAGTATCCACTTCTCGTTTCCTTTGGGGTTGCCTACTGCAGTATGCAATGCAGTCAACACTGCATGACCCCAAAACGAGCCAGACAATTGAGCATAGCTCAACATGGAATGAACCATATCCAATAGGGTTCTATTTCTCCTAAATGAGATTTAGGGTGTGATCCCATGTACTATCAAATAGTTCTGGAATCTCAAATCCCTATACTCAACACTTTGATCAGATCGAAGTGTTTTTATCATCTCACCTAACAAGTTTTCAACTTCAGTCCTAAGCCCCCTCGAATATCTCAAGAGCTTCAGACTTAAGTTGCATAAGGTAAAGATACTCATACCTTTGAATAATCATCCAAAAGAGATGAATTATCCATGCCCTCCCACTGCTCTAACATATTGAACCACAAGGATCCAAATGTACAAGCTCCAAGGGCTCTTTGGCTCTTAGATCTTTTCCAGTAAAAGATCTATCAGTCATATTGCCCACAAGGCATGACTTACAAGGTAGTAGAGAGTCATCTTCTAACTTGCTTAGAAGTTCACTCTTGACCAATCTCCCAATCAAAATGAGATTAATATGGTCTACCTTAGAACCAAAGAGAGGTATTTTCCTTTAGGAGAAAGCATTTCCCTCTTTTCACATTGAGTAGTAGCAGTCTTAAACAACCCAGTGTTCATGACTGCTTATTCTTGATTAGTCTTAAAACATTTAGGTTACTTTCCAGTAAAGCTAAACAAATGTCAACTCCCTTTCTTGAAACAAAACTGCGTTAGCAGAGAAAGGTAAAAAGTAACATTGATCCAGCAAATAAGACACATAAATCAAATTTCTTTTGATCTTAGGAATTACATACACATTATCTAATAGTATGTATTTTCTCCCACTGAGAAAAATAACTTAATGTTCCCCACTGCTATAGCTAAAATAACCTCTCTAATTCTAACTTTGAGAGTTATTACACAAGCAGCAAGCTCTTGTCAGGAACTTATTCCTTTAAAAGAAGAACACACGTGATTTGTGGCCCATGAATCAAGTATTCAGGGAGAATCATTATTCTTCACTAATCACATTTTCAAGATAAGTTCTCTTTTTGCTAAGCAGGGTTCTATGTCCTATTCACCAAAAACAATTCTTAATGAATTAAACATATAGGGCATGAGGACATTCCTCAGTTAAGAATAATCCTTATTTACCACAATTTGTCGTTTAAGCTTGTTGTATTATCGTTATTTATAAAAATTACGTAAGACAATACACATAAAATTATTATATAATTGTTGAAGTAACAAATTACTTGTATTATTAATTGCACTAACCCATTACAAATAATCCAATCAAATTCTGCAAAAACAAATAAGCAATCAAAGAAACCCTATAAAACTATTGATTTAGTTTTTTGCAACGATACTTCAAAGATTTAGAACAACAGCCACCGAAGGGTGGTCAACTACTCCTCCTCTGAATTGAGACAATCTCAACCAAACTCTAACACCAGAATAACTCATATTCCGTTAGCGTTTAGTTACCGTTGTTCGGTCAAGGATTAGTTAACACATTTAACTCATCCCCGTAAGTGTAACCCTCCCACTTTCAGATCTCAGAGGCACACACCAACAGGCTACCGAAGGGAAAGACAACTGTTGGTAATTAGCCTAAGAGTTCCTATCCTATTCAGGAGTTCACGGTGTTCCGAATCCTATGATCAGGCCCTCCGAAGGGATGGTTGCGCCAGGACAACCTGCAGGCGGATACGTTGACACGTGTCCCGCTCCCACTTACTCTAGACATTTTTCCCATTCACCTTGTTATTAATTCATGAAAACACTTTCCAAAGGGAGGCCGCTCCTAGGGCGACTCGAAGCCGAGCATGAACCCCACGTTGTGAATATAGGGACGTAAGAGCAAAACTTGATTTAAATCTCGTTTTGTAATTTTCCTCCCACTGAAAATGTCCTAAGGTTAATTTAGGGTTGTTTAACTTAGATAAAATTCAGCTAAGTCAATCTATCTAAGTTTGATCCTATTATAACAATTATGGAAAGGATTCAACCACAATGTTTTAGGTGAATTAAACTTCTTTTAATAAACCCAACATTGGAAGTCAACATTACTATGGTTAATTCAACTCAAGGTTCGGGTCAGTTCCCAGGTAGGAGGTGTTCCGTAAACCATCATCTTAAGTACCCCCAACCTTAGACAGAACTTTACCGAGAGAGTTCCCTTATAACCACAGTAATGTAAGGTCTTTACTCTAAAGATCTAGGTGTATTAAACTCTTATAATAAACCTAGTGACATTGCATGCTAACATTTAGCTATGATTAATTCAACTCCGGTATTCCGGGTGTCACACCCCCTCCCGGACCACCTGCTAACTCAGTCAGGAAGATGGCGTGAAGCCAACGAACATCGTCCTCCTCTAACGATACCCGTTGACCCTTCTGTAACATTGAACCTGATAAACGTACTAATCTTAGATATAAAATATTCTAAATGAAACACAACACAGCGGAATCCCTGAAAACCATCCAACATACACGAGGTGTCGCCCTGACATAACTCGGTTTGGAAAATAACCTTATATAGATATCACAACCAAAAACATATACAACTGGGGTTTATACAACCACGACCTCTAGGACTAAATTATCCAATCCTTACAAAACATTACAATATGGACGGACTCAATATACAACTCCACCCACGTACTGGAGCTTGATCTGGAACTTTCAACAGACGTTGGCAGTGTATCAGGCACCGAGAGCTCAATCTCTACCTGAAAAGTGGAAAAACATTTTGAAAGAATGAGCTATGAAGCCCAGTGAGTGACTGACTTTAAAACTCTAAATCCGGAAGTCAAAACACGTGATAAGCCTTTAAACGTACAAATATGCTCAATCAAAGCGTTTAACATAAACGTGTAAGGATAAAGGCTTTCTAAAACATCTCGCAAGTTCGTCATTAAAAATCTAGCAAGGCATATTAAGTACATCAAACGTTTTAACTAACATGACCGATCTACGTTGTGTAGGACACGCCCAGTACAACCAACGTTTACTAGTCCTACGATGTAGTGGGGCCCGCCCAACACTCCCATCGTCTTTGTCGTAGTGGGGCCCGCCCAGCACTCACGACAGCATCGTTGTCACGGAGTACACTCAACGTCAACAACGGAATATAACCTGTGTGCACACGGTACCATATAGCCTCGGGCTTAATATCTCAGTCATGTAGTCAATAGAAATCTCAGAAAATCACATGAAAACATTAAAACATGCCTGCTTATCGTTATCTTTCGTAAAACTTAAACTTACTCAGCTTGCTCGTGAAAAACTGAAAATCGTTTAAAAGTACTTGCTAATCCATACTTTACTTTAAAAGATATCGTTTCAGCTACTTTTCATAAAGTCATTAGCCACGTGCTCATATATAAACCTCGTTAGAAAATCTAAGCTCAAAACTTATGCTTGAGACCATTCATAGAAATCATATATCATTCATGGAAAAGCATATAAAACGTCTAAACATGAACAACCGTTGGAAACAATTTTCGAAATTCATTTTGTCACTCACTGTCTTAGCTAGTTTCCTGGTTTGTAGACCCGACCTATTTCCTCTTGGCCTGTCAAACAACCAAAACCGAGCATTAGAACCACAGATAGCTTTGTCTTTCCATGCTCATGAATTTTTAAACAATTGGATTAAGAATCACATTCACATTCTACTTTCCAGATTTTCCAGATTCTATACCCTAACTTCCAACACCCATAACTTCCTCAATACTTAACCAAAATAAATGTACTATACATCACACTCTTCATTTTCGAACACTCTACAACTTACCTGAAGGAATGAAAACGAGATTCCCAACCAATTTGTCCAGAATTGCCCCGAACACAGACAACACAGATTCGAGGTTCTCTGCTACCCTTTATCTTTCTCCTGAAATTAAACCTACATAAAGTCATTTTTGGCTCACGAATTCTTCATGAAAGTTGTAGGAAATTGAATAAGCTTTCCAAACATACCAAATAGAGCTTCTGATTCAACTGGTACAGCCCAGAATGCTCAAAACACCAGAGAACACCAGAGATCCTCCTGGTTTGCACGAAAATCCTGTGCTCTGTTTTCCATTTCAAAAACCATTAACTTCTCATCAGATTTAGCTCAAGCTTCCTTCATGAAATTTGTTAGAAAATGAACTAACTTTCAAGAAAATCAAACCTCACCTCTTATTTCTTTCTGTGTAGCTCAAACCGAATCAAAAACCAGAGGTTGACTGGTTGAACTCAGATTCTGCTATGCCTGGCTTTGCATGAGCTTTTCCTATCTTCTTCAACCTCAAAACCACGAAAATCTTCTTCTTCTTCTTCCTTCACTCTCTCCCTCAAGTGCTCTGAAAATGTGGATGGAAAAAGATGAGGAATGTGGCTGAAAAGGAATCTTGTCGGTGGTGGAGTCTTTTAAACTAGTGGCACCGAAAGTGGGTTTCCATTTTCTTCTTTTTCTTCTTCTTCTTTTTTTTTTTTTTTAATTTCCTTTTTCACTTTTGTTCCATTTTCCCTGATTTCTTTTCTTTCCTTTAGGAAATCCCAACAACTTAAATTCAACAATGAAACCACAATAGATGACAAGAGTAAATGATCCAAGGAAAGTCTCGGGTTTACAACTTACCTCCCCTTTTGAAATTTCGTCCTCGAAATTTAGAAGCCCTTAGGTGAAGAGTGTCGGGTAACTCCTCCTCATCCGATCTTCTGACTCCCAGGTTGCCTCCTCTACCCCATGATGTCTCCAAAGAACTTTCACGAGTGGGATCGTTTTGTTCCTCAAAACTTGTTCCTTTCTGTCGAGGATCTGAACCGCTTCCTCTTTATAACTCAAGTCTTCTTTCAGCTCAATCGGTCGCATTTGCAACACATGGGATGGATCTGGAATATATTTCCTCAACATGGACACATGAAAAACATCATGTATTCGAGCGAGTTCCATTGGCAACTCAAGTCTATAGGCTGCTGGTCCAACTCGTTCTATTATCTGGTAAGGACCAATATATCTAGGACTCAGCTTACCTTTCCTCCCAAAGCGAAGAACACCTCTCCACGGAGATAACTTCAAGAAAACCTGATCTCGAACCTGGAACTCTAAGTCTCTTCGTCGCTTATCTGCATAACTCTTTTGTCGATCCTAAGCTATTTTCAGATTCTCCTTAATCAGCTTAATATTGTCTGACGTAACTTGTACCAACTCAGGACCAACTAGCTTTCGCTCTCCCACTTCGTTCCAGCACACAGGAGTCCTGCATGGTCTGCCATACAAGGCCTTGAATGGTGCCATGCCGATACTAGACTGGTAGCTGTTATTATAAGCGAACTCCATAAGTGATAAGTGGGTATCCCAACTTCCCTTAAACTGAAGGACACATGCTCTCAACATGTCCTCTAAAGTCTAGATGGTCCTCTCTGACTGACCATCTGTCTGGGGATGGAACGCTGTACTGAACTTCAACTTTGTTCCCATTGCTTTCTGCACACTAGGCCAAAACTTAGAAGTAAACCTCGGATCCCTATCTAAAACTATGGACACTAGCACTCCATGCTGACTCACAATCTTGTCGACGTATAGCTTAGCTAGCTGACCTAGTGTAGACGTCTATTTAATCGATATAAACCGTGCTGTCTTGGTGAGTCTGTCCACTATTACCTATATACCATCATGTCCACTAGAAGTACGAGGTAATCCTAACAGAAAATCCATGGTAATATGCTCCCACTTCCACTCTGGCACTGGCAGTGGATTAAGGAGTCCTCCTGGCCTCTGTCTCACTGGTTTAACCTGTTGACGGATCAAACATCTATCGACATATTCAGCTATCTCCCGCTTCATACCAGGCCACCAATAAGTTTTCTTCAGAGTTCTGTACATCTTGGTGCTTCCTGGATGCATAACGTAAGCTGAACTGTGAGCTTCCTCTAGTATTACACCCTTAAGCTCACTAATATTCGGAACGCATAGTCTTCCCTGCTTAACTATGGCTCCATCCGCTCTTAACTCAAATTCTGCCTCTGGGCCTTGCTTGGACCTTGCAAGCATCTTCTGTAAGTTACTATCCTCTGGCTGTCTTCTCACAATCTATGCTACTAGAGAAGACCTAACCTGAAATTGAGCTAAAAGACTCCCTGAGCTTTCTGCAGTCATAACCGCCTTGAAACCTCTTAACTCACATAGCAAGCTTGCTCGAATACCACACAAGGCACTCTTCGGAAGTCTCGACTTCCTACTTAACGCAACTGCTACCACGTTAGCCTTACCTGGATAATATTCTATGGTACAGTCATAGTCTTTGATTAGTTCTAGCCATCGCCTCTGCCTCAGGTTCAGCTCTTTCTGATCAAAGATGTACTTCAAACTCTTATGATATGTGAAAATGTGGCACTTCTCACCGAATAAATAATGTCTCCAGATCTTCAGTGCTAAAACAACTGCTGCTAGCTCAAGATCATGGGTAGGGTAATTACACTCATGCTTCTTCAACTGCCTTGAAGCATAAGCTATCACCTTTCCTTCCTGCATAAGCACACAACCTAATCCTTGCCTCGAAGCATCACAATAGATCACATACTCCTTCCCTGTTACAGGAAGTGTCAAAATAGGTGCTGTCACTAATCTCTTTTTCAGCTCCTGGAAACTTTGTTCGCATCTATCCGACCACTCAAACTTAGCATTCTTCCTTGTCGAAGCTGTCAAGGGTAATGCTAACCGTGAGAAATCCTCAACAGAACGTCTGTAGTATCCGGCCAGGCCTAGGAAACTACGTACCTCTGTTGCACTAGCTGGTCTCTCCCAGTTGACAACGGCTTCCACTTTCTACGGGTCAACACTAAATCCGTCCGTTGAAACTACATGCCCCAAGAACACTACTTGTTTCAACCAGAACTCACATTTACTAAACTTAGCGTATAGTTGTTTATCACGTAGTGTCTATAGAACAATCCTCAGATGTTCCTCATGGGCTTTCCTGTCAATTGAGTAAACTATTATGTCATCAATGAACACTATCAGAAACTGATCTAAATACTGATGGAAGATCCTGCTCATGAGGTCCATGAAAACTGTTGGAGCATTCATTAAACCGAATGACATCACTAAAAACTCATAGTGCCCATACCTCGTCCTGAATGCTGTCTTGGGAATATCTGATTCCCTAACCTTTAACTGGTGATATCCTGACCTCAAATCAATCTTAGAGAACACTGCTGTTCCCCTTAACTGGTCAAACAAGTCATCGATACGTGGTAGAGGATACTTGTTACGTATCGTGACTTTGTTTAACTGCCTGTAATCAATGCATAATCTCAGGGTACCATCTTTCTTCTTCACGAATAACACTGGAGCTCCCCAAGGTGATACACTAGGCCTGATGTATCCCTTGTCAACTAGTTCTTGCAACTGCACCTTCAGCTCCTTAAGCTCGCTTGGAGCCATTCTGTATGGTGCCTGTGAAATAGGTGCTGTCCCTGGTATCAATTCAATAGTGAACTCCACCTCTCTATCAGGTGGCAAACCCGATAAATCAGCTGGAAAAACATCAAGAAATTCGTTCACCACAGGAACATATTATGGTTTCAGCTTTTCTTCTTGCACCTCTACTACGTGTGCAAGAAATGCTGTGCATTCCTCAACAACTTCTCAGTTTTCAGAGCTGAAATCAAACTCGTAGGAATAATCTTCCTCTTACCTCTGAAAACTACTTCAGTCAAACCTGGTTTCCTAAAAGTCACTTCTTTCCTATGGCAATCCATAGAAGCATAGTGAGTAAATAAGAAATCCATTCCCAGAATCACATCCAACGCCTTCAACCCTAGGGGAAGAAGATCCACTAACATACAGAGACCTTCTACTACAACCTCACAATCACGCAACACTTCATTGACTAATAAAACGTCGCCAACTGGAGTGTATATGACTAACTCCTCAGATAAACTCTCTAACATCCTATTCAGCTTAGTTAAAAACATACGAGAAACAAAGAAATGCGTAGCACCTGGATCTAGTAAAACACGTGCAGGTACGTTACAAATCAAAATCGTACCAGTAATCACGTCTGGTGCATCCTCTGCTTCCTGTTGAGTCATGGCGTAGACTTTTCCCTTCTGCTTAGGTCTCCCCACAACTCCCTTTTGCTTTGCAGCACTGGTGCCTTCTCCTGCGCCTACTAAGACTCTCGGCTGCTCAACTGTGTGGGACTCAACTCCCTGCTCCCCCTGAACTGCTGTCCTCAACTGTGGACAATCCCTCTTGAAATGGCCTGGTTGTCCACACTGGTAACACACACCGGCGCCAACAAGACACTGATCCCGATGATTCTTGCCACAACTTACACATGGGGTTCTCCTGGATTCACTAGCAACGGACTCCTGACCCGTCCGCGGTCTTGCTACTGAACTCGCAGACTGACTGGGGGCTCTCTGACTCTGCCTCTAATAACCACTACCCGAACTCATCTGCCTCGACGACTGGCCACCAGATCGGCGTTTGAAGTCTTGACGGCCTGAAACATTCACTCCAGGTGTGAACCTCCGCTGCTCACGACCTCGGAAACCACTAGTTGTTGGAGCTCCACGACTAGGCTCCACTGCCGACGTTTCCTCTATAATACTCTGCTCCACACGTAAGGCAATCTCTACTAGCTGGGAAAAATCTGTCCACTTGGCAATAGCGGTAACTAGAGTACGTATCTCAAAACGCAACCCTCTCTCAAACCTGTGACACCTGTCACTCTCAGATGCCACAATCACTTCAGCATACCGTGAAAGCTCGGTATACTTTCTCTCGTACTCGGCCACTGAAAGTGACCCTTGTTTCAGCTCCAGAAACTCATCTCTCTTTGCCTCACAATATGTGGTGGGATAGTACTTTTCCTCGAATATGCCTCTGAATGTCTGCCAATCTAACGTACGTGCATCACTGCGCCTGGCTATAATAGACTTCCACCATCCCTCCGCCTCCTTATGCAAAAGGAATGTGGCTAATTTGACTTTTTGCTCCTCAGGACAACTCATCACGTCGAAGCATTTCTCCAACATATTCAACCAGACCTCGGCGTCAGCTGGCTCCTTGGAACCCTCAAACACAGTGGCTCCTAATTTCTTCAACCGTTCAATCCCATACGTCTTTTCCGGATCACTAGACCCTGCTCTCTCTGGCCTACCTATCTCCTGTGCAGATCTAGCAAATCGCTCACTCCCTACCTCATTCTGACCTCTCGGGGTACTGGATCCCCTTTCAGAATGACTTTGGGTAGGATCCTGCATCCCGTCCTAATTCTGCCTGCGTCGTCTGCTGGTACGTGGTGGCATGACTCCTATAACACATCAACACATCAGACATGCTATAGATACTTAACTCAGATGCAAGATACTAAACTTATACCCACATTCTAGTCCTGACTGGACTCACTCTCAATAATACTCGGACCATACTCCGCTAGTTCTATCTGAACTGTCCCAACGTCTAACTATTTACTTCCTAGTTTCTTCTTAGCACTAACTACCATGTCTCATTTCCCATGGAGCTAACTGCTCTGATACCAAGTTGTCACACCCCCTCCCGGACCACCTGCTAACTCAGTTCGAAAGATGGCGTGAAGCCAACGAACATCGTCCTCCTCTAACGATACCCGTTGACCCTTGTGTAACATTGAACCTGATAAACGTACTAATCTTAGATCTAAAATATTCTAAATGAAACACAACACAGCGGAATCCCTGAAAACCATCCAACATACACGAGGTGTCGCCCTGACATAACTCAGTTTGGAAAATAACCTTATATAGATATCACAACAAAAAACATATACAACTGGGGTTTATACAACCACGACCTCTAGGACTAAATTATCCAATCCTTACAAAACATTACAATATGGACGGACTCAATATACAACTCCACCCACGTACTGGAGCTTGATCTGGAACTTTCAGCAGACGTTGGCAGTGTATCAGGCACCGGGAGCTCAATCTCTACCTGAAAAGTGGAAAAACATTTTGAAAGAATGAGCTATGAAGCCCAGTGAGTGACTGACTTTAAAACTCTAAATTCGGAAGTCAAAACACGTGATAAGCCTTTAAACGTACAAATATGCTCAATCAAAGCGTTTAACATAAACGTGTAAGGATAAAGGCTTTCTAAAACATCTCGCAAGTTCGTCATTAAAAATCTAGCAAGGCATATTAAGTACATCAAACGTTTAAACTAACATGACCGATCTACGTTGTGTAGGACACGCCCAGTACAACCAACGTTTACTAGTCCTACGATGTAGTGGGGCTCGCCCAGCACTCCCATCGTCTTTGTCGTAGTGGGGCCCGCCCAGCACTCACGACAGCATCGTTGTCACGGAGTACACTCAACGTCAACAACGGAATATAACCTGTGTGCACACGGTACCATATAGCCTCGGGCTTAATATCTCAGTCATGTAGTCAATAGAAATCTCAGAAAATCACATGAAAACATTAAACACATGCCTGCTTATTGTTATCTTTCGTAAAACTTAAACTTACTCAGCTTGCTCGTGAAAAACTGAAAATCGTTTAAAAGTACTTGCTAATCCATACTTTACTTTAAAAGATATCGTTTCAGCTACTTTTCATAAAGTCATTAGCCACGTGCTCGTATATAAACCTCGTTAGAAAATCTAAGCTCAAAACTTATGCTTGAGACCATTCATAGAAATCATATATCATTCATGGAAAAACATATAAAACGTCTAAACATGAACAACCGTTGGAAACAATTTTCGAAATTCATTTTGTCACTCACTGTCTTAGCTAGTTTCCTGGTTTGTAGACCCGACCTATTTCCTCTTGGCCTGTCAAACAACCAAAACCGAGCATTAGAACCACAGATAGCTTTGTCTTTCCATGCTCATGAATTTTTAAACAATTGGATTAAGAATCACATTCACATTCTACTTTCCAGATTTTCCAGATTCTATACCCTAACTTCCAACACCCATAACTTCCTAAATACTTAACCAAAATTAATGTACTATACATCACACTCTTCATTTTCGAACACTCTACAACTTACCGGAAGGAATGAAAACGAGATTCCCAACCAATTTGTCCAGAATTGCCCCGAACACAGACAACACAGATTCGAGGTTCTCTGCTATCCTTTATCTTTCTCCTGAAATTAAACCTACATAAAGTCATTTTTGGCTCACGAATTCTTCATGAAAGTTGTAGGAAATTGAATAAGCTTTCCAAACATACCAAATAGAGCTTCTGATTCAACTGGTACAGCCCAGAATGCTCAAAACACCAGAGAACACCAGAGATCCTCCTGGTTTGCACGAAAATCCTGTACTCTGTTTTCCATTTCAAAAACCATTAACTTCTCATCAGATTTAGCTCAAGCTTCCTTCATGAAATTTGTTATAAAATGAACTAACTTTCAAGAAAATCAAACCTCACCTCTTATTTCCTTCTGTGTAGCTCAAACCGAATCAAAAACCAGAGGTTGACTGGTTGAACTCGGATTCTGCTATGCCTGGCTTTGCATGAGCTTTTCCTATCTTCTTCTACCTCAAAACCACGAAAATCTTCTTCTTCTTCCTTCACTCTCTCCCTCAAGTGCTCTGAAAATGTGGATGGAAAAAGATGAGGAATGTGGCTGAAAAGGAACCTTGTCGGTGGTGGAGTCTTTTAAACTAGTGGCACCGAAAGTGGGTTTCCATTTTCTTCTTTTTCTTCTTCTTCTTCTTTTTTTTTTTTTTTTTTTTTTTTTTTTTTTTTTTTTTTTAATTTCCTTTTTCACTTTTGTTCCATTTTCCCTGATTTCTTTTCTTTCCTTTTCTTTTCTTCTTTTAAATTAGGAAATCCCAACAACTTAAATTCAACAATGAAACCACAATAGATGACAGGAGTAAATGATCCAAGGAAAGTCTCGGGTTTACACCGGGTCAGTTCTCAAGCAGGAGGTGTTCCGTAAACCGTTAGCTTAAATACCCCCAGCCTTAGACAGAACTTAACCGATGGAGTTCCCTTATAATCATAGTAATGTTTTTCTACTTAGTCAATTAAAACTAATTTTAATTCTAAGTAAGAATAATTCTAATCCTATTAGAAATGTGATCTTAGGTCTAATTAATTTTAAATATTTTAAAATTAATTCATTTATCCTAAGATCCTATGTTTGCATGCAATTCTTTGTTATAGGTTAACGGTTTCTATTCATTAATTTTATAACTATTATAAATTTTAATGAATTAATCATATAACATGCTACTATGGTGAATAAATTAACAATCAAATTCTAATTAATTTATAAAACCACACATTAGCATACATGACATACCATAAATATAACAATTATATTAATCTAAGGTAATGTCATGCTCAATGCAATTTAATTTCCTTTTAATTAACCTAACACTTAAATTAATTACCCAAGAAAATTAAAATTAAGCATTACTATTTTCATACATTAACATAACATTTATATTAATAGCTCATGAAAAAATAAGCATGTTAATTACTAATATAAATATAACTCTTATATTTTTAAACTAAAGTAATTTCATACTCAATGCAAATTAATTATCTTCAATTAATCTAACTCCTAAATTAATTACCCAAGAAAATTAAAATAAGCATTCACATTTTCATACATTAACATAACACTTTATATTAATAGCTCATGAAAATAAATAAGCATATAAAATACTTTCATAAATATAACTTTTTATATTTTTACTAAAGTAATTTCATGCTCAATGCTTCTCAATTTTCATTCATTTAATCATAACAATTTATATTAAATACCCATGAAAATTAAATTCATGCATAATACTTATATTATCACAATTATAATTAACAATGCATGAATATGCTTATCCTATGGTGGGATTTATATACTATATGACATTAATAAAGCAATTAAATAGCTAAGTAGACGGGTTTTGGCATCCTAGGACTCAAAACAATAGAAAAATTACAATAATTAATCTATCTAAGTCCTATCCTGCCGTGAACCAGCTCAAAACAGCCTCAAACCGCATCCAAACCCTTCGAACCAGCGAAAAATTGAGCTAAACCATGCTTAACCGTGCAAAACCAGCTTCTAATAAGCTTGAACCGGCCTAAAATATGCTGAACCGGATAAAAAAACCCATTGAACCAGTCAAAATGAAGTTGAACCGAGCCCAAAAATACCTAGACCGCACGAACCAAGTCAAAGACCAGCTGGACCAACGTGAACCGGTCAAATATCCGTGAACCGCACCCCACAAGCCACGAACCGGACAGAACCAAAACCTTAATTGACGAACCGCACGTGAAATTGCTCCAGAAAAAAATAAGCATACATTCCAACTCGTACTCATGACCACCATATTAGCAAGGCACTGATTCAACCAACAAAGCTGCACGCACCTTCATGTTCTTTATCCGAAATTTTTAATATTTATTTTTATCCGCATGCGAAAATAACGTAAAACCTGCTCACGATCAAGTTCGAACCTCCGCCCTCGAAGTATCTGATCGCCCGAAATTGCCTGATGCACGCGAGTTCGAACCGTCCTGAACGCAAATTCCCTTATTTTTTTCTTTTATTTTCCACCAGCGCGCGCTTCATCCGTTTTCTAGGTTATTTTGACAGCGTCGGGACGCCGTTTAGAAGCGTCTCGACGCTTTCTCTCGGCTTTCCAGATTTCCTTCGATTCCAGCATCGTTTTCCATCCGTTTTGGCCCCAAATTGTGTCAAATTCATCAAATTTGATACATTATCAAAGACAAGGACTTACAAGGATAAATTTGCAACAAATCGCCCAAAACAACGGGCCCTTACATGATCAAATCAAGAAAAATTGCAAATCTAATGCCAAAAACCCTAACCATCTACTAGCAAATCATTATACATCAAATGCACAATTAATCCCACCATTCAACCAACGCAAATTTTGTAAAACAAAATTAAAATCTACGATCGTCTCTGATACCAATTGAAGGATTGGAATTCCCAATTCCGTTACAGCAGAAGCAATTGGACCGTTCGTAAATTAATTTTGTTCTAGAAAATACCAATACATTGGCAAAAGGGTTAAGCGGTGAAAAACATACCTCCGTCTGACGACTCTGAATTCTTCAACAGACACCACCATTTGATCTTCCCCGCTATAACTCTGAGATTAGGAACGTAGTTGTGGGACTACCTAATCTTAAATGGGAAAAACTCTAGAGAGAAAGTTCTTGAGTTGAGAGAATATGAGAGCGAGGATAGAATAAGACCTTAGGGCTAGGGTTCTCATAACCTTTCTTTTTATAAGACAGGAAACCCTAATGTGAGGTTAGGAAACAATCTTGACCGTTAGATCAAGATCAATTAATTAATTGATTAAATCAATTAATTAAATGATAATTAACTAATCATATTAATTAATTAATCTCATGCACATTTAAATCTTATTTAAATGTAATTTCCTCACATAATATATTTTAATTAAACTTAATTAAATCACATTTAATTAATTCAATTAAACTAATCAATTAATTAATTTCAATAATTAATTAATTTTACAATTAATTAAATATCTCCCATATTCAATTAATTACATATTAGAATCATATTCTAATAATACTATAGTTTAATTAAATCTCATTTAATTTAAACTAAATTGAATAATTAATTAATTCATAATTAATTAATTCATCTTCTAATTAAATACCATATATTTAATTAGACATATTAATTAATCACATTAATTAATCATATTAATAATTAACTAATCATATTTGAAAGAGTTCAAATATATCAATCTCTCAATATAATAAAGTTTAATTTCAAATTAGACTTTATATTTTAATGCATCACTATACACTATATTAATTTGTATCTCATACAATTAACTTAATTCCCAATATGAATTTGAACTATTCAAATTCTCTCAAGATATATCTATTCCTAATTACTCTTTATGAGCTATTAGGGGGACCTAATGGACCTACAGATCAGAAGCTCCAATGATATGAGGTTGACTGATTAAACTCATTAACCAAGTTAACCAATACTCATTAACTGTGGGTCATTCCACTAAAGACCCACAGCTGAACTCTTCTCACTGTAGAACATTTCTGTGTCCATGGATGTAGACCTATGCCGGTAAGTCAATCCTTCACAAGTGTCCGTAATCACAGCTGGGTCAAATTATCGTTTTACCCATGCGTTACATCTGTCTCCTTAAGTACCAACGCTCCTCTAATGAACAACCTGTTTATGGTCCAACCATTAAACAGAAAGTCCCTCTCGGGCCAGTATTTGGTTTTTGCCTTGCCAGAAATGCGGTCGCAATTTTGGGTTTTTCCAGATATCCTCTGTTTTTTTGCAAAACAACAAACTAAGTCAAATTCCTATCAAAATGGGTCCTTTTTAGCACAAATAAGCATAATTTGACATTCATGACTCCCAACTCCCTAATTCATCATCTTTAACACTTTTTGAGCTCAGAAATAGTAAACTTGATCTAAAACAACAACTTTGACAAGATAATGAGCTAAATATAATGATAAAATAGGTATATTTTTTACCCTTATCATACACCTTAGCAAAATGGTGTATCAGAAAGGAGAAATAGAATCCTGTTAGACATGATTTGTTCAATGATGAGCTATGCTCAGTTGCCTAGCTCGTTTTGGGGGTATGCAATGGAGACTACAGTTCACATCCTGAACAACGTTCCCTCGAAGAGTGTTTCTGAAATACCTTTCAAGTTATGGAGAGGGCGAACACCTAGTTTTCGCTACTTCAGGATATGGGGTTGTCCAGCACAAGTGTGTAGTGTTGAATCCCTTACGCAACGGAAATTTACTAGAGGACCAAAACACATTTTTTAATAATAATCAAAATACCAGTACGTTGGTAAAAATCACAGTAAACGTAAACAATTTATTCTACTATAAAACTAAGGCTAAGCATGCTGTAAAAGTAAATTAGAATCATATTCTAATCATTATACAGAGAAGAGATTTACACAAATCTTCGTTGACGGCTCTGGAAGGTTTCACCAACACCTTGAGAAGCAAATCACGATCTTTCTCCTCTGCAATTCACGCTAGCAACACCACCACTTGGCCTTCACTGGTATTCTCTAGGAACGTTGAGACAAGAAGGATGGTGTGATCCTTTTTGGGATTAGGGACTTTTCTGTAGGGAGAATCCTGAGAGAGCAATCGAGAGAGAGGAAAACTGTTAGGAGAAAAGAAACTCCCCAGACGTGTAAGGAAATTGGTTAGCATGAGAGATGGAACTGAACGTGGACTGAATACCACATCTTAAGATAACTAATCAGTTATCTTAAATTAATTTAATTTAAAATTAAATTAAATTAAATTCATTTAATTAATTAATTTAAATAAGAATTATTTAAATGAATATCTCTCATATAACCTATAATTTTAATTCAATCAATTTAATTCAATCAAATTTAATTAAATTGAACTAAATTAAATAATTAATTAATTTTCTAATTAATTAATCACCAAATTAAATGTCATATATCTAATTTAACCTATAATTGAATCATATTCAATTATATTTCTCTCGTATAACCTATAGTTTTAATATGCATCTATTGTGCATTAATTTTAACCTACAGTTTTTAATATAAACTCAAATCATATTAAAATTAATATTTGAACTCTTACAAATATTTAATTATCCCATAAATTAATTTTGAATCAAATTCAAAATAAATTTATATTATAAAGTTTAATTAAAAATATAAACTTTATATTACAATGTATCTCCATACATTATATTATTTTCCTTAGTAAATTTGAACATTTCAAATTACTTTCAAGATATAATTAGCTCAATACTCTTTACAAGCTACCAGTGGGACCTAATGGACCTACGGATCAAAAGCTCCAACGATATGAGATTAACTGGCTAAACTCATTAACCAAGTTAATCAATATTCGTTAATTGTGGGTACACTCCACTAAAGACCCAAAGCTGCACTCTTCTCACTGCAGATATATTCCTGTGTCCATGGATATAGACCAATAACAACAAGTTAGTCCTTCACAAGTGTTCGTAACACCAGCTAGGTCAATTTATCGTTTTACCCCTAGGTTACCTCTACATCCTTAAGTACCAGTGCTCCTCTAATGAACAACCTGTTTATGGTCCTACCATTAAACATAAACTTCTCTTAGGCCAGTGAGAGGGTAGGGTCCTTTGTTCAAGACCTGAAGACACCACTTAAGGAAACACTCATCTACTTACCCTAAAGTCGGGAAGGAGTGAATTCCATCTTGTGTGATTATGTTCCCATCTCCCCACTCGGTCTTGTCCACAAAATTGTAGGCATATTGAGTCAGCGTACTGGCCACTCTCACCCATACAAATCAAAGAACAATCCCTCATGAACAAGAGTCCATAATCCACTCAGGATTGAGACTAAGTTGCCTAAGTCATCCTATTGAAATAGAAACTTAACTAGTCAACTGAGTTACATCTAGCGGTTACTATTTCGCGGTCCGATCTTATGCAAACTCATTGCATAGGATACCCCCACTCGCATGTCACCTACACGAACACGTTGGATCATTGTGTTTGTATCAAATACAAAGTGAGTTGTATCCATAGTGTCACCAGGATAAGGTACCCAGCCTTATCCCTATACTATAGACCCTTTAGGCTATATCTTGAACATTGATCCTCGTATGTCTCTACATACTGTTCAAGACTCATACAATAGTCTCGGATGTTCGTTTATTGGATTAGTGTTATTTAGGCAAGACTAATACAAAATAATCGATAACGCTTTATTGAAATAACATCAATGAACAGTCAAATGTTACATTTACTATCTACAAGTTTTAGGGCATAAAACCAAAAAGTTTCTATATTCATAAAATTTTCGTTGGTTCTCTAGTGGGATTTAATTTTCTATACAAAAACGAAAAATACATGATAATTAAAATTCTATCTAATTTATTAATCAAAATAACCTAATTTGATATATATATTCCTATATTCATAAATACCAAATTATTTTAAAAAAAATTTCACCTTAATTATATCCAATCTAAAACCTAAATTAAACCAAAAACAAGATCACCACAAATCCTTTAAATTAAGGAATTTCAACAAAAATAATAAATGCATAATAATTAAAATTGTTAATCAAAATAAAATTTTAAAATACATAAACACAAGTATGTAAAAGCAAACTATCAAAGATGAGTTCCAATCAAAGATACTCAGAATAGATAAAAATACGAAAACATTAGCATGAATATGAAAATGAAAAAAAATTGGAATAGAAGTTATCTATGAAAAATATGCCTTTTGTTTAAAAAATAATTATAGAAAAAAATGAAAATTGTATAATAGTTTTTTTAAGGCAAGTTGTATAATACTTATGATATGTTATATGTAATAATTAATACAATTGCCTTAAATGTAAATATATATGTTAGAAAAGTATAAATTCGTAATGGAGAATAGAGTGAATAAAGGAATAGAGAGGGAATGAATCATTTTTCCTTATTTAAGCAAGTTGTGGGTTTTTTTTTCCCTCGTCCCTGAGGGTTTTTCTCTCATTATGTGAGGCATCAGTCTCCATGAGGATTGGGGTGTTTTTGTGAGTGCGGCTTCTCGACGGTGAGGGTGTTTCGGTTTGCTGTGTTTGTTTCTCTAGGTTCCGTTGACCGTAAGCAGTGAGGTTTTTTTTTGTGATTGTGAGTGGCAGCGAGGACTTTGCGGTTGAGTGGGAGGGGTTTTCGTGAGGGGCGACGAGTGTATTTTTTGCGGCGAGTGGGAGGGGTTTTTGCAGCTGAGTGGGTGTTTGAGTGGCTGAGTAGGTTTCGTGTAAGTCTGGCGGCGAGTGTATTTTTTGCGGCTGAGTGGGTGCTTGAGTTTTTCTGTGATTGTTTTTTCTCTAGGCTGTACGTGAAGGGCTGGTTGAATGGTTTTGTGGTTACTGTGATCATCCATGAGAGCTTGTTTCCGTGAGCGGTGGTAATGGCGTTGGTTTCGTGATTGGCGGCAAGGGTAAGCGGTGAGGTTTTGTTGGTTTTTCTGTGAGTTTTTCTCTGGTTTTTCATGTGAATAGCTATTGGATGGAGGAGCTTGTTAAGCGTTGGGGGACGCTGTAGCTGACGGAGGAGGAGGCAGAAACTTTTCGGGCTGATGCGACTTCGTCTTTGTTGAACGCGGCGACAGTCGATCAGTGTGTGGTGGGGAAGGTTCTGTCCACCAAGAGGGTTAATCTGGAGGCCTTTCGATCTGTGATGAAATCCGTGTGGCAGGTGCATTTGGGTACTTGTATTGAGTCGGCAGGCGAGAATGTGTTTGTGATTATGTTTCGGTCACAAGGAGAGAGGTTACGCATTTTAGCATCGGGTCCCTGGATGTTCGATAGATCCCTTCTCGTTCTCCAGGTACCGCGAACTTCATGTCCGATGACTTGTATGGTTTTCGACTATTGTTCGTTTTGGGTGCAGGTCCACAACGTTCCATTTAGTTGGCAGACAGTCTTTATGGCTAAGCAGTTGGGTGGTAAGATTGGTGTCGTGGAGGAAGTGGGAGGACTGAAGGACAATGACTGGGTCAGTCCTATTATCAGGTTGAGAATTCGATTGAGAGTTGACAAACCTTTGCGCAGAGGTTTTCAGATTGAGGGCAGTGAGGGGCAGGTAACTTGTTGTCCGGTCCTCTATGAGCGGCTTCCTGATTTTTGTTATGTCTGTGGGTGTTTAGGGCATACGAAGAAAAAATGTGAGTTTGTGTCGGGTGAGGAGCAGTATGGGGAATGGATGCGAGCAGGTGTGGTTGTTGGCAGTCTGGGTCGGAGGGCGGCTGAGGAGAGCGCCCATCCGAGGGGTGAGCAAGGGTCGAGTGCCCAAGTGGGTTAGAGCTCCGGTGCGAAGGGTGGTAAGGCGACAGAACCTGTGGCTGAGCTACCGAGGGAGAGTGACCAGGTGCTTGTGGTGGGAGCGGTTGAGGGGGTAAGCAGGTAAGTCATCCGAGGGGCGAGCAGGGGCTGGGTGGCTGTTGGGTTTCCAGAGTGGGTGAAAATGTTGTAAGAAATAGACTCTAGAACTCTGTGCAATTATACACAATCCGCAACAAGTAATAAGTATTTATCGAATCCAAGGTCTGAATTAGCTCTCACTTTATCTATTTTGTTTAGCTTTTTAATGGTTTCAAAGGTGGTTTAAATGATTGGTTTTTATAGAATGCTGAAACAAAAGAAATGACAGAACATAAAGTAAACAAATAGGCAGACATATTAGAAACAGGCACTGGTCAGGATTTAGTAATTGTTTTAAAAGATGCTCTAGCAATATTATTGATCATGCAAAACTCTCGCAGTCTTATTAGCAGATTCCTCCCGGAACTTCGGATTTTTTAGAATGTGTTTCAGCTCCAATGAAGCACTACCGATCAAGCACTAGGCAACTGGCTATCCCTAGCTCAGTCACTGGCGTTCACCAATACACAATGATCTAGTGTGATTAAATGTCAATCACTCCCTAAATCATCCCTGAAACTAGAAAGTGGTATTCATACCGGCTGGCCAAGCGGGCATAAAATATAAGTAAATGCATCCATAACTACAAAGTAATACAAGAAAATATTAATTCCCTTGATCAGCTTGCAATTGATGGAATTTTTGTTGGTCTCCAATCTCTCTCCTCTATTCGGCTCCCAAAGGTGGAAGTAAACTTTCCAAGAGTGGAATGTTCCTCCCAATGATGGAATTTCCCTTCCCAAAAAGGAATGATTTTGACTTGGGCGGCTATCTCCTTTTATAGAGTGGAGGCAAGCTTCAATTAGGTTGACCTAGACACGTGGATGGCTCTCCTTGCTCCTTTATCTCGAGAATAGCTTAACAGAATTCAGTTCATTAAATTGGCTATCGAACTGTGACGTGGCAGTTTTGCTCCCAGCTTTGCTCCAGCACAGATTTTGCTCCCTCAAGTCGCTCAGCAATATATTCTGCACAAAATAACTTCCAAAGCATCCATTCTTCCAAATGGGTTAAAACATATAATATCTATCTAAAAGCAACCCTATTTAGCACAAAAGACACACAAGTCCCTTTAGAAATAAGACCTAAATAACTCCCTTTTGGAGAGTTATCATACCCCCAAACTTGAACTATTGCGCGTCCCGAGCAATACTAACCAACCTTCCCTTAAGAATTCAAAACGTTAGACAAAGTATAGCTTAATCAAAACAGATAATCCAACACTACCTTCAACCTTTACCTGAGCATTCTGCAAAACCAAGCTCTGCTGCAGCAAAATAGTTCTTCCGGCATGGACAAATAATCACCACTCTTAACTCAATTCTAAGAACTTGCCACAACCTAGCTCTATTATCAGACATTTTAAAACACATTTTTAAGGGGTTTATATTTTTTTGTTTTTCAGACTTAAAACAGCCCTACAGTCATTAGCTCTTAAGCATGGGATGACCCACTTTATGGTGCAGTATACCCTTGCCTCAAACTCATCACCAACTAGGCTAAATACTCATTGTAAAGCTAAAAAATCCTTAGTTATTCTATCTCTTGCCCCTCAGAATGGTAACATTTTATGATGAAGCTCATCTAAGTTCTGGAAGACAGAAAAACTGCTGGATTATCATTCATCCTTCAAAACTTTTGCTCCATGAATTTTCTCAGCAAAATTTTCAACAACTTATTTTTTTCAGCAAATAATTTTTTCATTTTTCATATTTCCTAGGTTGTCTTTTGACGCAAAGACAAACTGTGGGTATCACAAATGTCCCTGGTTATTCAACAACCTAGCAAATTATTTAATGAAGGAGAGGAATGCTCGAGCAAAACAATTGGAGTAGCTAAAAGTCCCCCAAACTTGAATTATTCATTGTCCCCAATGAATCATTAACATTTAGAATTATACCCCCAAACTTAAATATTTTTATCTGAGTTTTAAACTGAGCGTGGGACTAGAACTAAGCTTAAAGTGGATCAAATAAATCAACACTACCTCAGAATCTTCTTGCCGCAGCAACGACCAGGCTAGAAGAAATGCCTAAGCAAAAGGTTTCTGGAGATCAAATACCTTGATCTAATTAAGCTTAACCAGTCCAAGCTTCAAAAATTCAGAAGAAAATTAGTTAATTTAGAATTACTCAGTGCCATAGAACAGAAACAACTCCGGAAATTTCATTAAAAACAAAGAAAGAAATTACATAAGCAAATATTTTGATGGCCTAAAGACAGAAAATTTAAAAACAAGAAAACATAAAATCAACAGAAAGTGGGGTCAGATATACGCGAGCAATCAAAAATAGAGAAACAAAAATAATGCTCGCTCAAGATCATCACATCCATCAATCTTCCTGACCCTGCTCTTCATCGTCCTCTTCTTCTATTTCAACAGGCGGCGGCGGAATCCAAGGGTTCAATAAATCATCAGGGAATGCTGGAAGGGCTGGGTATGGTTTGGAGAAATTTTCCTGTAGCGCCTTCTTCAGGTTGGCATCACGACGTTTAACATAGTTCCAGAAAGTTTGAGATTGCCTCTCGGCAAACTCTTGCCTGCTGGCCGACAGTGCAAGTTGTTCTACAATCTTGTGAATGCCATAAACAAGCCCACCCTGACGTGCCTCTTGCGTACGCTGAAGTCGTGCCAAGTTAGGCGTATCAATGATTCCCTTGTCAAATAACATGACATCTCCTTCATTCTCTGGAACCCCTGCTTGCTTGCAAAGCATTGTAATTGTATTCAGGAAAAACAACTTCCCCACTTTCTTCCAGATATCTCACTTGCAATAATCTTACCCACATCAATACTGAGAGACCTTAAAATCGCGAAAGGCAGAAGAACACGTTCCCTAGAAACCGTCGAGTCATGAGTCGTTGGAAGCAACCTTTGTTTGATGAATTCCATCCATATATTTGCTTCCTTCTTAAGATAGGCAGACTGAAATGTCCTTTTCTCCGTTTTCGAAAGTCTCCACTGCGCCCCTTCAACACCAACTTCCCGAATAGCATCGCTTAATTGCTCATTAGATGGCGCCACAACCATCTCATTGTATCCTGCATGGGGGAAATCTTAAAGGTTTATACAGGGAATTAATGGCACAAGGACTCCAGTCAACTGCCACTCCTCGAACGATAACTTGGAAACCCTCTTCCTCATCAATATTTGCATAAAACTCGCACACTACATGCGCGTTCACAGAGTCAAGCTTGGAACAAAATAACTCCCAACCGTGGTTCGTAATGCCGACCCTTAGAAAATGTGGAAGATCACCACTAAATCATCTATCAAACAGGAAGTCTCTCTTCAGCAACTCAGCATACTTTGCTCTAGCAAGATTGTTGACGAAGCGATTATACGGCAACCTTGGTTCCTCTGTTTCGCTATCTTCTGGTTCCGGCGATGCTTCAGCAATGCCTTTGCCCTTGTCTTCCCTTTGTTTGAGCAAAATTTCTTCCTCAACCTTTTTCTCTGCTTCCTCTCTTGCTTTGGCTTCGGCCTCTTTTTTCTCCTGCTCGTCTCTCTCTGCATTTTCTCTCTCAGAGTCAGTCGTCGACGGCGAAGGAGTATCAGTTCGGACTACCCTAACACGGCCGGCTTTTTTTTTTCCGACAGCGACGTCTTGGTACTTCTGACATGATAACCTCCACTCGCGCCTCCTGCTCTTGTTCCACTTGCGCATTACCTTTTTCTTGCACATCTTCCATCCGTTTCTCTTACGTATCCTCGGTCTTTTTTTCTTGAACTTCCTCTGTGTTTTCTTCTTGAACTTCCTCCGTATCCGCAACTATCAGGTCAGTCTGCTCTGGGTTTTGTACTTCTGGTTCCTTCGGATTTCCTTCTTCAACTACCTCGGCCGCAACATCCTCTACTACCTTCTGCACAATTTCTTGATCCTCAGCCCTCTGCTGTCTTCTCCTTCTCTTAGCTTCTTTCTCTTCTGGTGTTTTCTTTTTCTTTGCCTTCGTTTTTGGTACCTCGGGGGTAACAGGTACCTCCTATTCCTCATTATCTCGCTCTTTTCTTGCTCTCGTTTTCACCATTGGTGACTCAAAGGAATTTACAGCACACAGAAGCAAAGAAAGAAGAATACAAACGGCAAAGGTTGAAACAAGAAGATGAAGTGAAAAAGACTTACCGAAGGCTGTTAATAAATAGGGCTTCAGCAAAAGGAATCCTAACCGAAAGATTTTGCCCCTCATTAATTGGAATTACCGTTCAAATCTCATGCAATCTGTAAATTAAATCCAACAACGGTAAAATCTGAATTTCAATCGCCCATGGTAAATAATTATGCGTTGTCTAATGGCTACACCCCTGGATTACCCCTGCGCGACACGTGGCAACATCAGAATTCTCCATGCAATTTACATGCCCACAGAAAATTCAAAATCCAAACGGTAAAAGTAATTAATTCACCACAAAACCCTTCCTATTCGACCGAAAGATTTGCTTCAGCCACAAAATTGCCGCAACAACCCTCTGAACAAAAATTATCTTCCAGAAGAATCTCAGATACGGAAGATTTTAAATTCAAATAAAATCAAATCAGGAAATTTAAATTTAAATTAACCGCTCAAATCAAATCTTTTTTTTATTTTTATTTTAAGCCGAATAAATCAGAAATAATCTTTATTAAATTCTAAACCTAAACAAAAATTTAAATAACTGAAAATAAAAACTGAATTAAAATCTAACTAAATCTAATCAGAATAAATAAAAATTAAACTTGGAAAAAATAAAAAAAATACTCAAGAATAAAATAAAATCTACTGAATTAAAAATAACAACGAACTTAAAATAAATCATGCAAAATTTAAACAAACCAAATAACTTGAATTAAAACCAAATCAAATCAGCGAGAAATAAAATCAAAACAACCACTGGGAGCTCGAAATATTGCTCTGTTAAATGCTCCCGCAAAAATCTCGCTCTCTCATTCATCAACCAACTTTAGGGAAGGATATTTCGTCTGGAACTCCTCTCCCAAGTAATGATTCACACGTTGTCCATTCACCTTGAACACTCTCCCATCTTTTTCATCATGCAAAATAATTGCTCCATGGGAAAAAACTTCAATCACAATAAATGGCCCTGACCATTTAGATTTTAGTTTCCCAAGAAAGAATTTTAATCTAGAATTGTAAAGCAAGACTTTCTGACCTTTGACAAACTCTTTAGGTTTAATTTTCTTGTCATGCCACAGCTTAGTCTTTTCTTTATACATTTTCGAATTTTCATAAGAAAATTGGCGAAATTCCTCCAACTCGTTAAGCTGCAGCATTCTTATTGCCCTTGCACGACTCAGATCAAAATTTAATTTTTTCAAAGCCCAAAACGTTTTATGCTCAAGCTCTAATGGTAAATGACAAGCTTTCCCATATACTAACCTATAGGGAGACATACCTAGAGGAGTCTTATAGGCTGTCCTATAAGCCCAAAGAGCCTCATCCAACCTAAAAGACCAATCCTTCCTAGATGGATGGACTACTTTTTCTAGAATAGATTTAATTTCTCTATTGCTAATTTCAGCTTGACCATTTGCTTGTGGGTGATAAGGGGTAGTTATCCTATGCTTAATTCCATACTTAGCTAAAAGCTTAGTTAAGATATTATTAACAAAATGTGTACCCTCACCACTCACTAGTGCTCTAGGTGTTCCAAACCACGCAAAAATGTGCGATTGAAGAAACCTTGATACTGTCTTGGCATCATTCTGATGGCATGCAATGGCCTCCACCCATTTGGACACGTAATCTACTGTCAATAAGATAAAAACATTACCATTAGAAGGGGGAAATGGCCCCATAAAATCAATACCCCACACATCGAATAATTCCACTTCCAAAATGTAAGTAAGAGGCATTTCATCTCTAAGCCCTAAGTTTCCTCTTCTTTGGCAGGCATCACATTGCTTATAGAACCAATGGGCATCCTTAAATAAGGAAGGCCAGAAGAATCCACAATGCAAAATCCTCATAGCTGTCCTCTGACCACTGAAATGGCCTCCATACGGCGAAGAGTGACATTGCTCTAGGATTTCCTTTGCTTCATCACCTGAAACACACCTACGAATAATACCATCAGAGCATTGCTTATACATAAATGGCTCATCCCAATAGAAAATTTTTGTATCATGCTTAAACTTTTTCATCTGCCTCCAATCCATGTCAATGGGAGTGACTGAAGGAATTGAATCCTCAGTAGAAGCGAATTAAATTGAGCGTGATTTAATTTCAATTATTTCGAATACCGATACGTTGGGCAAAGTTAGAAACTTATTTTCTAAACTAGATTAAGCATGCAATTACAGATCTAAAACAATTTTAGATACATGAAAACTTACATGTTGGAGACCAGGATTCACTGCACGATGCTCCAATAATTGTACCGCGACATTTTCTTCCAAGAACACGACCAATCGCGAACACCCGCTATTCTCTAGATCCATGAGGTAGGGATGGTGGGATCCAAGATTAGTCTTGGAAGGGAATTTTTACAGCAAATGGAAGTTGCTGTAGTTTTTTGGTTGAGAGAGTTTTTGGAGAGAATATACTCTCTGTAAAACGTGAAAACCCAAAAAATGAGAGAGATTGTGCCACACCCCCTTGGAACCCCACTTACCCATACGTATAATTGGGTAGGAAGTTACCCTAATTGATCTTGGCCCTTGATCTTAATCAATCAAGATCTTGACCGTTAATTATTATCAAATAATAATTAATAATCTAATTAATTATAAATTAATTTAATTAAACCAATTTTAATTAAATTAATTATAACATAAAGATTTCAATTCAATTAAATCATATTCAATTGAATTAAATGGGCCAATCAATTAATTCTCAATTAATTGTTTTCATATTAATTATATATCAAATACTTAATTGATATTTCAATTGAATCATATTCAAGTGTGTTTCTCTCATTTAACCTATAGTTTTAATGTGCATCAAATGAACATTAATCAATGACTATAGAATTAATTTGATTAAATCACATTTAATCAAATTAAATTAAATTAATTAATTCTCCAATTAATTAATTTATGAATTAATCAAATATCACATATTTAATTAAATTCATAATTCTCTCATAAATTAATTTTGAATCATATCCAAAATTAATTATAAAGTTTAATTCTCTAATTAAACTTTATACTATAACGTATCTCCATACATTATATTAATTGTATCAAATACAATAAAATTCCCTTAACGAATTTGAACACACTTCAAATTCTATTCAAGACTATTTAACCTCAGAACCCTTTACGAGCTAGCAGGTGGACCTAATGGACCTACATATCAGAAGCTCCAACGATACGAGACTAATTGGCTAAACTCATTAACCAAATTAGTCAACATTCGTTAACTGTGGGTCACTCCACTAAAGACCCACAGCTGCACTCTTCTCACTATAGAATATTTCTGTGTCTACGGATATCGACCAATAACAGTAAGTCAATCCTTCACGAGTGTTTGTAACGCCAGCTGGGTCAAATTACCGTTTTACCCCTGGGTTACCTCTGGATCCTTAAGTACCACTGATTCCTCTAATGAACAATCTGTTTATGATCCAATCAATAAACAACAGTTCCTCTCGAGCCAAGAGAGGATGGGCGCCCTTGTTCAAGACTCGGAATCAGCCAAGGGAACACACATCTGCTTACCCCAATAGGGGAAGGAGTGAATTCCATCTTGTAATGTTATGTTCCCAACCCCCACTCGGTCTTGCCCCTGAAATGGTAGGCTTATTGAGTCGGCGAACTGACCACTCTCACCCATACAAATCTAAGGACAATCCCTCCTGAAAGGGGTTCATAACATATTCAGGATTTAGATTGAGTTACCTAGGTCATCCTATTGAAATAGAAACCTAAACTAGTTAACGGTGTTACACCTAGTGGTTACTATTTCGCGGTCCGGTCTTATGCAAACTCATTGCACAGGATACCCCCACTCGCATGTCTCCTACATGGATGCTTTGGATCATTGCATCTGTATCGAATACAGAGTGGGTCGTATCACATAGTGTCACCAGGATAAGGTACCCAGCCTTATCCCTATACTATAGACCATTTATGTTGTTACTTGAACATTGATCCCTGTATGTCCCCACATACTAGTTCAAGTTTCATCTAAACAACCTAGGATCTTAGTTTATTGGATTTGGGTCAAATTGTGCAATTTCATAAACAATAACTCTTTATTGTAAAATCTCAATAACAATGTATTGATACAAGTGAACAATTTGTCACCATTCACTACCTACGAGTTTTAGGGCATAAAACCCAACAGTGACCCCCTTCACAAAAAAGTTAGCAATATCAGCATACCAAGGGACATCCTTGACTACCTTTACCTCAACAGCAAAAAGTTGTTCATCTGGAAAAGAATCTGAAATGGAAGATTGCTTCAGCAAAGATGATGATGGATCAAGACGAGACAAATGATCTGCAATAACATTCTCTGATCCCTTCTTGTCCTTTATGTCCAAGTCGAATTCCTGCAATAATAAAACCCAACAAATTAATCTAGGCTTTTCATCTTTCTTAGACATTAAGTACCTTATTGCTGCATGATCCGTGAACACTGTGACTTTGGATCCAACCAAATATGGCCGGAATTTCTCAAAAGCAAACACAACAGCTAACAACTCCTTTTCAGTAGTTGTATAGTTAACTTGTGCCTCATTTAAAACCCTGCTTGCATAATATATAGGATGGATAAATTTGCCCTGCTTTTGCCCCAACATAGCACCTATTGCAGCATCACTCGCATCACACATTACCTCAAATGGTAAACGCCAGTTAGGTGCACAAAGAATGGGTGCTAAGATTAAAGCAGCCCTTAAAGTTTCAAAAGCCTTCCTACAATCTGCACTAAAGTATAAAACATGATCAGTACACAATAAGTTACAAAGAGGTTTACTAATTTTGGAAAAATCCTTTATGAACCTTCTATAAAATCCAGCAAGACCTAAAAAACTCCAAATCCCTTTAACAGAACTCGGTGGTTCTAATCTCTCAATAACCTCAATTTTTGCTCGATCAACTTTTAGACCTTTCTTTAAAATTCTATGACCTAACACAATGCCCTCCTTCACCATGAAGTGGCATTTCTCCCAATTAAGAACTAGATGGGTATCCTCACATCTCTTTAACACCTTACCTAAATTATCCAAACAACTCTGAAAAGATCCTCCAAAAACTGAAAATCGTCCATAAATACCTCAAAAGTGGACTCAATCATATCAGAAAAAATTGCTAACATACACCGTTGAAATGTTGTTGGAGCATTGCAAAGGCCAAAAGGCATTCGCCTAAAAGCAAACGTCCCATAAGGGCAAGTGAAAGTGGTTTTTTCCTGATCCTCAGGAGCAATGGTAATCTGGTTATACCCAGAATAACCATCTAAGAAACAGTAATAGGCCTGTCCAGCCAATCTATCCAACATCTGGTCAATAAATGGTAGCGGGAAGTGGTCCTTACGGGTGGCTTTAATAAGCCTCCTATAATCCATGCAAACCCTCCAGCCGTTACTGTCCTGGTTGGGATCAACTCATTATCTTTATTAGTTACCACCGTGACACTTCCTTTCTTAGGAACACATTGGATAGGGCTTACCCAATTGCTGTCTGCAATTGGATAAATAATGCCAGCATCCAACCATTTAATCACCTCCTTTTTAACAACCTCTTTCATTGCAGGGTTAAGCCTTCTTTGTTGCTCAATACTCCTAAAGGATCCCTCCTCTAGAGTGATTTTATGCATACAGAAAGATTGGCTAATTCCCTGAATGTCAGCCAATGTCCAACCTATTGCTTTGCGATATTGCTGTAGCAATTTAATTAAGGCCTCTTCATGCTCCGACATTAAATCTGATGCAATAATAATGGGCAACGTCTCACCCTTCCCAAGATACACATACATTAGATGATCCGGCAAGGGCTTCAAATCTAAAGTGGGTGCCTCAATCAGGGATGGCTTAATAGAAGGAGTCTTCCTTTGATCTAAATCTAAAGACTCAAAAACATCCTCACACCTAAACACTACTTTTTCATTTTTTCTTTCTAAAGAACAAACTTCTAAATCCTCTACACTAACCTCTCCATGATCTTCCAAATCTTTGTTTGCCGAATCCTGTATTGCTGTCTCAACAATTGTGTTCTCCAGAATCTTAATGAAAGAGCAATCTTCCATTTCGTCTGGATACTTCATGGCCTTAAACACATTAAATTTCACTTCCTCATTATAAACCCTCATTGTTAACTCCCCTTTTTTAGCATCTATCAATGCCCTACCAATAGCCAAAAATGGACGACCTAAAATAATTGGGACATCTTTATATGCCTCATAGTCTAAGATAATAAAATCAATAGGAAATATAAACTTATCTACCTTCACTAAGACATCCTCAATTTTACCCTCTAGATATGTGATAGACCTATCAGCTAGTTGGAGTGTGACTGCGGTGGGCCTAGCTTCACCAATACCTAGCTTTCGATAGACTGAAAGAGGCATAAGGTTAATGCTTGCACCTAAATCACAAAGTGCTCTACCTAACTCTTTTCCACCTATAGACACAGGTATAGTAAATGACCCTGGATCTTTAGTCTTGGTTGGTAGCCCATTCTTAAGAATAGCACTACATTCCTCAGTAAGAGATATAGGTTCAAACTCACCTAACCTCTTCTTTTTGGTTAAAATATCCTTAAGAAATTTAGCATAATTAGGCATTTGCTCTATAGCTTCTACTAAAGGGATATTTATATGCAACTGCTTAAGAATCTCTAAAAACTTCTTAAATTGACCATCCTGATTCTTAGGCCTTTGCCTTTGTGGAAAAGGTAGGGGTGGTACATAAGGTGGGGGCGGCACATAAGGTGGTTCCACATCTGGAACAGAACCAGATGCTTTAGCATCATTATTGCTGCCTCCAGCACCTTGACCAGACTCCAACTCTTTCTCAACAACATTTTTATCACCATTATTTTCTACATTCTGGGGTTTACTAGGCTCTTTTCTTTCTTCTAGTGGCTTACCATTCCTAAGAGTCACTGCCTTTACCTGCTCCTTACCTTCCCTTCTAGGGTGTTCAGTATCTGAAGGAAGTTTCCCTTGAGGCCTTGCCTTTAGCTCATTAGCTAGCTGGCCCACTTGTAATTCCAGGGCTCTCATTGAAGCTTGATTACTTTGAATTGCGGCATATGTACGAGCCATATATTCTTTCATCATTGCCTCAAGAGAACTCTCTGAATTTTGCTATGGCAAAGCCTGCTTACTTTGCTGGGGCAATACCCGTGCTTTAGCAAATCCCGATTGGTTCACCTTTTGCTGTGCTTGCACATTACTTCCTTGTCCTCCCCATGAGAAGTTGGGGTGGTTTCGCCAACCTGGATTATAAAAGTTAGAATAAGGGTTATTCCTCTGATTACCTACAAAAAACACAGAAGCTGGATTGTTGGGGCAAAACTCGTAGTTGTGATTTTCACCACAATAGACACATGCTTCCTCTGCAACTTGGTTCACCACTGCAGCAGGCTCCACAGCTGGCAGCTGCTGATGACTAACCACTGTTGCATTTTTAAGAGCGTTAGTTAACATTGTAATATCAGCCCTAATGGTAGACACACCATCAACCTCTAACACACTCTTAACCTTTTATTTGTGCCTCTAACATCTGACCACTGACAACTATTAGTTGATATTCTTTCTAAAATTTCATGGGCTTCATTAAAAGTTTTTGCCAAAAGGGCCCCTCCAGCCGAAGCATCAACCATACCTTGGGTTGCTCCATTTAACAAATTGTAAATGTTTCCATTTGGATACAATGTGGTAAACCATGATGGGGATACTTTTGCAAAAGCTCCTTAAACCTCTCCCAAGCCTCACTAAAAGTTTCATCTTCAAGTTGCCTAAACCCTACTATTTCACTCCTTAATTTAGCATTCCTATTTGGTGGGAAATATTTACTAAGAATTTTTTCCGCTAACTCATTCCATGTCTTAATTGATCCTGGAGCAAAAGAATTTAACCATGTCTTTACTCCATCTCTAAGAGAATACGGGAACAAAGTTAATCTAAGGGCATCTCTAGGCACTCCTTGAATTACAAAAGAATCACTAACTCCTAGAAAAGACTTAAGGTGTAAATGGGGGTCTTCAGATGACAAACCATGGAACTGACCCACGGTTTGCAACATCTGAAACATTACCAGTTTTATTTCAAAATTTGCTGCCTCAATTTGAGGACGTGCAATCCCTGGATTTAACTCATCAAACATTGGAAAAGCATACGCTCGAATGGCTCTGGCCCTATCATTTGCTACCAAGATAGGATTCTCAGCCTGATTATTTTGCTGTTCATTTTGCTCCAGCGGTGGATTTTGTTGCAGCAAATGATTCTGCTGGGGGTTCACTGGATCTTCTAGTCCCTGCGGGAGATGCGGCAGGTCAGCCATTTGATTTTGCTGTCTAAGCTGCTCTCTCCTTCTTCTCCTGAATGTCCTCTCGATTTCTGGATCAAGCTCGAATCTTACTCCAGGTGGATCGTTCATGCACCAAACTCACACTTGCAAAAACAAAAGAAACAATAAAAAATTTCTAGCACCAAACCACTAAACAACATACAAAAAACAAATAAGATAAAAACTTATTCAAGTCCTCGGCAACAGCACCAAAAAACTTGTTGGGTTTCCAGACTGGGTGAAAATGTAGTAAGAAATAGACTCTAGAACTCTGTGCAAGTATACACAATCCGCAACAAGTAATAAGTATTTATCGAATCCAAGGTCTGAATTAGCTCTCACTTTATCTATTTTGTTTAGCTTTTTAATGCTTTCAAAGGTGGTTAAAATGATTGGTTTTTATAGAATGCTGAAACAAAAGAAATGACAGAACAAAAAGTAAACAAATAGGCAGACAGATTAGAAACAGGCGCTGGTCAGGATTTTGTAATTGTTTTAAAAGATGCTCTAGCAATATTATTGATCATGCAAAACTCTCGCAGTCTTATTAGCAGATTCCTCCAGGAACTTCGGATTTTTTAGAATGTGTTTCAACTCCAATGAAGCTCTACCGATCAAGCACTAGGCAACTGGCTATCCCTAGCTCAGTCACTGGTGTTCACCAATACACAATGATCTAGTGTGATTAAATATCACACACTCCCTAAATCATCCCTGAAACTAGAAAGTGGTATTCATACCAGCTGGCCAAGCGGGCATAAAATAGAAATGAGCACAACAAATAATCAAGATGCATCAAATCAATATTTATTACATAGAAGTTAAGCACGACAATTACATGCTCGCTAACCAACGCCTAAAATTACTTAGTTCATAAAGTGCATAGAGACACACGTTACAATATAAGTAAATGCATCCATAACTACAAAGTAATACAAGAAAATATTAATTCCCTTGATCAGCTTGCAATTGATGGTCTTTTTGTTGGTCTCCAATCTCTCTCCTCTATTCGGCTCCCAAAGGTGGAAGTAAACTTTCCAAGAGTGGAATGTTCCTCCCAAGGATGGAATTTCCCTTCCCAAAAAGGAATGATTTTGACTTGGGTGGCTATCTCCTTTTATAGAGTGGAGGCAAGCTTGAATTAGGTTGACCTAGACACGTGGATGGCTCTCCTTGCTCCTTTATCCCGAGAATAGCTTAACAGAATTCAATTCATTAAATTGGGTAATGAACTGTGACGTGGCAGTTTTGCTCCCAACTTTGCTCCAGCACAGATTTTGCTCCCTCAAGTCGCTCAGCAATATATTCTGCACAAAATAACTTCCAAAGCATCAATTCTTCCAAATGGGTTAAAACATATAATATCTATCTAAAAGCAACCCTATTTAGCACAAAAGACACACAAATCCCTATAGAAATAAGGCCTAAATAACTCCCTTTTGGAGAGTTATCAGTGGCCAAGTGGGTCAGAGCTCCGGTACGGAGGGTGGTAAGGTGATGGAACCTGTGGCTGAGCTACCGAGGGAGAGTGACCAAGTGCTTGTGGTGGGAGCGGTTGAGGGGGTAGGGCAGGTAAGCTAGTCAGTGCCTTTGTGTGAGGAGGGTTTTGGTTTGGGTGAGTTGGATGTGAGCCGTAAGGGAAAGCAAAAGGTAGTGGTTGACTCTGTGGACTCGTGGTCGTTGCACTTGGGAGATGGGGGTCAGCCGATGATAGTCGACCAGATAGGGAAGGTACCTGAGGTAGAGGGGTTGGCCTCATCTAAATCTAAAGTCGGTAGGGGCTAGAAGAGAAGGGCTAGGGATACATTGGCAGATATAACCAACAAGGAGCAGAGTGATGACCTTTCGTACAAAAGGAAGGCGGGAGGTGGATCTTACTCTAGTCAACAAGTGAACAAACTGAGGGGGAGTCTGAGGCGATTGTACAAGTGGACTCGAATGTTTTGGCAGACGCTGGTGTTTGTCATATTTTGGAATGTGCGGGGCTTGGGATCAGACCGTGCATTCAAAAGGTTGCATAAGTTGGTGCAGCAGCATCGACCCCATATGGTTTTCTTGTCTGAAACGAAGGTACGTAGTTCGCGTTTTGATTCTTTAAAAGCTAATAATTCGGTTTTTCGAGTTGTTTTAGAGTGAGCAGTGCAGGTAGAAGTGGGGGCCTAGCTTTATTCTGGTGTAGCGAGGTGCAATTCAGTCTTATCTCTTATTCTCAGAATCATATTGATGGATGGGTGGACTGGGAGGCGAAGCAGTGGCGTGTCACAGGTATCTATGGGTATCCTCAATTAGATGCTAAGCACTTAACTTGGGCATTGATGAAACAGTTGCGTGGTTGCTCGTGGACCTTGTGGCTAATGGGGGGATTTTAATGTTGTGCATTCTCAAAATGAAAAGGAGGGGGCAGGGATAAGGCTAAGGCATAACTTATTTGCTTCAGGGAGGCTGTGGATGATTGTAATTTGCTGGATTTGGGATTCAGGGGCGGTCAATTCACTTGGTGTAATGGTAGACCTGATGGTGAGACGATATGGGAGAGGATTGACAGATGTTTTAGTAATCTGGCCTGGCAGGAGTTGTTTCCTCTGTATGAGGTGGAGCATCTGGATTTCAGTCAGTCTGACCATAGGCCTATCCACCTATCGATGGGCCATGAGGGGAGGCGACTAAGGGGTCCTGGGGGTAAGATTCGTCAGTTTGAGGAGGTTTGGTGCAGTCTCCTAAGTTCATGGATGTGGTGAAAGCTAGCTGGGGGATGAACGACCCTGTTGTTATGCCCTCAGAGCTTTCCTCTACATCTGAGCAATGTCTGAAGTCGTTGAGTTCGTGGGGACGAAACCAGGCAAGGAACTATGGTCAGCATATTCGGTTGGCTTTAGAACGGGTCCAAAAGGCGATGACTGAGGTGAATAGTGCGGGGTCACGGGCTGGTGTGCAGTCGGTGGAAGCTGAGCTTGAATCTCTCCTTCTTGAGGAGGAAGTTTATTGGAAGCAGAGGTCTAGAGAGCAGTGGCTCAAGTGGGGTGACAGTAACACCCGATGGTTTCATTTGAAAGCTTCTCATAGGAGGAAGGTGAATTCTATCATGGGTCTGGAGGATGGTAATGGGGTGTGGCAGCAGTATCCAGGTCGAGTGTTGTAGCTAATATTTGAGTACTTTGAGAAAATCTATACATCTGCTAGCCCTTCAGAGGATGACATCAGTAGTGTTCTTTGGGAGGTTAGGAGAACTATGTCTGATGAGATGAACAGGGGTTTGCTCCGGCCTTTTCACCAGGATGAGATTTTGTTGGCCTTGAAACAGACACACCCTAATAAAGCTCCTGGGCCAGATAGCTTATCGGGTGCTTTCTATCGACAGTCCTAGGAAGTGGTGGGCTCAGATGTGATTCAGATTTGCCTAAGTATTCTGAACTCTGGGATGTCACCAGGTCCGTTGAATGAGACCATGATTGTGCTGATTCCAAAGGCCAGGAATCCCAAACGGATTACAGAGTATCGGCCCATTTCACTCTGTAATGTTGTGTATAAGCTGGTATCAAAGGTGCTAGTGAATAGGATGAAAGGGTTGCTAAATGAATTGATATCTCAGAATCAGAGTGCGTTCATTCCTAGGCAGTGTGTGGTGGATAATGCCATACTTGGTTATGAGTGCATTCACGCGTTGAAGTCCAAGAGGTCTGGAAGGGCTAGTTGGGCCTCACTCAAACTGGACATGAGCAAGACATATGACAGGGTGGAATGAGTTTTCCTGGAGAGAATTATGTTGAAAATGGGTTTTGCACCAGAGTGGGTGAGTCTGTTATCCCGATGTGTGTCCACTGTGCGGTTCTCTTTTAATGTGAATGCACGTGAGATGTGAGGATGTGAGGCCTAGTCGTGGGTTACGGCAGGGTGATCCGCTATCGCCTTATCTTTTCCTACTATGTGCTGAGGGGCTCTCTAGTTTGCTTCATGGAGCTGAAGTGAATCGCTCCATTTCGGGCTTTAGGAAGGATATCTCGCAGGGGGCCTACCGTTTCCCACCTTTTCTTTGCTGATGATAGCCTATTATTCTTCAAGGCGAAAGGGGAGGAGGCGCTGGCCATCCGAGACATTTTACGAGAGTATGAGACTGCTTCTGGACAGACAGTAAATTATGAGAAGTCTGTTATTTCGTTTAGTCCGAGCACAAAGTAGGCTGCTCAAAGCGTGGTTAGCCAGATCCTTCAGGTTCAGGTGGCTCCTTGCCACCGCCAGTACCTCGGTCTACCGTCTTTCATGCCTTGAAATCGAACAACCACGCTTAGCTTCATTAAGGAAAGAGTGTGGCAGCAGATACAAGGGTGGAAGGGGAAGCTATTCTCAACTGGGGGCAGGGAGGTTCTTTTGAAAGCTATTGTGCAGGCCATACCATGTTATTCGATGAGCTGCTTCAGGCTGCCAAAAGGGTTGGTCTGGGATATTAGCCGTATGATGGCTAGTTTATGTGGGGTGGTGTGGAGGAGGATCGGAAAATCCATTGGGTCAGTTGGAAATCTTTATGCAAGCCCAAGTGTATGGGTGGTATGGGGTTTCGGGATCTGGAGATTTTTAATCGGGCCTTGCTGGCAAAATAGTGTTGGCGTATTGTCTAGGATTTGGAGTCGCTCTTGTCTCCGGCACTTAAGGGCAAATATTTTCCTAATGCTACCTTCATGGATGCTGGTGTGGGGTAAGGAGCTTCTTGTAAGGGGTATCTGATGGAGGTTGGGAAATGGGAGAAGCATACGTGTGTATGGATCTAATTGGGTTCCAATGGAGGCATGTCGCCAAATTAGGTCTCCTGCATCCTTGCCTTTGGATTGTTGGGTGGCAGACTTGTTCACTGAATCAGGACAGTGGGATGTGAATCTACTTCGGCAACACTTCTCACCGAAAGAGGTGAATGCTATCCTTACTATCCCTCTACATCATGGCCAAATGGAGGATAGAGTTATTTGGCACTTTGAGGAGAATGGGTTGTTTTCGGTTAAGAGCGGCTATCGCTTAGGCATGTCACTTTCTGTAGTTAATGATCCTTCTCCATCCTCTTTTGAGCAGGTGCAGAGTTGGTGGAAAGGTTTGTGGAAAATGGTTATTCCGAACAAGATCAAAATATTCTTATGGCGACTGTGTTTGGATCGACTCCCTACTGTTGATAACTTGAATCGGAGAGGCTTGGATGTTTTTCACTTGTGTGTTTTATGTGGAAAGCATGGGGAGTCGACTGCCCATTTGTTCTGGATGTGTATGTTTGTGAGGAGAGTGTTGGAATTGTGGAAGTTTGACGGTTTTTTGTAGGTTCCTATGTCTGCGAGTATATTGTTCTTCCTTATGGATATGAAGGAGAGAATGGATGGGGAATCTTTTGAGCAGTTTTCTATCATTCTGTGGGTTGTTTGGGGTTGTTGGAGCAGGTGTAGAAGTTCGGGTGTTGCAACGAGGGTAGGTTTGTCGGATTGGCAGTGGCATATGTGGCTATTTTTTGGGATGCAAGACGGGCAGGGGCTGGAAGTTTTGAGCGGCGGCTGAATCGATCTGAGGTTAGGTGGGTTCAGCCGGTGTGGAATCAGTATAAGGTGAATGTGGATGCTTCCTTCTCACCGGAGTCGTCGTTGGCTGGTGTGGGGGTTGTCGTACGAGATTCAAAGGGGCTGGTTGGGTTGTCGTACAAGATTCAAAGGGGTTGGTTTTACTCTCTGCGATTAAATTTGTGGGCAGAATTTGGTGCTCTGATTTGGCAGAGGGATTGGCCATTGTTGAGGGGATGAAGCTGGCGATGGAAATGGGTTTTAGGTCGGTGGTTGTTGAGACGGATTCGAGTAGAATTTTCCAGCTAGTGCAGGGCGGTAGGGAGGATTTGTCGGAGGTGGGGGTGCTGGTGGCTATGGCCAAGCGTGCAGTGCCATCTGAGTGGCCGATTAGCTTCAATCTGGCGTTTAGAGAAGGGAACCAGTTAGCCCATTAGCTTGCCCGTATGGCGTCAGATGTCCGTGAGTCTGCAGTTGTAGATACCATATTTGGTCCAATTCATTTTCTTATTTTTCTTATTATTTTAGTGTTTATGTTTATTATATTGTATAAGATTGTTGTTATTCTTATTGTTATTTTTATTGTTATTTCTGTTATCATTTATTTATTTATTTTGTTTATTTGTTTATTTTTTTTATTATTATTATTATCATCATAACCACTTTTTTCCCTAACGTCTTTTATTCCCTTCCCATTCTCTCTCCATATCTTCATCCTCCGTAGTCTTCCTTGCTGATTTGGTCTTGCCCTTTAGTTTCTCCTTCCCTCAACCTCCTCTCAAAAACGTTTCCTTACCTATCGACATATTGGTGGAAGCTCTCTGGCCTATTTAAATCAATTGATTTCCAGTGGATTGGAAGGTAAGACTCTTGGCTAATTTTTTTTTTCCATCATTCATTTTTTTGTGTCCATTTGGTGCAAAGAATTCTTGGCAACCCAAAGTGTTTCAACTGCACTACCATTAAAGGTTGAGAATTTATTTTCAATTTTGTTTTGTGAATTTTTTAGCATAAGTCAATTCCATTTGTTTGTTTACTATGAGTTTACAATAGGTTTGGTTGGTTTGCAGCTTTTTGTATTCTGTGGATTGGGATAGATTTGATTCATGGAAATAAGTTTTAGAATAGATTTAGTTGATTTCCAATTTTGTATTTTGTGGAGCATACTGTTGGATTTCCAGAGTGAGTAAAAATAAGATATAAAAAGACTCTAGAACTTTGTGCAAGTATACACAGTCATCAGCAAGTAATAAGTATTTATCGAATCCAGGGTCTGAATTAGCTTTCACTTTATCAATTTTGTTTAGTTTTTCAATGGTTTCAAAAGTGGGTAAAATGATTGGTTTTTATAGAAATGCCGAAGCAAAAGAAATGACAGAGCAAAAAGTAAACAAAAAGGCAGACAGATTAGAAACAGGCGCTGGTCAGGATTTAGTAATTGTGTTAAAAGATGCTCTAGCAATATTATTGATCTTGCAAAACTCTCGCAGTATTATTAGCGGATTCCTCCCGGAACTCCGGATTTTTTAGAATGTGTTTCAACTCCAATGAAGCTCTACCAATCAAGCACTAGGCAACTGGCTATCCCTAGCTCAGTCACTGGCGTTCACCAATACACAATGATCTAGTGTGATTAACCGCCACACACTCCCTAAATCATCCCTTAAACTAGAGAGAGGTATTCATACCGGCTGGCCAGGCGGGCATAAAATAGAAATGAACACAACAATTAATCAAGATGCATCAAATCAATATTTATTACTAGAAATTAAGCACGACAACTACATGTTCCCTAACCAACGCCTAAAGTTACTTAGTTCATAAAGTGCATGGAAACACACGTTACAATCTGAGTAAGCATATCCATAACTACAAAATAATGCAAGAAAATATTAATTCCCTTGATCAGCTTGCAGTTGATGGTCTTCTTGTTGGTCTCCAATCTCTCTCCTCTATTCGGTTCCAAAAGTGGAATGTTCCTCCCAAGGATGGAATTCCCTTCCCAAAAAGGAATGAATTTATAGAGTGATAGGAGGCTTGAATTAGGTTGACCTAGACACGTGGACGGCTCTCCTTGCTCCATAAACCCGAGAATAGCTTAACAGAATTCAGTTCATTAAATTGGCTAACGAACTGTGACGTGGCAGTTTTGCTCCCAGCTTTGCTGCAGCACAGCTTTTGCTCCCTCAAGTCGCTCAGCAATATATTCTGCACAAAATAACTTCCAAAGCATCCATTCTTCAAAATGGGTTAAAACATATAATATTTATCTAAGAGCAACCCTATTTAGCACAAAAGACACACAAATCAATATAGAAATAAGGTCTAAATAACTCCCTTTTGGAGAGTTATCATACCCCCAAACTTGAACTATTGCGCGTCCCGAGCAATACTAACCAACCTTCTCTTAAGAATTCAAAACATCAGACAAAACATAGCTTAATCAGAACAGATAATCCAACACTACCTTCAACCTCTACCTGAGCATTCTGCAAAACCAAGCTCTGTTGCAGCAAAGTAATTCTTCCGGCATGGACAAATAATCACCACTTTTAACTCAATTCTAAGAACTTGCCACAACTTAGCTCTATTATCAGGCATATTTAAAACACATTTTTAAGGGGTTCATATTTCTGTTTTTCAGACTTAAAGCAGCCCTACAGTCATAAGCTCTTAAGCATGGGATGACCCACTTATGGTGCAGTATACCCTTGCCTCAAACTCATCACCAACTAGGCTAAATACTCATTGGAGAGTTATCACATACTGCCTTTGGAGAGTTATCACATATTGCCTTTTTTTTTTTTTAATTTTACTTCTAATCTTGAAGTTTTCGCAAGGTTAGAATAATTGATTAATGGGCAATTGTTTGTATTTTGTGGAGTATGTGATAACTCTTAGTATAAGAGTTATTTATCTTATCTTTTAGCTTGGATTTTTTAATATGGGGTAATTGGCTAACATATTTTGGTATTTTCCCTCTATAAATCTCATGCTTTGGTTTGAATCATCTTTGAGGAAATAGTTAATATTTTGCTACTGTTTTAAAGGTGAAATGCATTAAATTTCGTGTACTTATATTGCAGATCCATAAAGTCATTTTGGTAGCAGACTAAAGGCAGCATGTGTAGCAGTTAAAGTGATTGAGGAGCTGGAGATGGAATTGTTGGATCAATTTTGGAGCAAAGTTCGCACGTGATTCACACGATGGAAAAATCAATTCATTAAATGAGCTGGCACTTTTTATTACACTCAGCTTTTTCATCCAATGGGAGTCTGCCATCTTGCTGAAAAGAAACTGATGTAGCCCTGAATTCAATGAAGAGAGGAATATATTTTTTAGGGCAACCACATTTGTGAGGGATATAAAAAGGAGAAGAAACCAAGAGAGAAGGGAGATACAGACATAGAGACAGTAGTGGAGAAATCGAGAAGGGAAGAGAAGGAAACTCCATAGAAGAAGGGGAAGCTGACATTTGGAAGGAGCATCTTCTGCAACCTTTCCATTTCCGGCGACTTCTTCCTTTATTTTTCTTTCTTCTTCTCTTGAACTTTGAGTAGCTGAGTTTAAGTTTCTTTATGGCTTTTTCTAGTTGTTTTATTTTGTTTTCAGCTTGTAACATGAACTAATCACCTTAAGGTGAGGATTAGGATACTTTTGTATTAATCTAAACATTGGAGCTGAGCTCCTTAGCTTTCTTAATCTGGTTTTGAGGGTGTTTAATGCTTAAGCAAAGATTTCGTCCGGCCAACCATTTCTTTGCACTGTCATCTTTAGTTTTGGGAAAAACAAGGGTGGCTGAATACTCAAAATCACATTAGCTCCTTGTTAGGGTTAGTAGCTAGCTAAGTGAAGGAGTTAGGGATAACACTTCACCTAATGCACATAATACAGCATGCTTAAAATGAAGTGGGTTAATGGGAATTAATCTGCTATTTTAGGAGATCTGGGAAGATTCCGTGAGAAACTGCTGTGTGGATTGAGAGAGCAAAGTTCTTGCTCCAGCGTTCGATGTTTAGAGAGATACAATTAGTTCCTAATCCGAGCCTATTTTCTAGACCTCGTTGCAAGTCTCGTTTCCTTAGCATTCTGCACTTTACCTTGTTTTATGTTTATTTCTACAATTTATTTTATCAAAGCACCTTAGATTAGACATTACTAAAATTTTATCGGTTACCATCTCGAATTTGCTAGAAATTAAGTTACGCATAGGAATTTTCTTTTTCTAATCCCTGTGGAGACGATATTAATATACTTATCACTTGCTGCTGGTCGTGTATACTTGCACGTGCATTGTGTGGAATTTCATTGAATATTTTAACCCCACCTTACAAGGCAACAAGTTTTTGGCATCGTTGCCGAGGATTAGTTTGAATTTTACTGTGTTTGAACTTATTTTTGGTAAATTGGAGCTGAAATTGCATTCTAACTTGGCTGTTTGTTACTTTTTCAAGGGTTGGTTTGGTAGTGGTGTATGAACGAGTTTCCTGATCTAGAATTTGAGCTTGACCCTGAGATTGAAAGGACATTTCATAAGAGAAGGAGAGAACAGAGGAATAGGAAAAACTGCAAGGACCCACCTCCTCTTTTACCTCCTGTCCAACTGAGAAATCCTGAAGAGCAAGAGAACCCACAGCAACCTAACCCTGAAATGGACCGACAAGCAAGAGTAGATAATCCGGCTGAAAACCCTGTCCTCCTAGCCAGTGATAGGGAAAAAGCCATTAGAGCCTACGCACTCCCTATGTTTGATGAATTAAACCCTGGGATACTTAGGCCAGAAATAGAGGCACCAATTTCGAAATGAAGCCTGTTATGTTTCAAATGTTACAAACCGTGGGGCAATTTCATGGATTACCTTCAGAAGATCCCCACCTTAATCTAAAATCCTTTTTGGGAGTGAGCGACTCATTTAGGATGCATGGAGTTTCTAAGGATGCACTTAGATTAACTCTTTTTCCTTACTCCTTGAGGGATAGAGCAAAAGCTTGGTTGAATAGTCTTGCTCCAGGATCCATCACTTCTTGGAATGAGTTGGCTGAGAAATTCCTTATCAAGTATTTTCCTCCCACTAGGAATGCCAAACTTAGAGCTGAAATAGTTTCCTTTAGGTAGTTTGAGGATGAATCTTTTAGTGAGGCATGGGATAGATTTAAAGAGTTGCTAAGAAAATGCCCTCATCATGGACTTCCCCATTGCATCCAAATGGAGACTTTCTATAATGGATTGAATAGGACTACACAGAACATGGTTGATGCTTCAGCAAATGGTGTTCTGCTTGAAAGGATAATAGCCCTTTTGCAGCGGAAACTTACAGAAACCTTAACTCAGTTTTTTAATTTGGATTAAAATACCAATACGTTTGGCAAACAAAATACAGCAGTATAATTAAATAAAAACTACTGAATTTTAATTATAAAACATGCATCTCTTAAACAAAAAAAACTCTAGATTCCAATCTAGGAGTGGATCCTAATGATCCTAGAATTCAAGAATGACTTACCCTTGAAGATTTCTTGAATTGCTTCGCCAAAATTCCTTGGTTCTCCACTGGAAAATATTCACGAACACCACCAAAATGGTTGCACCGGTATTCTCTTGAAGGATGTGCGAAAAGTGCTTGTGGAAGCGAAATTTTCTAAAGGGTTGGGAGAATTTTCTTCTCTGTATCCTTGAGAGAAATTGCAGAGAGATCTAGAGAGGGAGAGGGAGAGAATGGCGTGTGAATGAGGGCTACGTAACCTACTCAACAAAATGGGATTAAATTGGGGAGTGGTTATTTTTACCGATGAAACTTCCCACTCCCTAATTTAACTCCCCTTCACACGTACACACTTATCAGTTCAACTAACTGATAATTAAATTAATTAATAATTCTAAATTATTAACCAATTTATAATAATATAATTAATTTAACAATTAAATTAACTAATTATTATAATTAATGTAAATCATATATTTACATAACATTCCCACATAACCTAAAGTTTTAATCTAATTCAATTAAATTAAATTTAATTGAATTGAATTAAAACAATAATTAATTAATTCTCTAATTAATTAATATCATAATTAAATATCTCATATTTAATTATATTCCTCTCAAAAATAAACTATAGTATTAATGTACATCTAATGTGCATTAATTATAACCTATAGTTTTATAATATGAATCAAATTCATATTTTATTTTACTATTCAAACCACTTCGAATATTCAATTCTCCCTTAGAAATTTACCTCAACGCCCTTATAGAGCTACCGGTGGGACCTAATGGACCTACAGATCAGAAGCTCCAACGATGTGAGATTAATTGGCTAAACTCATTAACCAAATTAATCAATGTTCGTTAACTGTGGTTCACTCCACTATAGAACCATAGCTGCACTCTTCTCACTGCAGATATATTTCTGTGTCCACGGATATCGACCGTTAACAGCAAGTTAGCCCTTCACGTGTGTTCGTACCCCAGCTAGGTCAAATTACCGTTTTACCCCTGGGCTACCTCTTGGTCCTTAAGTACCAGTGCTCCTCTAATGAACAACCTGTTTGTGGTCCAACCAGCAAACAGAAATCCCTCTCGTGCCATGAAGAGGGTAGGGCCCATTGTTCAAGACCCGGAGACACCACTTAAGGGAACACACCTCTACTTACCCTAATATCGGGAAGGAGTGAATTCCATCTTGTAAGACTACGTTCCCAGCTCCCCACTCGGTCTTGTCCCCAAAATGGTAGGCTTATTGAGTCGGCGAACAGGCCACTCTCACCCGTACAAATCAAAGGACAATCCCTCATGGACAGGAGTCCATAATCCACTCAGGATTAAGGCCAAGTTGCCTAGGTCATCCTAGTGAAATAGAAACCAAACTAACTAACGGTGTTACAGTTAGTGGTTAACTATTTCGCGGTCCGGTCTTTGTGCAAACTCATTGCACAGGATACCCCCACTCACATGTCAACCACATGAACGCGTTGGATCATTACGTTTGTATCAATATACAAAGCGGGCCGTATCCATAGTGTCACCAGGATAAGGTACCCAGCCTTATCCCTATACTACAGACCCTTTAGGCTAAAACTTGAACATTGATCCCCGTATGTCCCTACATACTAGTTCAAGCCTCATTCTATTAGCCATGGATGTTTAGTTTATTGGATTAGGGTTAACAAGACAAGATATAATACAAACATTGAATAATACATCACTTTATTAATGTTCGGTCAAAAGTACATTTACTATCTACGAGTTTTAGGGCATAAAACCCAACAAACTCCCACTTGAACTAAAACTCAAGTTACAGGGAAAGTATATACAATATAATCCAAAGCTGGAAACGGTACATGTATGTTGTACATTACATAAAAAGTAAATATACAAAATACAATAAACTAGGGCATCCTTACACCCATTACACATCTCCCACTTGCCCTAGATTACGCTATATACATGTCTCGCAGACCTAGACTCTCTAGATGACCCTCGAACACTTTAGCCGAGAGGGCCTTCGTAAACGGATCAGCAATGTTGTGCTCGGAAGCGATCTTGGTCACGACCACATCTCCTCTTTGCACAATTTCACGAATCAGATGATACTTCCTTTCTATGTGTTTACCTCTTTTGTGGCTACGAGGTTCCTTTGAATTGGCTACAGCCCCACTGTTGTCACAGTATAACGTAATGGGCAAGTTCATATTTGGAACAACTTCCAAATCTGTCAAGAACTTCCTTAGCCAAACAGCTTCCTTAGCTGCTTCACAAGCAGCTACATACTCAGCCTCCATTGTGGAGTCTGCTATGCATCCTTGCTTTATACTCCTCCAAACTACAGCTCCCCCGTTAAGGGTGAAAACTGACCCTGACGTAGATTTCCTTGAATCCTTGTCAGTTTGGAAGTCAGAGTCGGTGTAACCCGTGAGAACTAACTCCTTAGCCCCAAACACCAACATGTAATCTCTCGTTCTCCTAAGATACTTGAGGATTCCTTTAACGGCGGTCCAATGGTCTAACCCTGGATTCGACTGATATCTGCTGACAATCCCTACAGCATAACAAATGTCAGGCGTCGTGCATAGCATGGCATACATTAAGCTACCCACGGCAGATGCGTAGGGAATCCGTCTCATATCCTCAACCTCTTGAGGTGTCTTAGGAGACTGTTCCTTAGACAAGTGAACCCCATGCCTGAAAGGCAACAAGCCCTTCTTGGAGTTCTGCATCGAATATCGAGCCAACATCTTGTCGATATACGTTGCCTGAGACAGAGCTAGCGATTTGTTCTTTCTATCCCGAATAATCTGGATGCCAAGAACATACTGGGCCTCACCCAAATCTTTCATTTGGAATTGAGCTGCTAGCCATTCTTTTACGTCAGACAGATACCCTACATCATTCCCAATGAGTAGGATGTCGTCTACATAAAGTACGAGGAAAGCTACTTTATTCTTGTCGATCTTCTTGTATACACAAGGCTCATCAACATTCTGGTCAAAACCAAAAGATTTGATCGCAGTATCAAATCTAATATTCCAAGATCGAGAAGCCTGTTTCAACCCATAAATGGATCGATTCAGTTTGCAAACTTTTTGCTCATGACCTTGGGATATGAACCCTTCGGGTTGAGACATAAAAATACTCTCGTCAAGATTGCCATTCAGAAAAGCTGTCTTGACATCCATTTGCCAAATTTCATAATCATAAAATGTGGCAATGGATAAGAGGATTCTTATGGACTTTAGCATAGCAACTGGAGAAAAAGTTTCTTCATAGTCCACTCCTTCTCGTTGGGTATAACCCTTTGCTACAAGTCTTGCTTTGAAAGTCTGTACTTTCCCAGCAGCATCTCTTTTTCTCTTATAGATCCATTTACACCCAATGGGTTTGACCCCCTCAGGTAGATCTACAAGTTCCCAAACTTGATTGAAGTACATTGACTCCATCTCAAGGTCCATGGCTTTGGCCCACTCGTCCTTATCTACATCATTCATTGCCTGACGATAAGACAATGGATCTTCTACGCCGTCATCAGGTATGACTACTTGTGTTTCTGTTAAACCCAAGTAGCGGTTAGGTTGTGTCACAACCCTCCCACTGCGTCGAAGCTCTCCCACTACGTGAGGAGGACTAGATTGACGAGAAGAACTGCATTCTCCAACAACTCTTGTTGAAGGACCAGGTTCATCAACAACCCTTGTTGATCCTTCTGTAGCTTCTCCTAATACTAACTTACTTCGTGGTCGATGATCTCGTATGTGGTCTTCCTCCAAGAAAGTTGCATTTGTCGATACAAATACTTTATTATCTTGAGGGTCATAGAAAAGACCACCTCTCGTTTCTTTCGGGTACCCAACAAATTGGCATATTCTCGTACGTGGTTCCAATTTCTTAGGATTTGTCACTAACACATGTGCAGGACAACCCCAAATACGAAAGTAACGCAAACTAGGTTTACGCCCCCTCCATAACTCAAAAGGAGTTTCAGAAACACTTTTTGAGGGAACACTGTTAAGAATATGTACTGCAGTCTCTACTGCATACCCCCAAAACGAGCTAGGCAACTGAGCATAGCTCATCATTGATCGAACCATGTCTAACAAGGTTCTGTTTCTCCTTTCTGATACACCATTTTGCTGGGGTGTACCAGGTGCTGAGAGTTGTGATTGGATTCCATGTTCTATCATATAGTCTTGGAATCTTTGATCCAAATACTCTCCACCTCGATCTGATCGAAGCATCTTAATTGTTTTACATAATAGATTTTCTACCTCAGCCTTAAACTCCTTGAACTTTTCAAGAGCCTCAGACTTATGGCCCATTAGGTACAAGTAACCGTATCGTGAATAATCATCTATGAAAGAGATGAAGTATTCAAAACCACCTCGAGCCTTTACATTCATTGGACCACAAAGATCCGAATGTATCAGTTCAAGTGGTTCTTTGGCCCTATAACCTTTTCCGGTAAAAGGCCTCTTGGTCATTTTACCCTCGAGACACGATTCACAGGGTGGTAAAGATGTATCTTCTATGTCACTTAGAAGTCCATTTTTAACCAAACGATCGATCCGATCGATGTTAATATGACCAAGACGAAGATGCCAAAGATACGTGTTGTTACTTAAAAGAGAAACTTTTTGCCTTTTGTTTTGCGTTTCGGCCGTTTTAAACATTTCATGACTTAAAATAGCCTTAGCATCATTTGGTCTTAACACAAATAAATTATTCTCACGCTTAGCTGAACAAATGTAAACTCCATTCTTTGAAATTAAAGCTTCATTAAGCAAGAAGGAAACTGAATAACATTGTTCTAACAAAGCTGAAACAGAAATAAGGTTCCTTTTAATTCTAGGAACCAAGTACAAGTCCTCTAAAATTAAAAACCTATTTCTAAAGAATAATTTTGCAGCTCCCACTGCACGAGCTGAAACGACGTCTCCTGTTCCGACCTTGAGCGTCATTTCACCCTCTGCCAGCTGCTGGAAATTATTTCCCTGAAAAGAAGAACAAACATGATTAGTGGCTCCCGAATCCAGTATCCAGGCAAACTCATCATGTTCAACGAGACAAGTCTCTAACACAAGTAAATCGAATTTACCTTCTTTTTCTCTTCTCTTCTCAGCAAGGTAGCGGGGACAGTTGCGCTTCCAGTGACCATCTGCATTACAGTGGAAGCATCTGCCTTTGTCGGCCACGACCTTGGCCTTCCCCTTTCCTTGCACAGCCTGTGCAGGAGCCTTCCCCTTGTCTCCCTTCCTTTTTTGGATCTGCTTCGATGAAGAAGCCTGGGGTACAGATTTAGTCCCTGAGGATGAACCCTTCAGGAACTTCTTCTTGGAATGGGCCACATTGGCCTCTCCTTTAACCACATTTTTGCCCTTGCTCTTTTGCAAGGACTCATAAATCTGTAACTCCGAGAGGAGGGTAGTCAGGTTGAACTGAATCTTATTCATGCTCGCGTTCGTCCTGAAAGACAGATAGCTCGCTGGGAGCGAGTGAAGGATGAACGCAACCTGACTGCGCTCGCAGACAACCCCGCCATTTGCCTCAGCTATGTTGAATTGGTTAATCATGTCCAGGACGTGTTCCCGAACAGATTGACCTTCCGGCATCTTGGCATTGAAGACGTTCTTCAAGGCGTCGTGGTGGAGCTGGTAGGACGGAAGTCCAAACATCTCCTGCAGGGAATTCATAATTTCCCTGGCAGTTGCCACGTTCTCGTAACGCTTGGCCAACACTTCAGACAAGCTGACCAAAATATAGACTTTGACCTTTTCATTGGCCTTGGTCCAGCGTTCGTAGGCGTCCTTAACTGCCTGAGTGGCAGTGCGAGGGGGAACGGGAGGACATTCCTCCGTTAAGACGAACCTTAAGTCCTCAACCACGAGTATTGTATTGAGGTTAGATTTCCATTGTGGAAAATTCTCGCCGGTAAGTTGTTCATTTTTAAGCAGGGAAATTATAGAGGAAGACATTGCTGAAAAAACAAACAAGTGACCGTATTAGTTATCTTTGCCTTAACCCATCACACAAGCAATACAAACAATTGCATACATCCAATCAATTTTGCAAACAAACAATCAAAGAACCCTAATAAAACTATGATTGTGTTTCGCAACGATGCTTTAGAGGTTTAGAAGAACAGCCACCGAAGGATGATCAGTTGTTCCTCCTCTAAAATGAGACTCATCTCAGTCAATTTCTAATACCAGAATAACTCATATTCCATTAGATATTAACCACCGTTGTTCGGTCAAGGATTTGTTAACAAATTAACTCCTCCCCGTAAGTGTAACCCTCCCACTTTTAGATCCCAGAGGCACGCACCAACAGGCTACCGTTAGGAAAGACAACTGTTGGTAATTAGCCTAAGTGACCCTATCCTATTCAGGAGTTCACGGTGTTCCGAATCCTATGATCAGGCCCTCCGAAGGGATGGTTGCGCCGAGACAACACGCAGGCGGATCATAGGAATCTCACGTTGTGACCTAGGGGCGGAGACCGAAGGATACGTTGACACGTGTCCTGCTCCCACTTACTATAGTCACTTTCCCCATTCACCTTGGTATTGACCCATGCAAACACTCTCCGAAGGGAGGCCGCGCTAAAACGACACAAAGCCGAGCATGGATCTCACGGTGTGAACATCACAGGGACGCAGGAGCAAAACTCGATTTAAATCAAGTTTTGTAATTTTTCTCCCACTAAAGTAACCTATTATTAATTTTAGGGTTTGATTAAACCTAGATAAATCCGGCTAAGTCATTTATCTAAGTCTAGTCCTATTATAACTATTATAATAAGACCTAATGTCTAGGTATATTAAACCAATTTAATTAACCTAGCGACATTATTCTAACATTAACCTGAGATTAATTCAACTCCGGTGTTCCAGATCCGTTCCCAGGTAGGAGGTGTTCCGTTTACCGTCAACTTAAATACCTCCAATCCTTAGACAGAACTTCACTGGTAGAGTTCCCTTATAATCTTAGGAATGTTCGTCCTACTTAGTTCATTAAAACTATTTTAAAACTAAGTAAGATATTCTAATCCTATTAGAGAATGATCTTAGGTCTAATTAATTTTAACCCATTAAAATTAATTCAATTTAACCTAATGATCCTATGTGAACATGCACATCTTGATTATAGATTGACGGTTTCTAATCATAAAATTTTAAACTATTTCAAAATTTTAATGATTAGCCCTATAATCATGCATACTATAGTTTTTAAAACAATTAACAATCATATTCAAGTTAATGAAATTCAAACTATAGTATTTTGCATTGCATGATAATCAATATAACCCTTATATTAATCTATGGATGTATCATGCTCAATGCAATTTGATTTCCATTTAAATAATAAACAATTTTATTATGGCCAAAAAATGGAAAATCAACTTAGCATGCTGCAAACAAATTATTTTTAATATAACTCTTATATTAAAACTATTTAATTGTATGCATCATACTTTTCCATTTTCATGAATTTAATATAACTCAACTATATATTAATAACTCATGAAAATCAAACCATGCATTTCAATCATATATTATAATCTAATTATAACATACATAAATGCATGAGCATGCTTTATAACCTAAGGTGGGATTTCTAATATTATATGACATCCATAAAGCATATAAAATAGCATATGAACCGATTAATTGGCCTCTAGGACAAAATTAAAGCTAAATTACAAGAATAAAGCAAAATTCTATCCTATTACAGCCTTCTGCAGCCCCGAACCGGACCAAAACCGCTTTAAAATTGCCAAAACCGCTCGAACCAGCTCAAAACCGCTCGAACCGGACCGGAAAAACACGAAAACAGCGTCAAAAACCGCCCAGTCAACGAACCAGGCGGACCAGTCAACGAACCAAGCGGACCAGTCAACGAACCGGACGCCAGTCAACGAACCAGGCGTGAACCGCGCGCATCCGAAGAACCGGGCGACGCAAACTGGACCGCTCCCTGGACCGCGCCTCATGACGTCAGCGTCCTTCATGCTGACGTCAGCCCTCGTCTGATTTTTCGTTTTTTTTTTTTTTTTTTTTTTTTTTTTTTTTTTTCGAAATTTCTGGAAAAACCTGCACTGTTCCAGCCGCAATTCTTCGCCGTTTTCCGCCGCTTTTGGCCAATTTTGGTCCCGATCTTCATCGTTCTTCAGCCTAAACTAGACTTGGACTTACAGAGACTCGATTTACAATTTAATTGCCCAAAAACGCAGGGGCCTTTACATTTGATCGCATCAAAAAAAATTGTAAATCTAAGGCCAATTAATCTCCAGTTCATAGCAAATTAACATTCATAATGCAATTAAATCCCACCTAAAACCAACGCAAATTTTAATTCACAAATTAAAATACAGAGAAGGCTCTGATACCAATTGAAAGGATAATAGCCCTTTTGCAGCGGAAACTTACAGAAACCTTAACTCAGTTTTTTAATTTGGATTAAAATACCAATACGTTTGGCAAACAAAATACAGCAGTATAATTAAATAAAAACTACTGAATTTTAATTATAAAACATGCATCTCTTAAACAAAAAAAACTCTAGATTCCAATCTAGGAGTGGATCCTAATGATCCTAGAATTCAAGAATGACTTACCCTTGAAGATTTCTTGAATTGCTTCGCCAAAATTCCTTGGTTCTCCACTGGAAAATATTCACGAACACCACCAAAATGGTTGCACCGGTATTCTCTTGAAGGATGTGCGAAAAGTGCTTGTGGAAGCGAAATTTTCTAAAGGGTTGGGAGAATTTTCTTCTCTGTATCCTTGAGAGAAATTGCAGAGAGATCTAGAGAGGGAGAGGGAGAGAATGGCGTGTGAATGAGGGCTACGTAACCTACTCAACAAAATGGGATTAAATTGGGGAGTGGTTATTTTTACCGATGAAACTTCCCACTCCCTAATTTAACTCCCCTTCACACGTACACACTTATCAGTTCAACTAACTGATAATTAAATTAATTAATAATTCTAAATTATTAACCAATTTATAATAATATAATTAATTTAACAATTAAATTAACTAATTATTATAATTAATGTAAATCATATATTTACATAACATTCCCACATAACCTAAAGTTTTAATCTAATTCAATTAAATTAAATTTAATTGAATTGAATTAAAACAATAATTAATTAATTCTCTAATTAATTAATATCATAATTAAATATCTCATATTTAATTATATTCCTCTCAAAAATAAACTATAGTATTAATGTACATCTAATGTGCATTAATTATAACCTATAGTTTTATAATATGAATCAAATTCATATTTTATTTTACTATTCAAACCACTTCGAATATTCAATTCTCCCTTAGAAATTTACCTCAACGCCCTTATAGAGCTACCGGTGGGACCTAATGGACCTACAGATCAGAAGCTCCAACGATGTGAGATTAATTGGCTAAACTCATTAACCAAATTAATCAATGTTCGTTAACTGTGGTTCACTCCACTATAGAACCATAGCTGCACTCTTCTCACTGCAGATATATTTCTGTGTCCACGGATATCGACCGTTAACAGCAAGTTAGCCCTTCACGTGTGTTCGTACCCCAGCTAGGTCAAATTACCGTTTTACCCCTGGGCTACCTCTTGGTCCTTAAGTACCAGTGCTCCTCTAATGAACAACCTGTTTGTGGTCCAACCAGCAAACAGAAATCCCTCTCGTGCCATGAAGAGGGTAGGGCCCATTGTTCAAGACCCGGAGACACCACTTAAGGGAACACACCTCTACTTACCCTAATATCGGGAAGGAGTGAATTCCATCTTGTAAGACTACGTTCCCAGCTCCCCACTCGGTCTTGTCCCCAAAATGGTAGGCTTATTGAGTCGGCGAACAGGCCACTCTCACCCGTACAAATCAAAGGACAATCCCTCATGGACAGGAGTCCATAATCCACTCAGGATTAAGGCCAAGTTGCCTAGGTCATCCTAGTGAAATAGAAACCAAACTAACTAACGGTGTTACAGTTAGTGGTTAACTATTTCGCGGTCCGGTCTTTGTGCAAACTCATTGCACAGGATACCCCCACTCACATGTCAACCACATGAACGCGTTGGATCATTACGTTTGTATCAATATACAAAGCGGGCCGTATCCATAGTGTCACCAGGATAAGGTACCCAGCCTTATCCCTATACTACAGACCCTTTAGGCTAAAACTTGAACATTGATCCCCGTATGTCCCTACATACTAGTTCAAGCCTCATTCTATTAGCCATGGATGTTTAGTTTATTGGATTAGGGTTAACAAGACAAGATATAATACAAACATTGAATAATACATCACTTTATTAATGTTCGGTCAAAAGTACATTTACTATCTACGAGTTTTAGGGCATAAAACCCAACACTGCTGTCTAGAACTTTTAATGAGGCATATGAAATATTGGAAAGGATTTCAACCAACAGCAGCCAATGGTCTGATGTGAGAAGTGTGGCGGGAAGGAAAGGTAAGGGAATGATGGACGTAGATACTGTTACTGCTTTCAATGCAAGGTTTGACACTATGGAGAATATGATGAAGAAATTGACCTTAGGATTTGAAAATTCAAATTTCATGACTCCTAGTGCAAACCAAAATGTAGCAACAATCAATATAAGTCAAAATAATCCAGACTCTTGTGTGTATTGTGGGGAAGAGCACACCTTTGAATTTTGCCCTATCAACCCAGCTTCAGTGTGCTATATTGGGAATCAAAACAATCAACAGAATAACCCTTATGCTAACACCTATAATCCAGGGTGGAGGAACCATCCTAACTTTTCTTGGAGTGGCCAAGGAAATAATTCGCAAGGCCTCCAAGGACAGCAAAAGATGAATGGTCCACCTGGATTTGGGAAGCAGAACCAACAGACTGTGCTCCAACAAAAGAATTCTGCCAATCAGTCCAACCAAGGAACAAGTTCTCTCGAAAATCTTTTTAAGGATTATATGGCGAGAAATGATGCTGCCATGAGAAACTTAGAGATACAAATGGGACAATTGGCAAGTGAGATGAAGGCTAGACCCCAAGGAAAATTACCTGCTGATACTGAGGTTCCAAAGAGAGAAGGTAAGGAGCAAGTTCAGGCTATTGAATTGAGAAGTGGGAGACCTCTTGCTGAACCCAAAGTTTTGATCAAGCAAAAGCAGAAAAGTAAAGAGTCTGCTATACAAACAGAAAGTGAGAATGTTGCTGAAAAAGATTCAGGAGTTGAAGAGGTCGAAGAGATCCCAAAGACAACACCCATAGAGCCACCTAAGCTAGTCCCAATCTCCATCCCTGAGTTTAAACCACCTCCACCACCTTTTCCCCAAAGATTGAAACAAAAAAAACAAGAAGTGCAATTCAAGAAATTTTTAGAGGTATTGAAGCAACTTCACATAAATATACCCTTGGTTGAGGCTTTGGAACAAATGCCTAATTATGTGAAGTTTCTCAAGGAAATCCTAACCAAGAAGAAAAGGTTTGGGGAGTATGAGACTGTCTCTTTAACCGAGGAGTGTAGCGCTATATTGAAAAATAAACTCCCACCTAAGGTTAAAGATACTGGTTCTTTTACTATTCCTGTTTCTATAGGTGGTAAAGAGCTAGGGCGAGCTCTATGTGACCTCGGTGCTAGCATAAACCTTATGCCATTATCTATATTCAAGAAATTGGGCATAGGTGAAGCTAGACCCACAACGGTTACATTACAACTTGCTGATAGGTTCATAACTTACCCGAAAGGAAAGATTGAAGACATCTTGGTTCAAGTGGATAAGTTCATATTCCCAGCCGATTTTATTATTTTGGATTATGAAGCGGACAAGGAGGTCCCTATAATTCTTGGAAGACCATTTTTAGCCACCGGGAGAACTTTAATTGATGTCCAAAAGGGAGAACTAACCATGAGGGTGAATGACCAAGAGGTGAAATTTAGTGTTTTTGATGCACTGAAATACCCTACTGATGTGGAAGAGTGTTCTGTTATTCAGATCTTGGATGAATTAGTTGAGGAAAAATTTGCTTTGGATTTGAGAGAGCAACACACCCAGGCATTTGGTAAAGTTACAGTAGAAGAGTTAGAGATTACTGGGTTGAAACAAGAGTCAGAAAGTGTTTGGGAAATGCAAAAGGCGAACAAAGTTTTTGAGTTGCTAGATTTAACTGATAGGAAGATCCCACCTATGCAGCCATCTATAAAGGAACCTCCCAAACTTGAGTTGAAACCCCTACCCATGCATCTGAAATATGCATATTTAGGAGAAAAGGAAACTCTTCCCATAATCATATCAGCAAGTCTAACGCTTGAAAATGATGGATTATTGCTTAATCTGCTGAAGCAATATAAGAAAGCAATAGGTTGGACTTTAGCTGATATTCAAGGGATAAGCCCTTCGTTCTGTATGCATAAAATTAATTTGGAAGATGGAAATTTTAAGACAGTGGAGCAGCAGAGGAGACTTAACCTAGCTATGAAGGAAGTAGTGAAGAAGGAAATAATCAAGTGGTTAGATGCGGGAATCATCTACCCTATCTCGGATAGAAATTGGGTAAGTCCGGTCCAATGTGTACCCAAGAAAGGAGGCATGACAATAGTGGTTAATGAAGCTAATGAACTGATTCCTACTAGAACAGTAATCGGTTGGAGGGTTTGCATGGATTACCGAAGGCTTAATAAAGCCACACGTAAGGACCATTTCCCTCTACCGTTTATTGATCAAATGTTGGATCGATTGGTGGGGCACGATTACTATTGCTTTTTAGATGGTTATTCAGGGTATAACCAAATAACTATAGGCCCACAAGACCAAGAAAAAAACACTTTTACATGCCCCTACAGTACATATGCTTTTAGGAGAATGCCTTTTGGGCTCTGCAATGCTCTAGCAACGTTTCAGAGGTGCATGTTGGCCATATTTTCAGATATGATAGAAACCATCATGGAAGTCTTTATGGACGACTTTTTAGTGTTTGGGGAATCCTTTCAGAATTGCTTGGAGAATCTGGGAAAGATGTTGAAAAGATGCATAGAAACCAATTTGGTCCTAAATTGGGAAAAATGTCATTTCATGGTCAAAGAGTGCATTGTATTAGGACACAAGGTTTCTAGGAAAGGAATAGAAGTGGATAAGGCTAAAATAGAGATCATCGAGAAATTGGATCCTCCAACTTCAGTAAAGGGTATTAGAAGTTTCTTAGGACATGCCGGTTTTTATAGGAGATTTATCAAAGATTTTTCTAAGATTTCCAAACCCCTTTGTTTGTTGTTAGAGGCCAATAAACCATTCGAATTTGGAGAGGAGTGTTTGAAGGCATTCAACACCTTGAAATCTGCATTAGTTACTGCACCTATCGTTTCTAGTCCAAATTGGCAACTACCATTTGAATTGATGTGCGATGCAAGTGACTATGCAGTGGGTGCAATGCTTGGGCAAAGGTATGGCAAGATTATTCATCCTATTTATTATGCTAGCAAAACCCTTAATGGAGCACAATTGAATTATACCACCACTGAAAAAGAACTGTTGGCTATAGTATTTTCATTTGAAAAATTTCGGCCATATTTAGTGGGATCTAAGGTTACTGTATTCACAGATCATGCTGCCATTAAGTACTTGCTAGCTAAAAAGGATGCTAAACCAAGGTTGATAAGGTGGGTACTGCTACTACAAGAGTTTGATTTAGAAATTAAAGACAAAAGAGGAACTGAGAACTTAGTAGCAGACCACTTGTCAAGAATTGAGAGAACAAATGTTATGCTTCCTCAAAATGAGATCAGAGACTCCTTCCCAGATGAGCAGCTTTTAACAGTAGCTCACATTAAGGATATGGAAGCACCTTGGTATGCTGATATTGCTAATTATCTTGCCTATGGAATTTTGCCCTCTAGTTTATCAAAACAGCAATTGAAGAAATTTTTGCATGAAGTGCGGTTTTACTTTTGGGATGAACCTTATGTGTATAGACAATGTGCAGATGGGTTAGTGAGAAGATGTGTATCTCAAGAAGAAGTTCCTGAAATTTTGGAGCACTGTCACACAGCCCCTTATGGAGGGCATTTTGGTGGTGACAGCAACTAAAGTTTTTCAATCTGGATACTATTGGCCCTCGGTTTTTAAGGACTCTCATTGGTTTAGCCAAACTTGTGATAGTTGTCAGAGGAAAGGAATTATTGGCTTGAAGGAAGAGATGCCTCTTACCTATATTCTAGAGATAGAGCTCTTCGATGTATGGGGGATCGACTTTATGGGACCTTTCTCACCTTCCTTTGGTAACATATACATTCTCTTAGCGGTTGATTACGTTTCTAAGTGGGTTGAAGCCATTGCTTGTGTTAAAAAGGTGAATTAAAAATTACCCTCTTGATCAGTTCAGGTTGAAGAAGAGTTACTCCATGCAATTATTCACCTCAACAGAAAAACAAAAAACAGTTTGTTAGCTTTCTGTTTTTGTGAAAAGAATGGCTCTCTGTAGAAAGGGGTATGAACATCATTTACTCGTTGGTTTTTCTTTTCAAGTTGAGAAAGTTTGAGAGAGAGAAAAAGAGAGTGATGTACCTTGTATTTTTCCATTCTTGAAGAAGATCAATAAAATCCCGTGGCTGCTCTTGTACAGTGGATGTAGGCTCCTTGCCAAACCACTTAATCACTGTGTTCATCTTCTTCTTCCCCATTCCTTGCTCTTGAATCCGGTAAGTTTTCCTCAAAATTCTTCTTCTTTTTCGAATCTGTATGTTTGCTGGAATTAGAGTAAGAGAAAGGTAGTGAGGTGTTTTGTCTGACGGGTAATTGAAAGAGTAAAGTAGGAGAGAGAAAGATACTTTGGGCTAGTTGATTAAATGGATGACATGATTTGACATCTCATAAAAGCACTCACGTGATTGCCATTTACTTTCTGTAAAAGTAGAAAAGTTAAAGGGCTATTTCAGCTTGCCCCTTAAATGATGCTAAGACAGTGTTGAGATTCCTCCACAAGCACATTTTCACAAGATTTGGCACCCCTCGTGCATTGATAAGTGATGAGGGATCTCACTTTGTTAACCGGTTAATGAGTAGCATGTTGGCCAAATATAACATTAAGCACAAAATTTCCACTCCCTACCACCCCCAAGCCAATGGCCAAGCCGAGATTTCCAATAAGGAGATAGAAGGAATTTTGGAAAGGGTAGTTAGTCCCAATAGAAAAGATTGGTCTCTTAAGCTTGAGGATGCTCTTTGGGCCTATAGGACAGCTTATAAAACTCCCTTAGGAATGTCTCCTTATAGGCTAGTCTTCGGTAAAGCTTGCCACTTACCTTTAGAATTAGAACACAAAGCCTTTTGGGCTCTTAAGAAATTAAATTTTGATCATGTGGCAGCTGGATCATTGAGGAAGTTGCAATTGGTGGAATTCGAGGAGTTCAGGCAGACTTCCTATGAAAATGCCAAGATGTATAAAGAAAAAACCAAGATGTGGCATGATAGGAAAATTTTGCCGAAGCAATTTGAAAAGGGACAGAAGGTGCTTTTGTTTAACTCCAGACTTAAACTTTTTCCAGGAAAACTTAAGTCTCGTTGGTCTGGTCCTTTCAAAGTTTTGAAGGTATTTCCCTATGGAGCAATCATGTTGAAGGATGAAAAAGATGGTAGGGAATTCAAGGTTAATGGTCAGAGAATTAAGCATTATTGGGGAGAAGAAGTTCAACGAAAGTTAGCTTCTCTCCAATTATCTGAGGATTGATGTAATAAAAGTTTTGAGGGAGCATTGTGGCTTTAACAGTGGATTTCAATTGAGCTCCCGTAAATGGTTGTATTTTCTTTGAGTTTATTTATTGTTGGTTTAGTTAATTTATTTTTATTTGATTTCTTTTGATTTCTTGTCTTTCTTTGTTGCAGATTTTTTTTTAGAGAAGGCAAGGGTTTTAATATTCATCATCATTTTGGAAAAAAGTTGATATGATTGAATTGACTAATTTTTGGAAGAAAGTTGAAAAAGGAAAGAGGAAGTTATGGTGATGTAAATCACGTGGCTCAAGGCTGACATGCAAGGCATGGGGAAGAGAAATTTGATAAGATGAGTCAAATTAGGGTTTCAAAGGGGGAAGGTCAAATCGTCAATTAAGGAGAAAAAGGAATTCAATTTAATTCAAGATTTCCCCCCCAAAATCTCATTCGATTTTAAAGAAAAAACCTGATAGTGCCCTCATCTTCAACCTTTAAAGATCTCCGTACCCTCCATTCCCTCCATTTCCAAATGAAGTGCTCGTGCCTTGGATCCCCCACCTTCCAAACGATCAAGAAGAGAATGAAGAAGAGATCGATGCAGATCTCAATGTGTGATCAGGGATGTTGTTGAATCCCTTGCTATTTTATGTTTTATGTTATTTGGTGTTTGTTAGTTAGGTTGATGTCTGCTCCTTTAGTTTGTTTCCTTTTTATCTTGTTTTGTGGCTATCTGATTTAAGATGTATGTGAAAAAGAAAAATGAATTAAATGAAATATCATATTTTGGGCTGCATTGTTGTGTTTGTGCAAGTGCATGAGTTCTGAATCATATAAAAAAAAAGAGAAGAGGAGAATGAATCTGCTATCTAAAGAATCTATGAATGCATTTAATGGAATTCTGTTTAGCTTTGATGGATCAATGATGTCCTTTGCTAGGGCAAAGTAGTAAGCATTGTCTCAATCTGATTAGTTTGTGTTGCTGCTTTGAATCCCTTAGTTTGCTTTAGATTATTCAAATGATATTGTTGTTTGTTGTGACTAAAAATTTGTGCTGGTTGAGTGTTCTGAATTGCCCATAGCTTAGAATATCTTTGTAGCAACATCATCACACTTTTGCACAATAAGTCCTTATGTTAGTCCTTGATTTTAGAGCCTTACTTATCTCAGCTAGTGTCTTAGGAGAGCTGCCTTCGTTAATCAAGATCTAGCTTGTTTAACTCTCAAGCCTTAAATTCTAGCTTAGAAATAAGTTTGGGGGTCTCTCCTAGCTAATTTTCTCATTGGGGACAATGAGTAATTTAAGTTTGGGGGTGTGGTGATTCCCTTTGGAAAAAAAAACAGTAGAATAAGCCCTTGTGAGAGCACTCCTCTTTTCCTTAGAAGATGCACTCAATCCTTTCCAAATAAGAGAATCTATCTTTTTCTTAAGTAGCCAAGTAACCGGAGGCATTTATGATACTCATAGTTTGCCCTTGCGTCAAAAAGTGGCTTAGGAAAAAGAAGATTCCTTCAAAAAAAAAATCTAAGAGAAAGGATGAGTGTAGCCCTGTTGGTTGCGCCCCTCCCAGGACTTAGGTGAGCTTCATCATAAAATGTCGCCAATCTGAGGAGCAAGGGGGAAGTAACTAATAGGATATCTTTGAGGGAAAATGAGTGTTGATCCTTAAAAGGTGATGAGCCTAGAAGCTAGGGTGCACTTCATCATAAAATGTTGTCATTCCTAGATTAAGGGTTGTGACCTTGGGGACTCTCTTAAGGTTAAAAAAAAAAAGGATAAAAAAGGGCTAGAATTAGGTAAAAGGGTTATGGAGGGTAGAGGTTGATTATCGGATTGCATGGTTGGCTTGAGGATTTTGATGCTAGTTGAGTTTGTTTTAGGAGCTAGAATCTGTGGATAAACATCTTGGCATGTGCAAAAGAGTGGTGAGCTTGGTGCAGTGTATAAGCTAAGCTAGGGGTAAAAAGTACAGGACAACATTTAAGTTTTCCAAGAGCCTTTTGTTTGAAGGAAAACTGTGTTGATCTTTTAGTGAGCTTTGGGAGTCAAGAGTGGCAGCGCAAATTTCTTGATTGTGATGATGATATCTATATGATTGAGTTATTGGCAAGGGGTGATGATTTGATCCAGGCTAGCATTACTCGAGGACGAGCAATGATTCAAGTTTGGGGATTTGATAACTCTTAGGGGTCGTTTGTTTTTTGGTAATCAAGATAGCCGGAATTTTCAAATGCCTGGAATTATATATGTTCGAAAATATAGATGCCCGACATTTTAGATAACCGTGTTTGTTTTGAAGGAATAATTTATACGGATGTTCAGGAATATTTAGATAACCATGTTTGTTTTGTAGGATTTCTGGACGGGAATGTCTTAAAATGATGTATTATTCCAACAATACTCTTTCCTATCTTCAAATCATTTATATATTCATTTAATATAATTTAACTTGTATAACATTTTTTACTTTAATAATTTAATATTGTTATCAATTCAATTTGTATTAATTTTATATGTTATTTTGTAAAAACAATAATTTCTATTGTCTTAAGATTTGTATGAAAAAAATAGAAGTAAATATTAATTACAATTTAAAGTTGAACTACTTGAACTTATTTTAAATTAAAAGAAGACAACTTATTTTACTTCAACTTTTTTTTTTTTTTTTGAAGAGAAAATAGATTCAACTATATGATACACAAATTAAATGAAGTTTATTTTATATGTAAATAAAACATACAAATATAGTTAATTTCATATAATTGTTTATTAGTGAATGAATACACTAATTTTTTAAAATCCTAAAATAATAATAAAAAAAGGGAAAAATAAAGAAAATTGATGAAAGAAAATATAAAAAAAACGAAGGACCAAAACGTCAATAGTTGATTCCCTTAGCATGGGAATCTTAGAAACCCATGTACCAGGAGGGCATCCAAATCTTCTTAGATGCCTCTCGTGTGGGTATCCTAGGATGTCCAGGCATCCCGAGATGCCTGGGCATCTTACATCACCGCAAAACAAACGGGGTAATTCAGATGCCCATTCCATGGGAATCTTGGATTACCGAGAAACAAACGGCCCCTTAGTATAAAAGTTATTTATCTTATCTTTTAGCTTGGATTCTTTAATATGGGGTAATTGGCTAACATATTTTGGTATTTTCCCTCTATAAATCTCATGCTTTGGTCTGAATCATCTTTGAGGAAATAGTTAATATTTTGCTACTGTTTTAAAGGTGAAATGCATTAAATTTCATGTACTTATATTGCAGATCCATAAAGTCATTTTGGTAGCAGACTAAAGGCAGCATGTGTAGCAGTTAAAGTGATTGAGGAGCTGGAGATGGAATTGTTGAATCAATTCTGGAGCAAAGTTCGCACGTGATTCACACGATGGAAAAATCAATTCATTAAATGAGCTGGCACTTTTTATTACACTCAGCTTTTTCATCCAATGGGAGTCTGTCATCTTGCTGAAAAGAAGCTGATATAGCCCTGAATTCAATGAAGAGAGAAATATATTTTTTAGGGCAACCACATTTGTGAGGGATATAAAAAGGAGAAGAAACCAAGAGAGAAGGGAGATACAGACATAGAGACAGCAGTGGAGAAATCGAGAAGGGAAGAGAAGGAAACTCCATAGAAGAAGGGGAAGCTGACATTTGGAAGGAGCATCTTCTGCAACCTTTCCATTTCCGACGACTTCTTCCTTTATTTTTCTTTCTTCTTCTCTTGAACTTTGAGTAGCTGAGTTTAAGTTTCTTTATGGCTTTTTCTAGTTGTTTTATTTTGTTTTCAGCTTGTAACATGAACTAATCACCTTAAGGTGAGGATTATGATACTTTTGTATTAATCTAAACATTGGAGCTGAGCTCCTTAGCTTTCTTAATCTGGTTTTGAGGGTGTTTAATGCTTAAGCAAAGATTTCGTCCGGCCAACCATTTCTTTGCACTGTCATCTTTAGTTTTGGGAAAAACAAGGGTGGCTGAATACTCAAAATCACATTAGCTCCTTGTTAGGGTTAGTAGCTAGCTAAGTGAAGGAGTTAGGGATAACATTTCACCTAATGCACATAATACAACATGTTTAAAATGAAGTGGGTTAATGAGAGTTAATCTCCTATTTTAGGAGATCTGGGAAGATTCCGTGAGAAACTGCTGTGTGGATTGAGAGAGCAAAGTTCTTGCTCCAGCGTTCGATGTTTAGAGAGATACAATTAGTTCCTAATCCGAGCCTATTTTCTAGACCTCGTTGCAAGTCTCGTTTCCTTAGCATTCTGCACTTTACCTTGTTTTATGTTTATTTCTACAATTTATTTTATCAAAGCACCTTAGATTAGACATTACTAAAATTTTATCGGTTACCATCTCGAATTTGCTAGAAATTAAGTTACGCATAGGAATTTTCTTATTCTAATCCCTGTGGTGACGATATTAATATACTTATCACTTGCTGCTGGCCGTGTATACTTGCACGTGCATTGTGTGGAATTTCATTGAATATTTTAACCCCACCTTACAAGGCAACAGTATGCTGCCGTTTTGTTTTCTTCTTTCTTTCCTTCCATTCTTTTGTATTATGCATAAAACTTCCTGATTAGATTTAGTTAAATTCAATCGCATATTTGAATTTGTGTTTACTGGGACCTTGTTGATTTGCAACTTATTATTATCCTGGACCATTTGTTTTGCAGAAAGCTTCAAAAAAGTCGAACTATAATAATTTTATTTATTTTGTTTTTTTTTTTATATTTATCAATCTCTTTTTTTATTTTATTAGATTTGATTGCATACCAGGATGTATATTTAGTTTGAATATTAGAGTTGTCTTTTAAAATCGGTATAGCAGAATGTTTAAAAATGGTATTATCTAGATATGATTTGATTTGCAATTTTTGTAGTTCTGTAGAATCCTGCAGTGTGAATATTATTATTATCATTTGAAAAATTGAAGGGATATATTTAATTTTGGCATTAGTTGCATAACAAATTATTTTATGTAATTGATTACTATGAAGGAATGTTTGTTTTATATTAAAATGAATTTGACACTCATTGTTGTTCTTCATAATCTTCATGTTCCTACTAGTATGGATAAGCTAATGTTATTTCATTTTATTATTATTTTTTATTATTAATTTTTTTCTAAGTTTTGTGTTTAGTTTTGTAACATTTAATCTAATTTAATTTCATGTGTCCCTACTTTAGAATTTCTAAAATTTTAAATAACCAATGGTCTTTTCCCAATTTGAAAACTTGAGACTAAGATTTTATGATTTTTTTTTAGGTTGAGTAGTGTTTCTTTATGGGTTTTGGTTAAAATCCCATAAATACATGAAATTCCCAATTGAAAATAATTTCAACTCTTTTTTAAAAGGGGATTAATAAAGTTTTAAGTTTGAGATTGAGTAGTGTTTCATTTTTAGAATTTGTTTGAATAAATTCTTTAAATGCATGAAAATTCTCGACAATTTTTTAGGAAGAGTAGTGTTCTCTTTATGGACCTTCCAATTCCATAAATACATAAAATTTCTCATTAATTGTGAATTTTCAAATTTGGGGCATTTTTCATAAATTTACCAAAATTGAATCTCATCAACTCATTTTGAGATTGAGTAGTGTTCTCTTTTTAGAATTTATTGTAATAAATTCTTTAAACACATGAAAAGTCTCATCCAAATAAAGTCATTTTTGAGAAAAAGTAGTGTTCTCTTTATGGACCTTCCGATTCCATAAATACATGAAATTTCTCATTAATTGTGAATTTTCAAATTTGAGGGGTGCTTTTCATAAATTTCCAAAAATTGATTTTCTTTAATTCATTATGTTTTTTCTAAAAACGAGATTGAGTAGTGTTCTCTTTTTGGAATTTATTTGATTAAATTCCTTAAATACATGAAATTTCTCACAATATCCGAGGATGGAAATTAAAAAATTAAAAATTTGATTTTCTAATATTCTTGAGGTGATGAAAATTATTTTGGGTAACCAAAATAAATTTTCAATATATATATATATTTTTGCAATGGCTTTATGCCACTCATAATTGTTGGTTCATATTTTGTCTCCAAAATATGAATTAATAAGTATGGGACATTTAAAAAATAAAAGAAAATAAAATTTTGTGGACCAATATTTACTTATTTTTAAATTGGATAATAAAAGATAAAATTTGGTAACCGTTTTCACGGGTGTTGTAGGGTGCTAATACCTTCCCTACACACAAATGACTCCCGAACTCGATAGGGAAATAATTGAGTCCTTCCCACCAAATTGTTAAATTGGATAATAAAAGATAAAGTCAGTGCATTAACAGGAGAATCTTCTTTCCACGAAAGGGAAATAATTGAGTCCTTACCACCAAAGCCTTTGACTATCATATACCAAGAGAATCATAATGCTTCATCTCTTCAGAATCCTCGACCTATCACAATTCAAGTGCCTGGTCCTTTCAAGTTTAAGGACATGAAAGTAGTACCATGGAGATATGAGTGTCAAACTCTTACAATTCCATCAATTGACAGCATTACAGGAGTTAGTGAAATAACTCGAAGTGGTAGGTGTTATACACCAGAAAATTTATTGAAACCATCAAGTGGTTTGATACTGGGGCAAACGAGGAAAAATGATAAAAAGATTATGTCTGAGCATGGCAAAGGGCGAGATATAGAAGAGCCTATCATAGCTAAAGATATGGAATACAAGAAGTCTGTCACTGAAGAGGAAGCAGAAGAATTCTTAAAGATAGTAAAACAAAGTGAGTATAAGATCATAGAGCAATTGCATCATACTCCAACACGAATTTCTCTACTATCTCTATTTTTGAATTCTGAACCACATCGCAAAGTGTTGTTGGATATCTTGAACAAGGCACACGTTGGTCATGATATTTCTGTGGAAAAATTTAGTGGGATTGTTGGAAATATCACATCTTCCAATTCCATAGTTTTTACTGATGATGAAATCCCCCCTGAGGGTTTATGTCACACAAAAGCACTACATATTCAAGTAAAGTGCAGGAACTATGTCATAACAAGAGTACTAGTTGATAATGGATCAGCTCTCAATGTGATGCCTAAGTCTACATTGTTAAAGCTTCCAGTAGACATGTCACACATAAGATCAAGCAGCGTGGTTGTAAGAGCATTTGACGGATCGCGTAGAGAAGTTATTAGTGATATTGAATTGCCGATCAAAATTGGCCCGTGTACTTTCAACATAACTTTCCAAGTCATGGAAATTACACCAGCATACAGTTTTCTGTTACGGCGACCTTGGATCCATTTTGCAGGAGTAGTATCATCCACGTTACACCAAAAACTGAAATTTGTTGTTGGAAATAAACTGGTTAGTTTATTGGGAGAGAAGGATTTCTTGATAACCAAGCCCGTCTCAACCCCATATGTGGAAGCAGCAGAGGAAGCATTAGAATGTTCTTTTCGTTCTTTTGAAATTGCCCATGCAACTATAGTGGGAGGTTTTGAACTGACAAGATCTCACATGTCTAAGGCGAAAGAAATGGCAACTAAAGTAGTGGTAAATGGGGGATATCAGTTGAGTCAAAACTTAGAAAGGTTGTTGAGCATACCAAGCAATGTTGGGACATTTGGGTTGGGCTATAAACCTACCAAATGTGATAAAATTAGACTTCAGGAAGAAAAGAAAGAAAAGCGATTGGCCAGGTTAGAAGGAAGGGGATTCACTCCAAGTCTCAAACGTTTACCATCATTGTATGATAACTTCAAAAGTGTTGGCTTGAGCTTCTCAACGTTGGACTCTTACTCAACAGATCACTTATTAATGGAAGTGCGAAACTTGTCGATCGCAGCAGTTGTCAATGAGCTACCACACGAAGAGGACATAATCTACGCATGCTCACCTGATTTCGAGCTTAACAATTGGGATGTTGTAGATCTACCTATATTTTCACAAGATTTGCAAGAGTAATGATTAAACATTTATTTGTTAATTCCTTTTTGTTTTCTAGAGGCTCTACCCAAGGTCGTAGGTTGTTTGTTCTAAACATGGGTGTATTATTCTTGTTATCAATAAAATTTTGGCTTTTCCTTTGACGTATTCTAATTTCTCTTTTGCTTTTCTTTCTTCCTTTTCATTTGCAAAATAAAACACAAAAGTCCAAATGGCTTCATGAGCAATGTTCATAAGAATGAAGATATTAGTCTTACCCTTGAGACTTCGATACACAACATGGAGTCCGATAAGGAAAGTGATATTGAAGAAGAGTTTGAACCATCTTCAGAATTATTAAGGTTGATGGAGGAAGAAGACAAGGTTATGGGTCCTCACCAGGAACTAATTGAAGTAATCAATTTGGGATCTCAAGATGAAGTAAAAGAGATAAAAATTGGCACATCTATGAAAAGTGAAACTCTGAAAAAATTAATCAAACTACTACATGAGTATCAAGACATATTCGCTTGGAGTTACCAAGATATGCCAGGTTTAGACACCGATATTGTGGTTCACCGTCTTCCGTTGAAACTCGAATGCAACCCAGTAAGGCAAAAACTACGTAAGATGAAGCCCGACGTATTGATTAAAGTCAAAGAAGAAGTTAAAAAGCAAATTGAAGCAGAGTTCCTTACGGTGTCAAAATATCCTGAATGGGTGGCAAATATCATTCCAGTACCAAAGAAAGATGGGAAAGTAAGGATGTGCATGGACTATAGAGATCTAAATAGAGCTAGTCCAAAGGATAACTTTCTGTTACCTCACATTGACATGTTAGTGGATAACACAGCAGGATACTCTACCTTCTCCTTTATGGATGGCTTCTCAGGATATAATCAAATCAGAATGGCTGAAGAGGATCAAGAGAAAACAACTTTCATTACAGTCTGGGGAACATTCTGCTACAAGGTAATGCCTTTTGGTTTGAAAAATGCTAGGGCAACATACCAACGGGCCATGGTCACACTTTTTCATGACTTGATGCATAAGGAAATAGAAGTATATGTGGATGATATGATTGCAAAATCAAAGATTGGTGAAGACCACACAATCACCCTTCAAAAGTTGTTTGAAAGATTGAGAAAGTATCAATTGAAATTAAATCCATCTAAATGCACATTTGGGGCAACCTCAGGGAAGTTGTTGGGGTTTGTTGTTAGTGAAGAAGGAATCAAAGTAGATCCTGATAAAGTAAAGTCCATTATGGAATTGCCACCCCCTCAAACAGAAAAGGAAGTTAGAGGATTTTTTGGAAGATTGAATTATATATCAAGATTTATCTCTCACTTGACATCTACATGCGAGCCAATCTTCAAACTTTTGCAGAAAAATAACACAGGAAAATGGGACGATGATTGCGAAGAGGCATTTAGCAAAATCAAACAATACTTGCAAAACCCGCCTGTGTTGGTACTTCCAACTCTAGGACGTCCACTCATCTTATATTTAACTGTGTTAGAGGATTCCATGGGTGGTGTTCTGGGACAACATGACTTATCTGGAAAGAAAGAGCATGCCATATATTATTTAAGCAAAAAGTTCACCAGTTATGAAGCTAAATATTCAATGTTAGAAAGAACTTGTTGTGCATTGGTGTGGACTGCACATCGCTTGAGACAGTATATGTTGTACCATACCACATGGATTATTTCAAAAATGGATCCAATAAAATATATTTTTGAAAAGCCTTCCTTGTCTAGAAGGATTGCCAAATGGCAGGTGCTGTTGTCAGAATATGATATTGTATATGTCACTAAAAAGGCAATAAAAGGAAGTGCACTCGCTGACCACTTAGCATCCCAACCATTCAAGGATTACGAGCCAATGAGAGTGGATTTTCCAGACGAGAATATATTTCTAATAGAAGAGGATACTCTAGATAATGAAACATGGACTATGCTCTTCGATGGTGCATCAAATGAGTTAGGGCATGGGATTGGGGTTGTGCTAATTTCTCCTGAAGGGAAAGTTTTTCCTCTAACAGCCAAATTGCACTTTGAATGCACTCACAATACTGCTAAGTATGAGGCCTGCATCATAGGGCTCCAAGCGGCATGGGAAATGAATATTAAGAAGTTGCGGGTTTTCGTGTTAGTAATCCATCAAGTTAACGAAGAATGGGAAACTAAAAACTCCAAATTAGTCCCTTATAGCCAGTACATAACAAAGTTATCCAAAAATTTTGAAGAAATTACATTTGACCATGTGCATAGAAAAGATAATCGAATGGCAGATGCATTAACAACCTTGGCAGTTATGTTTGATCTTGATCTTACATGTGAAATCTATCCGATCAAGATTACAAAGCGGGATGTACCAGCTTATTGCATGACTATCAAAAAAGAAGTTGATAGCAAGTCCTGGTACTTTGACATCCGACAGTACATAAAATCCAGAGAATATTCACTCGGAGCCTCTGAGAATGATAAGCGCACGCTAAGAAGATTAGCCATGAAATTTTTCTTAAGTGGTGAGGTTCTTTATAAAAGAAACCATGATATGGTACTCCTCAGATGTGTTGATGTGGATGAAGCAAAACAAATCATGACAGAAGTCCATGAAGGAATATGTGGAACACACGCTAATGGAAATTTGATGACTAGACAAATACTTAGAGTTGGGTATTATTGGACGACAATGGAATCAGATTGCATAAGATATGCAAGAGGATGCCAAAAATGTCAAATTTACATGGACAAGATCCATTGACCATTGTCCCCATTGCATGTTTTATCAGCACCTTGGCCTTTCTCTATGTGGGGAATGGATGTTATAGGGCTCATTGATCCTAAAGCTTCAAATGGTCATCGATTTATTCTTGTGGCTATTGATTATTTCACTAAATGGATTGAAGCTATGTCTTATCGCAATGTCACAAAAGGAGTAGTGCTCAAGTTTATCAAGTCCAGAAAGCATCATTACAGATAATGCAAAGAATCTTAACAACAAGATGATGAGTGAGCTTTGTGAGCAGTTCAAGATAAATCATCAAAATTCAACTCCATATAGTCCAAAAATGAATGGTGCAATCGAGGCAGCCAACAAGAATATTAAAAAAATCATTGAGAAAATGACCACAACATATAAAGATTGGCATGAAATATTGCCATTTGCATTACATGGGTATCGCACGTCAATTCATACATCAACTGGGGCAACGCCATTTTCTTTGGTTTATGGTATGTAAGCTGTCCTTCCTTTGGAGGTGGAGATACCTTCCTTAAGAGTTCTTATGGAAACTAAATTAGAAGAGGCTGAGTGGATTCGAGGTCTGTATGAGCAATCGAATCTTATTGAAGAAAAGCGGTTAAGCGCATTAAGTCATGGCCAACTTTACCAAAAGAGAATAATGCGTTGCATATGATAAGAAAGTGCACCTTCGATGTTTTCAAGAAGGGGACCTAGTATTGAAAAGGATACTTCTTTTCCATCAAAAGGATTATCGAGGAACATGGACTCCTAACTACGAAGGTCCATTCATAGTAAAGAAAGCTTTCTCGGGGGGAGCTTTGCTTCTGACCCACATGGATGGAGACGAGCTGAGGAGCCCTGTGAATGCAGATCATGTTCAAAAATATTATGCATGAAATCATGAACCTTAGAAGACTCCCTGGTGTTAAAAGATGTCTGTGAAGACTAATATTAAATTCTTTGAATATTGTGGCCCCAATTACTTTTCTCAAGTGTATCCCTCTACTCATCTGTTTCTTTGTCCTTTCTTATCAAACATTGTTATTATTTCAATGATGTCCCCAATTACATTTTCAAATGTATCCTCTACTTATACCTCTCTATGTTCTTTCTTTTAAAGCGCTGTTAACAAACCTTGAATTCATCTTTCTATTCTTATGACTTTGTATTCCTATAACTAGCAAGAATAAAGTAACACTTGTTGAAGTCATAACTCAAATAATGTTATGAATTACTCTTGTAAAACTTGTGAAATTAAGCTTGCATCAAGATGCTTGTGCAAGGACAATGAAAATATCCATGGGTTGAGATAATGAGCTAACCACGATGGCAAGGTACATCAAAATGAAGTTTTGTATTATGAAAAGGGGAATGTTATGCTTCATCTCCTTGATTAAGGAAGAAGAGGCAAAGGCTAATTAGAGGCTATACGATCAAGAGAGACCATGTCTCAAAATATAGCGTCTTGTTCTATCCTATGATCAATTTAACCAATTACTAGTAGGGATGGTGAAGTGTGATAGTGACCTTCTTTTCAAAAAATATATACTCATAATGCTAAAAAAAGAAGAAATTTTGGTTAAATCGAACCCAATCCTATAACCGAGGTTGAAGCCTGTATTCATCAGGTCCAATATATTTCGAACCCAACCCTAGAGTTGTGGTCGAAGCCCTCTCAAATTCCGGTTAAATCAAACCCAGTCTTGGAACTAAGGTCGAAACCTGTATCCATCAGGTCCAATATATTTCGAACCCAGCCCTAGAGCTGAGGTCGACGTTTTCTCAAATTTTGGTTAAATCGAACCCAGTCATGGAACTGAGGTCGAAGCCTGTATCCATCAGGTCCAATATATTTCGAACCCAGCCCTAGAACTGAGGTCGAAGTTTTCACATAATTTTGGTTAAATCAAACTCAGTCCTAGAATTGAGGTCGAAGCCTGTATCCATTAGGTCCAGTATATTTCGGACCCAACCGTAGAGTTGAGGTCAAAGCCTTTTCAAATTTTGGTTAAATTGAACCCAGTCCTAGAATTGAGGTCGAAGCCTGTATCCATCAAGTCCAATATATTTCGAACCCAGCCCTAGAGCTGAGGTCGAAACCCTCTCAATTTCTGGTTTAATCGAACCCAATCCTGGAATTGAGGTCGAAGCTTGTATCCATCAAGTCCAATATATTTCGAACCCAGCCCTAGAGCTGAGGTCGAAGTCTTCTCAAATTCTGGTTAAATCGAACCAAGTCCTGAAACTGAGTTCGAAGCTTGTATCCATCAAGTCCAATATATTTCAAACCCAACCCTAAAGCTAAGGTCGAAGTCTTCTCAAATTCTGGTTAAATCGAACCCAGTCCTGAAACTGAGGTCGAAGCATATATCCATTAGGTCTAATATATTTCGAACCCAACCCTAGAGCTGAGGTCGAAATCTTCTCAAATTCTGGTTAAATCGAACCCAATCCTGGAACTGAGGTTGAAGCCTGTATCCATCAAGTCCAATAAATTTCGAGCCCAGCCTTGGAGCTGAGGTAAAAGCTTTCTCAAATTTTTGGCTAAATTGAACTCAGTCCTAGAACTGAGGTCAATATATTTTGAACCCAACCCTGGAGCTAAGATAGCTATTTTCGTAAAAATTGCATCGACCAAATACTTAATCTTTTCCTTTGTCCATCCTTAAATTTCTTCAGGACGAACAAAGGGGGGCAAACTGTAGATACCATATTTGGTCCGGTTCATTTTCTTATTTTTCTTATTATTTTAGTGTTTATGTTTATTATATTGTATAAGATTGTTGTTATTCTTATTGTTATTTTTATTGTTATTTTTGTTATCATTTATTTATTTATTTTGTTTATTTGTTTATTTTTATTATTATTATTATTATCATCATCATAACCACTTTTTTCCCTAACGTCTTTTATTCCCTTCCCATTCTCTCTCCATATCTTCATCCTCCGTAGTCTTCCCTGCTGATTTGGTCTTGCCCTTTAGTTTTTCCTTCCCTCAACCTCCTCTCAAAAACGTTTCCTTACCTATCGACATATTGGTGGAAGCTCTCTGGCATATTTAAATCAATTGATTTCCTGTGGATTGGAAGGTAAGACTCTTGGCTAAATTTATTTTTTTTTTCCATCATTCATTTTTTTGTGTCCATTTGGTGCAAAGAATTCTTGGCAACCCAAAGTGTTTCAATTGCACTACCATTACAGGTTGAGAATTTATTTTCAATTTTGTTTTGTGATTTTTTTAGCATAAGTCAATTCCATTTGTTTGTTTACTGTGAGTTTAGAATAGGTTTGGTTGGTTTGCATCTTTTTGTATTCTGTGGATTGGGATAGATTTGATTCATGGAAATAAGGTTTAGAATAGATTTAGTTGATTTACAATTCTGTATTTTGTGGAGCATACTGTCTTTTTTTTTTTATTATTTTACTTTTAATCTTGAAGTTTTCGCAAGGTTAGAATAATTGATTAATGGGCAATTGTTTGTATTTTATGGAGTATGCTGCCGTTTTTTTTTCTTTTTTCTTTCCTTCCATTCTTTTGTATTATGCATAAAACTTCCTGATTAGATTTAGTTAAATTCAATCGCAGATTTGAATTTGTGTTTACTAGGACCTTATTGATTTGCAACTTATTATTATCCTGGACCATTTGTTTTGCAGAAAGCTTCAAAAAGATCTAACTATAATAATTTTATTTATTTTGTTTTTTTTTTATATTTATCAATCACTTTTTTATTTTATTAGATTTGATTGCATACCAGGATGTATATTTAGTTTGAATATTATAGTTGTCTTTTAAAATCGGTATAGCAGTATGTTTAAAAATGGTATTATCTAGATATGATTTGATTTGCAATTTTTGTAGCTATGTAGAATCCTGCAGTGTGAATATTATTATTATCATTTGAAAAATTGAAGGGATATATTTAATTTTGGCATTAGTTGCATAACAAATTATTTTATTTAATTGATTACTATGAAGAAATGTTTGTTTTAGATTAAAATGAACTTGGCACTCATCGTTGTTCTTCATAATCTTCATGTTCCTAACAGTATGGATAAGCTAATGTTATTTCAATTTATTATTATTTTTTATTAATTTTTTTCTAAGTTTTGTGTTTAGTTTTGTAGCATTTAATCTAATTTAATTTCATGTGTCCCTACTTTAGAATTTCTAAAATTTTAAATAACCAATGGTCTTTTCCCAATTTGAAAACTTGAGACTAAGCTTCAATGATTTTTTTTTTTTTAGGTTGAGTAGTGTTTCTTTATGGGTTTTGGTTAAAATCCCATAAATACATGAAATTCCCAATTGAAAATAATTTCAACTCTTTTTTAAAAGGGGATTAATAAAGTTTTAAGTTTGAGATTGAGTAGTGTTTCATTTTTCGAATTTGTTTGAATAAATTCTTTAAATGCATGAAAATTCTCGACAATTTTTTAGGGAAAGTAGTGTTCTCTTTATGGACCTTCCAATTCCATAAATACATGAAATTTCTCATTAATTGTGAATTTTCAAATTTGGGGCATTTTTCATAAATTTACCAAAATTGAATTTCATCAACCCATTTGGAGATTGAGTAGTGTTCTCTTTTTAGAATTTATTGTAATAAATTCTTTAAACACATGAAAAGTCTCACCCAAATAAAGTCATTTTTGAGAAATAGTGTTCTCTTTATGGACCTTCCAATTCCATAAATACATGAAATTTCTCATTAATTGTGAATTTTCAAATTTGAGGGGTGCTTTTCATAAATTTCCAAAAATTGATTTTCTTTAATTCATTATGTTTTTCTAAAAACGAGATTGAGTAGTGTTCTCTTTTTGGAATTTATTTGATTAAGTTCCTTAAATACATGAAATTTCTCACAATATCCGATGATGGAAATTAGAAAATTAAAAATTTGATTTTCTAATATTCTTGAGGTGAGGAAAATTATTTTGGGTAACCACAATAAATTTTCAATATATTTTTTTTTTTTGTAATGGTTTTATGCCACTCATAATTGTTGGTTCATATTTTGTCTCCAAAATATGAATTAATAAATATGGGACATTTAAAAATAAAAGAAAATAAAATTTTGTGGACCAATATTTACTTATTTTTAAATTGGATAATAAAAGATAAAATTTGGTAACCGTTTTCACGGGTGTTGTAGGGTGCTAATACCTTCCCTACACACAAATGACTCCCGAACTCGAATTTGATTTACGCAGACCAAATTTATTACTTTTTGGTTAAATTGGGTGACCAATCACACCCTTAATATGATTGGTGGTGACTCCAAAACTCTTTTCCAAGAGACCCTTAAAAGAGGATGTCGGCCACTCCGCGTCACGATCTCGTTGCGACAGCAGTTTGGATGGAGTGTTTTCCTCCAAGAGTTGAGTCTTGTGTCTTGGTTGAACTTACTGATAGTGAGTTTGCTGCAGCTCAATGTGATTGATTCAGGAGGGGTGATCATTTCTCAGCAGCTTCAGTCACCACTTCCAACCGTTGTGCCTGAATTCAGGGAAGGTTTTTGTTTCCTTTTCTTTATCTTTATGTTTGCTTGTTTTTATACTACTTTTGAGGATATTGTATGATTTAGATTGGGGGTGGGAGCATGTGTATGCTTGTGGGTGTTAGGTTGAGTATGGTTGCACCTGAGCATCAGACTAATTTTATGCATGTTGTGCCTTTATTGTTTTGCTTTGTTTTGGTTGGATTGAGGTCATGCATCTGAGCATTGGACCTATTGTTTGTTTGAACAAAATTTCAAATGTTTTGGGCCTTAATTGGTGGAGATTAGGTGCTGGGATTTTCAGTCATGATGATGTCCTTGTGTGCTTTTATGCTTTTTCTTATGGTTTTGTTGAAAGTGAAGTTTTGTTAGCATATGTTGTGAGCTTCTTAAGTTTCTTGGATTTTCTTGCATGGGTTGAGTTCTTGGCCTCTTCCTTAGGTAGTCTTGAAGGCTTAGGTCTGCTTTATGAGCTCTATAGATATGTTGTCACCCCGATAGGTGTAAGGTTTTGCTGGAAAGTCTAAATTTTGCAAATTAGCGTGTGAGTTGTGCCTAGGTGAAAGAAAAGAATACATGCCTGCTAAAAATAATGAGCTTGAAAAGTTAAAATTATGTTTCTTGTTACTTTCCATAAAGAAAACATGCTTGTAAAAGCCTAGAGCGATTTGGGATAAAAAGAGCTGCCTGCAGTGTGATCAGTTAGGCCAACCAAGGGTTAAACTCGGGTTATGGGTCCCTGCATTGTAGTGTGAAAGCTAGTACCCCACCTTAAGAGTATGGAAAAGTTAAGTTAAAGAGTTTTCCTTTTGCAGGCCCTAGGTATGAGATTGCAACCTTTTTTGTTTCCATTTAGCTTTTTAGGCGAGGCCTTAGTGCCAGTGTAGGGGGAAGATAGGTGGAGGAGCTTATAAGTCAGTCTCGGGCTAGTAGGGGCTGCTTTAGGGGAGGCTAAGCACATTCACACGTGTGAGGTTTTCTTGGAGAAACATTGTTTTTTTCTCATAATTTGTTAGCATGCTCTAGTTTCTCTTAGGCATAAGTCTTAGCTTTTGGAGCGCAGGGATTCGATTGTGATAAATTTCAGCGTTTGAGTCTCTTCCATCCATATTATGTAGATCTAGGGTTGCTTGAGGACTAACAGGTCATAGGTTGGGGTGTTTTTTATGGAGTAGGTTTGGTTTTATGTTTTAGGTTGGGGTGTTCTGTGTTTTCGTGTTCTAATTAATGTATTTTGATGGTAATCTTGTAGGCCTAAATCACGAGTGTGGGGCCGACTTGAGGTGAAAAGGAGCCAAGCTGGAGCAAAACTACTAGCTAGTTTTGGGTTTAGGATGTTGAGGAATTGGAAAGCTAGTTGTATATCAGTTTAAGTCATCTGGTTGTTTGCTTAGTTTTGGACCACTTTTCGGTTTGGGTTATATCAAATCTCTGTCTCAAAAAAAAAAAAAAAGCAAGTTGTGGGCTAAGATTTTTTTTAGACGGAAACAAATTATTTCCTCATTTGATTTGTTTCCTTTTTTATTTTTGTTTTTTTATGATTATAGGTGGCTTGCATGCAAGAGTATTAATGTAATTGAGCTAATTCATAACGACCCTTAATAAAAACTGGTTGGACAAGGATGTAAAATTTAGTTAGTTTGTACATTTTTGTCAAATAGGTTTCTATTAAAGTCTAGGGCTAACGACAAGAATGACCAAAATTAAATACGTGTTTTGAAAAATGGCAACCTGACTCATTTTTTAGATAAATGGCCAATTTGAATTTATGCATTAATTAATATGAATTAACAATTTACAAAAATACCCCCAAACACTAAAATAACAAATACCACAAAAATACATGGTATATTTAACATACTACATGATTTAATTTAAATAAAACCAAATTCAAATACAGAAACCTAAATTTAAGGAATCCAAACTTAATAATAAAAAGAGATTTGAAATTCAAATTTTAGTTAAACCTAGTGATTAGAAAAATCGATGATACAAAAAAAAAATCCATACCCAAAAATTCATAATATTTTCACAGAATCTGCCAATATGAATACTGAGGAAGTGAACTAAACACAAACACTGAGTAAGAGCTGCAATGCTAGCAAAATGATATTAAACCATTAATTAAAGCATAGAATAATTGAAATGTCAAATCAATAAATGAATGTCAAATAAATAAATGAAGAAGAAATAAAAAAAAAAACTTAAAACAACAGGAATAACAAAAAAAAAAAACCACGAATTTGGTTAATTACCTAGGGCCCGTTTGGCCCACCAAATAGGATAAAAAAATTGGGGACATTTAATTCAAACCCTCGTTTGGCCCGTTGAATAATCTGAACGGTGGGAAAAGAAAATCAGGCTCCCTGATTTCGTTATTCATTGCCTCTGATCTCCATCTTCAATGCTCCTGATTTCCCTCTTCAATGCCCCTGATTTCGATATTCAACTCTCTCTCTCTCATCATTCACCTTTCTCACCCTTTGGATCTAGGGTTTCTGCCCTTTCTTCTTCCCGTGCCTCGTCTTCTTACCGTTTCTTCTTCCAGTCCCTCGTCTTCTCTCTCACCGGTTGTTCTTCCCATGCCTCGTCTTCTCTCTTGCCATTTGTTCTTCTCAGCATCTCCTCTCTTGGTTTCCAGACCTGCAATTTCCACCAGATCTGAAACCCTCTTGCCCGTTTTCCTTCGTCTCTTCGATTTTGCATGCCCGATTTCATGGGGAGACGACTTCGGATTTGAGTGGTAGGGGGTTGTTGAAGTCATTTCTTCGCGATTCCCTCGCCGCTCTGAGTATTGTTCCCCCTCTTGCCCGTTTTCCTTTGTCTCTTCGATGTTGCATGCCGGAGTCGATGGGTTGGGACGACGGATTTGCGTGGTAGGGGTTGGCCGGAGTCCTTTCGAGCTTGGTGGGGGTGGTTTTCGAAGGTTTGTTTTCTTCCCCCTTGGCCGGCCGATGATGAACGCCTCTGTGCTCTATCTCTGATCTGTTTTTATTCTTCCATTCTCGATTTGTTTTGGGTGTTCTGTATGTGATCTGTTTTTTTTTTTTCCATTGTCGATTAATTTTGGGTGCTGTCTATCTGCTCTGTTTTTTTGCTTCCATTGTCGATTTATTTAGGGTGCCCTCTCTCTGATCTGTTTTTTTTTTCCTTCCATTGTCGATTTATGTTGGATGATCTCTCTCTGCTCTACTTGCTTTCTTCCATTGTCGATTCAGTTTTGGTGCTCTCTCTCTCTTTGCTCTATTTTTTATCTTCCATTCGAATGTGTTGGGCTTGCTGATCTATGTGAATTTGTTATTTTCCTTGTGCATAATGGAACTGTGACAACATATGTTTAGTTTCTCTCGTTTATCTAGTTAGTGATGAATAAGCTTTTCCTCTTTTGCATAATTGTTCTGAGGTTTGAACGGTTATGTCTGTATGTGTGGATTGATTTTTTTCCTGTCCACGTAAGTTCTCTGATCCATGGCCATTTTTTCATTTGTATGATTATGTTTTCCAACATTGTACATTAATTTTGTTTCTGTCCTGTTTGTGTATGTTCTCCATAACCTTGTTCACTGATTCATGATAGTATTTGAGACCTTTCTACCTTTGTTTCTGTTTTCCAACATTATACATGAAATTCAACATTCATGAATGAATTTCAAATACCTGAGGCCGGCCAAATTTTGCAATCTATGCTATGAAATATAATTGCTCCATATGTCTTTAAGAAATGCCTGTTTGTTATTGCATTGATCTCTTGACAACTACTGTGTACTTGATATATTTAAAACTGAACTGCTGAGTTGACCATTGCTTTTTTTAAAAAAATGAAATCTGGGTTATTTTTTTTTATTACTTATAATTGATGATGAGTTGACATTTGCTTTATTTAAAAAGGATGATGATTGCTCTTCATAAATACTTGTAATGTCAATGTGATTGGACATTAATGTGCACAATCTTATCTTCTACAATTGGAATGTAGTGCACCAACCAACATTTAAACCTTCCCTTCAACTTCTCCCTATATATACATGTAGAATGTTGTTCACTTCTTCAGGCAGCTCCATCTCCCTCTTTTATTCCTCTTCTCATCAATTGGGTTAGTCTCTCCTCCCTACATCCCTTCTTCTTACTTACTTCTTTCCTATAATACTAACTTACAACTTTTTTTCAACAGGGGCGGACTCCTACGCCAAGGAAAGTGGTTCTTTCCTCACACTTGGTTCTCCATCTCCTCCAAGTAAGGTTAGTATTCTTGAATACTTTTGTACTAAGTAGTCAATACCTACGTTTCTAACCTTAATCCTTCGTTGTTTTCAGGGTTTGGAAACATAATTTGATCGAGCTTACTTCGAGGTTCGTTTTTTTATAAAAATCGAATGTTGCTTATGTAATTTACATACATTCCACACTTTTTTGGCTACTGTATATTACTTGAACATTCTTTCATTATTGAACAATCTTTCTTTATTGAACATTCTTTATTTTCAAATTTGTATTTGACTGTATAGTATTCTTTCATAATTTAGTTAGGACGTTGTGTATTGGACATGTTGAACATGTGTGAAAGTTGTTATATTTTCGTTCTCTGTTTAATGTACGTAAGTTGGTTGAACATTTTTTTCGTAAATGTTGCTTCCAAAATAGTCCGTTCATGTATATCCGTTCAACGGTAGCCCGACTTTTTTAAGAAGATTTGCAACACAGAAAGTATTACAAAATGCTAGACTAAATATTAGAATGAATATTAGACAGAAAGTATCAAATTATAACTTGTTTTGTTAAAATTTAATTTTGAAAGAAAAAAGATTCTGAATAATAGGTTTTTTAAACAACACTATTTGGATGAAACAATTAGTTTGGGGGAAAAAAATAACCAAAAAAAAAAACAGTTTTACATGGAGAATGAAAATGTTGAAGTGAATTTTGAAACAATTTTTTTAAATTTTTATAACTTGTTTTGTTAATTAATTTTGAAAGAAAAAAGATTCTGAATAATGGGTTTTTTAAACAACACTATTTGGATGAAACAATTTGTTTGGAAATAAAAAGAAAGAACCAACAAAAAAAAAACAGTTTTATGTGGAGAATGAAAATGTTGAAGTGAATTTTGAAACAATTTTTTTTAAGTTTTATAAATTGTTTTGTTTAAATTTAATTTTGAAAGAAAAAAGATTTTGAATAATGGGTTTTTTAAACAACACTATTTGGATGAAACAATTTGTTTGGAAATAAAAAGAAAGAACCAACAAAAAAAAACAATTTTATGTGGAGAATGAAAATGTTGAAGTGAATTTTGAAACAATTTTTTTTAAGTCTTATAAATTGTTTTGTTAAAATTTAATTTTGAAAGAAAAAAGATTCTAAAGAATGGGTTTTTTAAACAACACTATTTGGATGAAACAATTTGATTGGAAAAAAAAAAAAAAAAGAACCACCCAAAAAAAAAAAAAACATATTCGCGTGGTGAATGAAAATGTTGAAGTGAATTTTGAAACAATTTTTTTTTAATTTTTATAACTTGTTTTGTTAAAATTTATTTTTGAAAGAAAAAAAATTCTAAATAATGGGTTTTTTAAACAACACTATTTGGATGAAACAATTTGTTTGAAAAAAAGAACAAAAAAAAAAAAACAATTTTGCGTGGTGAATGAAAACGAAGAAGATAATAAATCGAACACAGATTATTTTATCCCAGACTAAAATAATCTGCATCCCAAACACAAATTATTTTATCCCAGACTATGATAATCTGCACCCCAAACACAGATTATTTTATCCCAGACTATAATAATCTGCACCCCAAACACAGATTATTATAACCCCAGACTATTATAATTCCCATATTATTATAACCACCAAATATAATAACCAATTCAGCGCCCCAAACAACCCCCTAGGGTCTTACCAATAGCCTTCACCCAAGCATTTTCCACTTCAAAAAGAAAAAGCACCTTGAGAGAAACAAAAACCCTTCAGCTTCTTCACGCTTTTTCTTCTTCATCAATCTCCCGCATCCTCTCATCTTCTTCTTCTTATTCTTCTTCTTATTCTTCTTCATCCATCTTGGTGTTTGACTGCTGAAAATTGGTTTTTTAGTGAAGGACTTTGCTTCAGATAATCGATCTCACGCATGCACGTCGATTTCGAATTGTAGTTCAACGATTTCAAAGGCGAGGGAAAGAATACTCGAAGTAGACGCCGGCGCTCAGGAACAAGGACACTTGCTTCGATTCAAGGTACATTGTATCTCGCATGTACGATTCTTGCCTTTTTTCTTACTTAGAACGTTGCAGTCATTCAATCCTTTTGGTTCGGGATTTAAAATGCAATAGGAAAACAGAAAAGGGAAGAAAGGTTGAGGAACAAGGAGACGGGAAAAGGAGAGATTTAAAAAAGACTTCGAAGAAAAAAAAAAGGACTTGGTAAAAAAGTGGTTCGGTTATACTAAAATCTTTAAGATTCTCCCTTTTTTTTAGGGAGTAATGAGAAGCTAGGAGATTTAAAAAAAAAAAAGTTGTTAGGATGTTTCCTCCTTAATATATATTAAATTTTTGGGATATATTAAATTTGATACTAAGAGAGAGAAAACGGTTGATAAAAGGAGAGAGAAAAAGATTACAATTACAGTTTTCTTACTTTTAGGAAGCTGTAGAGAGACAGTTATGAAAAGGGCAAAAATGGAAGTTCAGGTAACAAATACAGCCGTGTGGGTCCCACGATTTGGCCATTTTTCCCCTTTTTATTTTTTTTCTATCTATCTAAACCGTTTTTATTTTTTATTTTTTATTTTTTTTATTTTTTTTATTTTTTTTATTTTTTTTTTATTTTTTTTGCTATTTCCAAGGTTTTCCCTATTTGTGTAATTACTCGTGATAGATTTGGATTGACAGCATTTCTAGACCAGACAAACATGACCATGTCCTGCAACGGCCCAGCCTATATCAAGAGAAGTTTGGGCCTAATCCTTATGACACCCTTACCCCATATTCCACTTTATAAAAATTTCAATAGATGCTACAATGACATAAAAAAAAATCAAGTATTCCTCAAAATAATAATAATAATAATAATAAAGAATATCAGTGGGTGAGTGTAGTACAAGTTAAGTAGAAGGTGAAAATGGAAGCATTTATCAAATTGTAGAGTTTAATTTGATTAAATTGAAAGTTTATAGTCAAAATTCCATATCTTTGTAAAAATGTTTTTTTTTTTTAGGTTTTTTTTTTTTTGGAAAAGAGGAAAAATAAAAGGCTTAATAAGATCTTGGTCCGTAAAGTGGACATTGGGGAAACTAAAAATAGAGGAAATTACAAAAATGTATGTTTTTAAGTTTAAAATTGGTTTGAAATTAGATTAAAGAATTTCTTTCTGTGACTTTTTTTACCGTAAAATTGTTTAGTGGTATATTTGAATCAATATTTAAAATCGGTATAATAAATTTTAAACGTCAAAGATAGAAGTTCAACTTTTTAAATGATAGAAATATAACTAAAACTAGTCCAAAATTCAAGAGCATTTTGAATCATTGGAACCAAACATGTTTTTAGATATAATGGAAATAAGAAATTTGTTTTTGTTTTCTGCTGAATTCTTTATTTTCGAAAACAATTTTCAAATCACGAACCAAACGGGGCCTAAAACTTCCCTCTATTTTATAACAATATTGAAACAAACAATTTAGTATGGATTTTTTAGTCTAAAAAAAGGTTTAACAGTTTTATCAATTTGAACATAGTTTAATGGATAAAATACCAATTACCATCATCTCAAAGATCATATCTTCGCAATCATTGACTAAAAAAGAAAAAGTTTAGCAACCTTCATTCACCTAATGAAAATGAAAAAGCTTGAGATAGAATTAAAATTTCTCAAACATAATTAGGTGCAAATTTGAAACTAACTAGAGCATTTTTATATAATTTATTTCGTTTCAATTTCATGTCTAGACCATTTATTTCAATTTAATCGTCCCTAATTTTGTAAGAGTTATAAATTATAATTATATTAAAAATTGTTAAAAGTTTGTTTTTTTTTAACAAATTAAATGTTGACAGTACACGGAAAAATTTAGATGAAACCAAACTACATAGATCAAGGAAATTTTGTATAACTTAGTCTAAAATTTAATTAAAATCAATTCATAATTTACTATTTCAAGACCTAATAATATGATAAATTATTGATTATTGATGCAAATAAGAGAAAAAAAAATTTATTTGATTAATTATATTATGAATTATTCATTTTATCTAGATAAAATGTAGTTAAATAGATCATCATAAGTATTGTTAATAAGTTATCATCAATAAAAGAATTAGGGTCCGATTGGAATACATTTTAATTTAAATGTTTTTCAAGAATGCATTTTTTAAAAAACATTTTTTGGTTGCATTTCATTTTTGTTTGGTACATTTTAATTAGGGTCCGTTTGTATAAAAATTGTTTAGAATTTAAACACTCATATGTTTGGTTGCATTTCCTTATAGGTGTTTTTATACAAGTTATTGTGTACTTAAAAAGTTTTTTTTTAAAAAGTTGGTCTCAAATATTTCTCTCAAAATGGTTTATTTATCAATCTCATTTTCTAATAAGTCATTTTTAGTAGTTGTCAAACACTTGAAATTTTTTCAAAATGATTTATTTTCAAAATTAAACACTTGAAAAGTTAAACCAAACACACCCTTATATTTTTTTTAAAAAAAAAGTTTAATAAGAGGATGATTGGTTAATATTTGACTTGAGCAAATTTATGACTGCTTTTCATATATTTAATAGTAAGGTTGCTCTATTTAAAAAATAAAAATAAAAATAGTAAGGTTGCTTAATCTAGGTATATCATATGCGATCATTGTTTTTTTTTTTTTCCTTTTAATTTTTAAAATTTGCGTATGAAAATCCTAAATCTACAAAAATGCTCCAACTTTATGGCCATCTGATTGGTTTAAATATATTGGATTTATAAAAAGATTGAAAATTTTTGTTTGAATTGTGCAAGGAAATAAATGGTAGAAATTTGAGTTTTTTAACCTTTGTTTGGTATGTTTATGGATATAGTAAAAATCCTTTAAGGAAAGCAAACATAATTGACAAAACAATATCAACATAGTCATTTAGCAAATCACAGATAATCAGAAACTATGTTCGCAAACTGATAGTATATGATTTGCAAACTCATATATCTATATAGATACAAACTAATTTTAATTTTAAATTATAAAAATCTTATCCATGAACCAAACACTTTAGTTTCGAACATTTCAAGTGGAATAAATCATGTCACAAAAATCCAATAGCTCATCATAATACCTTTTTAGATCATTTCTAGGAAGAATTGCTATAAAATATCTATCTTCCTTGCTACACAATTTCTTCTAGAATTTCTAGATCATGCACACAAACTTTAAGAATTGCTTAGCTCAAATGAGTTCTAAAAAGTTTAGATTTATGAAATTTTAAGATGTGAACTATAAAATTTCTTCTAGATATCCTAGATCATAATTTTAAAAGTTGTTGTCTCAAATGGATTCTAAAAAAGCTTTAGATTGATGAAGTTTTGAGTGGAAACTTTCAATTTGTATTTGAAATATAAAAAAGGAATAGGTTTAAAAAAAAAACTTGAGTTTTTGTGAATTCACAATTTGTAAAAGTTAATTCATACCATAAAATGTGACTTTTATAAGATTGTATTTCTGCAATATACGTGCAAGATTAACAAATTTGTAGTCTATCGAACATAAACTTGATTTCTTAATTCTAAGTTATCTAAATCCAAAATTATCACAAACTAAACATACTCCATCATATTTCTAGTGGGGTGGTCGTGTCATGATGAAAATCCAATAACAATAACACGTACTACTTTTTAGACCATTTCTAGGAATTAACGGTAGTGGGCCGAAGAAGTTAGGAAGATGACCTAGAACTAAAAAGGAATATAAATGAACAATATTAGGCTTGAATTCTTGATTGGAAATCTCACATAGTCAAGAAGTCTTGAATGCATAGTCTATGATGTTTGAATTCTATGTATCTTAATTGCACGCTCACTTTGAATTTTCCAAAAGAAAAAAATGCGGCCCCTTTTGGCCTTTATTTCATCCTTTACTCTACTTCATAACCCAAGAGTGGGTTGGTGAAATTCTCTTTCTTTTTCTTTCCTAATTCTATTGATGGAAAAGATTTACTTCTGATCTCGAAAACGACTCCCAAAATCATTAAAGTTGAAAGGACTTATCGTTCATGCAACTAAAGTTAAAGGTGAAGTTTTTACTCAAATCATCATTAAAGACTCGATTTTTCTCGTTTTCTACTCCTCGAAACTTGCTTCCTTATTTCATAATTTTTAAAAGGAACATATATATGCAATGACTAGTAACAATTTCTTCTTACGTGAAAGAAGACGAACAAAATGCACATTTGTGTGACAATATCTTCCGTTTTCTTTTTCCTATCATTTATATTATTTATATTTTTCAAAAAATAATTGAGCTTTAAAAATTGTATTTATAAGTAAATTAGGGGAAAAAAAACTATATAATGCAAGTAAATGAGTGTGGCTTTTTAAGAGTAGAAAACTAAAACAAAAAATATTTATCAAACAAGCACCTTAACAAATTCAAATATTTCTCAAAAACTTCAACAAAAAGAGAAGCACAGAACTAAAAAGAAAATTATTAAATTAGGTCAGGTTTGAAAACCATTTCGCATTAGGTTTTTTATTTTTGAAAATTATACTTGCTTTCTTCCAAGTTTCCTTATACAATAAGGATTTTCATATTTGTAACACACATTTGAATTATTAACTAAATTCAGAAAACAAAAATAAGTTTTTGAAAACTCAAAATTTAACTTGGATTTTGAAAACATGGGAAGAAGGTAGATAACAAACAAAGAAATTTATAGGTGAATGTCGTGTTTATAAACTTAATTTTAAAAAACCAAAAAAAAAATATCAAATGCTTATCAAATAGAATTTTAACTTTATAAGTACATATTTTAAGTTTAGCTAAAATTTGACAATGATAATTAAACTAAAAAGGGCATAGATGTTAAGAAAATTTGAAAACACACTAAAAAAAAATGTGAATTTAATTTTGGGAGAATGAGAATCTCATATGAATCTTACCATGCATGAACCTAGAAATCTAACCTTAATGGAAAAAAAAAAAGTTGAGAGAACATTATGATTGCCCAATTGAAAAAGAAAAGTTATATCCTATCTTCATCCTGAATTTCTATGTTATTTCTACTTTGGTCCTAACATTTTTTTCAATATTTTATTTTAATCCTTGGATTTTCTATAAGAAAATCATATTATATGTTTTGTTAATTTTTTAAAATAAATTATCAATTACAAAAATACATTCTTGATTCATTTACTTATCAATACATGTCTATGTTAACAAGTTTTGAAAGTCACGTATGGTATGGAGTAGATATTATTTATTTTTAGTTCAACAACGTGTGGAAGTGGAGATTTGAACCTCTAATTACATTTTTAGTCGAGAGTATACGTTCTTAATCAATTGAACTGTATTATAACAGTTATCTGATTATCAAATTAAAATATTTGAAGTTTAAAGTAAAATTTAAACAAAAAAGAAAAAAGATTGAAAAAATCTAGTGAATAGTTAGCCACAAAACAAAAGAAAAAACATCCACGTGAGGGTTTGGATATTGAGAGCATCTTTTGGATTTGAGTATGAGCTAAAATAATCAAAGCCCTCAACTTTATTGAAGATGAGAATGTGACTCATATTGATTCTTCAAAGATATCATAAAATAATGGGAAAAAAAAAACCTTAAGTTATACATTTTTTTTTCAGTGTGACAATGCATCAATATAATTAGCTAGCAGCTTCACATGCCCCACAAAGATCTCATTCTTGCCTCTTTTATCAATCTCTCATTCCTACCTTCTTTAGTTTTATGTGGGAATTGGATGAGACCCAAGAGATTTTCACTTTTTTGGGATTTTTTTTTTCATTTTATAAATTATGCCACATACTTTTGAAATAATTATTGACAAATGCATTTTTAGAAAAATTAGTTGTAAAATGAAGTAAATTAGTGTTAATAAATTTCATATTTCAATCGAAAAAAAACAGGTTATAGTTTTTGGTAAATTAATACTAAATTACTTTGATTTAGATTTAAGGACTAAAGTAGACAGTTTGCCTTTTTAATTATTTTTATGTTGATATTTAATATCTAGATTTGTTGTAAGGTAATTATTTAAAAAGTTATGTGTTTTGAATCAAGATTTTTTTACAATTTAAATACAAAACACAATAACAAGATGAAACGTAAAACAACATATATATCTATATCTATATCTATATCTATACTATATTAAAAGACGCTTAAGGGGAGAAACTTTTGATTTCCTTTTAAGCCTCTTTTTAATCTTCAAATTCCTTATTTGTCCTTCCTATTTAATTATTCAATATTTTATTATTCAAATTCCCACTGGTAGATTAAGAATTGGTTTTTAAAAAAATCTTCATTATCACGTTTACGTTTTTTTTTTTTTTAAATCTATATCTATATTTATATCTATCTATCTATATCTATACTATATTAAAATCTATATCTATATCTATCTATATCTATATCTATCTATATCTATATCTATACTATATTAAAAGACGCTTAAGGGGAGAAACTTTTGATTTCCTTTTAAGCCTCTTTTTAATCTTCTAATTCCTTATTTGTCCTTCCTATTTAATTATTCAATATTTTATTATTCAAATTCCCACGAGTAGATTAAGAATTGGTTTTTAAAAAAGTCTTCATTATCACGTTTACATTTTGTTTTTTTTTTTTAAATCTATATCTATATTTATATCTATCTATCTATATCTATACTATATTAAAATCTATATCTATATCTATCTATATCTATATCTATACTATATTAAAAGACTTAAGGGGAGAAACTTTTGATTTCCTTTTAAGCCTCTTTTTAATCTTCTAATTCCTTATTTGTCCTTCCTATTTAATTATTCAATATTTTATTATTCAAATTCCCACGGGTAGATTAAGAATTGGTTTTTAAAAAAAATCTCATTCTCACGTTTATGTTTTGTTTTGTTTTTTTTTTAAATCTATATCTATATTTATATCTATCTATCTATATCTATACTATATTAAAATCTATATCTATCTATATCTATCTATATACTATATTAAAAGGCGCTTAAGGGGAGAAACTTTTGATTTCCTTTTAAGCCCATTTTTAATCTTCAAATTCCTTATTTGTCCTTCCTATTTAATTATTCAATATTTTATTATTCAAATTCCCACGGTTAGATTAAGAATTGGTTTTTAAAAAAAATCTTCATTATCACGTTTACGTTTTGTTTTAAAAAAAAAAAAAAAAAACTCTTCATAAGATTAAGAATTGGTTTTTAAAAAAAATCTTCATTATCACGTTTACGTTTTGTTTTAAAAAAAAAAAAAAAAAAAAAAACTCTTCATAAGATTAAGAATTGGTTAAAAAAAATCTCATTCTCACGTTTAGGTTTTGTTTTTTTTTAAAAAAAAAAATCTTATCTTTGATAAGATTAAGAATTAGTTAAAAAAAAAATCATTCCCACGTTTAAAAAAAAATCATTCTCACGTTTAGGTTGTTTTTTTTTTTTTTTTTGAGAACCAACGAATACATCAGGACAAACTAAGAATCATTACAGAAAGCCTAGCACCATTCCTCAACTCAGCAAAGTAACATCCTTCGACAGCCAGCGGCACCTCCTCTAGCCAAGTTCCTTCCAACTGCTGCCTCAACGCTGACCTCGCTACCTCATGTGCCAGCTTATTCCTAGCTTGACAACACCAGACAAACGAGCAAAACCTCAAACTATTGGAAATGCTCCTTATCTCCTCAATCAAATAACCCATCTCCGAGAGGTTCCTCTGCGCCGAATTGATCTGATGTACCACACCTACCGAATCCGGTTCCACCATCACCTGCGAGAAGTCGGCTTCAACCACCGCAACCAGCCCTTCACGAACTGCCATCGCCTCCAATACCTCCACATCAAGCACAAAATCAACCAACCTCATCAAGGTAAGCATCACTTCCCCCCTCTCATTTCTAACAACTGCACCAATACTGCTGCGATTAAGATCCCTATTTACTGCCACATCTGTATTTAATTTGTAATTAGGAAACTTAGGAGGGCTCCAAACCTTAGATTCAGATTCACCCGCTCCCCTCACAGCAAACCCACCCTTCCTGTGTTGAAAGGCCCTGAAATGGGATAGATAATCAACAACCCAACGCCACCCATCCCCTCCCTTCTCGCCTAGCCCAGAGTCTCCAAACAACTCCTTATTCCTCCTGTTCCACACCCACCAACACATTACCACAAACTCTTCAAAGCCCTCCCTTGACATTTCTTTCCAACACCACCACAGCAAATCAGCCGGGCGCTCAACAGCCAAAGGCCAGGCCGGGGGAAGAAAGGAGAGTCCCTCCAAAATAACTTTGACCTTTTGCAGTCCCAAATGGCATGGAAGGTCGACTCCTCAAACCTCTTACAACGCATACAGCCCCTCTGCACCTCCATCCCTCTCTTCCTCAGGTTACTTTCAGAAGGGAGAAACTCATGAAACAATCTCCATACAAAGATCTTAACCTTACTTGGAATCTGACATGCCCAAACAAACTTCCACCACTTCTGAATCTCCTCCAAGTTAGAGCTACTAGCCTCCCCCCTAAGCACACAAGCCAGTTTGTAACCACTCCTAACAGAATATCTCCCGTCCTTTTCATAGTGCCACATAATGTTATCCGATTGTCTCACCCTAGGCCTCGGTATACCCAAGATAGCCATAGCATCAACCTCCTCGAACATTGACCGAACAAGGTCTTTATTCCACAAACCATCATGATTCAACAAACTAACTACCCTCACATCAGGATGGATAGCCTTCTTATGGATTATTTGCAAAGATGGAGGCCTAGGAATCCAATTATCAAGCGCAATTCTAATCGAATTCCCATCCCCCACTCTCCATCTAACCCCCATCTCCAGCAAACTCCTCCCCTACAACAAACTCTTCCATATATAGGAACTATTACTCTTTGGCTTAGCATCCAAAAAAGAAACTTGGTTGAAGTATTTCCTTTTAAGGACCCTAGCCAATAAGGAATCTGGATTTTCAATCAGTCTCCAACCTTGTTTCGCTAGTAGTGCTTTATTAAAAAGTTCAAGATCTTGAAAGCCCAAACCTCTATGATATTTTGACACACATACCTTCCTCCAAGATGCCCAATGCACCTTCCTTTTCCCCCCCTCAGAACCCCACCAAAATCTAGCCATCATACTATTACACTCCTTAACCAACGCCTTCGAGAGCTTAAAACAGGACATAGTATAAGTAGGAATGGCCTGTAGAACTACCTTTATCAGGACCTCCTTCCCTCCTACCGAAAAGCATGTGTGTTTCCACCTCTGAATCTGGGACCAAATTCGATCCTTTGTTTGCTTCAAGGCCTCCATCCTTCCACCAACAAACCCCACCGGCAAACCTAGATACCTCTCATGAGATCCCACCAGATTCACCTGAAGAAGGTTAGCAATACTCATTCTCATATCATCTCCAACATTAGGACTCAGAAAAATCCCTGACTTACCATAATTAATCTCCTGCCCAGTAATAATTGTGTAAGTCCTCAACATATTCAACACCATTCTAGCTTCCCGCACATCTGCTTTAAAGAACAAAAGACAGTCATCAGCAAAGAACAAATGAGATATAGGGGGACAACCCCGAGCTATTCGAATACCAGTCAACTTCCTACCCTCCTCCAGCCATGAGAGCATTCTAGACAAACCTTCAGCACAAAACAAAAATAAATAAGGAGAGATTGGGTCACCTTGGCGAAGCCCCCTGGATGGAACAATTTTCCCTCTTCTCTTCCCATTCATCATAAAGGAGTAAGATACTGTTTTAACACACCCCATAATCAGGTCTACCACCTTACTAGCAATGCCCAGAGCCAACATAAATTTTTCTAAGAAAAACCATTCCACCCGATCGTATGCTTTGCTCATGTCTAACTTCAGAGCCGCCCACCCCACCTTCCCCTTCCTCCTTTGCTTCATATAATGGAGACTCTCAAAGCCCAAGATAGCATTGTCGCAAATATTCCTCCCTGGAACGAAGGCACTCTGAGTTGGAGAGATTACTTGATCCAAAACTTCCTTAAGCCTATTAGCAATGGATTTCGAAATTATTTTATAAATCACATTGCATAGGCTTATTGGCCTGAAGTCTGAGACCCTTCGAGCATTCCTACATTTTGGAATCAAGGATATCACTGTATGGTTTATAGGCCCCACCGATCCTCCTTTATTCAACACATCTAAGCAAACTGAGGAAACCTCCTTTCCAATAATCCCCCAATACCTTTGGTAGAACAAAGCAGGGAATCCATCCTCACTTGGGGCCTTCAGGGGGCCCATTTGCTTCAAAGACACCACAAGATCCTCCTCTGTATATGGCCTCCCCAACGTCTCATTTGCCTCCATACTGACACAAAGGACAATGTTCCTAAGGAACTCCTCAAGCCTACCACTATTCTGACAATTGTTCGAACTAAACAACTCCTGAAAATATCCAGAGATAACATCCTCCATCCCATCCTCCTCCTCCACCCACCTGCCCCCCTTATCCAACAAACCTTCCAACCTATTGGTCTTGCGTCGCTGCGTGGCTCTTTGATGAAACCACCTCGAGTTCCTATCGCCCCACTGCATCCATTCAACCCTAGCTCTCTGCCTCCAATAAATTTCCTCCTCCCCAATCAGGTTCTCAAGTCTCAGCCTCGCATCCCTCACACTTCCTCCTTTCTCAATCTCCTCCTGGAGCCTATCCCGAGCCTCCCGAATCCTCCTCCCATAATTTCCTTTCTTCATTTTGCCCCACACAGACAAATCTTTCGCACACTTACTAATCCTCTCATTCCATCTCAACATCAGGGATTGATTAGCCTAACAGTCCCTTGCCCAACCTTTCTCCACCACCTCTCGGCACTCATCATACTGAGTCCAGACCTCCTCAAAACGGAATAATGATCTACTCCCTCTACACACAGGAGCTCCACTACTATCAACATCAATCCGGATCGGGCAATGGTCAAACAACCGAAACTTCAAATGATGCACACAAGAGAACGGAAACATCATCCAGAAGGAATCATTGCAAAGACCCCTATCCAACCTCTCTTGCATAGACACAATACCTTTTTTCAGTTCTCATCTTTGATAAGATTAAGAATTGGTTTTTAAAAAAATCTCATATTTGATGAGATTAAGAATTTGTTTAAAACAACATCTTCATTCCCACGTTTGTGTTGTTTTTTTTTTTTTTTAATAAATCTCATATTTGATAAGATTAAGAATTGGTTTAAAACAAAATATTGATTCTGTTGGGTTTTATGCCCTAAAACTCGTAGATAGTGAATGTAAACAAATTTTATACTTGTATTTAATAAAGTGTTATTTAGTTTTCTGCAATAAAATGTTTATTGTTAAATATTGCACTATTTGACTCAAATCCAATAAACTAAAGATCCAAGGTTGTTTGTATGTAACTTGAACTAGTATGTGGGGACATACGAGGATCGATGTTCAAGTAACAACCTAAAAGGTCTATAGTACAAGGATAAGGTTGGGTACCTTATCCTGGTGACACTATGGATACGACCCACTTTGTATTATGATACAAACGCTATGATCCAACGCGTTCATGTAGTTGACATGCGAGTGGGGGTATCCTATGCAATGAGTTTGCATAAGACCGGACCGCGAAATAGTTAACCACTAACTGTAACACCGTTAGTTGGCTTGGTTTCTATTTCACTAGGATGACCTAGACAACTTAGTCTCAATCCTGAGTGGATTATGGACTCCTGTTCACGAGGAGTTGTCCTTTGATTTGTATGGGTGAGAGTGGCCAGCACGCCGACTCAATAAGCCTACCATTTTGGGGACAATACCGAGTGGGGAGCTGGGAACATAATCACACAAGATGGAATTCACTCCTTCCCGACTTTAGGGTAAGTAGAGGTGTGTTCCCTTAAGTGGTGTCTCCGGGACTTGAACAATGGGCCCAACCCTCTCTATGGCACGAGAGAGACTTCTGTTTGTTGGTTGGACCTCAAACAGGTTGTTCATTAGAGGAGTACTGGGAACTTAAGGACAAAGATGTAAACCAGGGGTAAAACGGTAATTTGACCCAGTTGGGATACGAACACACGTGAAGGACTGACTTGTAGTATTGGTCGATATCCGTGGACACAGAAATATTCTGCAGTGAGAAGAGTGCAGCTGAGGGTCTTTAGTGGAGTGACCCACAGTTAACGAATGGAGACTAACTTGGTTAATGAGTTTAAGTCAATTAGTCTCGTATCGTTGGAGCTTCTGATCTGTAGGTCCATTAGGTCCCACTGGTAGCTCGTAAAAGGACTTGAAGCAAACAAATATAAATTGTAAATTGAAAGTGTTCAATTTATCTAGGGAATCGTATAATGTATATTGATGCATTATAATATAAAGTTTATGAAACTTTATAATATAATTTTTGAAGTTAATTTCAAAAATTAATTCTTGAGAGAAAATATTTGAAAGAGTTCAAATAAATTTAATATGAATTGGATTCATATTAATTTTAATAAAATCCCTAAGATTAAATATATGATATTTAATTGGGTAATTAATTAATTATTTATTAATTAGAGACCTTTTTCCTATTAGGAAAGAAAATATTTGAAAAAGTTCAAATAAATTTAATATGAATTGGATTCATATTAATTTTAATAAAATCCCTAAGATTAAATATGTGATATTTAATTGGATAATTAATTAATTATGGAATTAATTAATTATTTATTAAAATTAGATATTGTTCAGATAATAGATTTGAACTTATTCCTAGACCTTTTCCTATTAGGAAAAGGTCTTGGCCTTTACCTATATATAGGACCCCTGGGGTGGGGTGAAAGGCATCCCATGGTCTCTCATTCTCTCAGAGATTTCTCCCAAAAGACTCCCACAAGTCTCCTACTTCAAGAAGTCTTAGAGATATACCGGTGTAGCCGATTGGTGGTGTTCGCACAAGAGGGTTGCTGCGTTTTCATTCTTATTGGCAAGAAAAGGCGAATTGATTAAGGTTTTCTACAAAAGTAAGTTTTCTATGAAATCCTTGATCACTAGGATCAATCTAGTTGATCTTTTTAGCATGTTTATAGCCTATGTACAGCTCATTAAATATAGATTTATTGCTGTAATATTTTGCAAATTGTATTGGTATTTCAATTAGAATCTAAGACTCTGAGTAGGTTCGGTAATACTTTCCGCTGCGTGGGGCTTTTATCCCTTCAGATTCCCAGTTCTAGGTTCACATCATTCTCACGTTTGTGTTGTTTATTTTAAAAAAAGAAATCTCATCTATGATAAGATTAAGAATTGGTTTAAAACAAAATCTTGATTTCCACCTTTAGGTTCACACATCATTCCCACGTTTGTATTTTTTTAAAAAAAAAATAATCTTATCTTTAATAAGAGAATTGGTTTAAAAAAAATAAAGATTTTTTTTTTAAATTTAATTATTAATTCTAATTGGTTTCGGTGGTTATGATAAATAACTAGATAACTTATTTTAGAATTATTAATTCTAATTGATTTTCAGTTGTGAAAATTAGAGGGTTTTTTTATTTAATTATTAATTCTAATTGGTTTCGGTGGTTATGATAAATAACTAGATAACTGATCTTAGAATTATTAATTCTAATTGATTTTCAGTTATGAAAATTAGAGGGTTTTTTTATTTAATTATTAATTATTAATTCGAATTGATTTTCGGTTGTGAAAATTAGAAGAATTTTTTATTTAATTATTAATTCTTTTTGGTTTTCGGTGGTTATAATAAATAGAATTTTTAAAATTAAATTTTGTGAAATCTAAATTTAGATCAATTGTTTTGATTTTTCAAAAATAAAAAGATACTTGAGTTTAATTTTCGATTAAATCAAATCAAGTTTTAAAATTAAATTTGAAAAACTAAAATTCAAATTTATTGTTTTTAATTTTCAAAATTTCTAATTTGAAAAGATTTATCATAACCACCCGATTCACTTGAACCCTATAAATAGTGGTCTAAACCAAGAGATGGGGGTGGAGATGCATGAAGAATTAAAAAAATTGTAGCAAACATCAACCAAGTGAGAGGAGACACATTCCTACTCCATGTTTACTAATGTGAGTATAGCCTTTTCATTTAGTGTAAATATATATAATTTTTTCTTATTTCTTTTTCAAGTAGACTAATGTATCCTTAGGAGATTTTGTTAGTTTTCTGAAAATTTATTAGTTTATATTATATTTTCGTCACCCCCTAAGAGTTTCATATGAATAAGAAATATTTTCTGTTTATTTCTTTAATAGAAGTGAGTACACCTTTGTGTGAGTTCATTAGTATTGTCTTTCTTATTCTTTCTGAAATGATAAAGAAGATCGATCACTATTATTTTCTTTTTTTAAAATCGATCTCTCTCCATTATGCTTTTCTCCGACCTTCAAAATTTTTCATATATTTTTTAGATTTTTTTAGACAAGATGATAGGAAGAAAATGATATTTTTATTTAATTAGTGCTCATTTAACGGTTGGATTAAACATAACTTTAATTGAATTATTAATTGATTACAAAATTAAGATTTTGGAAAATATAAATGCTTACCTAGCTAGGTAATTTAAAAGACTTTTCGTTATCTTCAATCTTAAAAAAATGTTTAAGCGGGTGAGATTTTTTATATTTGATTTATATCCATGATATTGGTTATAAATCATTTGTATTAGAATGGTTCAATTTGGTCACATACATATCAATTTTTGCAATAATTATAAATTCATGTGTATTTATTCATTTTTATATTTTTTTGGTACATTATCAAGTCATATTTCAAATTTTTTAATTAACTACTTATGTTATAGGCATTTTTGGACCACCCCGATGTACAAGGAGCTGACGAGGACAACCAGGCGGAGATAGGACCAGGAAGCGACCCAGAGGAAGACCAGCCAACGGGCCGGGCCAAAATGGCCCGACCCATATGGTCGGCCTCGGCCCGCTTGCGCGGGCCAAGTTCGTTTGCCTCTGCTCGGCCCCTGCTGCCCCTAGCCGCCCCGGTCTAGCCTGGTTCGTCCCGAAACGCCTCCGAATACCTGAAAACCCTAGGAGCATGAGTAGGTATTTATACCCCTCTTCGCCACTGAAGAAGGGGACCCGAACTCAATTCTCGACTCTTTTCTCTTACTCTCTTGCTCTCCTCTTCCGTTTTCTGACTTAAGCATCGGAGGCGGTGTGGCTAGCACCACACCGGTGTGCAGGTTTACTCTTTTGCAGGCCACGTCTTCCCCCGCTCTCAAATAAATTCACTGCCGATTATCACGTGGAGCAAAGGTAATTTACCTAGCGAAATTTGATCATCAACAACTTATACTTTAAAAGGTATTATAACACGTGCAACGCACGTAGTTTCAAACTAGTATATATAAAAGTGTATTTCAAAAGTAGTTATCGATGTGATTTTGTAGTTTAAGAGTACATTAGAGAGTGACTTTATATAAATTAGTAGATAATCAATTTTACATAAAACATCCTAATTAGTTAAAAAAAAATCAGAATTGCTATTGACACCGATTCAATTTCACTTTAAATACTAATAATATTAAGTTAAACTTTTTTTTTGAAAAAATAATATTAAGTTAAACTTTAAAATTGATTAAGTTATTAAATTAAATATATTTCATTTATAAAAGCAAAGTATGCAAAAGGCCCTATAAAACTAACTTGTAAGTTAGCCACAACATAGTTATAAAACTATCTAAAATTTGGCATAAAATCAATGTTTATACATAATCATAATAAAATTATGTTATTTAAAAAGGAAAAAAGAAACCCAAAAATCCAATCTCAAAAGCATCCCAATCTAGCTAAAGTTAAAATCCACAAAAATTAATCTTATTCAAAACAAATATGTTCATACTTAGTCATAAATCTATAAAACATCCCACCTAACCATAAAAGCCAACATCCCACAAAGTTAGTCTTATCCAAAACAAAAATATTCTAGTGTCATAAATCTAGTATGTATATGTGTGTATATATAAACTAGTGGATTTTAATTTTATTATATGACACAAAATTAAAATTTGAAGGTTAAAATTGAATGAAGGATCAATTAGATTTCACCAATCAAAACCATCACTAATATATATTTCCATGTGTATTAACAAGGATCCAAAGTCTTGCATTAAAAAAAGAAAAAGAAAAATTCCCTTGATCAAAAAAACAAAAATTAAAAAAATAAAAAATCATCAACTTATAAAACAATATTACAACTTAGCAATTAGGGAGAGGGTGGAAGATGTGTTGTCATTGAGCTGTGTTTATAGAATTATTAATTATTAAACAAATAAAGCTTCCTAAGATGAAAGCCATCAGCATCAAATCTTTTATGCATGATGTATTCATTAATGATGAGAACAGTTTTGCTTTAGAGTCCAAAAAGGCTTATCATTATCTCCTTATGATTTCATCCTCAATCTCATCAACATCAACTAAATAACTATTCTTTAAAGATAATTAATCCTACTTGTATTTTTCTAATCATAGTATTATAGTGTTTGCTTTAATGTCATAAGAAAAATACTATTTTTATACTTTTGTACAAAATTAATGGGCTAATGATGGTTCATAAGATAAAATTTAAGGTGGTTTAATATTGTATTGGTAAGATTTAGATTTGTCTATTTTTAGTAAAGGTTAAAAGGGTTGGTATATATAAATTAATTTTTGGTTAAAATCGATGCTAAATTGATCTATTAAAAAAAAAAAAAACTGATAAAAAAACCAAAATTGGTCATCTGACAAAAAAAAAATCAAATGGAATATTCGATAACAAATCTATACAAATCAAATAAAATTGATCGTATTTTCATTGTATACTCTAAGAAACCTAAATTCTTTGTTGAATTTTTGTGGGGAAAAAAAGTATAATTGATGTAGTTGACATTTTGATAAATTTTTAGCACGGTTAAATTTTGTTACAAAATTAGGTGTATAATGGAAAAAGTGGTCTAGACAATGATCAAATGCAACAAATTAAATATATCCCATTTTAGATAATAATTTGGAGATGATTTTGGTTTTTAGTTTTTAATTTTTTTTTCTTTGTTTTTTCCCAAAATTCTTACCATGTTTTTCATCTTTGTTAAGAGGATTTTTTTTTTTTTATTAAAATTGAAAATTTTAAAACTTATTAGAATAATAAATGATTCCCCAAACTTTTTATTTCAATATTGTAGTTTTTATTCAGTAAGATAGGTCATCTCAAGAGATGTAGACGACCTATCCACGAGTCAGCTTTTCGCTCGTTTCATAAAAAAAATTCGTTGGACAAGGTTTGAACTCAAGCTCTTTTGGTTGAAGGTTTTTAGGGTGGGGAATGGGCTTAGGCTTTTAAAGCCCATGTTTGGTTAAAAGTTTCAATTTAAATGCCTGGGAAAAGTCTTTTCCCATGCATCATTTAATAGGCAAAGTGGAGGGTTTCTTATACCCATTCAAAAGGGTGGGTTTTCTCTAGGGTTTTCTCTCATTCTCTCTCCAGGTACGCTTCTCTTCTTCTTCTTTTTTTTTTTTTTTGCCGTTTTCTTCTTCTCATCCATCATTCTCTTTTTTTTTTTTCTTCCCCTATTTTTCTTTGTTATTCTCCTCATCTCCTCCTCCTTCTTCTTCTTTTTTTTTTTTTTTTTTTTTGTTTACGTTTCTACACTTTTTTTATGGTTTTTTTCTAGTTACTTTTTCTTTGGTTTTTTTTTGTTTTCACATCTTCTTCTTCTCTCTTTTTTTTTTTACGGTTTTTTCTAATGGAACGAACTGTACATTTTCTTTTGTTATTTTAACATTTTCTGTACATTTTTTTGGGTTTTCTTTACCCTTTTTTTAACATTTTCTTTCTGTTTTCTTTATTTTTAATTTTTTTTTTTATGTTTTCTGGGTTTCTAGGTGTTCTTTACTTTTCTGTGTTTTCTTTTTCTGTGTTCTTCTTTGGTTTTCTGGGTTTTTGTTTTTTTACTGTAAAATTAGTGTGCTGAATTTTTTTTTCTGTGTTCTTCTTTGGTTTTCTGGGTTTCTTTTTTTTTACTGTGAAATTAGTGTGCTGGAAATTGAATTTTAGGTGAAAATATGTTAAATTAGTGTGCTGTAAATTGAATTTTAGGTGCTGAAAATTTAATTTTAGGTGTACATATGTGAATTTTAGGTGCTGGAAACTGAAATTTAGGTGCTGGAAATTGAAATTTAGGTGCTGGAAACTGAATTTTAGGTGTACATATGTGAACTTTATGTGCTGGAAACTGAATTTTAAGTGTACATATGTGAATTTTAGGTGCTGGAAATTGAATTTTAAGTGCTGGAAACTGAATTTTAGGGGCTGGAAATTGAATTTTAGGTGCTGAAAACTGAATTTTAGGTGAAAATATGTGAAGTTAATTTTTGAAATATAACATTTATCAGTATTCTTTCAATGAGATTTAATTAATTACAAATAAAGGTTTGTATAATTATTTAAAAATAACTAATGTAATAAAATAATTGAAAGTAATTGCAATAACAGAAAAAAAAATCTTTTTTTAATGCAATTCTAATAGCATTCCCATGCAATCCCAAACACAGACATCATTTATTTCCAGACATCTGATTCCATTCCCATGCATTACCAAACACAGTTATCTTTGATTCCCAGGCATCTTATTCCCAGGCATCTTATTCCCAGACATCCTATTCCCAGGCATCGTAAACAAAACCTTAAACCAAACGGCCCCTTGAATGTCAGAGGCATCCCTTGCCATTGTGCCAAATACAAATAATTGTTAAATATGTACGCAGGTCGTTTCTTGAAGAAATGATCTGCTTTGCCGTTTTTTTTTTTTTAATTTTCGTTTGTAGGTCCAAATTTTTTTTTTTTTACGAAATGAGCGAAAAGTTGACACGTGGATAGGTCGTCCCTCTTAAGTCATCTCTAAAAGAGACGACCTATCCTGTTGGAATAAAAACTACAATATTGAAATAAAAAGTTTGGAGAACCATTTATTATTTTAATAAGTTTTAAAAATTTCAATTTAAAAAAAAAAAAAAAACTCCTTGTTAAGATCTCATTTGAATTATTAGTCAAAATCATAAAACAAAAACAAGTTTTTCGTAAACTACCTTTGTTTAGTTTTCAAAGCTTAACTTGGTTTTTTAAAACATGGATAAACAAAGAAATTGATATGTCAAAGTAGTGTGCTTATACACCCCTACTTCCACTTCTAAGTTTCTTTGTTTTAGTACCTGCCTTCTTTATCTTGTTTTTTGAAAACCATGTCAAATTTTGAAAAAAAAAAAAGTAGTTTTTAAAAGCTGTTTTTGTTTTTGGAATTTGGGTAGGAAATAAAATGGATCCTTAAAGGATGAAAACCATTGTAGGAAATTTGAGAGAAAATAAACATAATTTTCAAAAGCCAAAAACAAAAAACCAAAAGGTTATCAAACGAGACATTATTTTTCAATTTTTGATATTTATTTGAATGCTACCTACCACAATTTCCCTTAACATTTTAGGTATTTTTTTTTTTTTTGGTACGGATGAGCCTTGATAAACGTCCTACCTTTTCAATTTAAGGATATATGTCAGCTTGCGTCAACATCCTAGTAAAATTACCATTTTACTTTTTACTCTAACCTCACTACTCTTGCTCTCGCTCTAGCTTCTCACTTTCTCTCTCCAATCTCTTGCTCTCTCCATTTTTTCTCTCCAATCTCTTATTCTCTCTCCAAATCTCTCGCTCTTTAGTCTCACTCTCCCTCCAATCTCTCACTCTCAAATCTCTCTTTCATTCCTCACTCCAATCTCTCTCCCTACTCCACTCCTACTCTAGCCTCTCACTCTGGTTGTGTGCTCTCTGAAGAGGAAAAATAAAGAGAGAGAAGAAATAAATTGAACGAGAAACGAGATGAGCGAAAAATGCATGTTTTCATAAGAGAGGTGAAATGGTAATTTTGCTAGGATGATGACGTAAGCAAAAGAGCATATAACTTTAAATTGGAAAAATAGGATATTTTTCATTTTGGCCTCTTCAAATAGGTCTTCTACACATTTTAGACTAAATTTGACCCAATTAGCTTCATTTTTTTTTTTGGTTAACATATGGGGTAGCAGCCAAGTTGGTCAGTTGGAAGGTTTGGGATGATTTCATTCGGATTAGCGTTTATCACTCACATATCTGACGTGTTTACGCCATCCTACACAACCTATTCCAACGTGCTTTATTATTTTTTTTTTATTAAAATATTTTAAAGATAAATCAGTTTCTAGATTCTTCCTTTGATTTATTCCAACTTTCTTCCTATTTAAAAAACAAAACAATTGTTTTATAGTGCTTTTAGCAAAAATATTTTAATTCAAGATGTTTTAACAACAAATTACTTTGAGTTCAATAATATTTGGGGTGAGAGGATTCGAATCTCGAGGGTATATATATACAATAAGCGAAAATCTTACTATTAGAGTAACCAAAAAAATGTTTAGATTAAAAAATAAAAAATAAATATATTGATATATCCAAGCATTTTTTTTTTTTTTTATATATCTCACTACTTTTGAAACTTCATTGATGACATTTAAAAACTAGGTAGGTTAAATACCTTTGATTAGGAATGTCCATTTTTCTTATGGGGATGAAACCCCGCAAGTACTTTCCCCTAATGAGGTGGGAAATCTCCATTTAGGCGAGGAATGAAGAGAGAGTGGGAAAAAAATTTCCTGCAAACTAAATATGGACGAGAATGTATTTACTATTCATCCCCATTTCTTATTCCCTGCCCTATTTATCTTTATCTTTTATTATTACTATTATTATTATTATTATATATTCAAAGCTTTATTTTTAATGATTTGAATAATTCGATATGTTTGAATTATATGATTAAATATTACTTTCTTTTCATTTAGAGGTTTAAGAATTTTTTCTTTTAAATAAAGGTTTTTTTCAAAGGAAATTAACTATTTAGATGAAGAATTTTTGCGAATAATTAATTATCTAATTGAAAATTAATGGATGTTTTCCATAAAAAGTTAACTATCAAATTGAAAACTTATAAAAGAAAACTATATATTTTTAGAACATGTGGAGTGAGGGGATCCAAGCTATAGACCTTTCAATCATTAGTACAAGTCTTGCGCTGAAGTCGAAAAAACTATTTAATCCAATTATACAAATGTTGATAAAGATAACAATATATCAATAAAAATTTAACTCATAAATTCATAATTAATTACTTAAAAAGAATATAGAAACTTTCCTTTTCCAAGAGAACTTTAACAAATAGTCTGCCACAATAGTGGTACAATCAATTTACATATTACGTCATAGATTTGTAGAGCCCACTTAGCACTAGTGGAGGCCTCACCTAAAAGTTTTAAATTAAATCCACTATTCATAATAATATTACCAAAGTTACAATAATACTATTCAATTTTAAAATTTTTTAACTTAGTAAAATATGCAATATTGATTAAAATACATGTCTTTGATTAAGAGGTTAAGTTCAAATTTTTTATGCCAAAATGAGCTTAGCTCAGCGGTAATTAACACGTATCTCCGACCAAGAGGTCAGAGGTTTGAATCCCCACCCCAAATGTTTAATATACTAAAAAAAAATCAAATTTTTTATCTTTAAAAATTATGTTGAAGTTTAGAAAGAAAAAAAAAACTTTGTATATTAATAGAGGTCTTTTTCTTTTCTTTTTTTTTCTTTTTTTGAAAATTATGCTAAGATAAACTATATAACTTTGAACTAATATGCACATAGTTCAATGATTAAGGCGTCTACTCCTTTTGGAATTAAAGATTTGAATTCTTGCCTGAATATTCGTTCTACTAAAAAATTATATAACTTTTAATGACTTTTCTTTGGTCACACATTGGAAAAAAATTATTGGTCGAGAGTACATGTCAATTACTGCTGAACCATGCTCACTTAGACAACAATATCATATACTTAAACTACTTTAACCTCTAAGTTACTTTAAAAAATATATATATTTTGGTTTTTTAAAACTCTTCTTTTTAAATCTTAAGCTATGCATAAGATTTTTTTAATCCTTATCATTAATTTTTTAAAATAACTTTAACAAAAATGTAGATAGGTTTTATGAAATTTGACACCTAATCCATTACATATGATTTCAAACATTTTTTCACAGCACACCTATGTATATATCAATTTCTCTCTTTTTTAAATAAGAAATGCTATATCAAGTTTCTTCTGAATGTCTAAATTAGAAATGACTTAAAAAAAAAAGGATGAAAACATGATTAAAATTTAGAATAATGTAAAAGCAAATATTTATTTAGCACATATAGATGTTAAATTATAAGTCCTGTTGATCCCTACATTTTCAAAGGATACTAGTGTTTAATTTATGTACTTCAAAAATTTCTTATAAGTTATTCGGTGTTTAAGATTGTGTCTAACTAGTCTATATACTTTGTAAAAATTTCTAATATATGTTTATAGGCTTAATTTTCTAAAACAAAAAATAAAAAACAAAATGGTTATCAAATGAGGCCTTAATAATTTTATAATTGATTGATTTCAAAAAGTTATATATATATATATATATATTTTTGAGAACATCAGATAGTTATATTGTATTATTTAATGATTACATAGTTGATTAATTTTAAATAGTTTAAAGGGTTTGGTGTCATAAATATTAAAACTGAGACGGAAATTTATTGGATACAAAATTGAAAATTGGACATAGATATGATCCTAAAAGTTTTGAGGATCTAATAGAAATATTTTTAAGTACAAGGACTAAAAGCAAAAACCTAAAATTTGAGAGAGGGACCCAACTTAAAATTTAACAAAAATATAATACTTTCCATGCCACTAAGTAAAACATTCTATTCACATTTTTTATTTATTATGAAAGCTTTTCCTTTTAAAAGAATATATAAATAAGACTTTATATAGATTGTTCACACATAAATACACACACTTTGCACACCAAAATCTTTCAATCTCTTGGGAAGCTTCTGCCATTAATATAACAAAGTTAATGGATAAGGAAGAACATTTCAGTGGATCATTCCCAACTTCATTTTCTCAGGATTTGAATTCCCATCCTCTCAATGATCCTCATCTCTCAACTCTTCTTGCTGCAAATCACAGGCTTCACCATTGCACACCAGAAACCAAACAACAGGTTTCCAAAGTTTTCTTTGCCTGCATAATTTTTTAATTTCTCTCTTTCAAACCTTCTTCTCTAGATGGGTTTTGATCTTCTCTTTCTCTCTGATTCCATTTTTTCTGTTTAAAAATCCGAATAATAGATTAAATTTTCCGTAACTTATCAAAAGTTTTTGAGTTCAGTGGTGATTGTTTTTAACATGGTATCAAAGCCAAAAGTTTATGTTTTTGAACCAGAGATGTTATTTCTTCTGTATCAGTAATCACTTGTTAGGTCTTGTACTAATTTTCAAGCCATACAATAACGTAGCTTATTAGTTTAAACTTTTGAGTCTAGTGGTAATTTAATCGAAAGATGTTTTTTTTTTTTTTTTTTCTTTTTTTCGTTTTTAGGAAGAGTTGATGGAAACCCTCATGAAGTTGCCTGCAATTGGTTTAAAGCTTCAAATTTCACCCTCTTTGCTGAAAGAGATGCAATGCACACAATCCAAAAGGAAGAAGCTTGTTTGTGATGGTGAAAGGTTGAAGGCTTCCATTTTAGGGGCAATGATGCTTCAAATAGGGTCTTGGCAGGTAATTTTTACGAATCGTCGACGCTGTTCGACGACTCGAGACAGGTTATGACTTATAAATGTTAAGATCATCATGAAATTGAACTATGGATAAAGTTGTGATTTTGTGTGGTAACTTTGTAAAGAAGATCTCATTTTTTTTGTTTGTGTTTGTTCTATGTGGTGCAGCTAGTGGCTAGAAATGAAGGTGACTTGGTGGCAAAGTTCTATTTTGCAAAGAGGCAGCTAGTTTGGGAGATTTTGAGAAATGGGTTGAAGGAAAAAATTGAAATTGAATGGTCAAACATTGTAGGAATCCAAGCTTTCATGGAAGAAAACAAACCAGGAATCTTGGAAGTGGAGGTAATTACTATTAGAGAATATTCACTCATTAATATTGTCCTATAATTATGCCTATAATTGTATTCTTCTTGCTGGAAGGGGAGGTAATTCTATTTTCTTACGAAAAAATGACGGTTCATTATAATGACAGTTATTTCATTTGGTAGTAGCTAGTGTAGTGAGTGTTTCTATCTAAACACACCCTATTCTTCTTTTGGGTTTTGCAGCTACACCATCCGCCGAAATTTTACAAGGAGATCGAACCCGAGCCACGGAAACACACGCAGTGGACCGATGGATCGGATTTTACGGAAGGCCAAGCTTCTATAAACAGGTTTGATTTTGTAGTTTTTAGTTAGTTTTGGAGTTCACATGAGTTGAATGATGATCAAATTAAAAGAACTAAATTTATGGTTTTTTTGTTTTGGTTGTAAATTTTAGGAAGCATTGCATTGTGTTTCCTCCAAGAGTGTTGGACAAACACTATCAGAAACTAATAGACAAGGATAAGCATTTGTTTGAGCTGAGCCAAAGGCCCTTCCCAACTTTCAATTTCCCCTACTACTTCCCTTCAGCTGCTGTTTTCAATCAAATTTCTGCTGTTCAATTTGAGGAAATGAGGTTCAAAATCCCTTCTTTTCCACTCCAACTTGCTGGTGCAATTGACAGTCTAACATCACCAAGATCAGGTATGCACTTTTCTCTATATACTTAATTGAGTGAGTTTTTTCAGCTTAGAAGTTTGGTGATCAAAATACATTGTTAATCTTTGTATTTTAGCTCTTAATATTTCTTAGTTGTGACAATTTGGTCTAAATATAATGATTAATAGTCTTCAATGTAATTATTTTGGTGTAATCAAGACATATGACTATCTAGTTATGTCCATTTAGTCTTTGGACTTAAAAGAAATTCAATTACATCATTAAATGTTACGAGTTGTGGTTGATTGTTTAGGTCCCACTTGATAACCATTTGGTTTTTAAAAATTATGTTTTTTCCTTACAACTGTCTTATAGTTTTACACATTAAAACTTTTGTTTCCTTACAACTGTCTTATAGTTGTTGATTACACACCACATTTCAATGAGACCATAACCCACCAAGAGCAAAGAATGGAGGTGTTGAACCAAGTAAACACCACGAGAAGGTATGAAGGTGAAGCATCAGCCAATTTCTACAGTGAAGTAAAGTCAGTGAATGGGTATGATCATGGTTTTCACAGTGCAAATCCAATGGCTTCTATGGTTTGGTTGCCACAAAATAGTAGAGGAGCAGCTAATTTGAGTCACCAACCAAGCTCAAGTTTTGATCATATTGAGTGTTTCAATGGAACTGTGGTGAACATGAGAGCCCCTCAAGTTCCAAGTGGACATTTTTTGAATTATCCCACTTACTCAAATGTACTCTAATCTTTCCAAAATTAAATAAATGAACAATTGTAAATTACACCATTAGATTGAGTTTTTTTTTTTTTTTTTTTTTTTTTGACAACATGTTGGAAGTGGGGAGATTCGAACCACAAACCTCATGGTCATTATGTAAGTCTTATGCCAGTTGAGCTATGTTCTTGTTGGCTCATTAAATCGAGTTTAATTATTCCTATTAATATACATCATCACGAATCGACTTCGTATTTTCCCTTTTAGAAAATGATATATATGCATGTGTGGTTTATTCTATGCGTATGTGTAGATTCTATTTAAATGAAGTAGAGGAAAAGATGACCTACAAAAACTTGTAAATATCAAGTATTCCAAACTAATTTAAAAAGTGAGTATGATAATCAATAAACGATTAGAATGAAATTAACAATCATCTATTAAGAAAATAGAACACAATGAGTTTCCTTTTTATATTTCTATGAAAAAAATTTATTTGTGTCATAGATGTGTGTGTAAGTCTGTTTGGACAAAGGAACGCACTTGAACATGTACGTGTCTCAATGGTGAATTTGTTTAACAGGGGAAGAGACGATTTTCAAAACAGGAAAAACTGCACACTGATGTGGTGCTTGTCACACACATGTTCTGATGCATAAATTAGATAAGAGTTTTTGGAGTATAGCAAGAGTTTAAAGAATGAGAATGAAGTTACCCTTGATGGAATAGTGACTAGGTATTTATAGGATGACTTGATTTAGGATTTCCCCTATTCCTTTAGGAATTTGGATTGAGTACAAGAACATTCAACTTAAACAGACCATCACTTATATAACCTTTTTCAACATACATATCATTCTTGAGAGTATAAACTTATCAGATATGAAGATTAACTTGGAAACCATTCTTGCTAATTAACGAACCAAAAACTAAATTCTTGCGAATATCAGCAACATGAAGTAGAAGAGTTTCCCATGAATAATCTTTAAAGTAGAAGAGTTTCCATGAATAATTGTTCTCCATTAGAATCTGACACATATGATGAGAACATAGCCTTATTGACACACAAATATGATGAGTGGCACTAGTGTCTATTCCTTGGAATTTCCTACTATGTGCATTCTAAAATGACAATACAAAGGTTAATTTTTGCAGTACCATTTGACAATGCATCTAGTTATGTGATATTAGTTCGAGATTTTCTTTTTGAAAGTTCCTTGGCTTGCATTAATCCTTAAAATGATGTCAGGCCATTTTGTTGCAATTAAAGCACTTGTCATTGAACTTCCTTGTAGATTATTGTCTTTGGCTTGGACCTTGTTGCCTTCTGAAGTGGTTAAAAATATAGATAGATTTCACCTCAAAATATATTGTTCAAGTGTACACAATTCAACAACAAGTGATAAGTATTTATCGCATCCACAAGGTCTTGAGTTGCCTCACTCTATTGAATTAATTTGTCTTTTAAGTGATTTCAAAAGTTGATTAAATTGATTGATTTTAGAAATGATGAAACAAAAGAAATGAGAAAACAGTAAATGATTACAATTAGAGAAAACATAATGGAAACAGACACATGTTAAGATTTCTGTAATTGTTTATAATGATATGATCCAACAATTCTTTTGAATAGTCAATCTCATGCAGTCTTATCAGCAGGATCCTCCTGAAACTCTGGATTTTTTGGAATATGTTTCAACTCCAATGAAACTCTACCGATCATGCACTAGGTAATTGGTTATCCCTAACTCAACTACTGGTGTCCACTAACTATCTACAGTCTAGCGTGAATTATTGCCACACAACTCCTAAATCATCCCTAAAACTAGGAGAAGTTATACATACCGGCAGGCCAGGCGGGCACATAATAAAACAAAGAACAAGTAATTCAAGATGAACAAATCAAATAGAACTTCCAGATTTTAAATAGATAACAATCACATTAATCATAACTCATGCCTACAAGGGATTAGTTCATGATTTGAACAAAGAGTGTTAATACAACAGACATTACAATCTCATGAAACACAACCATAATGTGATTACAACAAGAAAATACTAATCCTTCTAGTTGATGAGGCTGAAATTGCTGCTCCAAACCATAAAAAACATGAAAGATCTTCGTCTTCCTTGAGAAGAGTCACACTCTGGTCTTCTAAGGGTCTCTAATCGAGAATTGGTCTCTAATCGATCTCCAAGATGGATTATCTTTAATCTCATATGACTCCTCTTCTTATAAGATGAGAGTTTAACCTAATTAGGTTAATTTGGACATGTGGAGTTCTTCCCTAGCCCGATTACTCCTAGATCTACAATTAAAACACCATTTCATTTAATGAATCACGTGCAGCTCAGGTGGCTCAGATTGCTAATATTTTGTTGGATCATCAGTGTTTGCTCCCTCAACTTGTCAACATTTATATTTTTCTGCAAAGAAACTCCAAAGCATCAATTCTCATAATTAGGCTAAAACACAATAAATTCATCTAACAAATACATCCAAATGACACAAATAACATGCAAACAACTTGTTAAAGGACTATAAATAACTCCCTTTTAGAGAGTTATCAAACCCTCACTAGAAAACTTTCTTCCCTTGTTGCCCCTTAGTCCATTTTCTACAACATTTGTCTTGGGTCTATGGCACCATTCACATATATTTTTTTTTATCTACATTTATGTTGTTCTCTTCAATCTCAAGATGAGCTACAAGTTCTTCAAGCTTTATCTCCATACGCTTAGGCTAGAGATAGTTTTTGAAATCTCTCCATGTTCGTTCAGGATATAATTCTTGCAAAGATATTCCTTTTGCATGATTCCATGTATCAAATACAAGTTGTTTTTCTGTTTCAGACTCTTCTTTATTAGATAAAAGAGGAGCATCTTCTTCGAGAAAATTTGTCAAGTTTAAAGCATTGAGATAAAACTATTAGATAAACTTAGGGTTCCATCTAAAAACCAATTTGGCTATGAGAAGAGTAACCCATGTATCTTATAAATTGTGAGGTCTCTATTCATCTTTTCAATGTGAGATCCTTAACATGCCTCCTCAAGATGGTGCCTCTTTGAGTTCACCATTGTTGAGTCAGACCCCAATTTTTGGACCAAATATTTGTTTGTGTTGGGATTTATGCCCTAAAGCCTCGTAATTAATGTTGTTGTGATGATTATTATTATTATTAACAATCATTTGAAAATTTTTTAATTGCAATTTACATTATCTATTATATGAAAAATCCAAGGTTATTATTGTAATCTTGAACAATATGTGGCTGACATACGAGAGGATGATTTGAACCTAGGGATAGTAAGACTAGCAATTGAGGCAGCGAACTTTGAAATGAATCTGATGATGTTTCAAATGCTGCAAATTGTTGGACAATTCCATGGATTACCTTGAGAAGATCCCCACCAACACCTAAAATCCTTTTTATGAGTTAGTGATTCCTTCATCATCCCAGGAGTTTCAAATGATGCCTCAAATTAACGCTATTCCCACACTCTTTAAGAGACCGAGCAAAAGCATGGTTAAACACGTTTTCTCCAGGCGCAATTCCCTCCCACTAGGAATTCCAAATTAAGAGTGGAGATAGTGGAGTTTAAATAGTTTGAAGATGAGACCTTTTGTGAGGCAAGAAAAAGATTTAAGGATCTGTTAAAAAAGTGCCCCGATCATGGTTTACCCCATTGCACTTAGATGGAAACCTTTTACCATGGGCTAAACCTTGCAACCCAAACCATGGTTAATGAGTGCAGGTGGAACACTATTGGCTAAAACCTTCTACGAGGCATATGAGATTTTGGAAAGAATATGCACAAACAGGTGTCAATTGTCCAATGTGAGAAGTTCACAAAAGAAAAATAAGGGAGTAATGGGGGTGGACGCTATCACAACCGTCAAAGCTGATATAGCCTCCATTGTCAACATAACCTAAAGAACATAACCTTGGTGAGCACATTGTCGAAAGTTGTAGCGGAAGTACTGGTGCGTGGTCAGCTGAATAGATGGATGTGAGATAAGATGATAAATGAAATAATAGAGAATAATTCAGCTAACACTTAAGTGCAAGTATACACTGTCGTACGTAGTAATAAAAAACCTCAGAAGTATTCCAAGGGTATCGATCCCACGAGGACTAAACTGGAAATTTAGATTTGAATAAGGAACTGCTCAAATGATTGCTTTTGAAAAGGTAACCAAAGAAAATAACTTGATTGATTGGGTTTTTGAAAAGATAAACAAAACATGCAAATAAAATAATAAAGAATAACAATAAGATAAAACGAGGTATTCAACATGGATTCATCCCTAAGGTAATAACCATAGTCATGCAATATCTACCTTAAGTGTATTCAATGCATTGGGTCAGATTTAACTTCTATTTGGCCCTTGTTTCCAAAAACCGTTAGAAGGCTAAGCGAGTACCGTTATGCCCATTTATGAGACTCGACTCCGACATAGATAATTCACGAATGCAACCTATAACCCTATAGTCGATATAGGTGATGACCGCAAAGTGCACGGGCCGCAAGTAATATAAAACGGAAAGTATTCCGAGTATCGAATCCTCAGGGAATTTGAATTATATCCATTAAGTACCGAAAACCATCATGTTCAATTTTATTTAGAAGTCCAATCTCGAATGATAGAGCGAAAATTAAAGCAACTAATAAAAAGAAACATGCAACAACAAAATGGAAATAACCAATTAATGGAACTTGACCTAGGGTGTTGATAACTCTCCAAAAGGGAGTTATTTAGACCTTATTTCTATATTGATTTGCGTGTCTTTTGTGCTTAATAGGGTTGCTTTTAGATAGATATTATATGTTTTAACCCATTTGGAAGAATGGAAGCTTTGGAAATTATTTTGTGCAGAATATGTTGCTGGGTGACTTGAGGGAGCAAACTCTGTGCTGGAGCAAAGCTGGGAGCAAAAACTGCCACGTCACAGCTCGTTAGCCAATTTAACAAACTGAATTCTGTTAAGTTATTCTCGGGATAAAGGAGCAAGGAGAGCCATCCACGTGTCTAGGTCAACCTAATTCAAGCCTCCTATCCTTCTATAAAAGGAGATAGCCGCCCAAGTCAAAGGCATTCCATCTTTGGGAGAAACATTTCATTCTTGGAAAGGTTACTTCCACCTTTGGGAGCCTAATAGAGGAGAGAGATTGGAGACCATCAAGAAAACCATCATTCGCAAGCTGATCAAGGAGATTAATATTTTCTTTTATTATCTTGTGATTATGGATATGCTTACTCAGATTGTAACGTGCGTTTCCATGCATTTTATGAACTAAGTAGCTTAGGCGTTGGTTAGGAAACAATGTGATTGTCGTGCTTAATTTCTAGTAATAAATATTGATTAATGCATCTTGATTAATTGTTGTGCTCATTTACATTTTGTGCCCGCCTGGCCAGCCGGTATGAATACCTCTCTCTAGTTTCAGGGATGATTTAGGGAGTGTGTGGCGATTAATCACACTAGATCATTGTGTATTGGTGAACGCCAGTGACTGAGCTAGGGATAGCCAGTTGCCTAGTGCTTGATCGGTAGTACTTCATTGGGGTTGAAACACATTCTAAAAAATCCGGAGTTCCAGGAGGAATCCGCTAATAAGACTGCGAGAGTTTTGCATGATCAATAATATTGCTAGAGCATCTTTTAAAACAATTACTAAATCCTGACCAGCGCCTGTTTCTAATCTGTCTGCCTATTTGTTTATTTCCTGTTCTGTCATTTCTTTTGCTTCAGCATTATTCTATAAAAACCAATCATTTTACCCATTCTTGAAACCATTGAAAAACTAAACAAAATAGATAAAGTGAAAGCTAATTCAGACCTTGGATTCGATAAATACTTATTACTTGCTGCGGACTGTGTATACTTGCACAGAGTTCTAGAGCATTTTTATAACTTATTTTTACTCACTCTAGAAACCCAACAAGTGTTATCTAGCTTTCTTGGATTTGTAGCTCAATTACATGGATGCATGTAACTAATAATCTTCAATTTCATAAATCTAGAAGTAATTTTAAGCGGAATTCTCTTTCAAGCTCCTCCACATCTCATACTAACATAACTAATTCATGTGTCCATCTCCTTAGTTAATCATAATATGGCATTAAGCAACTTCATTATCAATTTCTAACAATTCTTTTTGACTCTCGTGTTCCAAGCAATTATTAGCCATGCAATTTGGATCTAATCTAAATTCTCTCTGTCGAGTATCAATTTAGACCAACAAATCAATTAATCCGTGATCAAGAGATTAAAGGCATTAAGCATAAATTGCATAGATGAAATATGAAGAAATTCATTACATAATCCAAGTAATAGCGCTACAATATCCAATTAACTAGAATAACGACCCTAGATCTCAAGATCTACTCACAATTGGAAATAATTTTGCCAAAATGATCTTGATCCATAGGCCTAACTCGAATTAAAATAAGAAATTACAAAGAAGTAAGGAAGAAATAACCGATAAGTTGATCCCAAGCTCCCGTCACGAGCATCTTGAATCCCGAGCCTTGGAATCTCGCTCAATTCCTCCTTTTTCCTCACAATTCTTCTCACTTTTTCTCTCTATTGAGCTAGGGGAGAGCTCCCCCAAAATGGAATGATTTGATCCATGGAGACGGGGGCTTTTTATAGGTGTTGGACGGACCTTTCTTGCTGCCCAAGACGCACAGCGTCGAGACGCTGTGACGTCAGGTTTTCTTGGAGCAGAAGTTGTCGCAGCGTCACGACGCTACGCGGACAGCGTCGCGACGCTACGCGATTCTGGAATTTTCTTCACTGATCACCTAGCGTCTCGACGCTCTGGTCCTAGCGTCTCGACGCTAGGCCTTCTAGAAGCCCTATATGCGGATTTTGGCCTCCTTTCTTCATTCTTTTGGGCTTTTTGGGCCTCCACTTCAAATATCTTCTTTTCTTTTCTCCTTTTATGGCCCAAAGTCTTCTTTTTATGCCCAAAATTGGTAAAATTCTTGGTTTTGCTTCTTGAACTCGGTTTTCTATAAAATCAACATAAAAATGCATTAAAGCTCACAATTCATGCACAAAACTAGCTAAAATTAATAGGAAAATGATGACACTTTTGCATGTCATCAATAGGGTGCCTTAGGCAGCTTGCCCTATACCGCCGAACAATCTCTTTCGAGCTTTTTCTCCTATATCACCTTTATAAGAACCGATATCGTTTGTCCCTTTCGAGATCAAACTCACATAGCATGCAAAGTCTAAGTGATCAATTTAAACTTAGCAAGGTTAGAGTGATAATCAATAAAGAATGACATGCATTAAACACAACTTAAGCAAATAAGACACTTTCAAGCCATTAAACCATAAGGGAATTCACCACATTGAACCCCTCAACGGGATTTAGCTACTCATGATGGGATAAAAAGCAAGTGAACACATTTTCATTGAAATAATAATGTAAAGAATACAAAATAATGAAAGGATTCAAGAGCTGGAAATAAAGGAGATAGCTAAATATTATGGGTTTCTATGTTTATTCAATCCTTCTAGAGTTCGCTAAGACACTTCACTCTCTCACTTTTACAAGGTAGGAATGGGTGAAACTCTCTACAAACCACAAGTTTTGATGTCTAACTCTCTCATGGGTTAGAATTTGGTCATCTAAGAAGGACCTCGGGCATCCCTACTCATTGGCGTCGAGCCACAGTACTGTCACCACCCTTTTCTTCCAAGTGATTTCTGCTTGAATTTGACTTCGAATCTCGAGCTTATCTAGTGTAGAAAGTGGTTGAGGAGCTGCGAAATAGGTGCTAGAAGGTTGCCCAGTCAGTTTCGGGGTCAAAACAGCCAATAAGGTGCGAAGAAGACTCGTCAACAACGACCCGCGTGCAACTCGGAACAGTCTCTGTTTTTCCAGAAATGCGGTCGCATTTTTGGGGAATTCCAGCTTTTCCTCTGTTTTTCTGCACAGTAACAAACTAAGTCAAATTCTCTTAAAATCAAGTCTTTTTAAGCACAAATGAGTTAAATTCAACAAAAGTAATTCTCAACACCCTAACTTATCCAAGTAAGCATATTTTGAGCTCGGGAACAGTAAATTGATCACAACATACAACATTTGGCCAAGAAATTAGCTAAATATAAGGGTAAAATAGGTATATTTTTGACCTTTATCATACCCCCAAACTTAACTTATTGCTTGTCCTCAAGCAATTGCCAACCAAAATGTTAGAGATCAACTTTTTAATTGTCATTCAAAATGTTAGAGCTCAATATTAATTGCAAATCAAAATGTTAGAGTTCATGCATAACAATCAATCATGGTACTAGTATCAACTTTTCCTTTCAAAACAAGTGACATGGAATCAAATAAACATTTTCAAGATCGTTTTCCAAAAGTTTTCCTTTCAGGAGAGGGTTCTACTCTAGTGCCAGTCACAACGTTTGAGTTTCCTAGGCATGAAGATTTCTACTGTTCTTTTTCAAAGCAAAACTCTCTCTCATCCATCCTAACCAACATGCTTATCTACCTAACTTCTACTCATAGAGCCTAGTGTAGTCCTTTTAGTGAAGAAAAACAATCTTTAGGAAAACAGAAGCATATATGAATTACTAGACCTTTTCCATCTCCCCCAAACTTATTTGACTGCTGGTGCTTCTTTTATTCGACTTCTTTTTCTCCCAAGAGCATCCTTGTTGTCATCTTTACCTTCATTCTAGCTTATCGACACTTTGTGGTGAAGATATCTAGCTACGAGCAAAGTTCACAAGCTCGGAATGATACTCACTTCCCTAGGTAAACTTTTCATGCAGTGGCAAACCATGGGTGTCATGAATGCCCCTGGTTACTCAGTAAACCCTAGGAAGGAGGAGTAACTCTCGGTTTTTTTTCCCTTCAATACTGAGCACATTTTCTTTTCCAGCAGTACAAATTTACAAAAGATATTTACATAGTAAAGCATAAAGCACCCCCCCAAACTTAAATGTTGACAATGTCCTCATTGGCTTATTTTTTAGGCATGGGCTTAACATGGGGCTTTTTGTTTTCAAAACATCAAGGCTAAACTCTCCTAGAGTGTTAGAAAGGTTAAACACGAGGAAGTTTAGACTCTAAGACAATTTTGTCAAGAAAAAGACTAATGGAAAGCTTATGACTAGAAAACAACTCAGTTGTGACGGTGGCACTTTGAGATAGAACAAAGCTCTAGTTTTCATCATTAAGGACTTAAAAGAAAACTCTTTTGAAAACATGATTTTTCTTCCAAAACATTGTAAAGAAATTTTTTCTTAAAGTTAATTTTTTTTCTTTAAAAAAGTTCATGGGTAAAGCTCAAAAACAGCAACCAGATTTTTTTTAAAGAAAAGCTAAAAACCCAAGTTTAACTACTCTAAGCTATCCGCAAGCTATCTAAACTACCCTATGATCAAAACAAATAACAAACTAAACAATTTAAGGACAATTAAATCAGCAATTAAACTACTAAAAACAGAATTTAAACATGCTAAACTAAAAAAACAGCAAGCAACAAAAAACGGTAAACAATATTATTCACAAAAAATTTCAGTCAAAGGGGATCAGAAAACTCCCATATTCCTCGTTCGAGGAACTCTCTTTCTCTTCATTCTCTTCATCATCATCCTCTTCATCAGAATCCTCTTCTTCTTGGGGCAGCAGCGACTGGGGGAAATCTGGAAAGACCGGAGCGATACTCGGGGCAATAGAGAGATAGAACTCTCTAATAGCTTCATCCCTCTCCTTTGCGTATAGCCAGTACGTCTTCAGGTTCTCCCTGATTTGATCAAACTGGTGGTGGACCATACCTAGGGCTTTTGATGCTGGTGAAGGCCCTGTAAAAGGAGTGTGCTGGGATGGAGAAGCTACATTCAACCCTGTAGGTGGAGTAGCCTGAGATGTCGAGGCTTTGTCTTTCCTCTGGATACTGTTCTGCTGGAGCTTCCCGATCAAGGACAGGTCGATGGTCGGCTTGAAGAAGTGACGTTCCTCGTCCTTGCCTGGAACGATTTTCACCCTTTGGCAAAGCTGGGTGCTCGCTTTCTCCCACAGGCTAAAATCTCATCTCTGATTATGCTCCCCACGTTGATTTCCAACCCCTTCATAAGGAAATAGAGTAGCATCACTCTATCCACTGAAATTGTGTTGTCGTGGGTGGTTGGCGTCAAGAGGTTTTTGATGAAGTGAAGCCAAACTGCCGATTCTGGCTTTAGGTCGCTTGGCACTAAAGACTTCGCTTTTGTCTGCGATTCTTTCCACTGAACCCCCTTGTTGGCCACAAGTTTAAGAGCTTCCTTCATTTGCTTGGTCGAAGGGTTCCTGATAACGTCGTTCCTTCTCGGATTCAAGGGTGCCTTGATCTTGTACACCCTATTAATGTCGACTGAGGAGAAACTGACCATCTTCCCCCTCACAACCGCCATGCTAATACTCTCCTCCCTCAGGCCAGAGTAAAATTCATGAACTAGAGGCACAACCGCCTCCTGAGGGTGAGCGCAGAAGTCCTGCCACTTGTACTGGAAGATAACTCTTGTTACGAACTCAGGCAGTGCTTCAGCTCTGTCAGAGAATCCTTTTTCATTGAGGAAATCTCTCTTCTTCATGATCTCCATTCGTTCCTGAAAATTAACATCTCTAAATACCTCAGGGAACAGATTCTTGGGAGATGCAGCCTTGGGGGATTTGCCCTTTGGCTTGGCGGGTGAGATAGTAGGAGGAATAGCTGGAGAGGAGTCCATGGACCTCGTCCTCGGCCTCTTGGCAAATATTGGGCCATTCTTGTTCTTTGTCCTCCTCTCAGCCTTAATCTCTCTCTTTCTTTTTCTCCTCTCCGCTGCAGAGATAGGGACTTGGTCGCCATCTAACTCCCTAATCTCTGAATCAGATTCTGTTTCAGAGTCAGAATCACTGGCGGGTCATTCTTGAATAGAGGCTCAAAAACCTCTTTAGCTGGCTGATCAACAGTGGCCTCGGCTAGGCCTTCCTCAGAATGCGGCCCAGATGCGGTTGCATTCTGTCCTTCTTCCTCTACTTCTCTTTCTTTTTCTTTTTCAAAATTTTCTTCAGTTGGCCCATGTTGGGCCTTTTCTTCTACCCTCCCTTGCAGCGCTTCAGCTTCACTTTGAGCCTTGTGGAGTGGCTCAAAGGATGCAAGGAAGTCTTCCGCTTCCTTCCTTCTTTTTTCATTTTCTTTTATTTCTTCCCTTCTCTTTTTCTCTTCCTCTAGGAGTTGCAAATCCATGGTTGCCCTCCTGAGGTTTTCCTCATATTTTCTTGCTTCCTCAGCTTCTAAGGTCCTCTCGGCCTCTTGTTCTTCTTCTCTCCTTCTTTTCTCTTCTTCACAGTCTCTTTCCTTTGCACGCTCATCTTCCTCAATCATTTTTTGATTTTCCATCGCTCTCTCAGCTTCAACCTCTTTCAATGCATCCTGTTCAGCCTTGTATCCCTCAGCAATCTCAAGGGCCTTTGCCACTGCCTGGCGAATTATTCCTTCGAATACGTTGGAAGGCATCCTTGCGGTTTCTAGGGGCTGAATTTCAAGCGGTCTTTCAGACACATTTTTCTTTGGGCTCCTCTTTCTTGCACTGTAAGTAACAACGGGCTTGATCCTGCAAGATAGAGAAAGGTTAGTTGAAGGTTTGGAAGCCTTACCCATTGAAGCTTCTCCTTGCCGAGAGCTTTCAGCTACCTTGGCGGCTTTGTCTTCATCTTGCCTATTCCCTTCTTCTTCAAGGGCAACTCGTCTCTGGGCACCCATTTCACGGATCATCGCAAACCACTCCCGCGAACGTTTCTTGAACTGTTGAGTGGCGGGCTTTTGGGTTTGACGGACAACAGTGGCGCGCGTGAACCTTTTTGGCGTAGATGAACTCGACATCTCCCTCGACGTGGCCGGCATTGTCGAAGAGGATGGAGTTGGAGCTTTGGATGCTTGGTTCATGACCGTCGGTGAGAATCCCGTGGGTCTCGTCCTTCATGTGCCTTGCATGGGCGTGTCGGGGTTCTCCTCTTGCCTTCGAACGTTTTCTTCAGCTTCGTGGGTCGCTCGTACACTCTGATGATGACGATCCTTGAGTGTTCTTCATCTTCTTGTTTGTGGGTTTTTCGGTTTCACGATGGAGAGAATATGGAGAGTTGAGGGTTTGACTTGAATGCAAAGGTTTGGTGTTTGGTGAAGAGAAAAAGAGCTTAAGTCAAGCTATTTATACTTTTCTAATTAGGTCACGTGCAGGTCACATGAAAATTCGTGACTCCCTTTTTATTCGGGCAAATGCAATCACATTCCCAAATATACTGGGGAGAAATGCGATCACATTTCACCCAGTTTTTCTGCCTTCCCTTTTTTTTCTGACCTTTCATTTTCCTTTGCTTTCTCCTTTTCTCTAAAACACTCATAAACAAGTTAGAAAGCTCATATGCTTAATCATGATTTATTTCTATTTTTTTTCATTTTTCTCAATTTAAAAAGAATTAAGGAAATGTTTTGATCAATTCAACTTCCAGGTAAGTCCCCAGGTAGAGGTGTTCCCTACGGTCAGCTTAAATACCTCAGCCTAGTCCGGACTTGCCTTAGACAAAGTTCCCTCTTGACCATTTATTCAAAACAAACTTATACTTTTTCTCATTTTCCTAAAACACAAGACAGAGCTCATAATAATATGGACTTTTCAAAACTCCCAGGTAAATCCCCAGGAAAAGGTGTTCCCAATGGTCATCTTAAATACCCGTTCCTAGACAGAGTTTTTACTCTTTCCCCTGTATTTTGAAACTCTAGTCTAGATTATTATTTATAAACCTAGATAATATACAAAAATTAATTCAAGGTGTAGAAATCATACCAAATCAATCACGGAGACATGGGCTTCCTCATCCTCGAAGCCTCTCCCCTAATATGGTTTTATCCTTTGTCCATTTACCTTGAAGTGCATGCCTTGATTGTCGGTCAATATCACAGTCCCATAGTCGAAGATTTTCACAATTTTGAAAGGTCCTGACCATCTTGACTTGAGTTTTCTTGGAAATAATTTGAGTCTAGAATTAAAGAGTAATACTTTCTGGCCCTTGTAGAACTCCTTTGGGTGAATTTTTCTATCTTGCCATCGCTTGACTTTCTCTTTGTATAGTTTTGCATTTTCATATGAGAAATGTCAGAGTTCTTCCAGCTTGTTAAGTTGCAATTTCCATTTGATCTCTGCTTTCTCCATGTTGAAGTTAAACTTTTTCAATGCCCTATAAGCCTTGTGCTCTAATTCGAGTGGCAAGTGACAAGCTTTCCCGAATATGAGGCGGTACGGAGACATTCCTAATGGTGCCTTATATGCAGTTCTATGGGCCCATAATGCTTCATCAAGCCTCAATGACCAATCCTTTCGAGTGGGATCCACTGTTTTTCCAAAATAGCCTTGATTTCTCTGTTAGAGAGCTCTGCTTGTCCATTAGTTTGTGGATGGTAAGCAGTAGCTACCCTGTGTCTAATGTTGTATTTGGAAAACAAGCTGGTTATTATTTTGTTAAGGAAGTGAGAGCCTTCGTCACTTATGATGAAGCGAGGGGTTCCATATCTGGTGAAGATGTTCTTCAAAAAGAATTTCTGTACCACCTTGGCATCATTTGTTTCGGTTGCTATTGCCTCAATCCATTTTGATACATAATCCACTACGAGCAAGATGTAGATGTTCCCAAAGGATGGTGGGAATGGTCCCATAAAGTCTACCCCCCATACGTCGAAGATTTCTACTTCGAGTATGAAGTGTAGAGGCATTTCGCTTTTAGCTGTCAGGTTCCCTGTCCTTTGGTATTGATCACAAATCTTCGTGAAGAGGTGTGCATCTTTGAAGAGACTGGGCCAAAAATAGCCGTATTGGAGGACTTTGGCTGCTGTCTTAAGCCCTGCGAAATGTCCTCCATATGGAGCGGCGTGGCAGGCTCCTAATATCAAAGGTATCTCCTCTTCCGGTACACACCGTCTTAGTATTTGATCAGGCCCTAACTTATACAAATACGATTCATCCCAGTAGTAGTCTTTGATATCTTTTAAGAACTTCTTGAGTTGTTGAGCAGTCGCTTCTGGTGGTTTCAGTCCACTGACTAGATAATTTACATAGTCTGCAAACCATGGAAGTTCAACAGTTCTTACCGCCAGAATCTGTTCATCCACAAACAATTCTTGAATGTCCAGCCCTTTTTCTATCTGTGCTTCTTCTCCAAGTCTTGATAAATGGTCTGCTACCTGATTTTCTGTTCCTTTTCTGTCTTGGATCTCTATGTCAAACTCCTGCAAAAGCTAAATCCATCGAATTAGTCGGGGTTTGGCATCTTTTTTCGAAAGTAAATCCTTGAGGGCTGAATGATCTGTGTGAACTATGACTTTAGTTCCCACAAGGTAGGATCTAAATTTGTCAAAGCCAAATACTACAACAAGTAGTTCCTTTTCTGTGACTGTATAGTTCAACTGGGCCTCATTGAGTGTTTTGCTTGCGAAATAAATCAGTTCCACGATCTTTCCTCTTTTCTGACATAGGACTGCACCGGTCGCAAAGTCGTTGGCGTCACACATCAACTCAAATGGTCGGGTCCAGTCTGGTTCAATTATGATCGGTGATGTGCTAAGTGCCTTTTTCAAAGTCTCAAACGCTTGTTTGCAATCTTCATCGAAGTCGAACGATCTATCTACCTCCAGTAACCTGCACAAAGGTTTGGAAATTTTAGAAAAGTCTTTAATGAATCTTCTATAGAAACCTGCATGTCCTAGAAAGCTTCTGATATCTCGCACTATTTTTGGGAAAGGCAACTTGGATATGACCTCGATCTTTGCCTTGTCCACCTCAATTCCTTTCCTGGAAATACGATGTCTAAGGACTATGCCTTCTCGTACCATGAAATGACACTTCTCCCAGTTCAATACCAAATTGGTTCCCTCACATCTTTCTAGTACTTGGTCTAAATTTCGTAGACATGCTGAAAATAATTCGCCAAAGACCGAGAAGTCATCCATGAATACTTCCACAGTTCGTTCTACCATATCGGAGAATATAGCCATCATACACCTCTAAAAGGTGGCTGGTGCATTGCATAAACCGAATGGCATTCTCCAGAAGGCAAATGTTCCGTATGGACATGTGAACGTTGTCTTCTCCTGATCTTCTGGGGCTATAGTTATCTGGTTGTAACCAGAGTAACCGTCTAAGAAGTAGTAATAGTCTTTCCCTGCAAGCCTGTTTAACATCTGATCTATGAATGGCAACGGGAAATGGTCTTTCCTGGTCACTTTATTAAGGCGGCGATAATCTATGCAGACTCGCCATCCTGTAACCGTCCTTGTTGGGATCAATTCATTTTTCTCGTTCTCTACTACAGTCATCCCTCCTTTTTTTGGAACGCATTGAACTGGGCTGACCCAGCTACTGTCTGCAATTGGGTAGATGACTCCTACACCCAGCCACTTTAAGATTTCCTTTCTAACAACTTCCTTCATGATGAGGTTTAATCTCCTCTGACTTTCAATGGAATTCTTAGCTCTTTCTTCAAGATTTATCCTGTGCATGCAAAATGAGGGGCTGATTCCTTGAATGTCTGCAATGGTCCATCCTATTGCTCTTTTATGTTTAGAGAGGACCTGCAACAAAGAAATTTCATCTTGTTCAGTAAGGTAAGCTGAGATAATGACTGGCAATGTCCTATTTTCACCAAGAAAGCTGTATTTAAGATGCTCTGGCAGAGGTTTAAGTTCCAGTTCAGGAGGATTGATCAAAGATGGTTGTAACGACCTGATTTCTTCTTGGTCTGATGAATCCCTTAATGCTTCTATCCTTGCTGCTACAGAATCATTTGTGACTGGTATTTCCTCAACCGTTTTTAGTGGTTCTCCCTTTAATGCTTCCTGTAAAACAGTTACAGAGAGTTCGTCAACTTCTTCAATCATGGAACATCTCTCAAGGTATCCTGGATATTGATTTCCTTCATCACGTTAAACGTGATTTGCTGATCGTTGACCTTCATGGTCAATTTTTCCTTCTGGACATCTATCAAGGTTCTGCCAATGGCTAGGAACGGTTGTCCTAAGATTATCGACACGTCTTTGTCAGCTTCGCAATCTAAGATGATAAAATCTACAGGGAAAACAAACTTATCAACTTTAACCAATATGTCTTCAATCTTTCCAATGGTATGAGTAAGTGATCGGTCTGCCAACTGTAAGGTCACAGTTGTTGGTCGTGCATCACCTATCCCTAACTGTTTAAAAACCGAATATGGCACCAAGTTGATGCTTGCTCCTAAGTCGCACAGAGCTCTGCCTAAATCCCTGCCTCCTATAGAGCATGGAATTGTAAAGCTTCCTGGATCTTTAAGTTTGGGAGGAATCTTGTTCTTTACTAATGCACTGGAACATTCCGTGAGTGCAACCGTTTCGTACTCCCCCAACCTTCTCTTTTTTGACAGAATATCTTTCAGGAACTTTACGTATGTAGGCATTTGTTCAAGTGCCTCCACTAATGGTATGTTAATGTGCAACTGCTTCAATACATCTAAGAACTTCTTGAACTGTACATCTTATGAGGCATGTTTGAATCTTTGTGGGTACGGAGGAGGTGGTCTGAAATCTGGGTCTATCACAAATTTTTGAGGTTTTGTGGTCGCATTTGCCTGTTTTTTCTCCAACTTTAATTTTTCTTCTTTTTCTACCAAGGCTTCAGGCTCCTTGGTCTTTTCTACTTCTTCTTCTTTATTCTCTGAAATATCTGTGGTATTGTCTGACTTCTTTTCACAAATCTTTTCTCGAGCTTCAACTGGGATTTCTGCTTCTGAACTTCCTGGATACTTTGGTCCATCGTATTCCAATCCGCTTCTTAAGGTCACTTCCTTGCATTGTTCCTTTCCTTCCCTGTGTGGGGTCTCGGTTTTGCTAGGCAACGTCCCTTGAGGTCTAGTCTTTATCTCCTGAGCAATTTGTCCAAGCTGAACTTCCAAATTTCTTACTCCAGCATCGTTCCTCGCCATGTACTCCTTCATAAGAGTCTCTAGATTGGACTCTTGACTCTGCATTGGAACTTGTTGGAAATTTTTCTGCGGCTGTTGTTGTGTAGGCTGCTTTCCAAATTGATGAGTGTTGGAATTACTTGATCCCGCCAGTCCTCCCCAAGAAAAATTCGGATGTTGTCTCCATCCCGGGTTGAATGTAGCCGAATAAGAATTCCATCTATTTTGGTTCTGATTTCCTTGTGGACCTACATAAAAAACAGATGCTGGATTCAGTGGACAATTATCAGCGATGTGTTCCTCACCACATATCCCACAACAGAGAGAAGAGACAGCGTTGGCAGGGGCTATGTTGGCTTGATTGTTCATTGACATGCCCATCATCATGCTATGGATAGCTTTTATCTGGGCTTGCATCATAGAGTTGGCCTCTGTCTCCACTGCTTTTACTGGATTTTTCAAAATGGTTGTTGGTTCATTTTCTCCCCAATGTCGATTATTGGTGGCTAGAATAGCATGCGCCTCGTTAGAAAATTTCTTCAGAAAAGATCCGTTCGCAGATGCGTTTACTAGTGCCTTTGAAGCTTGATCTAACCCACTATAAAAATGCTCCAAAATAATGCAAGCAGGCAGTCCATGGTGTGGACACTTTCGAACCAGCCTCTGAAATCTCTCCCAAGCTGCATCCAACGGTTCATTGTAAGACTGTCTAAAAGCAATGATTTCTGCTCTGTACTTGGCATTTTTATTGGAGGGAAAAAAATTCTCCAAGAACTTCTCCGCCAAATCATTCCAAGAGGTGATGGAGTTTGGAGGAAATGAATCCAACCAGGCCTCAGCATCTCCCTGTAAAGAAAACGGAAAAAGTTTTAGCTTTAAAGTATCTTCTGGCACTCCTGTTACTTTAAAAGAATTGCAAACTCTCAAGAATTGCAAACTCTCAAGAATAGCTTAATATGCTTGTGTGGATCTTCATTTGGAAGTCCTAAGAATTGGCCCATCGTATATAACATCTGGACAATCACAGGTTTAAGTTCAAATTGTGGAGCATCAATCGGTGGCTCCAAGATTCCTGGATTCAATGTCTGGAAAACTGGTAAAGCATAATCCCTTATTGCTTGGTTGCGATCTTCAGCAATGTAGATCGGGCTTTCTTGTTGTGGCACCGGTGGAACTGGAGGAACAGGAGGAGCTCTCCCGCCATTCTGCTCCCTTCCACGATCTTGTGGATCAACATGAGGCTCGACCCTAGGAGGATCCATTGGAAACTCTTGAATGTAAGATGCTTCCTCTAGAGATTCCCGTGCGCTCAACTCTTGTTGCTCCTTCTTCTTTCGTCTCTGTTCCTTCCTTCAACGACGAAAGGTTCTTTCTATCTCTGGATCAATGTCAAGGAGTAGATACCTCTTGTTCATGCACTAACTTCAAAATGCAAAAGAAAAACAAATGCAAACCGAAGTCAATTTCCCTTTGAGATAGAAATGCGTTCGCAATCTAATCGCAATTTCAAAAACAAATCTGGTTTCACTTTTGGTCCCCGGCAACGGTGCCAAAAACTTGGTGCGTGGTCAGCTGAATAGATGGATGTGAGATAAGATGATAAATGAAATAATAGAGAATAATTCAGCTAACACTTAAGTGCAAGTATAAACTGTCGCACGTAGTAATAAAAAACCTCAGAAGTATTCCAAGGGTATCGATCCCACGAGGACTAAACTGGAAATTTAGATTTGAATAAGGAACTGCTCAAATGATTGCTTTTGAAAAGGTAACCAAAGAAAATAACTTGATTGATTGGGTTTTTGAAAAGATAAACAAAACATACAAATAAAATAATAAAGAATAACAATAAGATAAAACGAGGTATTCAACATGGATTCATCCCTAAGGTAATAACCATAGTCATGCAATATCTAACTTAAGTGTATTCAATGCATTGGGTCAGATTTAACTTCTATTTGGCCCTTGTTTCCAAAAACCGTTAGAAGGCTAAGCGAGTACCGTTATGCCCATTTATGGGACTCGACTCCGACATAGATAATTCACGAATGCAACCTATAACCCTATAGTCGATATAGGGTGCCTTAGGCAGCTTGCCCTACACCGCCGAACAATCTTTTTCGAGCTTTTTCTCCTATATCACCTTTATGAGAACCGATATCGATTGTCCCTTTCGAGATCAAACTCACATAGCATGCAAAGTCTAAGTGATCAATTTAAACTCAGCAAGGTTAGAGTGATAATCAATAAAGAATGACATGCATTAAACACAACTTAAGCAAATAAGACACTTTCAAGTCATTAAACCATAAGGGAATTCACCACATTGAACCCCTCAACGGGATTTAGCTACTCATGATGGGATAAAAAGCAAGTGAACACATTTTCATTGAAATAATAATGTAAAGAATACAGAATAATGAAAACATTCAAGAGCTGGAAATAAAGGAGATAGCTAAATATTATGAGTTTTTATGTTTACTCAATCCTTCTAGAGTTCGCTAAGACACTCCACTCTCTCACTTTTACAAGGCAGGAATGGGTGAAACTCTCTACAAACCACAAGGTTTGATGTCTAACTCTCTCATGGGTTAGAATTTGGTCATCTAAGAAGGACCTCGGGCATCCCTACATTGGCGTCGAGCCAGGGTACTGTCACCACTCTTTTCTTCCAAGTGAGTTCTGCTTGAATTTGACTTCGAATCTCAAGCTTATATAGTGTAGAAAGTGGTTGAGGAGCTGCGAAATAGGTGCTGGAATGTTGCCCAGTCAGTTTCGGGGTCAAAACAGCCAGTTAGGTGCGAAGAAGACTCGTCAACAACGACCCGCGTGTGACTCGGAACGACTTCTGTTTTTCCAGAAATGCGGTCGCATTTTTGGGGAATTCCAGCTTTTCCTCTGTTTTTCTGCACAGCAACAAACTAAGTCAAATTCTCTTAAAATCAAGTATTTTTAAGCACAAATGAGTTAAATTCAACAAAAGTAATTCTCAACACTTTAACTTATCAAAGTAAGCATATTTTGAGCTTGGGAACAGTAAATTGATCACAACATACAACATTTGGCCAAGAAATGAGCTAAATATAAGGGTAAAATAGGTATATTTTTTACCCTTATCAAGTACTGTCTCCTTCAGTAGTCATTTAAGTGACAACATAATCATATGTCTTCTGCGGGGAAAATCACACATTTGAATATTTCCCCAACAATCCTGGCTTAGTGTGCTATGTCGAAAACCATAACAACTAGAGGAATAACCCATATTCCAACTCCTATAATGTGAGATGGAGAAACCACCCAAACTTTGCATGGAGCAAAAAAAAAAAAAAAAAAAAAAAAAATTTGCAAGCCCCCAAGCACACAAAAGGAGAGTTATCCTCCAGGATTTGATTTACAGAATCAACAAGCAATGCCTCAACAACATAAGGCAGTACTCTACTAATTAGTAAGAACATCATTTGAAAGCTTGATAAAAGAATATTTGGCAAAGTACGACACCACTATTCAAAGTCAACAAGCTTCATTGAGAACACTGGAGTTGCAAGTGGGACATCTAGCGGATGAGTTGAAGACTTGGCCTCAAAGAAAGCTTCCATCTGATATTGAACAATCGAGAAGAGAAGGAAAGGAACAAGTGCAGGTAGTAGCACTAAGATGTGGAAAACCCTTAGATGAAAAGAAGGAAAAGAGCACACACAAGAAAATGGAAAAGAGCAGTGATGAGGAAGACAATTTAGCGGGAGTTAGGAAAAAAGATAGCCCCCAAGAAGGCATAAAAAAGCCCACGTCCCAATCAAATCCCCCATTTAAGCCACCACCATCCCTTCCACAAAGGCTAAGACAAAAGAATCAAGAAATCCAATTTAAGAAATTTCCGGAAATGTTAAAACAACTACACATAAATATCCCACTTGTTAAGGCATTAGAACAAATGTCCAATTATCTTTACCAAAAAGAGAAGATTGTGAGAATTTAAGACAATCTCATTGACAAAGGACTGTAGTGTTATTTTAAAAAACAGGGTATAAAAGAAGTTAGGCCTATGAAAGTTACATTGCAAATGGTAGTTAAATCAATTACATTCCACGAAGGAAAATTTAAGGACATCCCAGTTCAAGTCGATAAATTCATATTTCCTGTTGAATTCATAATATTAGATTATGAGGTAGATAAAGAAGTTCCAATCATCCTAGGAACACCCTTCTTGGCAACCAGTAGGACATTGATAAATGTCCAAAAAGTAGAATTGACTATCAGGGTACATGATCAGGAGGAGAAATTCAATGTCTTTGATGCGATAAAATACCCATGCGAATAGGAGTGTTTCTGCATCAAAATTTTAAACGAATTAATAGAGAAAGTAGTAAAAATTAGTGGGTGAATTAATTGAAATTGAATCCAAGAATAAAAATTGCAACACTTATTTGAGTTTATGGTCTTATTTTATGAAATCGAAAGTTGTTAAATTGATACAATCTGACAAATTTATGGTCAAAATTTAATTTTTTAATTTAGTTTTTCTTCATTTTTTTTCTCTATTTTCCACTTAACTTACTTATCTTCATTGAAAATGGAAGGTAGAGATATGTTTTCGATTGATATAATCATGGCATTCTCACACCAGTTAGACAATAAGGGAAATGTGGTGAGTATTCATAAACTACACACATTATTGTTTTTGTCCTTATCAACAACTATTTATCATTTTAATGTGATTATTATGATATTAACATTTTTTTTATTTAAGGTGTTGCTAGGCAATTGATAGCTCACAAAATGAGTTATTTTTCCTTATATTAATTAGTTAGTCTTTGAGATTAAATTGGTCATTTTCATACACTTTTGTAGGAATTAAAATATTGGGATGAAATTGGGAAATTGGAATTATTCGAGTGTTCAGGACCCAAAAGATGCAAAAAGATTGAAGAAAGAATTGAGTTGAGGCTGCACAAGCTTGAAGACTTGAGAGGACAACAGCGTCTCGACACTGCTGCAGATTCATTCCCAAGTTGAAAACCCAAGGGCACAACGTCTCCATTTATGTTTGAGGCGGCAACAGGGCAGCGTTGAGACGCTGTCCTAACGTCTCGACGCTGCGGCAATTTTCCTATATAAACAATGTGATTCCTACATGAAAAAGGGGAGTTCAATTGGTAAAGTTTTAGCCCTAATTTCGACTAGAGACCTTGGTGGGAACTAGAGCAAGGGCAAGGAGTCGAATTCAAGGCTAGAGTTTGTGGAGATCGTGACGAGGACGTGCGATTTCGACGGATTCGGGTTTTTCCTTTTCTTTCCCTTATCTATTGTTGTTTTTATGGCTTTTCTTTCAAGTTGTAATTTGTAGTTCTTTGACTATGAGTAGCTAGCTTGATTGTCTTAGGGATTGATGTAGCCCTTTAGGTGTTGTTGGATTATTTCTTGGATGTTTATTGTTTTGAATTTATTTATGCATATTCTACTCTTAATGCTTTCAATTTATTTGCCATGAATTGAATGTTGTTTTCTCTAAGTCTTGCTCGGGAGAGGGGATTGATAGCATGCATAAATGCTATCATTTTATCCTTAGATTTAAGAGTTTTTGTTGGGTTATATTGTGGTTTTAATGTTTAAATATGTTCATTTCAGAATATTTGTCCTAACGAGCTTTTTGATCGATTTTTGGAAAAAAAGGAGAAGAATTGGCCCAATTTATAAAGATGCAATCATGGAAAATCAAGGATGAGTCAATTTGAGAAGTCCAAGGCCTTGAAAATGAAAGAATTGGGCCAAGAACCGGATAATTCAACCCAAATCAACCCAAAAATCGAGTCTAGAAAGTTCCAACTGAAGGGCAGCGTCGAGACGCTAGTCATCAGCGTCGCGACGCCGAAGTAACTTGAGCGCCAAGACAATTATGTCACAGCGTCGTGACGCTATCGCACCTGGAGCTCTATTTAAGACGCGATTTTGCCTCGGTTTTGGATCATCAAGCATCATTCTCCAGCAACATTTAAAGGCTCTTTGAGCCATTTTGGGGGTTAGGCTGAGAGTGAGTGAGGATAGCTCTTAAAGAGTGATTTTGGGCATTTTTGGGGATGATCGGGAGCTTGTTCGACGATGGATCAAAGACGTAAGCAAGGGATTCATCGTCGGTTTAGTTTCTATTCCCTATTCTTGTTCATTTACTGTTTTACAATGTATAGACGGGAGATTTTGGTGTTCATAGTGACAATGTATAGCTAAACTCCCGGCTTACGGGTCTTGAATGAAGAAATAGAGTTATAATGTTATTCTGATTACCTCATATTGTGTCCAATTTTACCAGTTATTTGTTTGGGTGTTCTTAATGCTCTATGAATTCTAACCAAATTTATAGTGAATTGATACTTAGTAGAAACTCGACGGAGAGAAACTAAGTCAGATCATAACCCATCCAATTGAGCTTAATTGTCACAGTGACAACGAGATTAGTTGATTAGGCTTAGAGATCGATAATGAATCAGGACTTATTAATTAGCCTATTTAATAGTGCTAAGGACACTTAGGTTGTTAAAATGAGTTAATTAGAATTAGGGGAAACCGACAGGAGAACCTATGTTAACAAGGAGATTCTAGATCTATAATTAGTCGGACATGATATTTAGTAATCAGAATAATTATTAAACTATATTTTGGAATTCAAGACCCCACCTCTCATTTGACTTGATCTCCCTCGTTTGTGATTAATTTGCTTGATCAAAAATTGTTTTATTGGCTCGTTTAAGTTCTGATCTCTCATCGCATTAGATTTTCTAGATAATGTGCAAACTCAGTATTTTTAGTGTTTAGATTGTTGCTTTTCCTGAATTTACGCTTCTCCCTGTGGATTCGATATTCGATTTACTTACCGTCTCTTTATTACTTGCGACCCGTGCACTTTGCGGTCATCAGGGATTTAGTTTGGATCTTGTTTTGCATAACTAGAATAATTCTAAGATCGGGAGATTTATGATAGTTTTAGAAATCGTTAAAGGATTAGACTTAAGGCCTTGCATGCTAATGAACTTAGATAGAGATATTGGGTTTATTACATGTATGAGAATTAGTTATGCTCGGGAGAGATAGCTATGATAGTAATTTGTCATAGATTTATGAATCTTTGCATGTTCACACATTATTCAAGTAATTAATCCACAACCCCAATAGGTGAAATCAATTCCCTAATAGTTTTCTCCATTTGAATCTCCATATTTTTAGCTTTTGTCTTTTGATTTATTTTTCTCATTAAGTTTTGATCTCTAAATAAAATTGTACAAGATTAATCACGGCAATTAATTGACTAGAACACCAATCTAGAGGACGACACTCGTTAATCACGAAAACAATATATTAAAATTTGACCTGTACACTTGCGGTAAAAGAATTTTCCACATCAGCAATGGTTGTTGCAGAAACTATTGAATCACTCTATAACATAAAACACTCTAAAAGTAATCAAGATCTAAGAGAGCCTAAGAATGGCCAACGATTTGATAAAGAACTCATAAAATTCTCTCGGCCAATTCATCCTTTCAGCTTTCTTAGTTTGGTATCAGAGTGCCAAAAATGGCCAACGCCAACAATACCCAAACTCCTGTCATGACCCCTGCTACAGCTCCGTTCAGTAGCCCTCCGTTGAATCAACTTTTGAATCAAGTCACCAGCATCAAACTCGATAGGGGAAATTTTCTGCTGTGGAAGAACCTTGCCCTACCGATCCTCAGAAGTTACAAACTAGAAGGCCATTTCATTGGCTCAAAATCTTGCCCACTGAAGCGTATTCCGCAACCAAATGAAGGTGCAACCGCTGGAGCTGAAGACTCTGGAACTGAAGTGAATGAGGCGTCTAGCTCAACCACAGAGACTGTGATGAATCCACAATATGAAGCGTGGGTTGTTGTTGATCAACTTTTACTGGGATGGTTGTAAAACTCTATGACGCCAAAGGTAGCCACTCAGGTAATGGGTTTTGATAATGCAAAAGACTTATGGGCAGCAATTCAAGACCTGTTAGGTGTTCAATCCAAGGCAAAGGAGGATTACCTCCGTCAGGTATTTCAGCAATCTCGTAAAAATAGTTTAAAGATGTCTGACTATTTGCGAGTAATGAAAAATCATGCAGATAACCTAGGGCAGGCAGGGAGTCCGGTTTCAACGAGGAATTTGGTGTCACAAGTCTTATTGGGACATGATGAGGAGTATAACCCTGTGGTGGTGATGATTCAGGGTTGAGGAGATATTTCTTGGTCGGAAATGCAAGCCGAACTTCTGGTTTTTTAGAAACGTCTTGAACTTCAGAATACTCAGAAGAGCACAAACTCCTTCAGCTTCAATCCTTCTGTAAACATGGCTACCAATCGATTTTCCAACAATCAAAGACAGCAACAAAACCAACAAAATGGCAATAACGGACAGAGTTATAACTCAAACAATGGAGGCCGAGGGTTCAACAATGGTGGCTGAAGTAGGGGCAGGGGTCGTGGCTATGGAAACTCAAACAATCGCCCTGTATGTCAAGTTTACGGTAAGCCTGGACACTCTGCTATTGTTTGTTACCATCGATTTGATAAAGAGTACTCTCCTGTGCAAAACAAAGGAAATGGGAATGGTTCAGCTCAAAACTCCAACAATGCACAACCTCCTACAACTTTTGTAGCAAATCAAAGTACTAATGATTTTGTGGCTGGACCTGAGGTTGTAGCTAACCCTAATTGGTATGCAGACAGCGGTGCCTCGAGTCATGTTACTGTTGATTATAACAATGTAGGCAATCCAGTCGGTTACACAGGTAATGAACGTGTGACAGTAGGTAATGGAAGTAAAACACAATCTCTTCTGTTGGTAATTCATGTTTAACAGATGGAGTTACTAATCTTGAGCTTAAAAACATTTTATGTGTTCCTGAGATAGCTAAGAATCTCATTAGTGTATCGAAACTTAACAAGGATAACAAAGTCTTTATTGAATTTCATGATGGTTTCTGTCATGTTAAGGACAATGATTCGGGCAGAACGGTACTGAAAGGAAAACTTAGAGATGGACTATATCAACTTGAAAATGTTCAAGCAGCTGTGGGAGATAATTCAAAACTCATAGATTCCAATAGTTCGAAAGTTCAGAAGCCAGAAACGAATGTTGATAGTTCTTCAGTCTTTACTTTGTTCAATAAAAATGTTAATGTTAATGTTGCTGTATCCAAAACTATTTGGCATAGACGCCTTGGACACCCAACACTCCCCGTTTTAAATTCCATAGTTAAGAGTTGTAAGCTTGATGTTAAAGGAAATGAAGATTTTACTTTTTGTCAATCTTGTCAGTATGGAAAATCTCATGTGCTGCCCTTCTCATTATCTAGTTCTAAGGCATCAGCAAAGTTTGATTTAGTTCATACCGATCTTTGGGGTCCAGCTCCTGTCATGTCGACTGAGGGATTTCAATATTATGTGCTATTTGTTGATGACTATAGTCGATTTACCTGGATATATCCTCTAAAATTGAAAAGTGATACAGTGGCTGCGTTTTCTCATTTCTTAAATCTCATTAAGACTCAGTTTAATGGTACAGTGAAAGCCTTACAATCAGATAATGGGGGAGAATATACTCGAGTTCACAAGCTGTGTGGTCAGTTGGGGATCATTTCCAGGTACTCGTGTCCTTACACATCAGCACAAAATGGGAAGAGTCGAGAGAAAACATCGCCATGTGGTGGAAACTGGTCTCACACTTCTAGCACAAGCCTCAATGCCCTTAAAGTATTGGTGGGATGCATTTCTTGCTGCAACTCAACTCATAAATGGACTACCGACTTCTGTGTTGAATGGTAAATCACCAACTGAGGTACTACTTCGCCGAAAACTTGATTTTAATTCACTCCGCATCTTTGGTTGTGCCTGTTTTCCTTGCTTGAGACCATATCATACTCATAAATTTCAGTTTCATACTGAGAAATGCGTCTATTTAGGCCCTAATACATCACATAAAGGCTACAAATGTCTCAATTCCAATGGAAGGGTTGAAGGGATAAAAGCCCCACGCAGCGGAAAGTATTACCGAACCTACTCAGAGTCTTAGATTCTAATTGAAATACCAATACAATTTGCAAAATATTACAGCAATAAATCTCTATTTAAAGGGCTGTACATAGGCTATAAACATGCTAAAAGATCAACTAGATTGATCCTAGTGATCAAGGATTTCATAGAAAACTTACTTTTGTAGAAAGCCTTGATCAATTCCCTTTTTCTTGCCAATAAGATTGAAAACGCAACAACCCTCTTGTGCGAACACCACCAATCGGCTACACCGGTATATCTCTAAGACTTCTTGAAGCAGGAGACTTGTGGGAGTCTTTTGGGAGAAATCTCTGAGAGAATGAGAGACAATGGGATACCTTTCACCCCACCCCAGGGGTCCTATATATAGGTAAAGGCCAAGACCTTTTCCTAATAGGAAAAGGTCTAGGAATAAGTTCAAATCTATTATCTGAACAATATCTAATTTTAATAATTAATTAATTCCATAATTAATTAATTACCCAATTAAATATCACATATTTAATCTTAGGGATTTTATTAAAATTAAAATTAATATGAATCCAATTCATATTAAATTTATTTGAACTCTTTCAAATATTTTCTTTCCTAATAGGAAAAGGTCTCTAATTTTAATAAATAATTAATTAATTCCATGATTAATTAATTACCCAATTAAATATCATATATTTAATCTTAGGGATTTTATTAAAATTAATATGAATCCAATTCATATTAAATTTATTTGAACTCTTTCAAACATTTTCTCTCAAGAATTAATTTTTGAAATTAATTCAAAAATTATATTATAAAGTTTCATAAACTTTATATTATAATGCATCAATATACATTATACGATTTCCCAAATAAATTGAACACTTTCAATTTACAATTTATATTTGTTTGCTTCAAGTCTTTTTACGAGCTACCAGTGGGACCTAATGGACCTACAGATCAGAAGCTCCAACGATACGAGACTAATCGGCTTAAACTCATTAACCAAGTTAGTCTCCATTCGTTAACTGTGGGTCATTCCACTAAAGACCCTCAACTGCACTCTTCTCACTGCAGAATATTTCTGTGTCCACGGATATCGACCAATACTACAAGTCAGTCCTTCACGTGTGTTCGTATCCCAGCTGGGTCAAATTACCGTTTTACCCCTGGTTTACATCTTTGTCCTTAAGTCCCCAGTGCTCCTCTAATGAACAACCTGTTTGAGGTCCAACCAACAAACAGAAGTCCCTCTCGTGCCATAGAGAGGGTTGGGCCCATTGTTCAAGTCCCGGAGACACCACTTAAGGGAACACACCTCTACTTACCCTAGAATCGGGAAGGAGTGAATTCCATCTTGTGTGATTATGTTCCCAGCTCCCCACTCGGTATTGTCCCCAAAATGGTAGGGTTATTGAGTCGGCGTGCTGGCCACTCTCACCCATACAAATCAAAGGACAACTCCTCGTGAACAGGAGTCCATAATCCACTCAGGATTGAGACTGAGTTTTCTAGGTCATCCTAGTGAAATAGAAACCAAGCCAACTAACGGTGTTACAGTTAGTGGTTAACTATTTCGCGGTCCGGTCTTATGCAAACTCATTGCATAGGATACCCCCACTCGCATGTCAACTACATGAACGCGTTGGATCATAGCGTTTGTATCATAATACAAAGTGGGCCGTATCCATAGTGTCACCAGGATAAGGTACCCAACCTTATCCTTGTACTATAGACCTTTTAGGTTGTTACTTGAACATCGATCCTCGTATGTCCCCACATACTAGTTCAAGTTACATACAAACAACCTTGTATCTTTAGTTTATTGGATTTGAGTCAAATAGTGCAATATTTAACAATAAACATTTTATTGCAGAAAACTAAATAACACTTTATTAAATACAAGTATAAAATTTGTTTACATTCACTATCTACGAGTTTTAGGGCATAAAACCCAACAAACTCCCACTTGAACTAAAACTCTAGTTTAGTGGGATGTACAACAATCTATTCAGCAGTGGGTGTATAAATACATGTATAAAACATATACAATGTACAAATACAATAAACTAGGGCATCACTATACCCATTACATAATGGTATCACTATACCCATTACATTTCTCCCACTTGCCCTAGATTTCATCTTTGTACATAACTCGTAAACCTAGACCTTCTAGATGACCCTCATACCCTTTAGCCGAGAGAGCCTTCGTGAATATTTCAATTTAATTCAATGTGCTTACTTGTCTTCGGCTGCAAAGTTCTTATGAATTTGCCACACCACCACTGTATCACTATAAAGTCTGATGGGCAAGTTCACATTTGGAACACATTCTAAATCAGTCAAGAACTTTCAAACCCTTACAGTCTCTATCGCTGCTTCACAAGCAGCTATATTTTCGGCCTATATGGTAAAGACTGTAAGTATGCCACACTATAGCTCCTTTGTAAAGTTTGACCATGGATACTGATTGATATCTGCTGACTATCCCTACAGCATAACAGATGTCATGCCTCGTGCAGAGCATTGCATACATTAAGCTGTCCACAGCGGAGGCGTAGGGAACCTGTCTCATATCCTCAATCTCATGAGGTGTCTTTAGGACACTATTCCTTAGACAAGTGAACCCCATGCTTGAAAGACAATAAGCCCTTCTTGGAGTTCTGCATCGAATATCGGGACAACATTTTGTCAATATACGTTGCTTGAGACAAGGCTAGTGTTTTGTTCTTCCGATCCCGAATTATTTGGATTCTAAGAACATATTCGGCCTCTCATAAATCTTTCATTTGGAAATTGGGCCGCTAGCCATTCTTTTACGTCAGACAGATATCCTTATCAGTCTTAAAATCCATGTCAGTGTATCCTATAAGGATCAAATCCTTAGTCCCATACACGAGCATATAGTTCCTCTTTCTCCTCAGATACTTGAGGATATTCTTAACGGTTTTCCAGTGATCAAATCTTGGATTAGATTGGTACTTACTGACAATCCCTATTGCATAGGGCATTCGTCTCATGTCCTCAACTTCTTGAGGTGTCTCAGGAAACAGTTTCTTAGACAAAATGAATTCCACGCCTGAAAGGTAGTGAACCCTTCTTGGAATTCTGCATCTTATATCTAACTAACATCTCGTAGATATAAGACACTTGAGACAAGGCTAGCTTTTTGTTCTTACAGTTCCTAACGATTTGGATCCGAAGAACAAACTTTAGCTTCTCCCAAATTTTCATTTGGAAATGAGCTGCTAGCTTATTTTACTAGTCAGTAAGATAACCTATATCATTCCCAATGATTAGGATATCAATCACATACAACACTAATAAAGCTACTGAACTATTGACGATCTTCTTGTAAAGACAAGATTCATCAATGTTCTTGATCAAAGCCAAAAGATTTGATCACAGTATCAAATCTTATATTCCAAGATCGAATTGCTTAGGTCAATCCATGAATGGATCACTTAAGCTTGCAAACCCCTTTTGCTTCTGATCTTGCTAAATGAACCATTCTGCTTGAGACATGTAGATACTCTTCTCAAGATTACCATTCAAAAGGGTAGTCTTGACATCCATTCTAAATGGACAAGAGTTCTAACAGACTTCAGCATGACGACATGAGATAAGAATTTCTTACAGTCCCCTGTCTCTGGGTATAACCCTTTTGCCATAAGTCTAACCATAAGATTATGTCTCGTTTCTTCTTGTAGATTCATTTGTAATCCATAGGTGTTACCCCATTAGATAGATCTACAAGATTCTAGATGGAATTGAAATCACATATTTCAATTCCGGGTCCATCACTTTAATCCAATTGGTTCTTATTAACATCATTCATTGCCTTGCTCTACGACAATGAATTCTCTAAATCATCATCAGGTATGACGATCTGGACTTCAATTAAGCCCATGTAACGGTCAGATTGCAGAACAATCCTCCCACTATATTGAGGCACTCTCAACTTTTGAGATAGATGTAACTAACCAGTTGTATTGGCCTTATCAACAACTCTTGTTAAAGGTCCAACATCATCAACAACCCTTGTTGATATTTTTGTAGCTTCATCAGTTAATTTACTTAAAACGACCTTACTTTGTGGCTTATTATTTCTTATGCGATATTCTTCTGAGAATGTGGCATTTGTCGGTACAAATTCTTTATTCTCTTGCGGATTGAAGAAGTATCCACATCTTTCGTTTTCATGGGGTAGCCTACGAATAGGTATACTGTTGAACAATGTTCCAATTTCTTTTTGGGTTAGTCACAAGCACGTGTGTTGAACTCCAAAAATAACGTAAACTACTTTTACGTCTTATCCACAATCCAAAAGATGTTTCCGAAACACTTTTGATGGAACGTTGTTCGAAATATGTGCTGCAGTCAACACTGCATGACCCCAAAACGAGTCAGGCAAATGAGCATAGCTCATAATGAATCGAACCGTATCCAATAGGGTTCTATTTCTCCTATCTAATACACCGTTTCCTTAAGGTGCTTTAGGGGTAGTTGAGATGTAATTCCATGTTCAATCAAATAGTCTTGGAATCTCAAGTCTCATCTACTCTACACCTCGATCAGATTGAAGTGTTTTTATCATCTCACCTAACAAGTTTCCAACTTCAGTCTCAAACCACTTTGAATTTCTCAAGAGCTTTAAACTTAAGTTGCATTAGGTTGAGATACGCATACCTTGAATAATTATCTATAATATAGATGAATTATTCATGTCGTCCCACTGCTTTAACATATTAGACCAAAAGGATCCAAATGTACAAGCTCTAAGGGCTCTTTGGCTCTTTTTGCTCTTTTCCAGTAAAAGATCTATCAGTCATATTGCCCATAAGGCATGACTTAATTGGTATTAGAGAGTGTTCTTCTAACTAACTTAGAAGTATACTCTAGACTAAGCTCCCAATCATATTGAGATCAAAACTAGCCTAACACCTTAAGAACCAAAGGAAGGTATTTCCTTTAGGAGAAATCTTTTGCCTTTCATTTCTTTGAGTAGTAGCAGCCTCAGGCAACGTAGTGTTTATGACTGCCTTACTCTTAATTAGTCTTAAAAACATTTATGTTATTTTTCAATTCAGCGGAACAAAAGTTAACTCCCTTTCTTGAAATGAACTGCGTTAGCAGGGAAAGGTAAAGAGTAACATTGTTCCAGCCAATAAGATACAGAAATCAAATTTCTTTTGATCTTAGGAATTATATACACATTATCTAATAATATGTATTTGCTCCCACTGGGAAAAATAACTTAGCGTTCCCCATTGCTACAGCCAAGACAACCTCTCTAATTCAAAATTTTGAGAGTTATCTCAATAGCACGAAGCTGTTGCCAGGAATTCATTCCTTTCAATAAGAAGAACAAACGTGATTTGTGACTATGAATCAAGTATTCGGGTAGAATCACCATTCTTCACAAATTACGCTTCCAAGACTAGTAAATTGAATTTACTGTCTTTGGACAAGTCTTCTTTGGCTGAGCAAGGCTCAATGTCGCATTCATTAATAACACTTCTTAATGAATTAAACATTTAGGGCATGAGAACATTTCTCTGTTAAGACTAATCTTAAAATATTCGCCACAAATTAATCGTTTAAGTTTGTTGTATAATCACCATTATAGGCATAAGACTATGGACATATTTAATCATTGAATTGCTGAAATAACAAATTACTTGATTATTTATCGCACTAACCCATTACAAGAGCAATACAAACAATTGCATACAATCCAATCAGTTTAGCAAAAAACGAGCAATCATAGAACCCTAAGACTATTGATTTAGTTTTGCAACGATGTTTCAGAGGTTTAGAGCAACAGCCACCGAAGGGTGATCAACTACTCCTCCTTTGAAATGAGACACTTCTCAGCTAATTCTAATTCCGGAATAACTCATATTCCTATAGGCATTAGCCACCGTTATTTGGTCAAGGATTTGTTAACACACTTAACTCATCCTCGTAAGTGTAACCCTCCCACTTTCAGATCCCAGAGGCACGCACCAACAGGCTACCGAAGGGAAAGACAACTGTTGGTAATTAGCCTAAGTGACCTTATCCTTTTCAGGAGTTCACGGTGTTACGAATCTTATGATCAGGCCCTCCGAAGGGATGGTTGCTCCAGGACAACACGCAGGCGGATCATAAGACTCTCACGGTGTGACCTATGGGTGGAGACCGAAGGTTACGTTGACACGTGTCCCGCTCCCACTTACTATGGGCACTTTCCCCATTCACCTTGTTATTGACTCATGCAAACACTTTCCGAAGGGAGGTCGCGCTAAAACGACACGAAGCCGAGCATGGATCTCACGTTGTAAATATAGGGACGTAGGAGTAAAAAATTTACCTCCCACTAAAGTGACCTACCGTACATTTTAGGGTTTATTAACCTAGATAAATTCGGCTAATTCAATTTATCTAAGTCTAATCCTATTATAACTATTATAATGAGAATTGTAATGTTCTAGGTGAATTAAACTCTTTTAACAAACCTAGCAACACTGTATGCCAACATGACTATGGTTATTTCAACTCAAGTTCCGGGTTTGTTCCCAGGTAGCAGGTGTTCCGTAAACCGTCAGCTTAAATACCTCCAGCCTTAGACAGAACGTAACCGGGAGAGTTCCCTTTTAACCATAGTATTGTAAAGTCTTTACTCTAAAGATCTAGGTGTATTAAACTCTTTTAATAAACCTAGTGACATTGCATGCTAACATTTAACCATGATTAATTCAACTCTGGTATTCCGGGTCAGTTCCCAGGTAGGAGGTGTTCCGTAAACCGTCAACTTAAGTACCCCCAACCTTAGACAGAACTTTACCGGTAGAGTTCCCTTATAATCATAGTAATGTTTGTCCTACTTAGTAGGTTAAAACTATTTTTAAAAAACTAAGCAAGACTTAATTCTAATCCTATTAGAATTAACGAGATCTTAGGTCTAATTAATTTTAAACATTTAAAAATTAATTCATTTACCTATGATCCTATGTTTGCATGCAATCTTTATTATAGGTTGACGGTTTCTAATCATCAATTTTAAACTATTCACAATTTTAATGATTAGCCCTATAATCATGCATACTATAGTTTTAAAATAATTAACAATCATATTCAAGTTAATATAATAAAACTATATATATTGTCTTGCATTGCATGAAATTAATATAACAATTATATTAAGCTATGGATGTTTCATGCCCAATGCAACTTTGATTTCCATTATTAATAAATTAGCAATTAGAATATTATCAAAAATGGTAAATCAAAGTAGCATGCTGCAAACAATTTTATTAAATATAACTATTTATATTTAACTAGGTAATTGTATGCATCATGCTTATCATTTTTCATGATATTAATATAACTCAACTATATATTAAAAACTCATGAAAATAAACCATGCATTTCAACCCATACATTATAACTAATTATAATATATATAAAATGCATGAGCATGCTTTATAACCTAAGGTGGGATTTTAAATCTAAATGACATCCATAAAACATTTAAATAGCGTATAAACCGATTAATTGGCCCCTAGGATAAAATAAAACACATAAATTACAATAATTTAAGCTATTTTATCCTAAAAACATCCTTCTGCAGCTTCAGAACCGGATTAGACCGCACGAACCGACCCGAACTGCTTCGAACCGGACCCCAAAATGCCAAAACATGCTTGAACCGTGCAAATAATGCATAAACCGGGTCAAATCTCCTTGAACCAGTCAAGAACCGGTCAAACATATCACGAACCGGTCAAAAACTGAAGAACCGCGGAAAAATAAAAAGAATTCGGCCAAATTGCACAAGGCTAGGCTCGAACCCCAAACCTCTGGTTTCATAGAAGGCTACTAAAACCAACATAGCAGCTGCATGCTTTTGCGTCATTTATTGGTTTATATATATATATATATATATTCCAGCAACTGTTCCAGCAACTTCCAGCAACTGTTCTTCGTGTTTGGCTTCGATTTTGGACTTGATTTTCAACGATCTTCATCATGAAACACCCTAGTCTAGACCCGGACTTACAGAGGATAATAGATTTACAAAATATGCCCAAAAACGCAGGGGCCTTTACATTGAACCTACTAAGTAGGACAAACATTACTATGTTTAGATATTGAATATTATCTCCAAACAAAATATGCCCAAAAACGCAGGACCCTAGTCTAGATATTGAATATTATCACCAAACAAACATGAATGGTGGTTTGGTGTGCATTTATTCTTTTGCTATATTTTTGTATTTACAGAAACTACATTAGATGGGTGAAGTTTTATATGCATAACTAAAAAAATATCACATATTTTATATTTTTTCTTATTTGTTGTGACTGTTTTTTTTTTTAAGATAATTTGTTGTGAATGTTATGAATTCACAATTTTACCTTTCTTTTAATTATAAATTACGATGCATTAGAGACTTCTTTTAATTTGGGATGATGAAATAAAACCAAATTTGTTATGTAAAATTTTTATTATATATATATATTAATTATTTTAAATTTCGTTTTACTTTTTATTTCTTTTGATCTACACCCTTTCATGACGGAAACATGATTTTTGTTTAGGGGGTTTCACTTAAAATTTTATAAAAATAATTTATAAGTAAGCAACCCAAAAATTTAATTATTAATTTTTAATATATCACAATATTGTTTTCTACGAGTTTTCATATTACGAAATCGTTGCATAATAATTTTATTAAATATTTTATCAACATTAAAAATTCAAGGACCAGAGGGAAGCCCCCACAATGGGCTAATAGAAATTTTTAAAGGATATATTAGACACAAAATTGAAAATTGAAGGACATATTAGACATTTTTTTTAAGTTGAAGAACCAAATAGACAGAAACCTAAAAGTTCAGAGACTAAACTTGTAATTTAACCTATTTATCTTTTAGTATTTGATATAATTATGTATAATACTAACATAACCTATTTTATCAAATAAATATTTTCAATATAAACATTAATTATATGGGCCAATTGCAACACTAGCAAAAAATAAAAGAGAATTTGCAGTCGTGCCTTCAGTTTTTGCATGTTGCAAATATAGCAAAAAAAAAAAAAAAAAACATGGCCCAACCCAAACATTAAAGTTGAAAATTTGAAAAAGCCCCTTAAAACACACAGAAGTTTAAGAAGTATATCAATAGTGTTATTGATATACCGTATATCAGGTACATCATTCATTTATTTAGTATGTCTAATATATTTGATATATCAGTCAACCGATCCACTTTAAATTTGGTATATCAGTCAACCGATCTACTTTAAATTTTGTATATCAATCTATTGATCTACTAAATGTACAGTATATTAGATGTACATTTCGTGAATATAATATACTTTATTCATGAAGTATACACACGAGTTTTTCATTAGTTTGAATATTTTTTTTTATATAATTCATTAATGAATAATTAGGCATATTAATTTTTTTGGACAATATGTATAGTGGGAGATTCAAACATCTACCCTCTTGATCAAATGTACATGTCTCATGTCAATTGAGTTATGCATCTTAATGATATACTATTGAGTCATTAATGATATACTTGAAATTGCATTTTTAGTGAGTACTGATCATATACTACTGATATACTCGAAAATGCATCTTGTTGATATACTTATAAATAAATTTTCATTCCATGACCTTCATGATACACCAACAATTATAACATTGATATACTAATGATATACCTTGTTAGTGTATCAAACATGTTATACTTGAAATGAATTTGCCAACATGAGTATAACTCAACTGGCATAAATCGTGTACTAATAACCGATAGGTCCGTGGTTCGAATCCCCCCACCCCCACACGTTGTCAAAAAAAAAAACTTGAAATGAATTTTGAATGAAAGCATTGATATAATATTGATATATACACCAATGATTTACTTAATATAACAAGATAAATATTTAGGTTATAAAAGTATAACATTTTGGTGTATCAACATTCATATCAAGTGTATCAAATATATCAAAGGTTCATCAAATCAAATACATATTAGTTATATCATTAATATATTAGATAGATTATTATATTCATTTTAAGGCAAAACATGAATGTATCATTTTAGTAGTATTTTGAATATATTAGCAATGTATCATACATCAATCAATTTTCATTTGAGGTAAAATATGAGTATATCATTTTAGTAGTGTTTTGAATATATTAAAAGACATGAATCGGTACTTTTTGGAATTCTCTTATGGGTTAGACTAATTTCAAGTATATCAAAATTTTAAGTATATTAATTAACAATATAAAGTAGATCTGATATACTATTTGATATATCAGTTAATACACCAACAAGGGTAAAATTGGAATAATAAAAAAACAGAAATTAGATTTAAATTTTTTTGCTATATTCGCAAATCTCAAAAACCATGGCTAGATTTGCAAATATCCTAATGATTTTTGCTACCCGTTGCAATTTCCCTAATTATATTGTAAGGTAGGTTTAAATAGGTGTTGTTGGCATAGAAAATTTTCTTCAAGTAATTGTCTAAGTTCGTGAAATTAAAATATGCTAATTTCATGAAATTAGATTGAATTGGGTTCAATTTAAACCCAAATTCATTAAGGTAATTGGGTCAGAAGCCCAAAGTTTCAAGCCCAAGCCCATGGATGAGCCCAAATACATTTCAGGCCCAAGCCCATGGGCCCAAACGCAACCAAGCCTAAGCCCAAGCCCACGAAGACCTTTAGGAAACTCTATAAATAGGAGGCATGGCTTCTCATTTGGGGGACGACAGAAAGAAAGGAAGAAGAGAAAGCTCTCAGAAGAAACGGAAGATTGAAGCTCCTTCTGCAAAACCGAAGATCAAAGCTCAGATCCTCATCAAATCCAGCTGCAGAACTGAAGAACAAGGCTCTGATCATCTTCAAATCCCGACACAGAACTGAAGAACGAAGTTCAGATCCTCTTCAAAACCCACTGCAGAATCGAAGATCGAAGCTTAGATCCTCGTCAGATTCAGCTACAGAACTGAAGAACAAGGTTCCGATCATCCTCAAATCCTGCCGCAGAACTGAAGAACGAAGCTAAGACCCTCTTCAAATCCCGCCGCAGAATTGAAGATCAAAACTCAGATCCTCTCCAAATCCTATCGCAGAATTGAAGAACGAGGCTCCGATCATCTTCCAATCTCACTGCAAAACTGAAGATCGAAGCTCAGAACCTCCTGCAGACCTGAAGACTAAAGTCTACCTCAATCCATTTAGAAGAATCCAAATCCTTCTGAAGAACAAACCTTCAAGACTCAGACTCTGTAGATCAAGCTAACTTGAATTTGTGAGAGAAAGCATCAAAGGGTTGTAACTAGAGATTGTAATCCACTACACTTATACAGAAATCAATACATACAAGTAGTTTCACGAATCAAATTTCTCTCCTGAAATCTCGTGTGAACAGTTTGGCTCGCCTAGTGGGACCTCTCTACCTTTCATCTCTTTCTCTCATTCAAGATCTACGAAAAAGTTCTAAAGAAACGATGACATCCAAGAAAGCTGCTTCCAAGACTTCAAACGACTCCTACGTGGGACCAATTACTCCCGGACGCTCCAAGGAAATTCAAAAATCAGAAGAAGAACAAGCCTCTGTCATTGCAAATATGATATGGACTCAAATGGCAGAGCAAAACCAAGGCGATATGGTCATGCAAGAAAATCCTTTATTTGACTATTCTACTTCATCTTCTGAGCAGGCAAAGGAGACATCGGATCCTGACGTGATGTCCATAATGATGGCCGACATAGGTACAGGCGAAGAAAGAATGGCTGAACTGGAAAGAAATATCAACATGTTGATGAAGGCGGTTGAGGAGAGAGATTATGAAATTGCATCTCTGAAGAATCACATAGAAAGTCGTGATGCCACTGAGTCAAGCCAAACACCCGCCATAAAGAATAATGACAAAGGGAAGGCTGTCATGCAAGAAAACCAACCTCAGCATTCCACTTCAATTGCTTCGCTATCCGTTCAGCAGCTCCAAGATATGATTATGAGCTCCATTAGAGCTCAATATGGTGGACCTACTCAAAATTCTCTCATGTACTCCAAACCATACACCAAGAGAATTGACAACTTGAGGATGCCTACCGGATATCAACCTCCAAAATTTCAACAATTCGATGGAAAGGGGAATCCTAAGCAGCATGTTGTTCACTTTGTTGAGACATGCGAAAACGCTGGGACTCGTGGAGATCTCCTAGTTAGACAATTCTTCTGAACCCTAAAGGGCAATGCTTTTGATTGGTATACCGACTTAGAGCTAGAGATGATCGACAGTTGGGAACAGCTTGAAAGGGAATTCCTAAATCGCTTTTATAGCACAAGGCGAGTTGTCAGCATGACGAAACTCACAAGTACAAAATAACGAAAGGGTGAGCCTGTCATTGATTATATTAATCGTTGGAGAGCTCTAAGTCTTGATTGCAAAGACCGACTCACTGAGCTATCCGCTGTTGAAATGTGCACTCAAGGAATGCACTGGGAACTTCTTTATATACTGCAGGGCATAAAACCCCGCACCTTCGAGGAATTAGAAGCTCATGATATGGAGCTAAGTATTGCTACCAGAGGGAATAAAGACTTTCCAGTCCCTGATGTGAAGAAGGAGAAGAAAGAAGTGAAGAGCACCGAGAAGGCCTTGAAGGGTGCTACAAGAGAATCCATGGTCGTTAATACGACCCCTCTGAAGTTTACTACTAATGGAAGAGAAAAGAAAACAGAGAAGCGTCAAAATGAAGGCGAGAAACGTCGCCTAACTTTGAAAGAAAGACAAGAAAAAGTCTACCCTTTTCCAGACACTGACATTCCGGATATGTTAGAACAACTATTGGAAAAGAGACTTATCGAGCTCCCTGAATGCAAACGACTTGAAGAGATGGGAAGGTAAATGATCTCAACTATTGTAAATATCACCGGGTCGTTAGTCATCCAGTGGAGAAATATTTCGTGTTAAAAGAGCTAATCTTGAAGTTAGCTCGAGAAAGGAAAATTGAGTTAGATCTTGATGAAGTAGCTCAAGCAAATCACACTACTGTAATAACCCATCCTAGTGTCCAGTCGCCCACAAGTTTACCGTATGATTAGAGAGGAAGCTTAATACAATTCGGCACTTTCGAACCTATTATCATTTGGTCTCAACTAGAAGACCCAAGAAATGACTTCCCAGAAAGGGCCCTCTACGAAGAAGATCTTCAAGAGAAGATTAGGCAAGTTGAAGACGACGATGGAGGTTGGACACTCGTAACTCGACAAAAGAACCGAAAACAAAATTGGGTTCAGAAGGAATCTCGCTTGTTTCAAGAACACAAGAGAAAAAGCATGCCTCGAAGGAAAAAATGGAAGAAATATACAAGAAGGCTCAAGCCTATCTTAGAAGAAAGTGAAGAGCGTATCCAACCCCCACAACCAATAACTCTAAAAGAATTCTTCCCAAGAACTTTTCTAGTAGGAATCGGTCAAACTGTTACATGTCACGTTGTCAATGTGACAGAAGATGATAATGTCACCTCGACCGCGTCAGAAGCCATCGCGAAGCTGGAAGACCTACCTTCTTTTAGTGTAGATGATTTACTGTCGCTCCCTCAAGAGACGAAGAATACTCTTATCGAAGTGTTAAAGGATTGTAAAGCATCTACTGTTGCTCCGTGTTGCATGTCCATAGCTTTTACTGATGAAGATCTGCTACTCGGATCAAAACCTCATAATAGGCCTTTGTTTGTCTCAGGCTACATCAGAGAGCAAAAGGTTAGTTGAATTCTCATTGATGATGGTTCTGCCGTTAACATAATGCCCAAGTCTACCATGAACCAACTAGGCATTCTGATGCAAGAATTGTCAAATAGTAAGTTGGTAATTCAAGGATTCAACCAAGGCGGGCAACGCGCAATTGGCATGATTCGCCTAGAGCTCATCATTGGAGATTTAAAGGCCAACACTCTGTTTCACGTTATAGACTCTAGGACCACCTACAAGTTATTACTAGGTCGTCCCTGGATTCATGAAAATGGAGTGGTTACTTCCACGCTACACCAGTGTTTTAAATTCTATCAAGATGGCATCAAGAAGGTTGACGCTGATACCAATCCCTTCTCAGAGGCCAAGTCTCATTATGCAGATGCAATGTTTTATATGAAGAATGACAGTGTAGGGGAAGCTATGCCGTCAGAAGTTTCTTTGATAAGAAGTAGCAACAAACCTGAGCAACAAACAAGCACGGGAAAAGAGCTGAATGAAAAAGCAGAAACTTCTCAGGAAAGCAAGGTCTCTCTTAGCCAAACAAAAGTTGAAGTGGCGAAAAATGAGAAGGCACTATGTTCAGAAGAGAAGAAGACAAACGCTCCTGTCTTACGCTATGTTCCCTTAACTCGACGCAAGAAGGGTGATTCGCCATTTGCAGAATGCTCCAATAATTTAAGAGTTGACGACATTGAAATTTTGAAAGAGAGTTTCATCACACCTCTTACAAAGATATCCAAACAAGAGGTCAAAGACAAACAAGTAGAAGCAATTCTGCCTGATAGACGAACAAAAGACGGGTGTGACCCTAAAGCATACAAACTATTGGCAAAGGCCGGCTATGATTTCATGAGTCATACTGAGTTTAAAAGCTTACGGATCTTTGATCAAAGACCTGAACTCTCCCCAACACAGAAGAAACTTAAAAAAGAAGGTTATGCTATACCCATCTCAAGGGCTGGACTTGGGTATAAGTCTCCTGAGCCAGTTCGAATCACAAGAAAAGGGAAAGCAAAAGTTGCAGATTCGCTTCACATTACGGTGGAAGAAATTGATGATCCCGAAGAAGGTAAAAGAAGCGAAAATCACCGGACTTCTGCTTTTGATCGCATCGAACCGTCTGATACACGATCTTCGGTTTTTCAAAGGCTGAGTACAATTGCAATAGAGGGTGAAAGTCAACATCCAACTTCTGGCTCCACACGACCTTCAGCCTTCCAAAGGTTAAGTATGGCTTCTGAGGAAAAAGAAAATGTGCATTCAACTCCTACCACACGACGGTCAGCTTTCCAAAGGTTGAGTGTAACCACGAAAAGAAGGAAAGAACGATCTCCAATACTAGTCTCTAACATAACAGAGACTACCATCAAGCTAAAAGGTGATGAGAAAATTCGCAGCGCTGTCCCCTCACGAATGAAGAGAAAATTGCTCGTTTCCGTTAAAACAGAGGGTTCATTAAAAATAAAGCGACATGATGTCGTCATCACAAGACCCAGAGAGAAAAGCTCTGATGATGAAGATGACACTGTTGTATGTTACCACATCACCATAGGGGAAGAATCAGAGACTGAAATGTCTGAAGAAGATGTAGAGGAGGCTCCACTGTCACTTGAAGATGGCGGCCAATCGACAATCGATGAACTTAAAGAAATCAACCTTGGTACGATAGAAGAACCACGTCCGACTTTTATAAGTGCATCACTTACTCCCGAGGAAGAAGGCGATTATATGAGTCTACTCACGTCATACAAGGACATTTTTGCTTGGTCATATAAGGAAATGCCAGGACTTGACCCAAAAGTGGTTGTCCATCGCCTTGCAATTAGACAAGGATATTGGCCAGTGAAGCAAGCTCAACGACGCTTTCAACCAGAACTCATCCCTCAAATTGAATATGAAGTCAATAAGTTGATAGAAGCGAGATTCATCCGTGAAGTTAAATATCCAACGTGGATAGCGAATATTGTCCCCGTTAGGAAAAAGAATGGGCAACTTCGTATATGTGTCGATTTTCGTGACTTAAATAATGCATGCCCGAAGGATGACTTTCCACTACCCATTACCGAGATCATGGTCGATGCAACCATGGGACATGAAGCTTTGTCTTTCATGGATGGATCGTCAGGATACAACCAAATTTGGATGGCTCTTGAGGATGAGGAGAAAACTACGTTCCGAACTCCAAAAGGAATATATTGCTACAAAGTAATGCCCTTCATATTGAAAAACGCTGGTGCTACCTATCAGCGTGCCATGCAGAAAATATTTGATGATATGTTGCACAAACATGTGGAATGTTACGTTGACGACCTTGTGGTCAAGTCCAAACAACGACAAGATCATCTGAGGGATTTGAAGGTAGTCTTCGATCGCTTGAGAAAATATCAGTTGAGAATGGACCCTCTCAAGTGTGCATTTGGTGTGACATCAGGAAAATTCCTTGGGTTCAATGTAAGGCATCGAGGAATTGAAATTGATCAATCCAAAATCGATGCTAATTAGAAAATGCCAAGCCCAAGAAACCTACATGAGTTGAGAAGTCTCCAGGGTCGTTTGGCCTACATTAGAAGATTCATATCTAACCTCGTCGGTCGATGTCAACCCTTTCAAAGTTTGATGAGAAAAAAATGCAAGTTTTGAGTGGGATGATACATGTCAGAATGCTTTGGACAGTATAAGAAAGTACTTACTCAATCCCCTTGTCTTAGGTGCCCCTAAGGCAGGAAAGCCGGTGATCTTATATATTGCTACACAAGATAGATTTGTTGGAGCACTATTGGCACAAGAAAGAGAAAACCACAAAGAACAGGCCCTTTATTACTTAAGCAGAACCTTAACAGGAGCTGAGCTAAATTACTCTCCAATTGAGAAGATGTGTCTCGCTCTTTTCTTTGTTATTGATAAACTGAGGCATTATATGCAAGCCTTCACTGTACATTTAGTGGCGAAAGCCGATCTTATTAAATATATTCTATCTAGACCTATCATTTCTGGACGCCTAGCTAAATGGGCAATCATACTTCAACAATATGACATTGTGTACGTGCCCCAAAAAGCAGTAAAAGGACAGGCACTGGCAGACTTCTTAGCCAATCATCCAATCCCATCATACTGGAAATTATGCGAAGATTTGCTTGATGAAGAGGTGTTATATATTGAAATTGTACAACCCTGGACCATGTACTTTGATGGTGCAGCACGGAGGAGCGGGGCAGGATTTGGCATTGTTTTCATTTCACCTGAGAAACACATGTTGCCCTATAGCTTCACACTCAATGAATCATGCTCAAATAACGTTGCTGAATATCAGGCACTCATCATTGGCCTTCAAATGGCTTTAGAATTCGGGATAAAATACATTGAAGTCTATGGCAATTCAAAGTTGATAATAAATCAAATATTACTCCAGTACGATGTAAAGCATGAAGATTTAAAACCCTACTTCGAGTATGCAAGACACTTACTGGAGAAGTTTAACAGTATAATACTAGAGCACGTCCCAAGATCAGAAAACAAGAAAGCTGATGCGCTAGCGAACTTAGCTACTGCCTTAACAATTTCAGATGATGTAGCTATAAACATTTCTCTCTGTCAGAAATGGATTGTTCCATCAAATGCACATCAGTGTGAAGAAGTCAATGTGACATCGACTTATGAAATCGAAGAAGAAGATTGGCGGCAACCTATCATAGACTACTTGCAACATGGAAAGCTTCCCACTGACCTTCGACATAAAGCTGAGATACGAAGAAGGGCTGCCCAATTTGTCTACTATAAGAGCACTCTCTATCGTCGCTCGTATGAAGGCCTTTTTCTTCGATGCTTGGGAAAGGAAGAATCTAAAAAAGCATTGGAAGAGGCACATTCGGGCATTTGTGGTGCTCATCAGTCCGGACCAAAGTTGCAGTTCCAGTTAAAAAGAATGGGATATTATTGGCCTACAATGATTCAAGACTCAATGCAGTACGCCAAAAAATGCGAAACTTGCCAGTTTCATGCCAATTTCATACATCAGCCACCAGAGCCTCTTCACCCGACTGTAGCTTCGTGGCCTTTTCAAGCTTGGCGACGTGACCTTGTTGGCCCTATAACACCTAAGTCCTCGGTGGGACATTCTTACATCCTTGCAGGGACAGATTACTTCTCAAGATGGGCTGAAGCTGTCGCGTTAAAAGAGGCCAAGAAAGAAAACGTTGTGGATTTCATCCGAACTCATATCATCTATCGGTATGGCCTCCTTCATCGTATCGTGACAGATAATGGAAGACAATTCTCCAATGGCCTGATGGACAAGTTGTGTGAGAAGTTTAACTTCAAGCAATGCAAGTCCTCCATATATAACGCCGCAGCAAATGGATTGGCGGAAGCATTCAATAAGACACTCTGCAACTTATTGAAGAAAGTGGTCTCCAAGACAAAGAGAGACTGGCAGGAAAAGATTGGTGAGGTGTTGTGGGCTTACCGAACTACTCATCGAACTCCTACAGGGGTCACACCTTACTCCCTTGTTTATGGAGTAGAAGCTGTACTCCCATTAGAACGAGAGATTCCATCACTAAGGATGGTCGTGCAAGAAGGGTTGACAACTGAAGATAATGCAAGGTTGCGCCTTCAAGAACTGGAAGCACTTGACGAAAGAAGATTAGAGGCTCAACAAGCACTAGAATGTTACCAAGCACGGATGTCTAAAGCTTTTGATAAAAATGTGAAGCTTCGATCATTTCAAGTTGGTGATCTGGTACTCGCTGTTCGAAGACCCATCATCACGACACGACACACAGGGAACAAATTCACACCTAAATGGGATGGACCCTACGTCGTCAAAGAAGTCTACACAAACGGAGCATACAAGATCGTGGATAAAGACGGATTAAGAATAGGCCCGATAAATGGCAAGTTTCTTAAAAATATTTATGCTTGAAATGTAATACTCCTTATCGTAAGAGTCTAAACTACATGATGCTCTTGGCCCGCATGAGCTTAAAAGGTGAACGACCCAAAAAAAATATAAGTAAAAAAAAAAGTCTTTTTTACTTGAACTACGTTATGACTTGATCCCTTTTCGAAGGGTACGTAGGCAGCTTAAGAAAAAAAAACTTAAGTTCAGTCAAAGCAATAAAAAAAACTTTCGTGCGAGAAATAGAATTTTAGAACTTTATTATAACATAAATAAAAGAAAGCACAGATGTCCAGTACAATGAATAGAAAGAATGTCTAAAAAAAAACCCTTTTGCATAAGATAAGTTGCAAGATAAACAAAGACAATTTAAGGGATTCCACTGAAGTTCCTTTAGCTCATCGTGGGTACCCTCCAAAAGTCCACGGAGTGTCAATAGAGTTTGAGCATCTGAAGCGCTGATAGTGGGGGCACACTCGACGCTACCAATCTCCTCGCGTATTTGTGCAATCACTAGCTTTCTCGATCTAGGTCTTTTTCCTCCTCGGAGACCAAATTGGAAAGTTTTCCTGACTCGGCCTCTGCAGTTTTCAATTTGGCCTCTAATTCTGCGACCTTGGCCTTTAATTCTGCAACCTCTGAGACCGAGCAATCAAGTCGCTTCTGAAGTACGTCCTTCTCCTCAGCAACACGACTTTCAACAGATAAGGCCTTTTCTAAGTGGAGCTTCTTTTCTTCCAATTGGCTATCTCTAATTTGTGGAGTCAGGTAAGCAGAGAGTGAAGATTGCATTCCGAGGTATTCTCTCACCTTCTGGAAGTAGCCGCCGACAAACTCTTTCAGAGGCGCCAAGTTATTTGTGCTAGCTTCGGCCATTGCATCAAATATTTTCAGCATCTCCTGCTCAAGGTCACCAACGTGCTCAAAAGAGGTACGTACGATCTTCCCGTGAATGCTTTGCCACATGGACAAAGCAGCCTGTAGCTGGAAGTTAGAGATTACATTGTCAGCACAAAAATAAGAAACTTCGGGTGCTGGGATAGTTTTTTTCCCCCAGTTCGTTGAGGATTCTCGTCGGTGGAGGGAGGATCTGAAATTATGACTTCTTTGCTTTTTGACATGGAGCCAGTATTCTTCGAGGTAGAAGCAAACGCGTCAGGACTTGTAATGACTGATCTGTTGGGTTTAATGTCCTATAAACTCGTAGTTTGTAAATCATTAAACATATTCTATTTCCAATAAAGACGTTATTGAGGTTATTCAGTAAAAGATGTTATTGAATATGTAAATTGCGAATGATTAACCTAAATCCAATAAACTAAGATCCTTGACTATAAAATGAATACTCGAACTATATGTAGGGACATATCGTAGGATCAAGTTCAAGTTTATAGTCAAAATAGTCTATAGTATAAGGATACGGTTGGGTGCCTTATCCTGGTGACACTATGGACGCGGCCCACTTTGTATTAAGTACAAACGATGAGATCCTAAATCGTTCATGTGGTGACATGCGAGTGGGGGCGTCCTATGCAATGAGTTTGCATAAGACTGGACCACGAAATAAGTCACTTTCTCTTTATAACGCCGTTTACTGAAGAAACTGACTATTTCTCATAGATGACCTAGGTAACTTGTTCTTAATCCTGAGCTATCTATGAACTCCTGTTTATGAGAGATTATCCTTTGATCTGCATGGGTGAGAGTGGCCAGCATCGCCGACTCGACAAGCCTACCATTTTGGGGATAAGATCGAATAGATAGCTGGGGACATAGTTTCGCAAGACGGAATTCACTCCTACCCATTTTAGGGATAGCAGAGAGGTTGTTCTCTTAAGTACTAACTCCAGGACTTGAACAAGGGGCCCCACCCTCTCGTTGGATCGAGAGGAACTTAGGTTTGATGGTTGGACCGCAAACCGATTGTTCATTAGAGGATTAGTGGAACTTAAGGAACAAGAAGTACTATAGGGGTGTAACGGTTATTTGACCTAGCTATAGCTACGAACAACCTGTGAAGGAACGACTTACTGAACATGGTTAAATCAAGTGGACGGAAATATATCTATAGTGAGGGGAGTGCAACTATCGGGCTATAGTGGAGTGTCCCGATAGTTAACGAATGTTGGCTAGCTTAGATAATGAGATTAGTCGGTTAGCCTTGAATCGTTGGAGCCCATGATCTATAGGTCCATTAGGTCCCTCTACTAGCTCATATCGGATTAAAGCCTAGAACATATTGATAGGAATTTTTGAATCGTTCAAAAACGGGAAATAGGGTTTTTATCGTAAGACGTGTTCGACACAATGATTTAATTATGAATTAAATTAGGAATTGAGAGATGAGGTATTTGAAAGTGTTTTAAATACCATATATATGTATTAGGAATCATATATAATTCATGACATTAGGTGATAAAGATTGATTGGATCAATCATATCAAAATTACTTGGAAATGTCCCAATTAATTGCCTAGAAATCAATTTCAATTTTGAATTGAAATTGAAATGAATTGCAAGCTGAAAATTTACAATTAGGATACAATTCATAATGGATTTAGTGGCATTTCCACTCTTGCATGATGATGCATAGTGGAAAACAACACAACCATGCACTAGATGCATGTGTTGTGAAGTAGACACCTAGAATCCACTTTGAGTTGCATCTTGGCCATGTGGCTAAGTGTCATGAAGCTTGTCTTTGCATGGGAGATGTCTATAAAAGGGGCTTGAATTAGATTCAAGAAGAGCAAGCTTTCATTTAGTGTTATGCTGCAAATTTTCTCCCTCAAATTCTCTCTCATTTCATCTCCTTCCAAAAGCTTGTACCATCAAGCATTCCCTTCTATCTTTCTTCTATAGACTCCCACAAGTCTTTCTAGGCCCAAGAGAATAGTAGGGAAGACTCTAGAGGTTGTCCAAGGAGCATAGGAGAGGCAAACACCACAAGGAGTTCCACATAAGTGAGCTACAAAGGTTGGTGTTCTCTCAACTCTATATTCTGTCTTTTATAGAACATGCATGCTTTAGGAGCAAAATTGAATGTCTTAAGTGCTTCCGATCTTCAATTGCTTCCGCATGTGTTATATGAACACCTTCATGATCCTCCAAAGGTACCTACAAGGTAAGAAGGGATACAAGAGTAAGTAAATGAAACTGCACCATGTGTTAAAAAAGAAAAGGGATGGGTTGCCAACCGAAGATGGATCGTTGGATGATTTCTTTACCTTTTCTGGCCTTTTCCAATGACGATCGTCACTGCTGCTATGGCTCTGTTCTTCATCATGAAGGTTGTTCATCGGACGAGTTGACGCCTCAATCACCCTCTTACCAGCTTTTTTGGTATCCAGCTCTTTATGAGGTTTGGGCTTAGTTGAAGGAATAGTAAAACTATTCACTAAAAGTTGTATGCCTTCTTCCAAATAGCGTCCATGTTTTTGCGACCACCACTTTGTTGGGTTTTATGCCCTAAAACTCGTAGATAGTAAATGTACATTTGACCGATCATTAATAAATGTGATGTATTATTTAATGTTTGTATTATATCTTGTCTTATCAACCCTAATCCAATAAACTAAACATCCAAGGCTAATAGAATGAGGCTTGAACTAGTATGTAGGGACATACGGGGATCAATGTTCAAGTTTTAGCCTAAAGGGTCTGTAGTATAGGGATAAGGCTGGGTACCTTATCCTGGTGACACTATGGATATGACCCGCTTTGTATATTGATACAAACGTATTGATCCAACGCGTTCATGTAGTTGACATGCGAGTGGGGGTATCCTGTGCAATGAGTTTGCACAAAGACCGGACCGCGAAATAGTTAACCACTAACTGTAACGCCGTTAGTTAGCTCGGTTTCTATTTCACTAGGATGACCTAGGCAACTTGGCATTAATCCTGAGTGGATTATGGACTCCTATCCATGAGGCATTGTCCTTTGATTTGTACGGGTGAGAGTGGCCAATTCGCCGACTCAATAAGCCTACCATTTTGGGGACAAAACCAAGTGGGGAGCTAGGAACATAGTCTTACAAGATGGAATTCACTCCTTCCCGATTTTAGGGTAAGTAGAGGTGTGTTCCCTTAAGTGGTGTCTCCGGGTCTTGAACAATGGGCCCTACCCTCTTTATGGCACGAGAGGGATTTCTGTTTGTTGGTTGGACCTCAAACAGGTTGTTCATTAGAGGAGCACTGGTACTTAAGGACAAAGAGGTAGCCCAGGGGTAAAACGGTAATTTGACCTAGCTGGGGTGCGAACACACGTGAAGGGCTAACTTGCTGTTGACGGTTGATATCCGTGGACACAGAAATATATCTGCAGTGAGAAGAGTGCAGCTGTGGTTCTTTAGTGGAGTGAACCACAGTTAACGAATATTGATTAATTTGGCTAATGAGTTTAGCCAATTAATCTCACATCGTTGGAGCTTCTGATTTGTAGGTCCATTAGGTCCCACCGGTAGCTCTACAAGGGCATTGAGGTATATTTCTAAGGGAGAATTGAATATTCGAAGGGGTTCGAATATTAAGATAAAATATGAATTTGATTCATGTTATAAAACTATAGGTTATAATTAATGCACATTAGATGTACATTAATACTATAGTTTATTTTGAGAGAGTCATAATTAAATATGTGATATTTAATTATAATATTAATTAATCATGTTGTTTAAATTTAAATTTAATTAAATTTGATTTGATTGAATTAAATTATAACTTTAGGTTATGTGGTGTAATCATATAAAAATTGTTTTATATGAATTGTTATTAAATTAAATGTTGATTTAATTTAATTGTTTTAATTAATTAATTTGTTAATTAATTAAAAATTAAATTATCCATCAGTTAACTTAACTGATGGAGATATTTTCTCCCCACTACCGTATTCACGTTGGGAAGAGAGGGTTTTGAGGGATATAGTTCAGTTATTGTATTCCTTTTCCCTTGATCCTAACGTAGCTCTCTCAATCTCCCTCTCGGTGAATTACGAAAATTCCAGAGAAACCTTAGAGATTTGGTTCCCACAAGCCACTCAATCATTATTCCTAAGAGAATACCGGTGAATCCTTGGTGGTGGTGTTCGTGTCAATTTCACAGCGAAAACAAGAGTTACATGCTGCTGGAATTTTCTGCTATCTAAAGGGAATTAGGCAAATCGATCAAGAACTTCATCCACGGTAGGTAATTCTTGATCTAGGATCAATAGGATCCATTCTAGATTAGATCTAGATTGTTTCTTATGATTTAAAGCATGTTTTATATAGTTTTACAGCATGATTTAAGTATGTTGTTCTTGCTGTAAAAAGCCTTTGCAAATTGTATTGGTATTTTGATCTTAAGAAAACACAGTATGGTTTTATGATCGTTTCCGCTGCGTTGGGGCTTTATCCCTACACACTTATCATAAGATCGAGTGGTTTGATCACGAGGATCTAGTAGGCGTGTTGGGAGGTATACCTTCGACAAAGTCAAAGTTGCAGTACAGATTCTCCAAGAATGAAAAACATTCTCAAGGCTAACCGGGGGAGGATCATTATGTAAGTCATTCGGTACATCCTGGTGAAAGCCAAATTGACGGCTGAATCGACAAGGGCTGTAAGCTTCTATAGTCATGAAGTTGCCATGGCAAGAAGACAAATAGCAAGATCGAAAGCTTATAAAGAATGAAGTAGATGAAAATGATAAACCCTTAACGTCTTCCAAAACTTCGGCGACCTTGTGGTTATTAATACAACTTTATGCCAGTTGAGCTAAGTTCTTGTTGGCTCTAGAGTGAGGAATTCTATAAAGATAATTTTGAATACATTGATATCCATTAATATCCGTTTATTTAGATATTAGTTTGTTCAATAAGAAGTACAATTGAATCTTATAATACAAATATACCAAAAAGACAAAGAAACTTGAAAAAATAAATAGAAAATTTTCGCCAACAAGAGCATAGCTCAACTGGCACAAAGTTGAACTAATGACCACAAGGTCTGTGGTTCGAATCCCCCACCCCACATATTGTCAAAAAAAAAAAAGTAGAAAATTTTCCATTTTATAATAACTATAATTTCATTATATAAGATTAATTTTTTTTAAGCTGGGAGTAGTGACATAAAGTATGGGATTCAAACCCCCGATCCCCATATTTTTGAACTCAAAAAAAATAAAAATAAAAATAAAATTTTAAAAATATTGTAGGAAAATTTAAAAATAATTTTACCCATTTCCATTTATAAATTGATATAAGAAACTAAATTTTTGAAGAAAAAATTAAAACATAAATTATGATATTATATATTTATTTATAATTGCTATTTGGTAGATAAGTTTTAAATGAATAAAAATAAAAAATAAAACCACTGTTACATGGAATTTAGAACAATAGTTTTGTTCAACAAACCTATCAAAAAAAGAAAAAATTATAATATTATATATTTATTTAGGCGCATTTGCACAAATAGCAAAAAACTAAACATATTGCAAAAATAGCAAAAAAAAAAAAAAAATTGCAGAAATAACACAAAACGACGTTAAGTTACACAATGCCCTTTTTAACAGCAGCTATCTGATAGAAAGAATTATCAGTGTCTATCACTGATTATCATTGATAGACTTCAATTAATCGGAGTTTGTCAGTGATAGACACTGATAGAAAGAATTATATGGAGTCTATCAGTGTCTATCATTGATAGTCATTAATACACCAAATTAATCGGAGTCTATTAGTGATAGACACTAATAACAAGGATTATACGAAGTCTATTGATAGTTTATCAGTTTCTATCATTAATAGTCACTGATAGACTTCGATTAATCGGAGTCTATCAATGATAGGCATTGATAGACTCTGATTATTAGAATCTATCAGTGATAAACATGGATTGATAGTCTATCAATATCTATCATTGATAGTCACTAATACATCAAATTAATCAAAGTCTATTAGTGATAGACACTGATAGAAAAGATTATATACGGAGTCTATTGATAGTTTATTAGTGTCTATCATTGATGGTCACTGATCGGAGTTTATCAGTGATAGGCATTGATAGACTCTGATTATCAGAATTTATCAATGATAGACACAGATAAAAAAGATTATACAAAATTTATCAGCATGATAGTCTATCAGGGTCTATCATCGATAGACACTGATAGACACTAATAGACTCTGATTATCAAAGTCTATTAGTGATAGACAATGATAGAAAGTAATGTACGGAAGTTGGTAGGATTTGCACCCAATTCAAAATTAAATGGGGTAAAACGGGAATTATGAAATTTTATTCTAATAAATTGTCATATTTACTATTATTTTTACATTGTGCTATATTTGAAATTAGAAAAACCTACTTGCCACCTCATGCAATTCCTCACATTTATTTATACATTGGTATTTGGTAGATAAGTGCCAAAGCGAGCTTAGCTCAGCGGTAATTGGCATGTACTCTCGACCATGAGGTCAGAGATTCAAATCTCCCCACCCCCAAATACTGATGTACTAAAAAAAATATTTGAAATTATCAAAAGAAAACGCCCACGAATACTCAAACCAAGATGTTGGGGGGTGGCTTGAACATATGAGCTACCAAGGCAAGTTCTTATTTCTATTCTTTAAGATAATTTTTTTAATATTAATATATATTATTTTAAAATTGAGGCGAGGCTCGAGCCCTCGGGTCTATGCTAAGTCCACCTTTGTTTACTCCAATCCAATGGTCCAAATTAAATTCAATTTTTTTACCTCATTTTCCTCTCTTTTTTTTAATCCAGTTTCTTCTCCAAATGTTTACAAACAAATTTTACATTTTCCACAATCCTCCAAAATCAAAAGCTCTCATTGTTGCTCTCTCCAAGCTCCCATTTTTTTTTCCATCTTATTCTTGAGAGAGATTTATTGTATTGTGAGGATCAATTTGTTGAGGTCTCAAATTTGTAAATCCACTCTATTGATAGTTGTCTTGTATTCTTCACAGATTTGGCAAAATCTCAATTGATATAACAAAATAACTAAAACTTAATATAAATTTCATGAACTAATTCTTTGAGAAATGGATGGTCGGAAGGTTGAGGTGTCCATGGAAAACAAAACCTTTGCTAAAGGAATGATGTCACAAAGAGATGATTGATAGGTCCCAAGTACAATATTAACTACCCACTAGGATCACCTCCAAGACAATCAACCAATTAATAGTGCTCCAAAAAACACAACAGATAAATCACCAATTTATCACCAAGAAAACAACCAATCACGGACAGCAACCAACCATAAAATTCAGAATACTAAAAACGCAAAAACACGCACGTTTTATAGGTGGAAAACCCCTTCGATGTGAAGAGTAAAAACCACGGGACTTGTTAGGAGTTCACCCTTGTCACCTTCTCTTATTATGATAAAATTGAGGGAAAAAAATCCAAATCAGTCATACAAAGATTCACAACCCACCAATACTTTCATACCTAAGAGATCAACACAAAAGAGATAAAGAAGATGAAAATATCTCCAGTTTTACAGGTTCTGTCCAGCAGCGATTACGAACAAACCAGAGTTCAAAACGATGATCCAACCGTTCAAAACGAGGCCCTATGTGTCCCCAACAAGCTGACCAAATTTCAGAAAAATCCAACGGTTAAAACTCCGGAAATCTACAACTTTGTGAACACTGTCGCTGAAAATTCGAACTGCACTGCTCTCCCTACTTCTCTCCGTTTTTCTGTGTATTTTTCTGTATTTTTCTTGCTTCCGTCTTCCTTAGGTCATCCCATATCAAAGGAAAAAAATCCTAGGCTTACAAGACAAGCCCACTCATTTAACCCCAATTGGGCTAAACACATAACCCGACATATTGGGCTCATAAACACAAGTTTAAAAATAAACTCTTGCTTGTGCAACAAGTGGGCTGGACACCCACAACAATGATCTTGAAGAGAATGTTTCTCTATGTAGTCATTCAATAAAGTCAAACGCAAACAAGGAGAATCCCCCAGAATAAGACTCTCCCAAAGAAACTTTTGAGTATAAATATATAGAAGAAAAAGAGAATGAAACTTGAATCAAAACCTCAATTGACATCACTCCAAGTCAAACGCAAACAAGTGTACATTAGAATTGGATTTGACTAGGTTCATATTCTAATAATGTTATTTTAGAAAGTTGTCCAAATCAAACAAACAATTGTGTTTGTTTGAAATAAATTCATTATATAAACCATAAGAATTATACATTATTTGATTTCACTAAGTCAAATTATCAAACTCGTGTGATATTATCAAGAAAAATATATTTTTTTTCAATAGGATGCTAAATTCAACTAAACTTTAGTCTGTTCCCTAGAAATGATATTATGAAGATAACTAATGTTTCCATGGAAACCTAAATTTAACAATATAGAGTTTTGTCTTGAAAGGTCATGGAGAAGGAAAATTGAAACGTTCTGCATGGAACCACACAGTTTGGATTTCGGGAACCTTTTATATACTAAAAAAAAAACATAAAAAGTACACAAATACTCTCCCATCAACAATTCAACAACCACAACCAATCTATCGCCAACCATTAAAAAATCTAAACATTTCTACTTAGTTTAATTTCATCCAAGTATACAGAGTTGTAACAATGCAAAATTAGTTTCAATGCAAGATGTTCAGACACAAAGTCAAGCAATACATAAGTTGTTAAAATCTACGAAATTCAAAAGAACAAATGAGGTAAATAATTACCATAATATGACAAGACTATAACTATAAAACTAACGTCCAGTAGTTCCCTTCTTCTTTTGTTTGCCATTATAGTTCTTTGTTGTGATCTTCATCCATTTTTACTAACACAAACACACGAGAAATTGTAAAGATATATATATAAGAACACATCATGTTTATCATCACAACATACTCCACAGCTCAACATGCTCAAAACATATCAAAACACAAGTTCCACAAACACAATAGCATATAATTAAACCAAATATATCATATAAACATACAAATATTCTATAAACAACAAACAAGTTCCACAAGTAAGAACTACTAACTAAATTTTCAAAAACATTATGTCAAGCAGTCCAAAATGTTTCTAACCAAGAAAGATTAAACCAACGTTAGGCTTTAAACTTAAAAGACTTAATTTAAACCAACAAATGATAAGTGGGTGTTACCAACCACTCTTACCTGACTGTAACGACCCAACTTAAAGGAAGCTAAAAACATGCTGAGGGTCGCTACTACACGTGCATGAAAACGTAAAACTTTTGAAACTTAAAAAAAAAAAAAAAAAACTTTAAAGCGAAAGAGTCCATAAGTAAAAATCTTTTGTTTAATAAACTCGATCGAAAACCATAAGTCATTTTACGATAATATAATAGTCAAAACGTGATAGACAAGTTTCACAAAGTTGAATTTTAAAACATCTGGAAGCATGAACTAGGAAACTCGATCCTAGACTTCTAGGAACATGATTTGCAGCTGCATCCCATAGCCTAGACAAGTCACTGCTCTCTCCACTCGTTTGATGTCATCAAGTACCACCTAAAATGGAAAGTCATGTAGCATGGGTGAGTATATAAGAATATACTCAGTAAGTAACCCACTTAAGGGTTGAAACTGATAACATGAGATCTGATAACATGAAATCTAATAGCGTGAAACTTGAATTTGGGTCTTAACATCATAGGGACCTAACTGGAACAGTCATTCGGGTTTCTAACCCTAGGGTCATAACTGGGATCGTGAAATGTTCTGTCTAGGGTGAACACCTATCCCCAATATGTGCCAACTAGAGTGTTGTGTGGGTCAGTCGAGTAAGGCAAATAAACTAGAGACTAGTTGGCAACCTCTAGCAGAACTACACCTATCCCAACACAACACCCCTAAATCATGAAAATACGGTGGAACGATCTGGTGCATGAAAACATTCCTAGGTTCCATCTGGCGCACGATCCCGTGATTGGGTTTAACACCGTCCTGAGACTGATAGAGTGCACGATCACGTGCCTAAAAAATGAGCTCTAACAGTTGACTGATGGAATGCACGATCCTGTGCCTGAAAACTGGAATCTACCAGTCAATGATAGAATGCACGATCGCATGCCTGAATACTGGTTTCAATCAGTCTTGAGATGGGGAAAGAAATAACCCTAGCTAACATAAGACTTAAGGATCCTTTAAGTCTACCTAAGACACTAAAACATGATATGGTCCCTATTGTAAGTCTATTTTCATTTGTGCGCATCGTTCCTTACAAGTCATACTAAAATATGCTTGGAGAACCCATGGTCTATTCTAATTAGCCAGCCAATTTCAGTACATCAATATCCAAAGGATATTACTAACTTAGCAATGCTACCGAAAATTCGACAGCATAACGACGTAACTACAATTATCCCAAAAATTGTAGACACCTGAAAAGCATAAAATCGCACTTCCAAACTAGAGTACAAGCTCCCACCTTCACAACATACATCAATCAAACCATCATAAACTCATTCCAAGCATTTCAGATCACGACTAACCAAACGAAACATGACATTCACGTTCACATCACAATCAAACAATACATCGACCCAAACTTCAGTTAACATAATCCATGCTACTCATTTAATGCCCAACTAAAGGCAATCTTAACATGCTTTTCATTTAACTATATAATTTCACAATCCCATCATGCTTCAAAAGTTAACCCAACGTGCTTACTTAAATTCAAAGGCTAATTTAAAGTTTGAAACTAATTCATGCTAGCATATACCATTCTTAAATAAAATGGATCTAAAGTATGGAACCTTAATCCAACTAGCTACTTTCAATTCCCATCTATCATTGGATCTAAAGCATAAAATTTGAATCCAATTAGCTACTTACACTTCCGACTACCATACAACGGCCAACAAACGAGAATTAAATCCCAAAAGCTACTTACTTTAGCCAAATAATGTTGGATGAATTCTAAATTAACTCCTTAGCTCCAAGGCTTTAAGGAAGCTACAGAAAGAGGAAAAATTCCTTGAAATCAATTAGAATCTCAAATCAAATGCTTTACTACGAGCCCAATAAATTTGGGGAATTTAACACCCAAAAACTTACCAAAAAAGAAAAAACAGAACAAATGCTTGCTGACCGGGCTTCCAATTTCACTCCAAATTGACGAACAAATCACCAAATGTTAGGGGTACCTTGAACTTGAAAGCTAACTTCAACTGGTATTTGAATAAACACAAAATCAACCCCAAACCTTGATGCAAAACACTTACCCAAAGTCGAAATTGCTCAAAGATGTTGAAACTCAAAGACCCACTGCTTGAATTGCCGGAATTTGAAGGGAAAGCTTGCTGAACGGAACAAATAACGAGTGGGTATTTGATTAAACATGATAATCAACCAAAACGATGATTTTCCTCACGCACGCTTAGAACTTGTTGGAAACGCTGAAAAACCCGTCCAAAATGATGTTGTCGCGCCTACACTGTACGCTCGCCAGAAACTCGTGAAAACAAACCACTGCAGCTCCTGAAACTCGTCGGAAAATGTTGTTAACAACTTTGCCAGAGTCCCTTTTGTTGCACGCTACTGAGGACATCGTCAAATTACTCGCGAATGTCGTCGCTACACCTCACTGGAGGAGCGGTCGAGGTTGTGCGCCGACAGTCTGTTTCCACGACAAGAAGGAAGAAGAAGATGGTGTTGGTGAGGAAGAAGGGTATCGGGTGAATGGAAAAGAGGAGATGAAAAGAAATGAGCTTAGGGTTTGATAGCTTGACTAGAAGACTCACTATTTACAAAATTGCCATCGAGCCTTTTAATTCTCTTTCCAAGACAATTTATTCTTTTAAGTAAACTTTTAATTGAACTAATTAACCAAAAATTTGCCCAATTAACAATCTAATTTGAGAAATGTTATGTTGCCACTTTACAAGACTGAAGAATTACGGGTGGAAATAACTATTTCTCTTACCACTTTAGGCATGCACGAATTCAGTTGATCAAGTTCAATCAAAGAAATGTGAAGACGAAAACTTCTCTCCCTCTCAGCTTCACTCAACAAACAAACACAAATCAAGAAGAAGAAGTAATCAAAGACACAAGGAAGAAGACGAAACCAAAGTTAAAGTGGTTCGGCAGCTATTGGCCTACATCCACTGTAAGGGAGCCCTCTTATTGATTCAGATGTACAACAACGATACAAAGGTATGAATATCTCACTCACTCTTTCTCTCAATTTTGAATGATCACACATGCCCTTTCTAATTCTCTTTTTCTATTTATTTAGCCGAGAATTTTAGTCTGTTAAAACAGACTTTTAGGACTTGTTGGTTGCAACTAACTTGAGCAGGTAACTCAGTTTTCACATTCTCCACCTTTGTAATCAACAAGGTCTGAACAATTTGCTCCCCTTTTCTCTGACTTTCTATCCTTTTTCTGGCAGATCAAACCCTACCAGTTGTAGACATCTCTAGAATTTTATCCGAGTTAGAGGTTTAGTAAGCATATCTACAGCATTATCCGAGGTATGGATCTTCAACACCTGAATTTCCCCTTTTTCAATTTGTTCTCTGACAAAATGAAATTTTACGTCTATATGTTTAGTTCTATTATGGGAATTGGGAATTTTGGTTAGGTGTATGGTACTTTGATTATCACACAATATTTTCACTGTGTTTTGCTTGATCCCAAAATCCTGTAAGAGGCCCTTGAGCCATATAGCTTCTTTTATAGCCTCTGATAGAGCTATAAACTTTGCCTCAATAGTTGAGAGAGCCACGACAGGTTGTAAAGTGGCTTTCCAACTCAATGGATTTTGCCCCAATAGGAATACATAGCCTGATAAGGATCTTCTTTTGTCTAGGTCACCGACGAAGTCTGAGTCAACATACCCAAACACTTCATTTTCTGTTAAATTGTTCTGCTTATACTGTAAAACAGCTTGTCGTGTTCCATTTAAGTACCTTCCCAGTGTCTCTTGCAAGGATTAGACATGTATCTACTCACTAGGCTGGTTGCATAGGCTAAGTCAGGTCGAGTTGAAATCATTAAGTACATAAAACTGCCAACCGCCTGTGAGTAAGGAACATTAGACATGAATCCTCGATGTTCATCATTCTCTTGAGGTGAATTAGAGGCTGAAAGTTCAAAATGATGTGCCAAAGGTGTAGATACTGCCTTGGCTTCATCTAATTTAAACTTCTTTAGTACTTTATTGCAATACCTAGCTTGACTGATCAATAGGGTGGATTCTCCTCTTCTTCTGATAATTTCCACTCCTAAAATCCTCTTAGATTCACCTAGATCCTTCATGTCAAATTCCTTTTTCAAGAGCACCTTTACTTTGCATAATATTTCTTTTGACCTTTCTGCAAGCAACATATCATCTACATAGAGCAAAAGAAATACATTCTGACTGTAGGTATTTGTGTTAATGTACACACAATTGTCAAATGTGCTCTTAGTGAACCCAACTTTTGAGACAAACTCATCAAATCTTTGATACCAGCACCTAGGGGACTGTTTTAGTCCATAGATGGACCTTCTTAATAGACAAACAAGATCTTCCTGCCCCTTTTTCTCATAGCCTGTAGGTTGCTTCATATAGATCGTTTTTTATAGGAAGCCATGTAGGAATGTAGTCTTAACATCTAGTTGGTCCATCTCCAAATTATCCTGAACCACCAAAGACAGCAACATTTGAATGGAGGTCATTTTGACCACTGGTGAGAAAATATCAGTGTAATCTATACCCTCCTTCTGTGTGTACCCTTTAGCCACCGACCTAGCTTTGAATCTAGGTTTCAGTACACCATCTATGCCTTCCTTCACTTCATAAATCCATTTGGATGCTATAGGCTTATATCCTTTTGGTAAGGGCTTTAGGATCCGAGTACCATTCTCTTCCAAGGATCTCATTTCATCATTAATGGCTTCGATCCAGTGTTTGTTGTCTGGTCCATTTACTGCTTCATAGAAACTGTTAGGCTCTTCAATATTTAGTGAGTCAGTTGCATTGAGAGCTAATGAAATGCAGTCTGTCTCACTAAATCTGGATGGAGGGACTATAGTCCTTCTTTGTCAGTCCCTGACTAATGAATAGTTGTGTAAGTCAGGTTGTTCTGAGGTGGATGCTTCTGTCTCTTCCTCTTCTTGAGAATCATCTTTTTCTTCTGTTTCTTCCAGTTCAGTTTGTGGATTCGAGGAAGGTAAGTCTTGCTCCACCTCAATTCTTGTACTAAGATCATTTGTGCTTCCCTTATCTGAGTTATCTTGAAACATAAACATCTCGTGTTCTTTAAAGATAACATCTCTGCTGTTTATACATCTTTTCTCAATTGGATGCCATAGTCTATATCCCTTGACTCCTTCAGTGAACCCCAAGAAAATACATTTAGCAGCCCTGGCCTATAGCTTCCCTTGGTTTTGGTGTACATAACCTATACAACCAAAGACTTTTAGATGATTTAGTTTGGGAGGCTTACTTGACCACTTTTCTTCTGGGGTAAGGAGGTTTATTGAGGTGTGAGGACATCTGTTCAAGGTATAAACAGTATATGAAGCAACCTCTGCCCAATACCTTTCAGCAAGCATAACATCGGCTAGTTGACACCTAACTCTCTCCATTATGGTTCGATTTAGTCTCTTTGCTGTTCCATTTTGCTGAGGGGTGTGTCTAACAGTCCTGTGCCTTACAATTCCATGAGTTTTACAAGAACTATCAAATGGTTCATTACAAGATTCAAGCCCGTTGTCAGTTCGAAGACACTTAACAACCTTATTCATCTGTTTTTCTATCATGACCTTCCATTCTTTAAATTTTTCAAAAGCTTGGTCTTTAGACTTTAGGAAATAAATCCAACTTTTTCTTGAAAAATCATCTATAAAGGTCAAGAAATACCTTGAACCACTGAGGGAATTTGTTGAGGCTGGCCCCCATAAATCCGAGTGAACATATTCAAGGATCTTCTTAGAAGTTTGCTGAGATCTTGAAAAGCTATGCCTCCTAGCTTTCTCGAGTACACAATGTTCACCGAAATTAGGATTGTCTCCTGTTCCTTTAGGTAAAATTCCATGCTTTGACAACACTTGCAAATCTTTTTCACTGATATGCGACAGCCTCTTATGCCAAAGATCACTTTCTGATGCACTGCTATCTGAAACAACTAGGGCAGATTAAACCATTTCCACATCCTTTAGAACGTACAAACCATTTATCTTTATACCAGTCAGCACTGTTTTTGAATCCTTCTTTATCTCAATTGTCCCACTACTGCCACCATAAGTTCAACCTATTGAATCCAACATCCCTAAAGAGATTAAATTCCTCTTTAGGTTTGGAACATGCCTTACATTGCGTAGAAATTTGATGGAACCATCCTTCAATTTCAAAGAGATAGATCCTATCCCAATTACTTTACAAGTATTGTTGTTCCCCATGTACACTATACCTTCATCCCACTCTCGGTAAGTACTAAACCAACCTTTGGAGGGTGTCATGTGAAAGGAACAGCCCGAATCAATCACCCAATCGTGTTTCTCAAAGGATGATTGATCATTGCTACATTGATCCGAGGTTGCCAAGGCATGTGAATATGTAATTGAATTTTCACCCACAACAGCTTCTGGTTGCTTATTCTTCCTAAATTTCTGATTCTGGTTCTTTCGTTTAAGAGAATAGTAATCCCTTTTCAAGTGGCCTTTTTTATGACAGTAATTACAATGTATTTTTTCCTTGTTCTTGTCTTCTGTCTGATGCTTGGATTCACGCCCCTTTGGTTTGCCTTTGACAAAAAGTCTCTCACTTGTTTCCTTTTTCTTTGAGAGTATCTACAACTCCTTAGAACGAATGGCTGAAATAATGGCTTATGTTGTGAAGTTTACCCTTCCATATTTGAGAGCAGTCTTGACTTCCTTATAATCATCAAGTAATGAGTTTAGAAGCACAAAAGCCTCATTCTCATCACTAATCTTTTCTCCCATATTTTTTAATTCAGAGGTCATTCTCTTAAATTTATCCAAATTTTCAGATAGGGTCTTGGTAGAATCCATATTGAAAGTAAAAAATCGTTCCCTCATGAACATCTTGTTATGGGCATCCTTGGTTTCATAGAGTGAGTTAAGTTTCTCCCAAATCTTTAAAGGTGTCTCTTCATCAATCACCTGTCTCAGCACACTGTTACTCAGATTTAAAATCAAGGTTCCATAGGCTGTTGTATTAATGGTTTCCTTCTGTTCTTCCGTCAGAGTGGTAGGTAACTTTGAGGGATCTGTCAAAGCTTGTAGAGCTTTCTGTTGGCCTAAAATTGCTTTGATTTTGGCCTTCCACAAATCAAAGTCCCCCTTGCCGTCGAATTTCTCGATATCGTACCTAGCGACAACCATTCTTGTTTCCAAGAATCAAGTTCTTGATTGACTTTAATAGCTCTGATACCACTGTTATGTTGCCACTTTACAAGCCTGAAGATTTACGCGTGGACATAACTATTTCTCTTACCACTTTAGGCATGCAAGAATTAAGTTGATCAAGTTCAATCAAAGAAACGTGAAGACAAGAACTTCTCTCCCTCTCAGCTTCACTCAACAAACGAACACAAATCAAGAAGAATAAGTAATCGAAGACACAAGGAAGAAGACGAAACTAGAGTTTAAGTGGTTCGGCAACTATTGGCCTACATCCACTGTAAGGGAGCTCTCTTATTGATTCAGATGTACAACAACGATACAAAGGTATGAATATCTCACTCACTCTTTCTCTCAATTTTGAATGATCACACATGCCCTGTTCTAATTCTCTTCTTCTATTTATTTAGCCGAGAATTTTAGTCTATTAAAACAGACTTTCAGGACTTGTTGGTTGCAACTAACTTGAGCAGGTAACTCAGTTTTCACAAGAAATAAGAGCTTATTTTAAAATAGCGACGTTACACCAACACCTTAAATGCCTTTAAGACATTAGTTTGAATCTAGCCAAAACTACAAAGTTAAGAACTCTAAGGATTAGAAACTAATTTACAAAACATAAAACTAATTTGAAAGGATCTAAACGAAGTTTTACAACCTAATTCTTACCAAAAACAACTAGGGTCTTTGTTGTTTGAATGAGTCTAGATTCATTTGGAACTGCTAGTGACTTCCTGTAAAATTAAGCGAACTTAGCAACAAATAACCAAGCAAAGAGATAAAGAACACCAAGAAATATAGTGGTTCAAACTTTCAATCTACATCCACTTTGATAACCAGCTTATATGAGACTTTTATTAATGAGCATCATGTCACCAAATATAGAGTACAATGGAATAAATAAACCCAATGTAAAATACCTCTAACGTTAATTGATTTGAGCTTCAAGCAAAATACCCACGTTGAAATCATCACACAAGTGTAAACCACTTGTGACTAATCAAAGGTCAACCAACCACAAACACTGTCTGATGTTGTCCAAATGGCAAATTTCACACCCAATTTGCTCAATTCGAGACCCGTTATTTAACTTAGATAAATCCAACTAAGTCAATCTATCTAAGTCTATGCCTATTATAACTCTTATAATCAGGTCTTTACACTAATGTCTAGGTCAATTAAACTCTTTTAATTACCTAGTGACATTGCATGCTAATAGGACATTGGTTAATTCAACTCAGATACTGGGTCAGTTCCCAAGTAGGAGGTGACTCCAGCCTAGACAGAACCTCACCGGGAGAGTTCCCTTATAACCAAAATCCTATTTGTCCTACTTACCATATTTTAAATCTATTAAAATACTAAACAAGACAAAAATTTCTAATCCTTTTAGAAATAGTGATCTTAGGTCTAATTAATTTTAAACAATTTTAAAATTAATTAATTTTTCCTAAGATCCCAAGTTTGCATGAAACTCTTTGTTATAGGTTAATGGTTTCAATTCATTAATTTTATAACACTTATAAATTCTAATGAATTAGACCTATAACATCTACTATGGTGAATAAATTAACAATCACATTCTAATTAATTTATAAACCATACAATAACATTCATGACATTAAATAATATAACATTTATATTAATTCTAAGGTAATGTCATGCTCAATGCAATTTTAATTTCCTTTAATTAATTTAACTCTTAAAATAATTATATAAGAAAACTAATCACATGCATTAACTATTTTCATACATTAATATAACACTTTGCTGTTGGGGTTTATGTCATAAAACTCGTGGATAGTAAATGTAACAAAGTTATATATAAAACGTTAGGGAAAAATACACTTTTGGTCCCTGAGGTTTGGTTTAGGTTTCGTTTTGGTCCCTGAGGTTTCAAACTCAACATTTTAGTCCCTGAGGTTTGCATTTAGTAGCATTTTGGTCCGTCCATCCATTTTTTCGTTAAAAACTAATGGAAAGATGACGTGGCTCTTGTTTTTTATTAAAAAAATATTTATATATATATTTTTAATTAAAGAATATTATTTTTTAATTATTTACTATTTTTTGTTTTTTTCTTTTTCCTTTTCCCATTTTCTCCCTCTTCTCTCATCTCCTTCTCTCTCACAACAAACCAGCCGTGTGCCCCCTCCTCCGGCGACGCCTCCCTCCGGTCATCTTCTCAGGCGAGTGGTGATTCCGAGCAACTGCAAAAAAAAAAGCATAAGAACGCCGTCGTCGATCGATCTGAAACAATGGGTATCGTGTTGAAAACGAAGGGGGTGAAAACGATGGGTATAGAGGCTGAAAACGTTGTGGGTATTGGGCGGCTTCGACGGTGGGGTTTCGAAAGGGGGTTTCGACGGCACGAGTTTTAGATCTGGGCAATGTGAGTTCCAGATCTTCGAGTTCTTCTCCAACGAAAGGGGCTTTGACGGCGGTGACGGTGCCTCTATTTACTTCTCCAAGAACCCCCACCGGACGGCGACCGTATTTTCTCTCACCGGTGATTTAGACCCAGCCCACGTGATTTCGGTGCCAAACGCGAGACCCGCCCTCTCTTTTCCTCTCTCTCTCCATTTCTCCTCTCCCTTCCTTTCCTCTCCGAACGCGAGACCCACGGGTTGTGCTTGTTTTTTAAACAAAGATCTGGAACGACCAGATCTGGTTCCGATTTGAAGAGAAGAAGGTGCCACGAGCTAGATCTGGTTCCAATCTGGTTCAGTTCTTCATTTTTTTAAAAAAAAAATACAAAACTGAAAGAAAAAAAAGGAAGAAAAAAGGAGAAGAAAAGAATGAAAAAAAAAAAAAGAAGTTTTTCGCCGCCACCGGCCGGCGGCAGCGACGGTGGGTGGCGGCGGCCGGTGATGGTGGGCGGCGGCGGCGGCTGGAAAAAGAGGAAGAAGAAGAAAGGGGAGAAGAAGAAGAAGGGGGAAGAGAGAAAGAAATAATAAAAATTAAAATAATAATAATATTTTATTATTTTAATATATTTATATTTAAAAGATTTTAAAAACAAATTTTTAATTAAAAAAAAAGGTGCCACGTCAGGAAACCGTTAGTTTTTAACGGAAAAATAGATGGAGGGACCAAAATGCTACTAAATGCAAACCTCAGGGACTAAAATGTTGAGTTTGAAACCTCAAGGACCAAAACGAAACCTAAACCAAACCTCAGGGACCAAAAGTGTAATTTTCCCAAAACATTATTAAAATAGTTTATATTCTGGTTGTCGAAAGATTAGTTTATCTATGTTTTTATTAACCCAAAATCCAATAAACTAGAATCCATGGCTATGATATGAAACACTCAAACTATATGTAGTGACATAAAAATGGATCAAGTTCAAGTACATAGCCTAAAACGGTCTATAGTATAGGGATAAAACTGGGTACCTTATCCTACGAAAAACTATGTGATGCGGCCCACTTTGTTTTATTACAAACGATGTGATCCTGTATCTTCTCAAAACGATGTGATCCTGTATCGTTCATGTAGAGACATGTGAGTGGGGGTATCCTATGCAAAAGAGTTTGTATAAGACCGGACCACGAAATAAGTCACTTTCACTTTATAATGTCGTTTACTGTGAAACTGACTATTTCAAGCGATGACCTAGGTAACTCGATCTTAATCCTGAGCTAACTATGAACTCCTGGTTATTCGGGATTATCCTTTGATTTTCATGGGTGAGAGTGGCCAAAATGTGTCACTCAAGATGGAGTTCACTCCTACCCGTCTTTAGGGATAGTAGAGAGATTGTTCCCTTAAGTGCTGACTCCAGAACGTGAACAAAGGCTCGCCACCCTCTCATTGGCCCGAGAGGTCTTAGGTTTAGTGGTTGAACCACAAACCAATTGTTCATTAGGGACTCAGTGGAGGCTTAAGGAACAAGAAGTGTTATAGGGGTAAAACGAACTTTTGACCTGACTATAGTAACGAACAACCTGTGAAGGATTGACTTACTGATCACGATTATATCAAGTGGACAAAAATATATCTACAGTGAGGGGAGTTCAACTACGGGCTATAGTGGAGTGCCCCGTTAGTTAACGAATGTTGGTTAACTAGGATTGAAAGAGTTCAACCGGTTAATCTCGGATCGTTGGAGCCCATGATCTGTAGGTCCATTAGGTCCCCCTGCTAGCTCAAACGGATTAAATCTTAGAACTGAGTGATGAAGGAATTTGAAAACTTTCAAATTCGGTTAAGGGAAAAAAAAAGTTAATTATATACGATATAATTTAACTTGTTAGTTTAAATATTAAACTATAATAGACAGAGTTAAAATATTTGAATAACGATTTAAATATTGCAATATGTATGTGATACATAACTCGATTCTAAATGTTACATATGAATAATGATTCATGTTCAAAAGATCGGGATTGAGAGAAACGGAAGTTGGTGTAATAGTTAAATTTAATATATGATATTAAATGAATTAGTTAAAATTGTTTTAATTAAATTGTTATTTAAAATTAAAATTAATTATTGAATTAATTTTATCAAAATTTTAAATGAAAATGGTTTTCATTTTTGGAGGTGGTGGAGTGTGAGTTTTCACACTTAAATCACCTTAAATAGCCACCTCCATGGACACCAACATTGGGCTTAATTTCCTGTCAAATTTTTGGTTAGTTGTTTGCATGTTAATGCTTTATGAAACAAAAGGAATTTGAGAAGAAAAACATGAGCTGGTGAGTATGAGTTGCTAGAAAAACTCAGAAGTCATAGACTAACATTTTCTCTCAAAGAAACCATGAAGCAAAGCTCTCAAACCCATCTCTTTTCTCCCAAAATTCATCATGCTCGGGTTCCCACAAGCCCGTTCTAAGGCCGGAGAATAGCGGGGAAGATCTCGGTGGTCGTCCATGAAGTGATCGTGTGGTGAAACAACAAGAGGAATCAATGAATTCGGAGCTCCAAGAGATAAGTTCGAATTTCTCTGTTTTTAATAAAATTCCAGCATGCTTTTAATCTTCAAAATTAATGAAAATCGATGCCTAAGATCCGCTAACGCTTCTGCTCGAGTGTTCTTCACTCCTTCAATTGGTATCAGAGCGTGGTTTGGGCACTTGATTTCCATTAATTTCGAGTTTGGTGGGTGAATTTCAATTGTTGAATGTGTTGGTTGCTAAAGTTGGATGAACACGGTTTTGGCATCAAATTAGGCTTTTAATTGTTGGTTTAAATTGTAATAGCCCGCATGTATATGGGCTTTAATGCCTTGGCAAGAGTGTGTAAAAATTTGGGAGTCAATAGAGTTGAATTTAAGCTGAAATCAAAGAAAGAAGACGTGATCACTACTACAAATTTGACTTTTCATGACATTGAAAAAATGTCAAAAACGTATTTCTTGACATTTATCTGTAGTCATTGAATCGACCCTCAAGAAAGCTCAATACATGACGGTTCAGAAAAAACTGTAACAAATATATTTATTATGACAGTTAAAAACTGTCAAACCACAAATTTTCCTTGACATAATTTTAACGTCACAATAATTTATTTAATGAAAATTTTACAATATCATTAAAAATCTAATAAGAACTAATATACTGTCAAGATATATATATTAATGACAGTCTACTACCATCACTAAAAAAATTATAATGACATTTTTAAATTGTCACGTTATTTTTTCTCTTGACAATTCTACAATGTCAACCAAAAACTAGTAAAATTTATTTAGTGTCAACATAAAACTAATAACCACAATTTAAAACTGTCAAGAACAAATATTTTTTGATAGTTTTTTCTTGTCAACAAAAATATAGCATGACAGTTTTGAACGTCACAAAAATGTTTATAATGATGTTGAATAGTTGTCACCCAAATAATTTTTATGACTTTGATGAACCATCACGGTTCATTAAAACCATAAAAATTATATTATCTGATACCTACTAATACACATTTCGAAAATAAATCACTTCAATCTTGACATAAAATAAATACATACATAAATAACAACTTATAAATATCATTGAATCAAATATGGTTAAATCTTTACATACAAACTAAATATGATCAAATTTGTACATTACAACAATTTTTTACACTAAACTTCAACTAACATGAGAGAATGTATTATATTTTTATCACTAACCCAAGAAAAAGTTCATACATCAATAAATTGCAATATGGCTTCATGACTTCACTAATCATAAATCTCGGTTGTTTCTTCAAGTCCTTAATCTTCACATCTATAAGCTCTATATCACTGTAGCTGCTACAAGAAAGAACACAAGAGAACAACATGCCTGTGAGCATCCAGAGAACATTTAATGGAAGGAAAAACAAACAAAAACTCAAGAGAATTTTTCAACAATAGATAACTAACCTATCAGTTAGAGAAGTTTAAGCATATGAAATGATCTAAAGAAAAGAATGATAAGCAAACCAAATACAACCACGACAATTAAACAAAGAAAAGAATGATAAGCAAACCAAATACAAAGTAACCTCAAAACCTAAGCCCTCCAAATTTACAAATTAGAATGACCTGAAAATATAATATTTGAAGCATGGAAGGTCATTGCCAAATTGCAATGAATCAAAACAACAAAAGCCTTCACAATATATTTCTACATGTAGCCTCAACATCGTTTAAGAAAAAAGAATAAATCATGAGATAACTCACAAATCAAGATGCATAGCCAAAAACACGATAGTAGAACGTAAAGCAATTGGTTGATTCACCACAACATCCCCTCCTTGTTTCAATAAGTTGTATGCAAGAGCGATTGAAATTGAAACCTATTTAACTTTTTGGCATGAATTACAGTTGCAAGTGTAAAAAGAACAAAGAAAAGAGAGAAAAAATGGAGAATATGAAATACATTGATTCTAACATTCACCAACTCACCAAAAACCTCAAACTAAACCTCTGTGCATATTCTTTACCACTATCAAAAAAGTTGATCTTATTTGGAAATTCTCCCCAGTTCAGATAGTTTTAACTCTTCAAGATTGATTCAAAGACCATAAGAAAAAAGATAAGATATGAGCAAAGAGGCTTTTAATTTAGAGAGTGACGAAAGACAAGCATATAAATCATTTGCTTGATCAGATCAGCATGGAAGTCCCTTAGCTTTAAGTTTCTTCTTATCTTTCCTGTGTTGTGTTTTAGTAGTCATTGGATGGTTCTTGTCTTTTAGCTTTGGCTTTTGAGTTTGTTCACTATGGAAGACTAACATTGTGCTTCTTTTCCTTTGTTTTGGTTGTCTAAGAGTGGCAAGAATAAAATCAAACTCTTTCTAAAATGAACTTCAACGTGCCTAAGCAAGCCTCGTGCACTTAACCCACCCCTAAAAAAAACGTAAGTGTCATAAAGGTACCCAAGTCCTCTTTCATACCAAAACTGGCTTAAAATGACCTCATAAACTAACTAAAACACACTCCAAAACTCACAAACTCACCAAAACTACTTAAAAGCAAAAACAAATTTGCTAACTCACTCCATATGCCATAAACTCACCAAACTATTTAATACAAAATTGATAGTTAAAGAATTTATTAAACTATATAGAAAAACAAAACCAATAATGGCTCAATTAAACTCATTGGAAATATAAAGATTAGTTTGGATAAATGGAAGAAAAAGAGAATGGACCGAGTAATCTAACTTAACTAGTGACAGAGGAAAAGCATCACAATTGCTCATTAATTGCCTCTTCAACGAATTGAAGAAAATAGAAACAAAATCTATCTTGGAAAACCAAGAAGTTTATGACCTTGACTTCTCCTTTTCCTTGAAGAGAGCCAGTAGAGATACGTAGAGATACACCTAACACATTCACCACCTTTAATCTAACTCCAAGAATATTCTCCAACATGTCTTTTTCTACCAAATCTAGCAATGATCACCTCCTCCTGTTCATGACAATACATATTATAGCAAAAATAGAACAAGTAAATAGAGGTAATAGTAACCAAAATCCCAGACTACCCTCAAGTATACTAACATTCTCTTCAATGTAGTTCAAACAACCATCATTGGAGACTAAGGCATCAATCTTCTTCCCGTTCTTAATAAGTTGAACTCTAGCATGATCAAAATCTCACTTAATGGCTAATACTAATTACTAAAATAGAACATCAGAACATAAGAACATACATAGTGCACATATGGTATGGTAATTTAACCAATGGAAAATGCCACTCTCCAAAGACCTAACATTCGGCTCAAGGCATATTGAACCCTTCATAGCTTCCCTTTTACAACAAAGCCCATATTCACCTAAAAGTTTAAGTTTTGCATCCAAATGCTCCTTCTCATTAGGGCATCAAGGTTTCTTGAAAGTCTTTTCCCATCTATATAATGACAGAACCCACTATTCAATAATCATGGTTGTCAGCAATAGCACCAAGCAACAGACATATTTAAAGCAACAAAAATTATGGGCAATATCTTTTTTATGTGAAACAAAGAAGAGGAATCTATCAACCAAGTGTTCATAAATGAGACACCTAAATTCATCAAGCAAACAACTCAAAAAGTGCAACGAATCAATCGTAAAAGTTTCACGGATACTTAATTAACCCAAAAATATCATATCAATGTAAAGGCAAGATATTAATAAGCCACAATATGCATCCAACTCACTAGTCCTACATACAAATTACAATTTATAAATAAAAAATAAGTAGAAGGTAAATAACAAAAGAAAATAGAAATAGAGAGTGGGGGCATACTATAATGAGGGCTACTTGTTACTTGAATAATAAACAACTCTTCAAGATCTTGCAAGAAAATAGAAAATAGACAGCATGCATATGATGATTTGTAAAGCTCCAACGAGTAGCTAGAATTTAAATATTCAATAATCATTGACAACAACACCACAAAACAACATTGACTGACTTGATCAGACTCTTTTCGAGATAAAACAATTATATAAACTAAGTTACAAAACAAGTATATAACAAGTTGTTCAAGTGGAATCATTTAAACCGATAGACAGTTCAACAAATATTTCAAGTTTGTACATCCAACGTATTTGTAAATATATTGTACAAAGAGGCCACAACTTATAATCAGATTTTTCTCTTATAAGAACAAAGTGGCTAGAATACTTACGAGAAATACCAAATAGAAATATCCTTACCAAAAAGCAGCAACCTGCCCACCTCTTTATTGGTAGATGGAGCAACCTGCCCAGAAAACAAATGGATGTAAGCCTCAAGACTTGAAGAGCTTAAAAAGACTAAATATGATGGATCAGTGTACTATCACAAGCCTGCAAAAAGGAAAAATTCAACAATTTAAACAACTTCAACAATCAAACACATTGTACCAAACAACATTCAGTCTCATATACCAAAACTTTCTCAATAAAGTTCATAAAATTACAAATGAGATCATATCAATCTCTAGCAAAGAGAAGATTGACAACTGTCAAAATCATAACTGAACACAAAGTAGTAGTCAAAAACACGTTAATAACCATCGGTTCTTTTTCTCAAACAGTTAATGGACATATAAGTCATAAATAAGAGAAAACCAACCAATTGGGAGAGAAAAAGTATTTTGTTTCTAAGAAACCTTCTACCTTTGGTTAAGTATGCTGGAGTATCTTTCATTATTATATTACAATAATTCCAGGAAGAAATCTGAACACATCTATTTTAAATTTTAGCACCTCAATACCAATTTATGCAACCAGAAAGCATTTGGAAAAGAAACTTACATCCTTTCTCTTTGTTGTAGCATCCAAGTGGCCACTAATCCATTTAACAAGTTTTCAGTTAAATGTCTAAACAAGAAAATATCAGATTATCAATGCAATTACTGAGCTTTTGACAATAAGATATAACAAGAATAGTATAAACAAAAGAACTTGTTTTGAGAGACAACTTTCAATCAAAAGCAAAGAGAGTTATCAAAATGGAAGATATGATACCTGTCATAAACCGAGTAAAGGTTCCAAGAAAAAAAAGGAAAAAAAAAAAGCCTCTTATACGCATTACATAGAACAACATATAACCACAAACCTTCAAAGCGATAACATGTTGCCCAAGGTGAAAGCTATTCCAAATTTGATTGGATTGAAGAAAACAAGCATCGACTGTTGCATGTAAATAAACAAGATGCAAATTAGTGCTTTCAAGAAGATAATCAATTCAGTACAGATGAGAACCTCAAGCACAACACCAACTATAAGAGTTACTTATCTAATTAAGTTGCTCCTAAAACGGTCCAAAAGATTTCTAAACAATAGATACAACACTTAAATGTTAGAATTTAGTTCAAAAACCTAAACAATATAGATACAAAACTTTACATTTATACCAAATGCATTGTTAAATCCATAAAACGTACCTTATTGGCGACAAGAGAAGGACCAAAGAAGTATGAGCTTGAGGAAAAAAATTGGCAAACGAGCATTTCCTTCCTCAAACTATCACTAACTCGGCTCTATTACTTGATATCAGTACCCAACTTTCTATTGATTTGGCTAATTGTATTCCTATTTCTGTTGTAGGCGACACATCTCTCAAGGATGGAAATCAACCAAGTACTAACACATCAAACCACCCCATGATCAAAAGAGCCAAAGTAGCAGCACATATTCAAGATAAAACCAAAAAAAAAAACTAGCATCACTCCTTAATTGCAGCAAACTCAAACTGTGATCCAACAAATTATAAGAAATCTATAATCATTCCACATTGGAAAAAGGCAACGGAAGAGGAAATGCAACCTCTCTTACTCAACAACACATGTGAACTAGTTCAAAGACCAACAAATATCAATGTCATTGGATCAAAGTGGATATTCAAAACAAAACACAATGAATTATTGGTTTCCCTATTAATCAATTTCAGAAGAATTAATGGCTTCCACTTCATCAATTCTAATTTAAATGGGAGAGCTATCAGTCAGAAAATTTAAATGCTCCTCAAATTAGAATCAGCTAAAAGGAAAGATACAACCAAGAGCCAGAATAACACATAGAACCCAAAATAACACAACATTTAAATAAAATAGCACATTCATATTTCTAACACAAGAGCTTTATCTTCTCCTCCTACATGTTAAAAACTTAATGAAGTATTTTCTTCCTTTTGCTATATGTACCTCACATAGACATACATTTCCCAAGAAAATAGTTTAATACAATCTTCACAGTTTAATGAGTTAACTTGTAATTTAATCAATGATTTAACAACAATTATATATCATGACACGCTTCTAGAACCTCCAAAAATAAAATGATATGATTGTAGAAAACAGTAGAAAAATCCCAACAATCCTTCAACTTTATAGTTTTAATGGATTTATGCAGAAGGGTGGCTGCCTAGAGTGAGAGAGACAGATAAAGTGGGAGCATCTGGGAAGTAAGTTTCAATTGAACATATAATATGGTATGGAGAAGCTTATACAAATCAGCTCAAAATAGTCCGAACAAATTAACTAGAAATTCATAGCCCACAATTTCCAAATAAAAGGTGTGGCAATTATGCCATTATCATTGTGTAACACTAACATGCAAAAAAACCAAACTAGAAGTTTCAATGGTTGGATTCTTTGTTTCACCTAATGTTTTAAAAGGACATGAAAGCAAAGTCTCTTGCTCTATAAAGTTCTTTCCAAGCCCATTCTTCCAGCCACTCTTGAAAGACATAAATTATGAGATACATTTTGATTACTCTCTTGGTAGCATTGGCTTCTACCTCTGTGGTTGAGTCTCTTGTTCGTCATTACAGTTTCAAAGTAAGTTATTTTGTTCTTGTTCTTCATTTTGGGCAACTTTTGGAGTTGGGTTTTGGCTAAAACATTAGAGGAATGTAATTATTCATGAAATTGTGTGCAGGTTGTGTTGAAGAATGAAACGAAGCTTTGTGCAACTAAGACTATTATGGCTGTGAATGGGAAGTTTCCAGGGCCAACTCTGTATGTGGGAGGTGATGACAAGGGATAGAACTTTAAGTTGCAAGAAGATGCAATAGAAATTGTCATGGAAAACAAATCATGGTCCAACAAGCCAACATTGTTAAACAAAGGAGCATTAAGAAATGAAAATAGATGCAATCATGCAAGGCAATTACAGCAAGAAAGAAATTATCAAAATCTCACTTAATGTCTAATACTAATTACTAAAATAGAACACCAGAACATACGTAGTGCACAGAAGGTATGGTAATTTAACCAATGGAAAAGGCCACTCTCCAAAGACCTAACATTCTATTAAATTCCCCTTCCCACACAATAGCTAATGAGGCAAATTCGGGAAAGAACCTCACCAAAATAGAACCTTTCTTGCTGGTTTGGTTCTAATTCGATCCAAATTCGACAACTCGAGCTCCAATCTCAATGGGTACCTAAAAATTGGGGCCAAACTTTAGTGGGTATACATTTAAACACTATAATCAATCGTAAAATGCTTTAATCTCGCTTACCCACAGCTTGAAATCATTGGAACTTGAAGGAGAGCTGCTTTCCACGAAGAGGAGTTGTCGGAATCATGCTGAATCGTTGCTGCCTAGCCGAAACGATAAAAAAAGACCCACGTCGATGTTGTTGGACTGCTCAAAACTCGAAGAAAAAGAGATCGCCACTAGTGCCTTACCAGAACTCACGCATACACGCCGAAGGAGGAGATCCCAGTTGTTGCCGCTACGTGCGCCGGTGGCTGGAGAAGCTGTGGCGACAACAATGGCTGGAGAAGGTGAGAGAGAGAGGTGACGACGACGCTTGTCAGGTAGAGATCCGATCCGAGACAGCGGAGGGAGGGAGGTGACAACGGCACGAGGGGATGGAACGAGAGGTTAGAGAGGTTAGAGAGAGAGGTGACGACGGCGTGAGGGGATGGAACGATGGAACGAGAGGTTAGAGAGAGGGGGAAAATCGAATGAGGGAGAGACCGTGAGGGGCTAAGGGCTTTTGATCTTCTTTTTTCTTTTTTTTAATTCTACTTTTTCTTTTTTTTATTTTTTCTAATCAATGACAGTCAATTAAAGTCATAAATCTATGACATTGAAAAAAAGTCATAGAAGATCAAAAATACGAAAAATTCCGTCTTTTCCTGCCAAAAACGCGCCCCAGTCATTTTATGACGTTTTTTTCTCTTTCTCCCCTTTATTTGGTTGGACTATGGTGTCATGAAATGTCAAAATTGTAGTAGTAGATGGTCGCTGGCTGGAAAAACAGAGCATGAAGAAATCGTGATTTTCTGGGCTGCTGTATGAACAGCATCGGGACGCTGTTCAAAAAATTCAAATGAGTTTGAATTTTGGCGGTGGTTCGGTTCAGGCGGTTTTTCCATGGTCCGGTTCACCGTTTCCCGCCCGGTTCAGTTAGATCAAGCCCGGTTCAGCCCAAATTTCAAGCCCTTTGAGCCGGTTCAAGTCTTTTATGGATGGTTCAAGACGGTTCGAGATGTTCGGGGTCAGTTCGGGAGCTGTCCAAGGCAGTTCTCTAGTTTATTTAATTATTAATGTAATAATTTAGCTTAGTTTCATTGTTTGGATGCCAAAACCGGTCCGCTTTAGTGTGTTTAATTATTTATGCATTAGGAATGTATGTTATAATTAAATTAGAATTGAATATGAATAAAATATGTCATATAGATTTAAAATCCCACCATAGAAAAGCATGTTCATGCATTAGTAAATAATTATAAGAGTTATAATAAAAGGAATGCATGTTAGGTTTCATGATAGATGCATGTTGGATTGTTTTATTTTTCATTTCTGAATGTTTAAAATATAAGCGTTATATTAATAAACGAAAATGAACAAGCATGCAGCATGAAACCACCTTTGCGTAGATGAATGTTATAGGTTGTCTATATTATAAAGTGTTATAAAATTGAGATAGACGTTAAAACCTATAGACAAAGATAAATGCATGCTCACTTAGGGTTAACGGAATCCAATCTTGAACAATTCGCATAGAATAGGTCGATATCTTGTACAGCTAAGGTTACAAGAGAACTCACCCGGCAAGATGCTGTTTAAGGCTGGAGGTATTTAAGTTGACGGTTTACAAAACACCTCCTACCTGGGCATCGAGCTAGTACTTGAGTTAGGTTAACCCGGTTTTATGAGCATGCGTGAGAGATGTGAGGTTTTGTCACCTAGACATCATAGCGTAATAGTTATGTCGTTGGAAATCACCTAGACATAAGGTTGTTTCAAAACGTTTATGCTTTGTGAATGGTGTCTTATTTTATAAGCTTCTCTATACGAGTCAGGTCTCGTAACATCATGCATAAAACTAAAAACCATGCAACAGAACATAAGACATCTCGTTATTAAGAATAACTACTCAATTAGCAACATACTAGCTAATACAAATTATTCTTCCCACAAACTAATCACAACGCTAATTCCGAGTTCACAAAACCATAACAACTCAGGTGAATCTCTCACCAAAATAGAAACAACAATTAAACCAACACTAAACTAGCCCATCCAAGCATAAGCAAAACTAAACTCAACACCCTAGGATTCCTCCTCGAAGCTCTCCTCATCACCACCACTATGGTCTAGCTCATCCTTCAAACCTGCAACATCTAAAATGTTGGGGGGAGATTGGGAAGGGAGTATCAGTACAATCGTGGTACTGGTAAGTAGCTCATACTTGTTAGGTCACAAGCAACAACCAAAGTCAAACATCATACTTCTCACACGCAAATAATATGCATAAAAAGCAATAAAACTCAACATGCTCACAAAGTAGTAAATATCCATCATGCACATGTTTCCCACACTATGCACACACACCCTACTAGACATCACATGATTTACGCGTCGTGCTCCGCACCTAACGCATGAATTACACGCCATACTGCACAAACCAACATGTGAATTATGCGCCACGCTGCGCACCTAGCCCACATGCTTTCCGCGTCATGCTACTCAACCAACACATGCATTACGCGTCATGCTACGCTAAACAAACGCATGCACTACGCGCCATGCTGCACAAAACCAAACACATGCATCACGCACCATGTAACGCAAAACCAACAGGTGAATTACGCGCCACGTTGCGCACCTACACATGAATTACGCGTCATGTAACGCAACCAGTAGACTTATGCTACACATCCCGTGACAACATGCTAGCCCAACTAACCACACTTAACACAACGTCCGATCAGCTTACACAAGACCAAACATGCTCATCTCAAGCAACACAACATGCTATAAGGCACAACAAATCATGTTTTAACTCAACATCTCATTTAAGTTTAACACAACAAGTCATGCTTAATAGGCAACATAAGAGCAAAGCAATAGTACTATAGACCCCTAAATTTGTCCGAAATTTTATTTAATTTAAATTTATCCATTTTTCGAAAATGAGAAGAAAAAGAGAGAATATTCTAAATCTTTAATTTAGCCAATTCAAATGTTTTTTTTATTAGGTCAAATATTTTATTTTGATTAATTAATTTGCCAAATCAAATATTAGGTCTATTTGGCAAGGTTAATTAAAGAAAATATTTTATTTCCTTGGGTGATTGATTGTCAAATAATATCTTGTAAATTTGGAAGGTGGAATTGGTGTATTTATTGAATTCCCTTTTCATTTTTTTTATTTTATTGGATTTTAATTTTATTTGATCACCTTCCTAATATGTGGTGGTTGGAATTGGCTATAAATAGGGAGCCCTCCCATTCTTGCATGACACGATTTTTTTGAGCCTTGGGATTACCCACTCACACGTTTTTTTTATCCCAAGGAAGACCTCTCCACATTTTTTTTGGGCTAAAAATACACTCTCCAAATCTCTCTCTCTTAAAACCCTAGATACACTTTTCTCCCATTCCCACCTAACTTCCCTCTCCTACTCCTCAAGATTTTTTTTCTTTCCCTTCTCTGCTCACGTTTTCTCTCCCTCTCACCATCACTCTCTCTCAATCTCACGTCGCCACTTCATAAGTCTTATTCCCAATCCAACGGTCACAAGCATTCTTTGTAAGTATTTTTTTTAAAAACCTTTGTTTTCATTTATTTCTCCAATAATTTTCTTTTGTTCATGAGATTAATTTTTCCATGTTTTTATAAAGTTAGTTTATTTTTTCATTTGCTTTATTTTAATGTTTTTTTTTTCTTTTACATTTAAGAAGTTATGTGATTTTTTTTAGGGAACATTTGACAATTGCGTGCATGTTTCAAATTCCAATTTTATCATTTTTATCTTGGTGTAGTTAAACCTTTAGAGTTGATTATTATATGTTGTTTATGTTCAACTTGTTAATTTTATTTTACAATTGAATCTAGTATTATTTATAGTTTCACCATATATTTTCATTGCATCAATATGTAGATACTTTGCCTAAACCAATGTTTCTTTTGTTGTGTTAAACAAAAATAAAAGAATTTCCAACGACGGAATCTCAATTTTTGGAATGCCAATGTTGAGTTTTCTTGAGGTAAGAAATCAATATCTTGGAATGACGAGATTTGATTTCAATATGGTTTCTTTAAAGCAAATGAATTTAATAAAATTTTATTGTATATTATAGTTTTTATCCCATTTTAGATATTTTCTCTCAATTATATGTGTTTTTTTTTTATTTCTCTAAGTTATGATATTTAATCCATAATTCCCTTGTAAATTTCTTTCCCTTAATTAAATATGTCCAAAATAAAAATCTTCCAACGATGGAATCTTGAATTTTCGGGATACCGATATTTGAGTTTCTTGAGGAAAAAATAAAATCTCGGGATGCCGGGATTTGATTTTAATATTTCTTTCCATATAAAGCATAAATAAAATCCTTCATATTTTTCTCTTAAAACCTTTTTTTTTTTTTCCAAAGAAGCATATTTCCTAAAAGGCATTTTCTTTAAAAGGAATGTATTAAAAGCTTTTTTTTGGCTAAAATCGTTTCATAAACCTTATTTCAAAGTAATAAATCAATCCAAAACTATTTTCCATAAAAATGTCACTTGCTTTAAAAATAAAATTAATTAAGAGTTTTCCAAAAAAAAAAAAAAAAAGTATTCTTTACTCATACATTTTTCCAAAATTAATAAACCGAATGTTTTAAATAAAAAAAATAAACTTTCCTATGACGGAAATTAGGAAATCAAGATATTGACTTTCCTAATATTCTTGAGGTATAATGAATTTAAATTTGGGATGTCAAATTAAATTCACACAAATTTTGAATGACTTTATGCCACTCACAATTATTGCTCATTATTTATTTATGGAATAATGAGAATAAAAATGTGGGACATTTAAAAATCAACAAAAAATCTTCTTTAGTATTTACCATAGCCAATTTCCTTAAATAACACAAGAAGAATAAAAATTTCGTTCTTTGAACGAGTGTTGTGGGGTGCTAATACCTTCCCCATACACAAAAGACCCCCGAGCTTTAAATCTTTGATTTGCAGACCATTTTAGCATATTTTTGGGTGTCCAGTCACACCCTCTAAATCAAGACTGGTGGCGACTCCATTTTCCTCCTCTTGGGAACAAAGTCGGCCGCTCCGCGTCGCAAACCCGTAGCGACAAGTACAACATACATCGTGCAATAAAAAAAAACCCAGCAAGTAGAAACTACTTACATATTGGCTTATAAACCTATGGCGCAATCCTTGTAAACCAAGCTCCAAAAACACTTCAGACTACACAAAGACAACTAGCCATCAAAGAAAGCCTAAACTAGGAGGGAACACCCTAAAATATGCTACTGAGGGGCCAAAACCACTTTACTAAGCCCATTTCTTTTCTGGATGATAAGGGTAAAAAATATACCTATTTTACCCTTATATTTAATTCAATTCTTTGTCACATATTGCATGTTTAGATCATATTTACTGTTCCCGAGCTCAAAATATGTCAAAGTTGATAAGTTAGGGTGTTGAGAGTCACATTTGTCAAATTATGCTCATTTTTGCTTAAAAAGACTCAATTTTAAGGGAATTTGCCTAAGTTTGTTGTCGTGCAGAAAAACAGAGAAAAAGCTGGAATTTACCCAAAAATGCAACCGCATTTCTGGGAAGGCTAAAATCAAATGCGACCGCATTTCTGGAAAAACAGAGGCAGTTCCGAGTCTTTCGCAGGTTGTTTTGAACGAGACTTCTTCGCACCTAACCGGCTGTTTTGACCCCGAAACCGACTGGGCTACCTACCAACACCTATTTCGCAGCTCTTCAACCATTTCCAGCACTATATAAGCTCGTGATACGAAGTCAAATTCAAGCAGAACTCATTTGGAAGAAGAGGGTGGTGACAGAACCCTAGTTGACGCCTATGAGTAGGGATGCCCGAGGTCCTTCTTAGATGACTAAATTATAACCTTAGTTAGACATCAAACCTTAGGGTTTGTAGGAATTTTCACTCATTCCCACTTGTAAAAGCGAGAGAGTGGAGTGTCGGGCAACCTCTAGAAGGATTGGATAAAATAGAAAAAATCCTAGTATTTAGCTACTGTCATTATTTCCAGCTTGTGTTACTTTTCATTGATCTGTATTCTTTACATCTTATTTTCAATGAAAAGGTATTCATTTGCACTTTATCTCACCATGAGTAGCTAAATTTCGTTGAGGAGTTCAATATGGTGAATTCCCTTATGGTTCAATAGCTTGAAAGTGTTTTATTTGCTTAAGTATTGTTCAATGCATGTCATTCTTTATTGAATATCATTTTGATCTTGCTGAGTTTAAATTGATCACTTAAACTTTGCATGTCATGTGAGTTTGATCTTGAAAGGGACAGACGATTTTCGGTTCTTATAAAGGTGATATAGGAGAAAAAGCTCGAAAGAGATTGTTCGGTGGTATAGGGCAAGCTGCCTAAGGCACCCTATATCAACTATAGGGTTATAGATTGCATTCGTGAATTATCTATGTCGGAGTCGAGTCACAGAAATGTGCATAACGGTACTCGCTTAGCCTTCTAACGGTTCTTGGGAGTAAGGCCAAATAGAAGTTAAATCTGACCCAATGCATTGAATAGACTTAAGTTGAATAATCCATGATTAAAGTTATTGCATTTGGGATGAATCCATGTTGAATACCTCGTTTCATTTATTATTGTTATTCTTTATTATTTACTTGTGTTATTTATTTTTCTAAAAATCAAACATCAATTATTTCTTTGGTTACCTATTTTTAGCAATCAGTTGAGCAATTTCTTCTTCAAATCTGAATTTCCAATTTAGTCCTCGTGGGATCGATACCCTTGGAATACTTCTAAGGTTTTTATTAATACGTGCGATAGTGTATACTTGCACTAAGGTTGGCTGAATTTATCATTATTATTATCTATCATCTTATCTCACATCCATCATTCAGCCTCTGCCGCACCACTGGACAACCTTCACACATTACCCACAATGAAAACCCAAAAGCTTTAGACAATGGGTAACCATGTCTAAGGCACTACGGGCCATGGGTACACGCTGAACGACCATAGCTAAGGCTTTTCAGTCGTTGGATAGTAAGCAAATAAGCGTATTTAACACTCTAAGGCCTCCTAGAGATTAGGCAACGCTATTAGGGCCTAAACAATTAATGGAAACCTATTTAGCATGCTTTTTAAATTATGAACAACAAGCAGAAACTCATTTATTTCCATATTGTAGGACCTATAGGAGATGGGCAACGTTTTAAGAGCCTAAATAACTCATGGGCATTGATTAAACATGCTTTTAAGGCTAACACATCTAATGGACAATAACTCTTAATGCTATTAGACTAAGGACAACAATGAACCTTACCCAAACGGACCCAATTCCACGCTAGATGGGTTATATAAACCTCAAGCAGTGTGCTACAACGCTCCTTGGGCAGTGGGTATTCAAGCTTAAGTGATTTGAACTTAATCGATCACCTAAACGGCACTGCAGAACAGAAATTCATCACTAAATTAAATTTCCAACACATAAACAACATGGGTAATTTGATTTAAGCACCAATCAACAATGGGTAAGGCTTAAACTTACCGAACGGAGCGATCCAAGGCCAAATTACCCACTGGATAAAGATGAAAATGCGAGAAAAAGCGCTCCGAGATGCTGGTCACGCACGATCTACCCAAAACAGAACAAAGGAACCTTAGATCGGGCCTTAACCAATTAAGAACAAGGAAATCTAGTGCTTACCACGGGTTTCCAGCCGCTCAAAACCAAAATCGCACGAACGTTTGCGTGGGATTTCGATCTCCCACAAAGAACAAACGAGGAGGGGCGACGTTGAAGGATTGGAATTCCGTAATTCCGTACAGCGGAAGCGTGATTGGGACCGATTCATAATTAATTTTGTTTAATCTAAAATACTAATACATTGGGAATAATCTTAGAACTATTCTAGATTTATATTAAGGCTAAACATACAAAAATATTAGATCTAAATCTAATTTATATAGTAACAAATTACTTACTCTCGTTGACGACTCAGATTAAATTCACCAACTGCTTGTGAAATAATCACAAACTACTGCGAACACCACCACTATGGCTACACCGGTATGACTCTGAGACTTCTAGAGACAGGAGACTGGTGGGAGTCTAGAGGGAGACTTTAGGGGAATTCTCTGAGAGTAAGAGAATGAATGGGAAAAAATCTACAAAAAGTCTATATTCAACAACAATTTCATAAAAAAAAAATATAATCATAATGAACTAAAAGATTTTCATTAATCAATAAGGCCCCGTTTGATAACCATTTGGTTTTTTGTTTTTGGTTTTTGAAAATTAGGCTTGTTTTCTACCAATTTCCCTACCATGGTTTTCATATTTGCCAATGACACATTTGAATTCCAAGCCAAATTCTAAAAACAAAAACTAATTTTTGAAAACTAATTTTTTTAGTTTTCAAAATTTGCTTGGTTTTTAAAAACAAGGAAAAAATTGTATTAGCAAAACAAAGAAATTTGTAGGTGGAAGTAGGATTTATAAGCTTAATTTTCAAAAACCAAAAACCAAAAACCAAATGGTTATCAAACGAGGCCTAAGTTGTCTAAGATTCAAAAACCAACTAAAGCAAGACATAACTCTAATCCCATCAAACTAAAAACATATCACGTCTAACAAATTGTTGAAACAAGGCATAAGACTAACTATATAGTTAACAAACGTGTATTGTGTTATGTATTCGTACAATTCAACTCTAATCTCGTCCAACTTCGATAACCTAAATTTGGTTCCTTTGTCAACTGAAAAAAATAAGTAAACACAATATATTGCAAAAATCATAATAAATGTAAAAATTAGATCATATTCTACTTATGAAAGTTCTATTTAGCTAACTATTTTCATATTTGACCAAGATCATATTCTATGTATGAGAGTTCTTTCCACTCTTGAAATGATTAAAGTTATGATCAAAATAATTGCAGCCCAAATGCATAAGAATTTTCCAGGACTAAAACATCTCTTTAATGACAAAGTAAATTGTTAAACAAAATGTAAAATTAGAGTTCCCCAACTGCTAAAATATTCTTACCCAGATTCCGAGGTTGAAATATATGATTCTAATATCTACATCCATGCTTCTCAAGAAATCAAATCATCATTGATAACCTTTTAGTTCTCTTGTCCAACCAATTACCAATTAACAAACCTCATTTCAGAAAAAATTATATCAACCCAAAATCTAAAATAAAAAGTTTCAATTCTAAAGAGAAAAAGAACCGAGAGAAACCTTTGAGACATCAATTAAGGGGTTTCATTGCAGAGCCTTGGAATCGACATCTTTCCTTCCTCACCATAACTTTCTCTTTCTCCTCGAACTCCAGTGTTTTGTCCCTTAGAAACTGATAATTAGAAGACAATATAGATTCTTAGACAAAGAATGCTCAGATTTGAAAACCAAAGTAGATCGGAGAAGATCTAGCACAAATTTGAGAAGATTTGGTACGTATTTGAAAACCTCCCACCATGACTATGATAAACACAAGAAATTTGATTCCAATTACAAAAATGGATCAATGAAGAAGAAATTAAACCTATCACACCGTTATGAGGACGCTGAATGGAGAAGGGGATTTGTCATTTGCTCGCAAGTGTAAACATATAACAACACTATGCAAGCAAGAAATTGACTCTGTGAGGAATGAACCTTGAAGAGTGGGTGGCACCTGGCCTACCGTGCTTGACAGGCTTGTATGAAACGGAGAACTCTGCTAGGTAATGGTCCATCATCTCTGGCTTGATTTCAACTTGGTTGAAGGTTTTCCCATTGTAAATAAAAAAATGAATGAAATGAGGGGGAAAATAAAAAATTAAAAAAAAATTATTTTTCTGCTTTGGGACGACGCCATATGGAAACTAATAAAAACAAGGTGAAAAATGATAAAGTAAATATTTATATAAAAGTATAAAATAATGAAATTCATAGCACATACACTTTCAAATGTGTACCACTGGTGGATGATTTTATATATGTTCCCATGTTAGAGTATAATGATGCAATTCAAAGCTTCAAAGAAAATTAACTTCCAAATCTAACATTGGGGTATGATCTTAGGTTTCTATCATGTTTGAAGTATAATGATGAATTTCCAAAGATTCAAGGCAAATGTACAAGTCTACCAATGGGTCATGACCTTGAGTTCCCATGTTTTGAATATGAGAAAGCCAATGGCAAAAACAGGGAAAATACAAAAGCTGACACAACTTTATAATGAGAGTTTAAGAGAATTCATGATAAATGAACTTTTAGGATCTACAATTGTTCTAAAAAATAAAAGAGGGAGTTTATTTATACGAATTGAAACTGACTCCAAATTGCTTATCATGTTAACCTTTATCTACTTTAATGACATACTATTTTCTAGCTAGAATAGCTTTGAAGATTGTAACAAAGAAGTATGAGAGCACAAATATAACAAAAACAATCGCAAAAAGTAACACAATCTAAATAAAAATAGAATATTTTAAAATTTAAAGACCAAAGTGTCGGTGAACTATATAACTATAAACACGTTGATGCCCTGAACATAAAAACACTATTAGTAACTGAAAATATCTGAATTAGGTTCCAAAGTATGAGTTAGACATACGAAGTACAAGTAATCCACTGCTCGCTCTGAATTGTTATAAGCAGCTCTTAGCACACAAACAACACTGTTTCTCCATCCCAGTTGCCACCTCCCATATCTATTTGTTGAATGGTCTGATCCAGGTTATTGCCAACAACCAAATTTGAAGCAGCTTGATCATAGGTATTTGCTTGCACACTTTAAACCCATTGAGTAGATTTTAGATTTTGAACCAAAACAAGGTTAGATTTTAAACCCATTGAGGCGTTGTCGTTGCTTCGAATCAGAGTCCCGTCGCCGTCGGGTCTATCTCGTCACATCAAAAACGATCGCGTTTGTAGTCAAGTAGTTGAGTTGGGGTGGTTCTCTTTCACTTTCACCAACAAAAGACGAAAGGAAGAGAGAGAAGAGAATAGGATTTTGCCGTTTCGTTTTGGGGCCTTTATTTTATTTTCTTTTTCTTATTTATTTTATTTTCTTTTTCCTTTTTCTTTTTCCCTCCCCTTTTCCTTTTCCTTTTCCTTTTCCCTCCTTCTTTCCTTTTCTCCAAAGTTTGAATATCCAACGAAAAATTATTAACAAAATCTTCTTCCGCTTTCTTCCTCCCCAAACCTCTCTTACGCTGCGTTTTTTTCCCTCCTCTCACGCTGCTTCGATACTTTCCCTCTCCCTGTGCAGCTCTCGCCGGCAATCGGAAAACCAATCGCCACTGCCGCACGCTTGAACTAGCAGCTTCCCCGACGCCGCCACGTGAGCAGATCAGCCAGCGGTTCGATCGTCTTCTCCGGCAGTACAGTGACTTCTCCAGCGGTTTTGGGCAGCAGTGGGTAAGTGAGATTTATTGAGTTTTATTAGGTGATTATGTGTTCAATCAAATCAAAGATACCCACTGATGTTTGACAAAAAAGGTTCTTGATTTTTTTCAGGTAAAAGCAAAGTTATTATAAAGGGCTTACTTGAAATTTAATTAACATTGATGGAAGAATCAAGCAAGAAAACTAAAAGAACAACAACAAAACCCAAAGTCGATAAAGAAAGGGTCAGGATCTCCATTTTAAGACCTCTCATGCTTCTTATTGGCAAATGGAAGGTAAAGAAAAATTCTACACAACTCCTTTTCCAGTTTCTATATTCTCAAAATAATAATTAAGAATAATAAAGTTTTTTTTATTTTTGATGCAGTTTGAGTCTAAAAACGAGGGTGGTGATTTGGTGGTAAAGGCCTATTTTGTAAGGAAGCAGCTAACTTGGGAGGTTTTGCAAAATGGGTATTGGAAAAAAATTGAAATCGAATGGTCAAACATCGTAGGAATCAAAACTTCATTGAAGGAAAACGAACCAGCAATTCTCGAAATCGAGGTATATATGACTTCTAGTATAAATTTTATGTCAGTTGAACTATACTCGTTGTGCTGCTCTTGTTAACAAAAGTAGCTAACTTGGCTATCTTTGTTGTAGCAATCACGACCACCTAAATTCTACCAGGAACGCAAGAACGTGGAACCACGATCCCATTACAAATGGGACGAAGGGTTGGATTTTACCGAAGGTGAAGCTTCCAAATGCAGGTTTGAAATTATTGTGGCTTTCGGTTGATTTTTCATGAAATTAATTAATAATAATTATTAACATTTAATAATGTTTTAATTTTTAGGAGGCATTTGGTTATGTTTCCTTCGGGAGTGTTGAACAAGGAGTTTGAGAGACTGATGAATTTTGATGAGCGGTTGTGTGAATTGAGCCAAAAGCCATATCCATCCTTTCAAAACCCTTACTTTCAATATCCAAAAAGTTTTCTTTCTCTCACACAAATTCAACCTTCCTCTAATAATCAAACTCTCCAACTTCATGGCAACCTAACTCCATCGAGACCAGGTATTCACTTACAACTTGATTTAAATGAATATTGTTTACTTTCTTTTTGTTTGTATATTGATAAATTTCTAATTTTACAAGGAACAATCGAGTTTGTTCTCTTGAAAACAAGTTATTTATTTAGGTTGTCAAATTCCAAAAGCAAAAACAAGTTTTTGAAAACAATTTTTTTTTTTCTTCAAAATTTGGTTTGGTTTTTGAAAACATGGAAAGAATGTATTAAGAAAACAAAGAAACTTGTAGGTGGAAGTAGTGTTTATAAGCTTAAATTTCAAAAACCAAAAATCAAATGGTTATCAAACGGGACCTTATAGATACTAAAGGAAGAGGAAGATAATCCGTTCAATAAATAGTTAAACAAAAAATTCAGGTACATTTTTGTTTTCAAAAAACGTAAAACAACTATCTTTTTTTAATATTTGCTTTTAAAAAAGAAAAAAAGAAAAAACCTTGAACTTTTCCAAATGTTTTAAAAATACCTATATTATTTCAAAATTTGAAATTATCCTGTGAGTAGAAATTTTTAGAATATGGGACTTAACGATATGATGGTGACGAAAAATGGAAATTACAATAAATTTTTATTCTAAGTGTAGTTTTGAAACCTTCATGCAAAGTCAAGGGTCAATGGTGCAACTTTTGTAAGAATAAGGATATTTTTTAAACAAAGTTTTTTCGCCTATATTTAGAGTATTTTTAATTTAAAAAATGTTTATAACTTGAAGGTTTTTACTCTTGACATGTTCTTAAAACCCTTCACCACTCCTTGTTTACTTTTCTTTGTCACAGTTGTTCCTTTATCATCGCATTCGATTTTGTTAGCACCAAGTTTTGAGTCAGTAACAACAAATTTAAATCATCAACCAAGCTCAAGTGTTGGTCCTCATATTGGATTTTCAAATGACACTCCGATGAACATGGAAGCCCCCCAACTTTCAAATAGCCACTTGTGGAATGGGCCAACCAATTTCAATCGAGTTTCGAATGATGGTTGCTTCTCGAATAGGCCAATATATCCTAATGAATTTTCGAGTGACTTGTTGTTGAACAGATCAACATATTCTAATGGAGTTTCAAATGACTACCCATCGAATTCGCAAAGAGCTTCGAATGGTCAATATTTAGAGAATGGCTCGACATATTTTAACAGAGTTTCAAATAGTTACTTCTCAAATTGGCCAACAGATCCACATGGAGTTTGGCTGACTCCTCGTCTAGAAAGTGAAGAACAAGACAAAAGGCCACGAGTGTAAGAGTCTGTTTGGAATGACTTTCTAAGTGTTTAAAAAAATGTTTTTAAGTGTAAAAAAAGTGTTTTTAAACCGTTAGAAAATCATTCCAAACATACACTAATAATTAGTGTTTCATTATTTTTCAAAAAATTGTTAATCAAAAGGATAGAGAGAGTATTCTTCGTAGATATTGAATATTATCTCCAAACCAACATGAATGGTGGTTTGGTGTGCATTTATGCTTTTTCTATATTTTTGTATTTACAGAAACTACATTAGATGGGTGAAGTTTTATATGCATATCTAAAAAAATCTCACACATTTTATATTTTTTCTTATTTGTTGTGAATGTTTTTTTTTTTTCTGAAATAATTTGTTGTGAATGTTATGAATTCACAATTTTACCTTTCTTTTAATTATAAATTACGATGCATTAGAGACTTCTTTTAATTTGGGATGATGAAATAAAACCAAATTTGTTATGCAAAATTTTTATTATATATATTTTTAATTATTTTAAATTTCATTTTACTTTTATTTCTTTTGATCTCCACCCTTTCGTGGCGGATCAGGATTTCTGTTTGGGGGACTTCACTTAAAATTTTATAAAAATAATTTATAAGTAAGTAACCCAAAAGTTGAATTATTAAATTTTAATACATCACAATATTGTTTTCTACGAGTTTTCATATTACAAAATCGTTGCATCATAATTTTATTAAATATTTTATCAACATTGAAAATTCAAGGACCAGCGGGAGGCCCCCACAATTGGGCTAATATAAATTTTTAAAGTTCAAAGATATATTAGACACAAAATTGAAAATTTAGGGACATATTAGACATTGTTTTAAGTTGAAGAACCAAATAGAACCTAAAAGTTCAAGAGACAAAACACACACACACATATATATATATGCAATGAGCCTTAATGCTCAAGGCTCCATATTTCCTTCTTCCTTGTACACCAAGGTGGTGAGTTTCCTTCTTGCACACCAAGTTTGGTGAGTTTCTTCCTTGCACATCAAGTCCTTCTTCCTTGTGCATCAAGAGGCTAGGGTGGAGTCTTCAAGTTTTGTCTCCACACAAGACAAATTTCTTAACAATCTCCCACTTGGAGACAAAACAAGAAACATGCCTCTTCTGCATCGGTAGCACGACTCCTCTCTACTCATGGAAGAGTCCAACTGAAGTTGTAGCAAGAACAACCTTGGTAAACATATCGGCTGGATTTTGATTTTTCCTGAAATATTTTCAAGCACCAGTACTCCATCTTCCAAAGCTGATATGATAAAATGGTACCTCACCTGTATGTGTTTAGAATGAAACACTGGATTTTTTTTATAAGTGAATATATAGCACTTTGACTGTCACAATGACAAAGTCGAAGCCATTGAAGGGGTGAAATCCCCACACAACGGAAAATACCTGAGACTGAAACATCGTTTTAATAACGATTCAAAATACCCATACGTCGGCAAAAAATTTACAGCGAAATACATACACATTATCCTACTATAAATTAGGTTACAACATGCTTAAAACCATAATTAAAACCCTATTTTAATCATGCCTTCAATAGAGACAAAGCATGAGAAGTCTTACTCTCATTGATGACTTGATCGGTTCACCAACTCCTTGGGGACATGTTCTCCTTTGCAAATTCTAGCAACACCACAAGGACACCACCAAATGGCTACACCAATATGACAAAGGGAGATTATCTAAGAATGGATAGTGGGATCCTCTGGATTCTTTAGTGTCTCTTGTATTAATTTTACATAGAGAACGATTTTTCAGTGAAAGAGACGATTAATTGAACAACCCCTTTCATCTCAGGCGTATATGCTATTCGTTGGGGAGTGTGGAGGAGCTAATCGTGGAATGACTACCACGTTGCATCAGATACGTTGCCTGAAAAATTTAAATTAAATTAAATTTATTTAATTAATTAAATTTATAATCAATTAAATCAAATTTAATTAACTATTTCATTTAAATCGTATTTAAATGAACATCTCCTACCTAACCTATAGTTTTAACTTAATTAATTGAATTAAATAAAATTTAACTAAATTAATCACCATTAAATTAAATATCACATATTTAATTTAACTCCATAATTGGATCATATTCAATTATTTCTCTCTTCCTTTTAAAAAAAAAATATTTCTCTCTCATATAACCTATAGTTTTAATGTGCATCTAATGTGCATAAATTTTAACCTATAAATTTAATATGAACTCACTTCATATTAAAGTTAACATTTGAACCCCTTCAAATATTGAATTCTCCCATAAATTAATTTTGAATCGAATTCAAAATAAATTCATATTATAAAGTTTAATTAAAATATAAGCTTTATATTATAATGTATCTCCATACATTATATTATTTCTCTTAGTAAATTTGAACATTTCAAATTATTTTAATTACCTCAATACCCTTTATGAGCTACCAGTGGGACCTAATGGACCTATAGATCAGAAGCTCCAACGATATGAGATTAATTGGCTAAACTCATTAACTAAGTTAATCAATATTCGTTAATTGTGGGTACACTCCACTATAGACCCACAGTTGTACTCTTCTCATTACAGATATATTTTTGTGTCCACGGATATTGACCAATAACAACAAGTTAGTCCTTCACGAGTGTTCGTAACACCAGCTAGGTCAAATTACCGTTTTACCCATGGGTTACCTCTCCTGTTGGGTTTTATGCCCTAAAACTCATAGATAGTAAATGAAACAAATTAATCGATCTCAATAAAGCGTTATTTGAGTAATTCAGTAATTTGGATATTGAATAATCGAGTTTGCATTAATAAACCCTAAATCCAATAAACTAAGATCCAATGTTGTTTAAATGAAACTTGGACTAGTATGTGGGGACATACGGGGATCAGTGTCCAAGTAACAACCTAAAAGGTATATAGTATAGGGATAAGGCTGGATACCTTATCCTGGTGACACTATGTGATACGACCCACCTTGTATTCGATACAAATGCAATGATCCAAAGCATCCATGTAGGAGACATGCGGGTGGGGGTATCCTATGCAATGAATTTGCAAAAGACCGGACCGCGAAATAGTAACCACTAGATGTAACGCCGTTAACTAGTTTAGGTTTCTATTTCAATAGGATGACCTAGGTAACTCAATCTCAATCCTAAATCTGTTATGAACCCCTTTCAGGAGGGATTGTCCTTAGATTTGTATGGGTGAGAGTGGCCAGTTCGTCGACTCAATAATCCTACCATTTCAGGGGTAAGACCGAATGGGGGCCGGGAACATAACAGTACAAGATGGAATTCACTCCTTTCCCTATTGGGGTAAGTAGATGTGTGTTCCTTTAAGGGCTGATTCCGGGGCTTGAACAAAGGCGCGTCGTCCTCTCCTGGCCCGAGAGGAACTCCTGTTTAGCGGTTGGACCCTAAACAACTTGTTCATTAAAGGGATCAGCGGTACTTAAGGAACTAGAGGTAACCCAAGGGTAAAACGGTAATTTGACCCAGCTGGTGTTACGAACACATGTGAAGGATTGACTTACTACATTGGTCGATATCCGTGGACACAGAAATATTCTACAGTGAGAAGAGTGCAGCTGTGGGTCTTTAGTGGAGTGACCCACAGTTAACGAATGTTGACTAACTTGGTTAATGAGTTTGGCCAATTAGTCTCGTATCGTTGGAGCTTCTGATCTGTAGGTCCATTAGGTCCCACTAGTAGCTCGTAAAGAGACTTGAGGCAATTAAGTATAAATTGTAAATTGAAAGTGTTCAATTTATTTGGGGAATCGTATAATGTATATTGATGCATTATAATATAAAGTTTATGAAACTTTATAATATAATTTTTGAATTAATTTCAAAAATTAATTCTTGAGAGAAAATATTTGAAAGAGTTCAAATAAATTTAATATGAATTGGATTCATATTAATTTTAATTTTAATAAAATCCCTAAGATTAAATATATGATATTTAATTGGGTAAATTAATTAATTATTTATTAAAATTAGAGACCTTTTCCTATTAGGAAAAAGTCTTGGTCTTTACCTATAAATAGGACCCCTAGGGTGGGGTGAAAGACATTCCATTCATTCTCCTACTCTCAGAGAATTCCTCTCAAGGCTTCCTCTAGACTCCCCCACCAGTCTCCTGCCTCTAGAAGTCTCAGAGTCATACTAGTGTAGCCATAGTGGTGGTGTTCGCACTAGTTTGTGATTAATTCACAAGCAGTTGGTGAATTTAATCTGAGTCGTCAACGAGAGTAAGTAATTTGTTACTATATAAATTAGATTTAGATCTAATATTTTTGTATGTTTAGCCTTAATATAAATCTAGAATAGTTCTAAGTTTATTGCCAATGTATTGGTATTTTAGATTAAACAAAATTAATTACGAATCGGTCCCAATCACGCTTTCGCTTTACGGAATTACGGAATTCCAATCCTTCATCTACATCCTTAAGTACCAGTGCTCCTCTAATGAACAATCTGTTTATGGTCAAACCACTAAACAAAAACCCCTTTCGTGCCATTGAGAGAGTAGAGCCCTTTGTTCAAGACCCGAAGACACCACTTAAGGGAACACTCGTCTACTTCCCCCAAAGTCGGGAAGGAGTGAATTTCATCTTGTGTGATTATGTTCCCAGCTCCCCACTCGGTCTTGTCTCCAAAATGGTAGGCTTATTGAGTCGACGTACTGGCTAGAAACCCCTTTCGTGCCATGAGAGGGTAGAGCCCTTTGTTCAAGACCCGACGACACCACTTAGGGGAACACTCGTCTACTTCCCCCAAAGCCGAGAAGGAGTGAATTCCATCTTGTATGATTATGTTCCCAGCTCCCCACTCGGTCTTGTCTCCAAAATGGTAGGCTTATTGAGTCGGCGTACTGGCCATTCTCACCCATACAAATTAAAGGACAATCCTTCGTGAACAGGAGTCCATAATCCACTCAAGATTAATACTAGGTTGCCTAGGTTACCCTAGTGAAATAGAAAGCTAACTAGTCAATGGTGTTACATCTAGCGATTACTATTTTGCGGTTCGGTCTTACGCAAACTCATTGCATAGGATACCCCTACTCGCATGTCACCTACACAAACGCGTTGGATCATTGCGTTTATATCAAATACAAAGTAGGTCGTATCCATATTGTCACCAGGATAAGGTACCCAACCTTATCCCTATACTATAGACCTTTTAGGTTGTATCTTGAACAGTGATCCCCGTATGTCCCCACATACAGTTCAAGACTCATACAACAGCCTAGGATGTTAGTTTATTGGATTAGGGTTATTTAGGCAAGATAAACATAATATAAACAATAACACTTTATTGAAAAATACGTCAATAACATTTTATTAATGATCGGTCAGGTGTTACATTTACTATGTACGAGTTTTAAGACATAAAACCCAACAGCCATATCATCTCTTTACTTGCCTCAGTAACTGCAACATACTCAGCTTCTGTAGTAGAAAGAGTCACTATCTTTTGCAGTCTAGAACTCCAACTAATAGCAGTCTTACTCGAAGTAAAAACATACCTGGTATTAATTTTCCTGCCATCTGTAACCTGCCATATCTGCATCTACATAACCCTGCCGTTTAAAATCTGACATCTTAAAATGCAGAGCATAGTCAATTGTCCCTCTCAGATATCTGAGAATCAACTTTACAGCTTCCCAGTGCTGCTTTCCTAGATTATTCACATCTTCTTTCTCGTTTTTCAATTTTACTTGTCTATATAATTGTCTAATGAGAAACACATGCATTTTTAAAAAAATAATAATAATTTTTATTATTCAATTCAAGAAATGTGGTATGCTTGATTGTCTACCTTAAATAAATGTCTCATCACCAACACGAAAAATATATATCAATAGCATGTTGTGCAATAAATTAATAGTCGTTGATAGTTTATCGAACAATTTACAAATTAATCTAATTGAACTAACTCGTGTAAGCCAACATCGTTTTAGGCGAATTGGTTGGAGCTATGAGAGATGTCATTACAAATCAAATTTGAACAACATTGAACGATGATTTTTTTTTTAAAAAAATTCATTCGGGCTAAAGAAACGCTATAAAGTCTTTATAATAGTTTTATGTTTTTTTTTAATACATGTTATATATTTTATTATATTATATATACTAAATTTTATTTGTAATAAAAAAAAAAAAACAAAAAAGAGAAACATAAAATAACTATCAAACATGTTTCTATTTTTAGTTTCTAAAAAACAAGAAATAAGAATCAGGAAACCGGAAATAGCAAACAAACAAGAAACGAGAAACAAGGATGTTATCAAACGGGCCTGGGAACTACTTTAATTTCCCTATATATATAGGAATGAGAGAATTCAATCTTGTGAAATTTATATTTCTAGCTCCTTATTTGGTCAAGTCTAAAAATAGTAGACTTTATTGAATCTGATACAAAAGCCACCCTCACCCATAAAAATCAAAAGATAAGTCGTTATAGGCAAGAGTTCATAACTCACTTAGATTAAGATCTAGTCGTATATGATTATTCTGCAGTTGAAATATTAATCTTCTTATTTAACGAATTTATAAAGAGAAAATGAAACATGTTTGCTGTATACCTATTTACAAAAACAATTTTTGAAAACAACTAAAAAAATGACATATTTTCAAAAACGATAAAATGTTAGTTTTCATTGTTTTTTAATTTTGTTTTCAATATAATAGAAAGAAATGATATAACTTTAAGAACACGGAATACATCTTTTTCCAACCATCAATGTTGCATTATCCACAAAGAATATTTTTTTTTACTTTTTGATATCCACATGCATTCTCCCTGACTCTAAATTAAAAGATACAATTTTTTTTTATTTTGTAGTAATGAGTCTATGGTTGTTAGTGATGGTTTGGTTGATATTTTTATATATTCATGTCAATTTTGATGTAATCCTCAACTTTGTAAGTTAAAAGCTTTGTACAATACAACTATCTTGTATCTTTCTTTTTTTTTTTTTTCCTTATAATTTGAATTTCAACAATTTTTCTTTTTTGAAGAATCAATTCCAATGACATTGATTATTCCTAATATATATATATATATCTAAAAATTAATAAAAATCGAGTAAATGTCTTCCATTTTGTTAACCAAAATTAGCTTTTTTTTTTTTTTTTTGGAAAGAAAATCAGTGACCATTTAATACAACAACAAAAAGAATATGAACAAAAAAAAATATTTTTTTTTCTGGTTTAAAAAATATATATATTTTTTTCAACCTCTTATCAAAAAAGACTTATTTTAATTTCTCTTATTGAAATATTCTTTCTTTCTTTCTCTTGTTAGAAAGGATTTATTCTTCCTCTTATAAATTGTACCACATGTATCTCAATAAACCAACATATATATGTATATGTATGTAAAGTATTCATTCATTAAAATTGTTAGTAATTAAGAAATAATCATATTAAATTAATTTTTTCTTAAGAGATGAATTTTACCAAACACATTAATCTTTTCCTACGTTTTCAAATTTATAACCAAACACGGTTTTTAAATTTTGAATTTAAATTTAAAGCTTTTAAATTGGAAAGTTTTCTACAAAATTTTTTATTTTCTAAAACAATTTTCAAATCACAAACCAATCAGAGGTATATAAGTTTCCAAAATAAGGCACTCAACCTTATCCATATACTATAGATTTTTTTTTTTTTTTTTTTTGAAACAACCATACACTATAGACTCCTTAAAGTTATTTTTTTAACATGATTCTAACATTCACATACAGTTCAAAATTACATTATTCCTAGGATTTTTATATAAAACTTGGATGATGTTACACATGATATGAAAAAGTTAACAAGTTAATTCATTCATAAATGAGAAAATGTCTTCTCAAAAAAAAAAAAATAATAAATAAATGAGAAAATGTTATTACAAAATAAAGAGTACTTTAGGGCATAAATCCTAACCGTGACATTCAACGTTCCACTATTCAATTTCAAAACATTTTATAGTAGATTAATTGAGATTTTTAACTTTCTCAAAAAAAAAAAAAAAAAAAAAAAAAAAAAAAAAAAAAAAAAACCCTAGCTTATACTCAAATTATATAGTAGATTAATTTAGTCATCAAAGTCTGTAAAGTTCTATTCTAAAAAAAACCCTATCTGTCCCACAAGTTTGCAACATGATTCGTTTCTCATGGCCTCACTTCATGATTTCTGTATACTCAAATTTTTTTTAATAAGTTTTCTTTTAATAAATTTGAACTTCTCTACTTGATTTTCTCTAATGGTGGAACGTCTTTTAACCTTGTCTTTTCCCCATTTATATGTGAATGATTTTTAATTATTAAGCACATGTTTGGGAAGTGATTTTGAAAAGACTAAAATCACTTTTGTCATGTTTGAAATTACTTCGAAACGTACCTTTAATTATTCAAAATGAATTTCATGCTTGATTTTACACTTTGATACATGATTTTCATATCATAAAAAATTGAATTTAGATTATTAGATGATTTTGATTTTGAGTATAATGAAGTGATTTTAACCATTTTAAAATCAGGGTAGTAAAAGCTTTGACTTGAGGGAAAAAAAAAAAGTTCACATGCACATACCAAGCATCTCTATCAGCTTTACAATCTCATGCTACCAAAATATTCAACTCATGAGCATGAAATCAATTAAAGATCTCTAAGAAAATAAGGGGCAAAAAAAAATCTAATCTTGAGGGTAGTATGGGGAATGAGTTGTTGGAAATGGCTTTTGACTTACTTCCAACAAATGCTTGTTTTTCATTAGTCTCTTGTAATGTGCACCAAGCACTCCTGGTGAGAACACAGAAAAGTGTCTCCTGCAAATTTATAACATCACAAAATTATTAAACATTGACATCTTCTTCAAATCAATAGCATGAATCAAGTAATCAAATATCTATAGGTCCCATTCGATAACAATTTTGTTTTTGGTTTATGGGTTTTGAAGATTAAACCTATAAACACTACTTTTACCTATAAGTTTCTTTGTTTTTGTTATATTTACCTTGTTTCCATGTTTTCAAAAACAACTCAAGTTATGAAAAAAAAAAAAAAAAAAAAAATTCAAAAAACTTGTTTTTGTTTTAAGAATTTGGTTAAGAACTTAAATGTGTCTTTAACAAAGATGAAAACTACAACAAGAAAATTAGGAGAAAACAACCATAATTTAAAAAAAAACCAAATGGTTATAAAAAGAGACCTAAATATTTAACCAGGGTTTAGATTTTGTCCATGCACCCCTTCAAACTTTTAATAGAAAAATACCATTTTGTTTCTTTATTACTCTAGTTTCTTTTCCTTCTTCCCTAATCACTTAAAGCAACATATTTTAACCTATTTTAAATTATTATTATATTATTCATATCGATATCTTATTGTCATATTTGATTTTAAAACAGTTAATATATTTTCCTTTATACAATAAAAACATGTTAATGAGAAGGGATCTAATTAAAATTGTTTGAAACAAACTTAAGACTTTCAAAACATTAAGATTTTTTTTTTTAAAAAAAAATATACATTATTTTTACATAACAACATTCTCTTTTGAGTTGATTACCTGTTTAAAGAGGCTCTGCCTTCTGTAAAATCTGATTCATCTGCCCACTTGGAATGCTTCTGTGGTTTGGATTCCATCTCCTTGTAAAATCTTGGTGGTTTTTGCAGCTTCAAAAGGAGAAAAATATAATCATTAATATTTAACTAGCTCGATTTTCCTTCCCTAAATAAAATGTTTCATTTTATTTTAATCTAATCGATAACCATTTGGTTTTTGGTTTTTAAGCTTATAAAAACTACTTCTAACTCTTAAGTTTATTTGTTTTTTTATCTACCTTTTTCCCATGTTTTCAAAAACCGAGCCAATTTTAGAAAACTAAAAGAAGGTGGTTTTCAAAAACTTGCTTTTGTTTTTAGAATTTGGCTAGGATAATTCAAGTGTCTTTTAACAAAAATGAAAACCATGGTAAGGAAATTTAAAGAAAACAAGCCTAATTTTCAAAAATCATCTAACGAGGTCTTAATTTTTTAATTTGAACCATTTGAATTGAATCGATGCGATTTCAGAGTTTGTTTTATAATCATATTATTTCAATTTTTCTTGTTGAAATGCAAGCCAAATTTTAAAATTTAGAAAGTAATCAAAGGGTAAAAATTGAACCTAAAGAAATTCTAAAGAGTCTACTTTTTAAAATACACTTAAACATGAAATCATTACAATAGTGCTTCAAAAACTAAAAGAAAAATATATATTTTCTAGGAATATGTCGAAATAGAAGTCATTCTAACTAAGGGTGTGTTTGGTTTAACTTTTCAAGTGTTTAATTTTGAAAAAAATACATTTTGAAAAAATTTGTAGTGTTTGGCAACCACTAAAAATGACTTATTAGAAAATGAGATTGAGAAATAAATCATTTTGAGAGAAACACTTGAAACCAACTTTTTAAAAAAGAGTTTGTAAGTATACAATAACTTATGTATAAAAACATTTATGAAGAAATGTAACCAAACACATGAGTGTTTAAATTCTAAACAATTTTTATACAAAATGTTTTTTAAAGAATGGATTCTTGAAAAACATTTAAATTAAAATGTAATCCAAACGGACCCTAAATTAAAATTTGAATTTGGGCTAAATAATGAAATTCAAGACAACAAAGTTAGGTATCTTTCCTTATTTTTTGAGTCAAACTTTTTTACTAAATGACTTGCACAAAGTGTATATATATTTACAGACCCATTAATTTGAAAAGTAGAAGAATAAAATCATATATGTTCTAAAAATGAAATTATCCCTGAAAAAAGAAACCCTAAAGAATGTGACATCTAAACATATTATTATTATTTTTTTTTTGTTAAAAAAAGGTGATAAATTACTATTTTAAATATGTTCCAAAAAATAATCTGATAGTTTTGCCAATTTGGGTATATCCTCACCAAAAGATAATTCTAATCTCCACTCCCACACATTATTAAAGAAAAAAAAAACCTTAATAATTTTAAAAGCAAAAACTAAAAGCCAAATTCAAGACTATTACTACTGCATTTTGTGCACATATATATATTTACAAACCCTTGATTTTGAGAAGAAGAGAATAACCTCATAAATTGTTCTTAAATCAAATCATTCATGCAAATAACCTCATATTTTCATTGAATTTTCATTTGAAAAAGCAGAAAATTACTGTTTTTTTTTTTTTTTAGTTGAACCAACATGTGGAGTGGGAAAATTACTATTTGAAAGTGTTCCAAAACATCAAAGTCTTAATTTTTTTAAAAAATAGTAACTACAAACTTAATGGGTGTGAATGAATCAATGACTATTACTATTGTGCACAAAGTTCTCATATGAAGAAGAAGAATAACCCTAAAAGAAAAAGTGACATCTAAACACATTTTAACAAGCAAAATATTCCCATTTTGAAAAGAATTAATAAGAACCAATTGGGTACAAAAAAGTAGAAATTAATCAAACTAACCTCTAGTTGGAGGATTCCTTGTCTATGATCTTCAATGGCAGCTTCAATCCCTATGATATTAGACCAATCAATTTCAATCTTGTGCTTGGAAGGCCCCTCCCTCACAATCTCCCAAGCCATTTTCTTGGTCCTATAATCAAATTTCAACACCAAATCACCTTCATTTTTGGGTATTGCCTGCAAACCAAACCAATGATAAAAGAAAAATAAGAAACCCCATTCCCTTTAATGGTGAAAAGGAAGAAGTTTTAGAAAAAAATTATTCAAATGTGGCCGTCACATTATGGCTGACTCCTTAAAGATCTAGTTTCTTTGCTAGGTAGCAGCCACATTGTACCAGCCTTCTCGAATAATTTTCTTTTACATACCTGCCAAGAGCCGATGCGAAGGAAAAGGGTCGGAGCGGCATTAGGGACGAGATTGGGGAGCTCAGAAGAAGAGGAGCTGCTTGGTCCAGAGGTAATTGTTCTTTCATTTGATGAAGTATTGTATTGCTGTTGTTGTTCTTCAATTGTGGGAGGGAGAGGGATCAGTGAACGACCAGTTAAGATACTTGGGAGGTTTGAGAATGGAGCTGGAATTGAAATGTTTGTATTCTCTTCTAATTCCATTGCTGCTAGTAGAGAAGAAAGGCGAAGTGCTGGAAGTTTTAGAACTACTTCAATTGTTTCTTCCCCCTACATAAAACATCACAAACAAAAATTAACCCTTTTAAATGATTAACCCTTTTTATCTAACTTTTCTTCGGGACCGTTTGGAATGACTTTCTAAGTGTCTAAAAACACTTTTTCCACAGCCCTTATGATCTAAATGGTTAGCCATACTGTTTCGATCCCTCAAATTATATATTTCTTGAAGTCATGGCTTTTTACAATTGATATATCCATTGACTCTCTTTTTCCCTCTAATAATTGTGTGTGATATTTGATAGTTCTTTCTCTCATATGCCTGTATTTATCTAGGGTTGTTCAGAGAAATCAAAACAGATTCCAAGAAAACAAGAAAGAACCAAAAAAAAAAAAAAAAAAAAAAAAGAAAACCCAAGATTTTTCTGTATAAGATATTGAAATCAAATGTCCATTATTAAAGCATAAAAGAAATTTAACGAAAAGTTTATTTAAAAAAAAGGTTAAAAAATTCTAAAAATTTTCTTGTAATTTGCCCTACTCTAATGAATTATCTCTAGGGTTTTCAATTTTGAGTGAAATTGAGAGAGATCCCAAAGAAAAAAGAAGAAGAAAGAGCATGGAAACCAAAGTTGAAGTAAAATGAACCTTAGAACTGTAAGTTTAGGGTTTTCATTATATTGAACAGAGAAATTGAAAAGAAAATCGAAAGAAAAGAAAAAAGAATTGAGAAGAAATTGAATGAATAATAATAAACCTGAGGGAGGATTCCAGTTTTGGAAAAATGATCAAGCTGATCGGCTCCGGAGATTATGGAGAAACTGGAAGATTCACCATTCTCTGAAGTAATATACAATTTCTTCTCACTCTCTTCTTCATTTTTCTTATCCATTTCAAACCGATCTTTCTCATTTTTTTCCCCAAATCTTCCCTTCAACGCCCTTTTATAGCCATTCCCCTAGTTGACCCCTATTTTTTTTTTTTTTTTTTGTTTATTTTCATATTTTTGAAAGTTATATATATATTTTTTAAGTTCAACCACGGGTCAAGGTATATATATACCTTAACTATAATAACTGGGTTATATTCAGATCGGTAGCAATAATTCGGATTTTGTTTTAGGTTTTCGGGTTCACTGAATTGAGTGAATATGCATTTAGCCAATGTGTTTTTGAAAATTGTTTTAGGATTATGTGATCTAAATAATGAAAATTTTGAAAACAATTTGTTTGTGGTGTATCCGGATTTTGTATTTGAAATTTTAAAATGGAGAATTAAATTAAAAAAGATAAAAACTTTAATAAATATGGGTAGTTCATGTTATAAACTCATTTTTTTTTTCTTCGGAAACAGACTCAATTCATTTTTGTTAAATTAAAATATGTATTATAAATTTTATGATATTTTAAAATAATAATGGTACAAAATTTATAACATATATAACATGTTTATAAATTAATTAATAATAGTTTATATTCAACTTAATATTTAGTTGATAACTACAATTAGTTTATGGTTTATAAATATATTATCAGACACATTTTGAACAATTGTTTAAGTTAGGATTCAATTTTTAAATATACTATCAAACACATATCTAAAACATAAATACAACTTTGTTTTCATTGAGTCACTTGTTTTCAAATTTTTGTTTTCAAATCACCAACCAAATGCCTCATAAATTCCCTTTGGATTTCTTTTTTTTTTTAAACGAAATTCCCATTAGATTAAACATTCCAATTAATTATGAATCTTATATGTGTTGCTAAAAAAGTTGTTAAATTACATTATAGTTTAGTATCTAATATTATAAGTTGAACTTAAATAAATCAACAACTTTCCAAATTATGTATCTACTAGGTTTTTTTTTAACTTTAGAGTGTCTTGCATCTTTGAACTATTAATCTTGTGTTTAATAGTTCAATTATTGATTTTTTTTAAAAAAAAATTCACGACGCTGCTAGACATAAAATTCAATTGAAAGTTTTTTTTTTTTTCAATTCAAAATTCAACTGAAAGAAGTTTATTAGGTTTTGAATTTGAGTAAAAAAATTTCTAATAGATATAGGGCATAAATGTATGTGTGCTTTAGATACTTTTAATTTGAGAGATGTATTAGACAAAATAAATAAATAAATAAATTGAAAGCTTAGGTCCCGTTTGATAACCATTTGATTTTTGAATTTTTTATTTCTGAAAATTAAACTTATAAACACTATTTTCCTTATTTTTGTTATCTATCTTCTTCCCATGCCTTAAAAAATCAAATCAAGTTTTGAAAACTAACAAAAAGTAGTTTTCAAAAACTTGTTTTTCGTTTTTAGAATTTAGCTATGAATACAAACGTGTCCCTAGCAAAAGAAGAAATCAAATGAAGAAAACAAACCTAAATTTCAAAAATAAAAAATAAACAATAGTTATCAAACGAAGCCTTAAGGTTTAGAACTTATTAAATGGAACTGTAGAGACTAGTAATTTAGCATTAAAAAAACCTATTAAAAGGTTGGTGATAAAATTAAAATGCTTAAAATATTGATTGATGGAAGAATTGTAATGTCAACTATACGTATTTGGTTTGGTTTTCTCCCTGAGACTTTACAATCACTACAAAAATTCCGGTCTTTAGCGACGAAAAACAAACGTCGCTAAAACTTAAATTTCGTCTCAAAATATTTTTAGCAACGAAAAAAATTACGTCGCACAATAATGAAATGTTTTTTTTTTTTTTTATGGAGAATTGTTTTTTAATCTTCTTTAATTAACAAATTAAAAGCCAATATGAACAAAGAGGAGGTTTGAATCTCCACGTGTTGTCAAAAGAAAATTAACAAATTAAAAGATTGGGATAAAGTTGAAAACTTTCACTAAAATGATGGATATTTTGTAGGGCCAATTACAATACTAGCAAAAAATAAAAGGGAATTTGAAACTGTGCCTTCAATTTTTGTATGTTGCAAATATAGAAAAAAAAAAAAAAAAAGAAAGCCCAACCCAAACATTAAAGTTGAAAAGTAAAAAAAAAAAACCCCTTAAAAACATGGAGGTTTAAAAAGTATATCAATGGTGTTATTGATATACTATATATCAGGCATATCATATTCATTTATTTAGTGTGACTGATATATTTGGTATGTCAGTCAACCAATCCACTTCAAATTCGATATATCAGTCAACCGATCTACTTTAAATTTGGTATATCAATATATTAATCTACTAATTAATATATAGTATATTAGATATATATTTCGTGAATATAATATACTTTATTCATGAAGAAGTATACACATGAGTTCTTCGTTATTTTGAATATTTTTTTTTATATAATTCATTAATTGATAGCGAGCATAGCAAACTATTTTTCCTATCTATTTTAGTTAGTCTTTGAAATAAATTGGCCAAATTTATGCATTTTAATGTTCTATTTGTAGGAATAAATTATTGGAGCTAAATTGAGAAAATTGAGTTGATCGGGTGCTCAGGGCACGAAAAGAGGCCAAAGAAACGGACTAGAATCAAAGTTGGAGGCTTAAGTTTGAGGCAAACCCGAGAGCTAGCGTCTCGACGCTGGTTTTCCTTTTCTGTTTTTTACGGTGGTAGGGACAGCGTCGCGACGCTACCGACAATTTTCCTATATATACAATCTTTTGTGTTACGGATTAGGGGAGTCCATTTGGTTAGATTTTAGCCCTAATTTCGACTAGAGACCTTCTGTAGGAGTTGAAGCAAGGCCAAGGAGTGGGAACCAAGCTTGAAGACGTGGAGATCGTGACGGAGACGTGTCGGTTTCAACGGATTCAAGAGTTTTCCTTTTCTTTCCCTTACCTCTTGTTGTTATTATGGCTTTCCATTCAAGTTTTATTTGTAGTTCTTTGACTATGAGTAGTTAGCTTGATCGTCTTAGGAATTGATGTAGCCCTTTGGGCGTTGATGGATTACTTCTTGGTTATGTATTGTTTTGAATTCATTTATACATATTCTACTCTTAAGGCTTTTGATTCATTGGCCATGAATTGAGTGATGTTTTCTCTAAGTCTTGCTCGGGAGAGGGGATTTAGTTTAGATCGCGTTATGCATAACTAAGATATCTTGAGATCGGGAGATGAGAGATAGTCTTAGAAATCGTTAAAGGATTATTGGGTTTATTACATGTATGAGAATTAGTTATGCTCAGGAGAGATAGCTATATATGATAATAGTTTATCCTAGATTTATGAATCTTAGCATGTTCACATAGTCTAACGATTAATCCACAACTCCAATAGGTGAAATCAATTTACTAAGAGTCTTTCCATTTGTGTCTCCACCTTTATTTTATGCTTTTTGTCTTTAAAATTTATCTTTTGCATTAAGTTTTGCTCCCTAAATAAAATTGGACGAAATTATTCACGGTACTTAATTTGCTAGAAAACCAATCTAGATGATGACACTCGTTTAATCACGAAAACACTATATTATTACTTGACCCGTACACTTGCGGTAAGCAAATTGCGCATCAAGTTTTTGGCGCTGTTGCTGGGGATTGACATATTTAGTTAAATTAATATTGTGGAAAAATTGTTCAGTCTTAATTTAGGGTGTATTTTTATTTTTTAGGTAGATTGCATTTTTTTCCTTATTTGTTTTATTTCCGTATTTGTTTTTTTTTTTTTTTGTCCTTTTTTGTCTTTATTTCCATAGTTTTAATTTTCTCTTTTAGTTCTTTCCTAATTTGATTGATTTTTTTCCTTATTTTTTTTTAATTTTTCCTTAATTGTCTTTTCCTTATTTGTTTTTGTTTTCCTTTTTTATTTTTCTTTCCTTTTATGTTTGAGTCTTGGTCCTTTGTTCTTTTTGTGATGTTATTTGGTGTTTAATTGAGAGCCTAATTATCATTGATGCTTTAATTGATTTAAATGACTTTTTAAAATTTTGGGTGGCCCGTTAGGGAATATGTGCCCGAAGAATCAACATCATATTTCAATTTTTCATCTTCAAGTTATACCCATTTAAAAGAAAATTCTTCCTTAAAAAGCTTAGTTCAAAATTATATTGTGGAGTCTAGAGCAAGGAGTCTAAAATTGGATGAACTTATAAAAGGACTTCAAACCCCAAAAGAAGTTAGTGAGGTGGGATCCATAGGTTGTCTAGTGAGTCATGTGACCACTGATTCATTAGGACCCATCCAGGAGCTTAATTCTTTTGATATTGCTAAGGTTGAGCATTTAGGGGTAAGTTGCATAGATTGTGAGGAAGAATTGGAGAGTGTTAGCACCGATCAAGAACATGTTTGTGAGAGAAAAAGAAAATGAGCTTGTAGTGTTAGAGGAAGTTCAGGGAGGTAGAGATTGAGGTTGAAAATCCTTCGTCTGTTTTATATTCTCCATCCTCTGTAGATTATGATTGTTCTTTTTTCTTTTCTCACGAATCAGTTTTAGAGTCAGAGTCTCTTTATTTTGATCTTTCTCCTTTTATGCTTATTTTATTCAAACATACCAAAAATAATTTTGTTTCAGGGGCCCATGAGAAGCTAGTGTGCTAGCTAGCAATAGTGAGTTTTATTGATTCAAGGAAGAAGGGCCCAAAGAAATATGAGAATTTTTATGTACCTTGAAAGTCCGCACGAACATGTCGAGCTAAAGACGTTAAACAAGCGCTAATGGGAACCCAAGTTAGTTCGTTTTTTATTTTGTGTCTTTGATGTTTTTGTTGTTTTTATTTTGTAGGTGTTCTTACGTTCTTGTCTTTGCTAGCATCCATTAGAAGGTCATCAATCCAGGGCAGTAACGTTCACCCCTTCCATTCTTTTCTTGTTCTCATACTTATGTATGCTTTAGATTTCTATACATTGAGAACAATGCATGTTTTAAGTTTGGGGGTGGAATAATGTGTGCTTGTTGAGCCCTTGAGCATTTGAGTTCGAGCTATATTTTTTGAGCTTATTGTGAATTTAGCATTTGGTTGTTTTTGGATGCTATTTTTGCATGATTATGATTTCCTAGGATAGACTTTCTTGGAAATTTTTAAGTTTTTGATGAGTTGTAAGCATGAGTGCTCAAAAAGGGAGACTTTTTAAAAATTTTCTAGGAGATGTCTTACTTTAGTAGAGTATCTTCCTTGGTTTAGAATTGGATTTGAATGCTTAGGAGCGAATTATTAGGTTCATATGTTTGTTGTCACCTCGATAGGTGCAGGGAAGAGCAAAAGAGTTAATTTTTTTTTGCAAATTAGCATGTTTAATCTTGCCTAGGAGGAAATACATGAATATATGCTTATCATGATCATAAAAGAAAAATCACTCTTGTCTTTGCTTTCGAAAGAAAACTATGCCATGGCTTGTGCACATATGCAATGAATAATAATGTTTTAGGCAAAAAGAGCTACCCCTGTTGTGAACAATTAGGCCAACCAAGGGTTAAACTCGGGTTATGGGTCCCTACAATAGGTGTGTGAAAGCTAATGTCACTTTTAATTGCTCGATTTAATTTTTAATTTAAAAGCACTTTGGTATGGATGAAAACAAACTAATTTGTTCCATTGGCTCATTAGTGAATCCTTAGTGCCAGTGTAGAGGGAAGATGAGTTGAGAGTTTAATAATCCAATCCTGAGCTATTAGAGTCTAATCTAATTAAGTTAGATCTCACATATGCAAGTTAATTTTGGAAAACTTTTGATTTGTCTCCTTCATTGGGCCTTATGTGCATGTCTCTTGATTGCTTGTTTATTGACTTGTGAGCCTTGAGGAGTGAGTCATGTTTGTTGTATTATTCTTCGACCTATGCTTAATTTTTAGTTTGCTCAAGGACTAGCAAAAGCTTAAGTTTGGGGGTGTTTGATAGCGAGGATAGCAAGCTATTTTTCCCTATCTATTTTAGTTAGTCTTTGAAATAAATTGGCCAAATTTATGCATTTTAATGTTCCATTTGTAGGAATCAATTGTTAGTGCTAAATAGAGAAAATGGATTTAATCGGGTGTTCGGGGCACGAAAAGAGGCCAAAGAAACGAACTAGAATCAAAGTTGGAGGCTTAAGTTTGAGGCAAATCTGAGAGCTAGCGTCTCGATGCTGCTTTCTGAGCGTCTCGACGCTGGTTTTCCTTTTCTGTTTTTTATGGTGGCAGGAACAGCGTTGCGACGCTACCGACAATTTTCCTATATATACAATCTTTTGTGCTAAGGATTAGGGGAGTCCATTTGGTTAGATTTTAGCCCTAATTTCGACTAGAGACCTTCTGTGGGAGCTAAAGCAAGGCCAAGGAGTGGGAACCAAGCTTGAAGACGTGGAGATCGTGATGGGGACGTGTCGGTTTCAACAGATTCAAGAGTTTTCTTTTACTTTCCCTTTAATGTTTTTATGGCTTTCCTTTCAAGTTTTATTTTTAGTTCTTTGACTATGAGTAGTTAGCTTGATCGTCTTAGGAATTGATGTAGCCCTTTGGACGTTGATGGTTTACTTCTTGGTTATGTATTGTTTTGAATTCATTTATGCATATTCTACTCTTAATGCTTTTGATTCATTGGCCATGAATTGAGTGATGTTTTCTCTAAGTCTTGCTCGGAAGAGGGGATTTAGTTTAGATCGCGTTATGCATAACTAAGATAATCTTGAGATCGGGAGATGAGAGATAGTCTTAGAAATCGTTAAAGGATTAAACTTAAGGCCTTGCATGTTAATGAACTTGGATAGGGATATTGGGTTTATTACATGTATGAGAATTAGTTATGCTCGGGAGAGATAGCTATGATAATAGTTTATCCTAGATTTATGAATCTTCTCATGTTCACATAGTCTAACGATTAATCTATAACTCCAATAAGTGAAATCAATTTCCTAAGAGTCTTTCCATTTGTGTCTCCACCTTTATTTTATGCCTTTTATCTTTAAAATTTATCTTTTGCATTAAGTTTTGCTCCCTAAATAAAATTGGACAAGATTATTCACGGTACTTAATTTGCTAGAAAACCAATCCAGAGGACGACACTCGTTTAATCACGAAAACACTATATTATTACTTGACCCGTACACTTGCGGTAAGCAAATTGCGCACCATCAATGAATAATTAGGTATATTAATTTTTTTTGGACAATATGTATGGGGGAGATTCAAACATCTTGTTGGGTTTTATGCCTTAAAACTCGTAGATAGTAAATGAAACAAATTAATCGATCTCAATAAAGCGTTATTGGAGTGATTCAAAAATTTGGTTATTGAATAATCGAGTTTGCATTAATAAACCCTAA